>RCSZ01000008.1:507500-1130833 GCA_014898425.1 Botryotinia globosa | reverse complement strand
AAATGGAAATGGAAGATTAGATTTCCTGATCTCGTGTATTGATTTGATTTTCTTGGACTGACGTATTGCATCTTCTAAGGACTTGAAGAAGCGCGATCTCGAACACACAAAATCAAATGTGTGTATCTCAATTCCCGCCTTGTCTTGCGATTTTCCATCACTTTATTATTTTCCGCCCTCACATTCTCATCATGTCCTGAGTTTGAATACTAATACTTCCATTCATCTAGGCATTTTGTCCATACCCCGGTACAGCATATTGCTGCAATCCTAACCCCGGAACGGGAGGAACACTCTGTAAATGGAATGGTGATGGCCATTTGTCGGGCTGTGAGTTGATTACCGGTGGAGAGAGTGTTTGTTGTTCTACGCTTGGGTGTAAGGGCATGAGTGGGTTGAAGGAACCGATTACTACTGTTTAGGTTGGGCTGGGTGGGAGTAGGAGAGGAGAAGAGTAGTTGGAAGAGTAGAGATGCCGGAAAGTGTGGGAAGAAGGTGAAATTCTTGGAGGTACAAGATTATTTGTCACGGTGTGGAATTGGAATCAAGGGGGCACGACATACCTCAGTGTGTTGTAACCGTTGATGTTCTTATATCACAGTGGTGATGCTGGATGAGAGTCTCAATTGAAAGTTCAAGTCATGTTGCTATTTTCTCTTTTTAAAAAGGTTTGGGGTTTGGAAATGGGATTTCTGGTATGCGCTTTGAAACAATTGGGAATATATTCGTTTGATTTAAATAATTTGACAATACACTTGTTTGCTGCTTTAGATTGTGAGGTGATGAATGGTCATGTGATATTTGGCGTTCACGTTCGAAGTAAAGAGCCCGCAGACTAATAAGTAATGAATACTAGAAGCAGAGTATCCTATAGTCCGGACTGTAGCCGAATATTATATGGGCTTGAATGTCTAAAGGTAGTTAATATTTGATTTCAGTCACACTATGGAGTCACAGCAGTTTTTTCGACTGTATGAATATAATGGTTAATTATAACGAATGGTTAAGACACTGTAAGTTTGAACACTTCAGAATCATTTCTGTAATACAACTTCGAGTCAGAGGGATTCTCAATTTACAGAGTTTTGCCTGTGCATAAATTCTGGCGATTTTCCCCTCTTCCACGCCTCGAATTTCTTCGAAAACGTCTCCGAGAAGAAGATCCTTGATAAAGTAGACCGTTAGTATCGAACACATAACTTGATGATAGCACGTCACTTCATCTCAGTCGTACGAACAACTCTGGACATCCTTCCAATCTTTCAACACTGCTTGAAATTCAAACCCGTCTCCAACCAAATATCCCTCTACCAAAGCAATAAAACTTGCAGCCATGGATATTTTCAAGATCATCCATTGCCAATCAAACGTTGGATCTAATACCAAAGCGCCAGATATCGCTCCCGAGTCTCCTGATGCCAATGCTTCTGTTCTCTATTCCCAACGTACCTTCTACTGCCACGAGAATTCTCAAGAGGAAATCGATGAATGGAGACGCAACATATTATGGCACGCTCGAACTATCACGGGAGCTATTCTCCGATCACCTGACTCAGGTGACTCTAAGGAGTCTCTCAATTTCAAAATTCTCGAGCGCTTTCAGAAATATTTCCTCCCTCAACATGAACACTTTATGCGAACCCTAGATCTTGGTGGACAAATAAATCTCCGACTCATAGTCGACGTGAATCCTTACTGTCTAGAGGAATTTCCTGAGATTATCATCGAAGTGGGATTCGAGAGATGGACACTGGACGACGACGGACAACCTGCGTGGAAACTCTGCAGATCTGCCTTCTTTATACAAGACCCAGTAACATAGCCCCCTTCGCAATTTATCGTCCTATCCAACGAATATACTTTGGCCAACCAAATTATCCAACGACTTTACTGCGATGGGTCCGAAAATTTCTTTCCTGCGATAAATGGCCAATACATAATGCAAAGCAGGGAAAGAACGATCATAGCAATACCAACTTCCGAATCACCATTTTTGAACCATTTGATCAAACACCCTCTGGACAGAAGTTCGATCCCGTCTATCGGGATTTATGCTGGGGGCGAGTTTGGAAGTTGAAACGAGGTTCGCCGGATCGCTCGTCGGATAAACGAGAAGAGGATGCGCGGCGCTTGGCTCCGATTATGGAGGCAAGCCGTGGGCTTTCTGTACCGTTTGCGGATGATAATTGGTATGAGTCGGATTTTGATGAGTAATCTAGGAATAACTGAATTAAGCATGGGTTTTCACAAAAAAAAAATATGATTGAGTCATTGTTTTTTATCGTGTCTTGCAAAGTGACTTGTGTGACTGAAATGACACCACCACACCAATCATATATATTTCTTGAACTTGACCATTTTCTTCAATGGTATGAGTCTTTTCCAGAGTCATCAACTACTCAAAATGTCTATATAAGCTATCAAGATTCCTATTTCCTGTATCCATCTGCTACAAGCTCAAAAAACATGCATTGAAAAGGGCGAATCTCGTAACATAGTACCGCTACCTACACACAACAGAACTATATAACATCATTTCAACACCTACCCCAGTACGCTATCCACTACTGTCAAGACCCCATCCGTCTCATCCATCACGAAGTCTTCTCACTATATCGACTTCGCTCTTAGCCCCAGTGTACACAGCAGCCTTCACTTGATACCTTGCATTCAATACCACAACGACAAGTCCTAGTGTCTTGGAAGAAATCACACAAAGATCTTCAAACAGGACCACAGACCGTGAGATATCTGCTCTAGTCAAACTCCTTACCTCAACGCCAAAGCTACCTGCGAGAGAACTTGGACTCTGGAAAGACTATTTCGAGAACCCTTCAGCCCCAAGATTATGCACTCCTCAAACTTCGATCCAACAGAAAATTAAACGACCTTCAGAGCTTCTATAAAACTTCAAGAATTACTATATAAGTAACGAAGTTCAAATTACTGATCACGACACCATCCTCTCTATAACTCATACCTACTCCGGCATGTCAGTAAGATCCGAATATAGAATAGTCGAATGTTTCCGTCTATCAGACACAATATCTTCTGGTCTTCCTAAGGCTATCGTAGCACTGTCCTATGTAAGAACTCCAGAGAATGGCAAAAGTTACCTCGACCGGGCTCTTTTTGTCAAGGAGCCTCTTAAAGCAGACTCCAGAAATTCTCGACCAGGAGAACGGCAACTTGGAGCTCGCTTTCTATCAATCGCAGAGGATTTAGAAGAAGAAATCTCGTACCGCTTTTACGTGCCCGGTGGACAGAATAGCGGACCTCTGTATGGACAGTATGTCCAAGGTGATGAGTTGGGTAGTGTAGGTATTGAGAAACTTGGTCAAAGAAGAGGTTCGTGTAATTCTACTGCCGTGGTTTGGAGAAAGTGGGAACCTCTAAAGGATCTGGAAAGGGACGAGTTGAAGCGTGACAGTATCGCCCTAAAACTTATCGAGCAGCAGAGACGGCTTTATTTAGAAAACCTTTTGGAATCTCTCGAAAGTTCTGTGGGCAAGAAGCACCGGGGACGAGGATGAGATTACGAAGGATCATTTATCAGCCTGGACTTCCAGGTTATTGTATATTAGATAGTGAGCATGGGTTCAACAATATAAACTGTTCAAAGAAATATGGACAAAGTTTAGAGTCTGTAAAGTGCCAATTTGTCTTGTAAAATCAATATCCAGTACTCTGAGTCATAATAGGCCATAACAACTTTTGCCGGTGCGAGCGATGAGTAATTGACATCATAATCCACTTGAGTGTTGCTTCAAAGAATTCACAAGGTTCTTTTCATTCTTTTCATTCTTGAACAGGTGGTGAAATTATACGAACACGCGCGGTAAGTTTATTCGAGCTCTTCTTCCGCATGAATACTACTTAGTACTCATCGCCGTCTCTTCATTCAGGTCCTTGAATTCTTGAATGTCCACACACAGTGAGACTCATGCCTCGCTCTATTTTCTCAAGAACACACTGGTAGGGCGACGAACAGCTGCGGAACTGCTTTCTTCATTGACTTCAAGAGAAAGAGAAATTTGATAGCATTCTTCTTGAGCTGTAGAACAATTTTGTTGGAGCTTTGGAGTCTGCCTATGAGGCATAACAGTGGCTGATGAATCACTTTGTCGCCATGGATTGTAATTGGTGAAGAATACTTGTCGTGAGCCCGCAATATGATGCCTAAAAAGGCTTGCCCTAAGCCTCCCTTGGTCACGGGAAAGATGTAAGAATAGGCAGGAACGAAGTATGACGTTCGAATATTGCTTGCAATCAGATAGTCCACCTTCAAAAATGGGAGAGGGTGCTAGATCTTAGCCATGGACTAACTAAGGCACAGGGTGCCAGAGTATCCAATTGTCTAGACTGTCTTACGATCAAATCGATAGAGGTATAAATAAACCAGAATGAAGTAGCTAAAGAGGACAGAGATCCTTGAGGGATATCTTTATCTCTTATATATAACAATCGTTTAGTTCAAGGCTAGCTTGAACTAAGGTTTAGTGTGGTGAGTAGCCACGCTGTAACGTGATATTCTTCACAAACTGCAGTACAACACTGAGGATTTATCAAATGTGCAAACCAATTACAACATTCAAATCTTGTGAGATGTTGAATTTGACTGGAACATCCAACTAGCCCTTATTAATTCATTCAGATGAGTCGAATCGCCGCTTTGACGTATGTATCATGCGCAAACCCTCGCTGCGCGTATTCACCATGTATAAGTAGGTAGCGTGAGCCATGTATGGAGAATATCGATATTCTGACCCAAGTCAATCATCCGGTACGAAGTAGCACGAGTTCTTCAGATGACATATATACATTTCCATCATGCATACTTCACTTCGTACGTCAACTCTCCTATGGAAGAAGTAATTTCGACATGGGTGACACGTTTCATAAATTTTCCATCAGTGATTTCTCCCTGTTACCCCCCACTCAACGAAGCACATCAGCCACTTCTGTCCTACTTAAGTACCCGTGGACTTCTAGGCATTCCATAATAAGTTTAGCCGCCTGTAATTTCCATCAACCATTCCCTAAATATCCTCGGTTCTTTCCCCAACAGCCGAACTCCCGTCTGAAATATATTGAAAATAAAGTGTAAATGCGCGTTTCGGGATATTACAATGATCCTTAATGAGATGAACATTAATGGATTGAATGGATTGGATGGATTGGAATTTTTCCATATTCTATATATGATGAAATGAGAATCGTGAAATTACGAAAGTTTTGAAAGGTTTGATTGCTTTTGCTTTATATTTCATTCCATTCTCCAATTTTCGTGCTGTTCGCGAAAAATCACATTCTTTTTCTCCATACTCTGTATATTTTCATAATTATGGTTGTCATCAATTCTAAATCTTTGCCGCTGGCGGCTGGCCTCTTCATATCAGCTACTTTGGCTGCAGATGTTGCGTTATATGGTCAATGTGGAGGGTCAGGATACACAGGATCGACATCTTGTGTTTCGGGGGCAGTTTGTCAATCCCAAAATGCATTTTATTATCAATGTGCAGTAGGAGCTGCAACGGCAACGAGCGCAGCTGACGTGGTCTCGAGTACTGTAGTCGCTCCTGTGACGACTGCCTCGAGCTTAGCTCCAGCAGCTTCAAGCTCCGCTGTACAAGTATCCTCGGCCACTACGAAGAAAAAGTGCTCTTCGACTACTTTCGCTACTTCGGTCGCTAAACAATCTACTTCAGTAGCCAGCTCTTCGATTATTGCTAAAGCAAGTTCTGCTGCTCAAGCGGCTTCTTCCCAGATAAGCTCCGTACAATCTGTGGTCGCTTCATCAGTCCAATCGTCAGCAGTAGTTGCGAGCTCCTCTTCTACTTCCAGCGTACCCCTTATCACTACAACATTTGCAGCTCTTCCAACTGCCACTGTCTCTACTTCCGCCGCCCTGGTTACCTCGATTCAAGCTGCTATTGTAGCAACTAGTTCTTCCAACGCTGCAGTTGCCTCTACTGCAGCTTCATCTGCTTCATCCGGAACCAAATATCTTATGGTTTTGTAAGTTTTCTTGAGCTGATTCCTGTAATATGTGACTAACACCTTCCTAGCGGTGATTCCTACACATCCAACGGATTCTACGGCGGAGCCCCCCTCCCCTCCGCTGAAAACCCACTCGGAGTCGCGCTCCCCGGAACCACCACCGACGGCGGTCTCGGCTGGCTCGGCGTCGTGGCCACCGAACTGAACAATTCCCTCGTTCTCGGCTATGATTACGCCGAATATGGCGCTACAACCGACAACACCCTCGTCAAGGGCGCAACCCACGATCTCATTGCCCAAGTCACCGAATTCTCGACTTACGCTGCACACAATGTCTCCACCGCGCCCTGGACCGAAGAAAACACCATGGCCATCGTCTGGATGGGCATCAACGATGTTGGAAACTCATACTGGGATGGATTTGTCACCCCATTCGACAACATCCTCGACGTATATTTCGCCCAACTGCAAATCCTATACGATGCAGGTATCCGATACTTTACTCTATTCACCATTCCCCCCTTCGACCAAGCTCCCGCCTTCGCCGAGCAAACAGCTCAAAACATGGATTACGTACGCGGCAACATAACCACCTATAATGCCGATCTCGTCACCCGCCTTGCAACCTTCGAGGCTGCGAATAGTGGCGTCACCGGCACGATTTTCAACACTACCGAATCTTTCTATACCGTGCTGGATGACCCAACGGCCTACGGTTCGCCAGATGCGAAGTGCATGAATGCGGATGGAACTTCGTGCTTGTGGTATGATACTTATCATCCAGGTCAAGCTATTCAGAAGTTGGTTGCGGAGAATTTTGTCAAGGCTATGAATGGAATCTTTTCGCTCTGAAGGATGTGTGAGATGGAATGAGATGAAGGGTGTATATATTATTCTGTTGTTTAAAATGAGGGCGAGCTGGAAGATGTAAATATTATTGGAGATTGCGAGGTTTGAGGGAGTCAGCTTTTGGTCGGATTGGGGAGAACTTTCTCTCGTTCATTTGTATATATCTGACTTTCAGTATCGGGCTTCTATTCTAGCATGTACATAGATGTTTTTAAATCAATTGTGAATATCAGACTCATAAATTTCCGCAATTATCAAGGTGTCAAACTACTGTATTAATTGATTCATAATATAATACACTCATTTTCATAACATGTATTCAAAATGTGATTTTTTTTTATCTAATCAACTTTTTGCTAAATCCTATATAAAAATAATTCAATTGCTTTTAATTCAATTAATAAAACTTCAAATTGAAAAAAAATTGTGTTATAATATAGATTTCAATTGATAGAATCAGTAAACAAAATTTAAATTGTTTCAATTAAGAATTTATTAAATTAAAAATAATTAAATGAGAATTTAATTTTTAAAAAATTTAAAATTTAAAAACTACTTCAAAAATTATAATTTTATTCAACGGTAAATTACTCTAATGCTACTAAAAGTCTAATAAATTACTCTCATGCTATTAAAATTAACATCTTTTTACTTTTATACCACTTAGATTCTAATCAAAAAAGCTAGATTCTATTATAATAGAATCTATATATATGAGATTAGAATCTACTATAGAATCTAGCTTTTTTTGATTAGAATCTAAGTAGTATGAAAGTAAAAAGATATCAATTTTAATAGTATGAAAGTAATTTATTAGATTTTTAGTAATATTAGAGTAATTTACCGTTTATTCAATCACTTTGAATTCAATAAATTTCTAATTAAAATAATTAAATTTTATTTCTCGATTTTATCAATTTTATTTATCTTATAATATAAAGCTTTTTTAATTTAAAGTCATATTAATTGATTTGGAATTTTCAATTTCAAAAATTCGATTAGGTGATATTTGAAAAGATGTTTTTTTGTAGACACATGTTATGAAATCGAGTATATCTTATAGTTTAAAAATCTGCTTTTTGATAAAATTAAATATATTCTTGTGTGATATATAATATCTTATATTCTAGGTTTATTATAAATATCATTACTTTCTAAAGTTTTTTAGCTCTTTCGTTTAAAATATTTATTCTATTTATCTTTTAAATTTTCTTATTTCTGTTTTTATTCGAATTTGATAGAAATTGTCACGATTACATACTAGAGTATATCATAGAGGTCAAATAACTAGAATAAGAAAGCTAAAGAGGAAAGAGATTGTCAGGGAGCGACCACCTGATAGGGTTTATATAGTAGATCCACTATTCCGAACGTATTTAGAACACTTTATACTTTTATAGATTAATAATAAAATAGATCAATCTTAATATTATATTCCGAATACAAAAGTATTTTATTCTAAGCTTTATATTTAATAAATTTGAATAAAAATAATTATACTTTGAATTCAATCTAAGTAATTGATTTAGCTATAATTATTGTATTTTGAGTATTCTATATTTATAAATTTATATTTATAGGGAGCTAGCTTTTTCCTAATTGATATATATTGGGTGGATCTGTACAAAACGAAGATGAGTATCAAGGAGCAATTATCTAACAAGGTTTATATAATAGATCCATTATTTCGAATGTATTCGAAACACTCTACGCTTTTATAAGTTAGTAGTAAAGTATATCAACCCTAATAGAGATCCCTACGGAATCTCTTTATCTCTTATATAATAACTAAGATATCACGTGATATTTGTTACAGAAATATGTATATAGTTCTCTTTATTATATAGAAAACAAGGAATTCATTTATTTGATATAGGAAATCTGAACAAATTCGAAGAAATTTAAGTTAGTTCTAATTAAAGGCTTTATTATAATTAATTATAGCTTTATATATATATTAATCAACAATATATATTAAAAATAATATAGATTTAGATTAATCTTTTGATTTAAATGAATTAGAAAGTAATAATAATAAGAATATGAATTTATAGCTTTAGCTTTAGTTTAGTTGTTTTAAAGTTTTCAAAAAGGGTTGAAAATAAGAAATAATAAAGCATTTCCTATAATTTTATTAATATTTTAATATTATATTATAATTCAAAAAAAATCTTTTTATAGTCTAGAACATAATCCACTAATCTAGTATAACTGATAACTAAATATTATATTATCAACCAATTAATACGGTAGATAGTGAAGCTTCTTCAGCCACTCCCCTTTTGCTACATTAATTGAATCTAGTTCATAACTAAATAGTATTTCACCATCAGAAATACTTATTTCAACCACACAGTCAACTAATTAAGGCTATTCAATAACGACCAAGCATTAATCCAAAAATAATTCCTTTTTCACCCCATCTACCGATCAAAAAACAACCCTATGAACAGCCCTGCCAACCTTCAGAGCTCGTCCCCGAGCATCCAACTCCTTCCAAGTCTTTACATCCGTTCTCTCCAACTCATTAAGAGCTGCAATCTCCTCATCACTCGGTGGCCGAGATCTTCCCGTCTCGAAATCCATGTCTGAGTATGGGACTAATTTTGTCTAGAAACATGATTAGCTATTATGGAGATCGAATCTATGAGAGATTACGCAAAATAGGCCTGACCCCAAAGAGTAAGAAAAGAAGAAATCTCTTCAAACGTACCTTCTTGAACACTTTCCAAATTCCATACAAAATGAAAAAGACAGGAATTCCGATATAAGTAGCGACAATATTGGCCCAAGCAAATGGTCTTGTAGTTGCGGCTACATAACCTTCTCCGGCAACAATCAGACAACCCATGAGAAAAGCAAATATGGATGTATATGGAAAGATCCCTGCTTTAAACGGAAGATCAGACAAGCTATTTCCTTGATGGACCCAGCCGAGACGAAATCGAATGTGCACGAGACATTGCGACATGTAGATTAAAAGGTTACAAATTGCGATCCTAGAGTGTTGTTAGTAAATGTTTGAGCAGAAAAGAATCGCCTCGAGAGCAAGAACAGCGAGAAATTGGACAATAAAGACATAAAGCTAAAGATGAGATACACACAAATTATAAAGCCAAGTGAACACAACTCCCTGTCCAAATATTGCACCAAAAAATGCAACGAAGCCTATCAAGACGCTGACGCACATAGCTGGCAACGGAACCCCATTACCTTTCCATGTAGTAGCGAAAATTTTCGGTGCTTGTCCATTCTTTGCGAGAGCAAAAAGTATACGAGAGCTAGCATAGACGCTGGTATTACCGGCACTGACAACAGCGATAAGAATAGCAGCATTCATGATACTAGCAGCGGCAGCAATACCTGCGTCTTTGAAAACAAGTGTGAAAGGAGAAGCTGCAATTTCTGTGGCGGATGTAGTGAGAAGTGAGGGGTCAGTTGATTTGATGTTGATACTCTATTATTGTTAGTAAATACATAGATGCGATTGGGAATTTTTAGATGATTAAAACCCACAATAACAAAGATAGATCCAACATAGCAGAGCAAAATGCGCCCAATCGTTCCCTTGATAGCTCTTGGGACATCTCTACGGGGGTTCTTGGCTTCACCAGCAGTCAAACCAACTAACTCTGTGCCTCCGTAACTCAAAAAAGCCGTACACAAAGCAGACAAAACACCGGGCCATCCTGCAGCAAAAGGAGCTCCTTCTGTCGAGGATTTCCAGTAATCGAATCCCTTAGCTTTGTGGCCTGGTATTCCACCGCCGTTAAGGACCAAACCGACAATGATAAAGATGATAACGACGAGGACTTTCAGGAAACTAAAGAAGAACTCCGCTTCTCCAAACCATCTAACTCCAAAGAGATTTATGACTGAAAGGTTAGACACGTGAAAAAAGGCACCATTTTCCGAGAAGATAACCTACCAACGATCACAACAAGGAATACTAAGGCCCACACCCAAGTCCCAATGTCTGGTAGCCAATAGCTTATGATGATACCTGCTGAAGATAGTTCTGCCGGTAAAGTAAGAACCCAAAGAAACCAATAAGACCATCCTTGGGCAAAGCCGAGAGCCGGGTCAAAAAATCTGTCGCCGAATGCTGCGAATGATCCAGAAACTGGAAATATGCTCGCGATTTCACCAATCTATTCAGTGATGGACCATTAGATTCTTTGGCCATAACTCGAGCTTCATCGGGAAAAAGGGGACTAATATGGAAACTTACGGTAGCCACAACCAAATATACAAATATACCAGATATGATAAATGAAATGACAGCTCCAACAGGTCCAGCCGTCGATATGGTAGCTCCAGAGATGAGAAAAAGTCCAGTACTTGAGACAGTATATCAGCCAGGTATACATAAGGATACGTGATGCATCTGGTGTATCTAATCTCACACAATTAAAACGAACGTCTCCACGCATCAGGAAGCCAATGGAATTTAGACGGGCAATTGCAATTGTAAGTCCAATGCCTATTAGGGACTAGAAATTTGCGTCTAGATAGTTCGTGATATCAACTAAAAATAAGAAAAGATGACCATGATGAAACGAAGTAGGCAATGTAAATTGTGGCAACATTTGAATGTCTTCTAGCATCCAAACACCTTGAGAGAATCGAATAAATCAAGAGACATACCCTATAGTTCCTCCCACAGCAAGCATACTGAGATGTCTTGATTTGAATTCTCTTTTCGTCTCAGACCCCCAATTACCCACTGCGACTTTACCATGTTTCAACGAATCGACATCTCCCGCAGCTTGGATATCTAAATTGGTGATGTCATCCTTACCGGTGACTTTTCTGGTGCTGGTAACCATATTTATCAATAATCAAAAATAAATAAGAATGGTTACTTAATAACAAATGTAACATTTTTCACCTCTATCTTTACCCCTCATTATATACGTATCATTTGGAAATATAGCATTGGCGGTATCGCACACAATCAAGGTGGAGTTCACACGCAAACCCCATTTTTGCAGGGACTCCACGAACTTTAGCGCCACTCTTATCATGACTTTTTCATAGATAACCAACCATCAATCGGTTCCTCGCAGCTACGCCTATTCAATTCGATTCAATAGTCCTCAATTGGGTGAGACAATAAGATAAAATCTTATCTCGACGTTCTAAGAAGACAGATACGGAAACGGATGCGAAGATATAGTAGTCGCGTTTAGACTTCTTAGATCTACGGGATATCCAATAAGGTGTAAGGGAATCTTTTGATCTGGATTGCATAACAGATTTGATGGTAATCGTATGGTTGCCGAGGAAACAGTTGGTTGCCAAGGAAACAGGTATGTCTCTGCAAAGGCGTACTGAACATGCATTCATACATATAAATGTAATCCCCAAGTACTTGCAGAAATCTTCAATCACCGCATTCAAATTCTGCAGAGACCATTCAGGACCATGGCGAATTACAAATCAAGTAAACCTGAGCAGACCCTGATCGGTGGTTCTCTTGAAATACCCCGCATGATATCGGGATTATGGCAGCTAGCTGGAGGACATGATCAAAATGTCGATGTGAAAGCAGCGGCCAAAGCGATGGAACCATTGTGAGAATCGCCAAGTCATGACTGATTTTGACATAATCACTAATTGCTATATAAGAATTGAAGCGGGACTGGATTGTTTCGACATGGCCGATCATTATGGCGACGCAGGTGAGTTGTATTTGTCTCCAAAAGTCTTGCGTTACTGAACCAGATAGAACTAGTTATGGGCCAGCACAATTTGACATCGACGAAGAAAATGATAGCTCTCACAAAATGGTGTCCACCTGAAAACGGAGTCACCAGTTTCGAGAATGCGGAAAAAGCTGTGGATCTTGCATTGGAGAGGATGAAACAAGAAAAAATTGAATTGATGCAATGTAAGAAAGTCGAAGAAGTTATTTGAAGAAAACTGATTTAGTTTAGATCATGCGTGGGACTATACGGATGATAGTTATATTCAAAATCTTGAACACTTGCGGACTTTACAGAAGCAAGGAAAAATTGGAATGATTGGAATGACAAACACAGATGCCGCACATCTCGAACTTTTGATCAATACGGGATTCAAAATTGCAACCAATCAGGTCTCCTGCTCTGTTATTGATCGTCGTCATGTTCGCGGTCGACTTGCATCAGTGTGTACTCAACATGATGTGGGTATCTTGGCATATGGAACACTTCTCGGGGGGTATCTCAGTGAAAAGTGGCTTGGGGTTGAAGAACCAAAGGATGAAACAGAATTAAACTGGAGTCTGAGAAAATATCTGCGGTTTATTAATGCGGCTGGAGGATGGTCGTCATATCAAGTTGTGCTTCAAGCACTTTCCACAGTTGCCAGAAAGCACGGTGTCAGTATTTCTGCGGTTGCGACACGACATGTTTTAGACCTTCCTGCTGTAAGTGCTGTTATTGTTGGATCTAGGCTATCAAGTACTTCAGATAAGTATACAGTGAGTAATCTTGAAGCTTTCAGTTTCGCATTAGATGCAGAAGACAAGGCTTTGATAGCAAAAGCACAGGAGGGCCTTGCGGATATACCGGGAGACTGCGGCGATGAATATCGAAGACCACCATTTCTCACAGCAAAAGGTGATCTTAGCGACCATCTTGAAGAGACAGATCATGATTTGAAGATCGCCAAAGCTATCGCTGGTGGAGCTCGGATCGAATATTCTTCGGGCAGCCACTGGGAGCCAATTGCAGTATGTTTTTACCCGGATGTGTTAGAAAGGTTGCTAATAATCTATTATCAGAGTTATTGTCGAGCTGTTAGAACAGGAAACACTATTCGTGTGTCAGGGACCACGGCCAATTCTCCAGTCTCAAGTATTCCAGCAATAGGTGGAAAAAGTGCGCGTAGCCAGACCGTGGCAATCCTAGATATCGTTGCGCGGGCCATAAAAGCTTTGGGCGGAGACATGTCCGATGTTGTGCGAACCAGTATATTCTTGCAAACGGAAAAGGACGTCGAAGCGGTCAGTCTTGCACATGGTTGGGCTTTTAAGTGCGTGGGAGTCAGACCATCAAATACATTGGTGGTATCAGGGGTAATTGGGGACGAGTTTCTCGTCGAGATTGAAGTGGAAGCTGAATTGGGTTACCGTGAAGTTGTAAGAATATAGCAGTAATGATTAAAAGCGATATCTGATGCTTCTTTTCATACAAAACAAAACAATTGTGTACAAATCGAGCAATGCTTGAAATTGAACATGAAGTAATCACTATAGTAATGTCAATGTAAAAGTTTCCATTCCATTGCTTTGTAGATATTGACTTATCAAATCGAGCGGCCGCTAGTGCCAATGCACTAATTGATCTTCAGCACGCGCCTTCAAGCTGAGTCAGCCAACATAATAATCACATGCCAAACTTCACTCCAAACACAAACACAACAATCAATCATGTTCTCCACACAATCCCCACGATTTCATTCTATCATTAAACATTCCCAGACTTTCAATTCGTTGTTCGTCGTTATACTTTGAAGACATTGGACTGGGGATCATATCAGCCTCGGTCTTGTTTCTGCTTGACTTGATCATATGCTTCTGATTAAAGAAATGATGTTGGTTTGAAGAGCATTCTCCTCTTCCATCAATACAACCTTCTCCCGCGCTCTGTGTCTGTCTTCATGTCAAACAAGTGAAACAATTTCAACCCAAAACTACTTTCAAGTCACATACATGCATTTTCCACACTAATCGATTTTGCGCCTGTAATTTCCTATTCCTATTCCTATTCCTATCCTCCTTTGAGCTCCGGAAGACGAATATCTATTGGAGCGCGCACATGTTATTAACAATTCTTTGTTCTTACTCGGCATCTTCTCTTTTGTATAACAACATTTAACTTTAATCAAGATGATAGGTATGTTATACTCCCAGCAGCATACCTTATGCAACTACTGACGAAGTTTGTAGATCATGTTCTAGGACGACCTTCTGTAAAGTTTCGAAAGATACAAGTTTTGGCTGTGGTTTCTTTTTGGTCGTTCTACCTTTTCAAGTAACATTCCTGCGCCACCCTATATCATATCATGAACTAAACATCATAATTTACAGAGGAAACAGAGACGGTCCACCAAAACTTAGGAAACTATCCCGTCTACTCGAAAAACATCTCACACCATGGCAGACTCTTGTCATAACCCTCCTCTATCTTTACATCGCACGAAACTTAGGAAAGCTTGTTGGACTTGAATGTCCGGAGCCGTTGGCAAACCTATATACGAGATCATACTTTCGAGCAACATGGGTTACCACAGCTTTGGATGCGGGGTTTTGGAGTGCCATGCGTATAAGGCGGAAGTGGATACGTGATCTGGCTGGTGTCGTATTCACGTTTTATTATCTGATTGCTGCCGAGCAAGCCGATGAAAAAGTACGAAAGGTCAGAGGGATGTTGACCGTGGACCATTTGAGAGTTAGCTGGAATAAAGGAAGAAGTCCATACCTGGGATTTTTGTCGAATCTATTACGACCACGGTTCATGAGATATCCACCTAGGGCGATTCGAATACCGAGACCATCGAGCAGTGATTACAAAGAACCAGTTAATGGGTGGTTATTCTTTGATGGGCCACTATCAGCTTTAAAAAATCATACAAAGGTTGTTTTGGACATCCCGGGCGGAGGATATGTGGCAATGGATCCAAGAACGAATGACGACAAGTTATTTGCATGGGCAGGGAAGACTGGATTGCCAGTGTTGAGTTTGGATTATAAGAAAGCTCCAGAGTTTCCATATCCTTACGCACTGAACGAATGTTACGATGTCTACAGTACGATAATCGCTAGTCGAGGACGTTGTGTAGGATTATCCGGAGATGTAGTACCCAAGGTTGTCATTACGGGAGATAGCGCCGGTGGAAATCTAGCTGCTAGCACTACGTTGATGATTATTGAATCTGGGAAAACAGATGCTCGACAATTCATCGGACAAGGAAGACTTCCCATTCCAGATGGCTTAATTCTCATTTATCCCGGGCTGGACATGAACATTGGAAATTGGATGAGTGATGAACAGATGAGTTTGATTAAAGAGAAGAAATATAGGAAGACAAATAAGGGGATCATCCAAAGAAAGAGTATGCAATATACTTTGGCAGCAGGAACACCTCATCAAAGTGAAGATGAGGATGAAAGTCCACCGAAATTGCCGTCGCCACCGGCTAGCAGAGAAGAAACCACAGAACTTTCTCCTGGAAAACCATCTCAAATTTCATTGCCCTCTCCTCAATATAGTACGGCTGCTCCTACAATTCTTTCCCCGTCTTTCACGAGAACCCCGGCAATTGAACCATTAACTCCGTCAACATCTCACCATCCAGCGCCTCTACGAACTCGTCTTGCCATGTCATCAATGATATCGTACTTTAACGATCGTATCCTTAGTCCCGAAATGATGCGTGCCATGATCATTCTTTACATAGGTCCTCACAACCGTCCTGATTTTTCAACCGATTATCTTCTATCCCCGATTTTAGCTCCCGATTCATTACTTGCTCAATTTCCTAAAACTTACTTTATCACTGGTGAACGAGATCCATTAGTAGACGACACGGTTATATTTGCCGGAAGATTAAGACGCTGTCAAGGACAAGATGCCGCCGAAGTTATGTTGATTCCGGGAATCAGTCACGGGTTCTTACAATTTGTCGGAATCTTTCCCGAAGGTTGGAAATATATCTTCCAATGTGGAAAGTGGATGCAAGAAATTTTCAATGAATCGGAACAGAGAGAACTCGCGAAAGCAAGTGGAAAAGAGAGACATCATAGGAGGACTAGAACAGAAAGCTCTGGCGATGAAGACATGGGACTGGAAATGAGGATGAGTATCAGTGGAAAGGGCAAAGGGCCAGGGGATTTGAATGGAAATGATGATAGGAGGAGAAAGGAAAAGCTTCTGAGAGAAGAAATCGGGAGTGGAGAGAGAGGAAGAACGAGGTTAAGAGGAGGACTCAAGAGACAGAAGAGTATGGTCAGTTTGGCTAGTGAGGATGATCTCTTGGGAAGGAGAATGTTGGGCTTGGTGGGGGGATTGACGGGAAGAGGTGATGATGGCGGCGCTGATGATTGAGGTTTGGTTGAGGAGAAGGTCGGGGGTATGCGGTTTAGGAGTACCGGGTTTGTGTGTATCTAGGAATTGGGATAGGTTAGAATATACGAAATCGATACTTTTACAACGATTTTTGAACAGAATTTGAATAGACTTGGGTGGGAGTCTGCCCGAATGAATTCCAGGTTTACAAGCGCTGGTCAAGTGACTCTACATGAAAGATATAGTTACTCGATTCATGACGTATTCCGTGTATTTGTATTTCTTGGCCTCAAGATTCTTACTATCGGATATAGATGGTGCAGTCTCGAAAAAGGATAAGTTCGTTCTGTACCTAGATCCTCAATATCATATCATAACATATCATTTAGTATCACGCTCGTATTTGTATTCCCATTCATCTAGTATCGGTACATCTGCCTACTAGGTAACTAGGTATGTAGATAGCAATAGGTGGTATGCGTGTACTGCTTTGCTCGTATTTACTATCTTACTTGTCATGTATCATATTCAGCATCTCATGCATATCGTCGTGTCTTTGTGATGGATGTAGAAAATCGAGAACTGTGGATGTGATTTGATTCATATATTGCGCTTGCCCTTGCCTTGTTCTGGCTTTGGGGAACACGGGATTGGGGTGGTGTGTGGTGCGATGATATAAATACTACGTGGACATAGGTAGGTATGGTTCGTTTGAGATCTCTCGTTGAGATCTTGGATGAATGCTACGAGATGAGATGTATCGAGCTTGGTGGATAGTAGATATTAGATATTAGATAATGAGGTGGGCTAGATGGGTTAGATCGAGTATCTAATAGGATAAGATTAGATAGTCTAAAGTATAGTCGATATATAAGAGCTGTGATGGAATATAAAAACACATCTATAGAATAAATGGAATAGAATAAATGTCAGAAGAAAGTTAATTCTCTACATCTAATATAATATAATAATGTAAATATTATGAATATTCTAATTCTTTTAGAGATTCTATGATTTTGTCAGGGCTCAGTAGTAAGGAATATATCGGAAGGATCTAACAGTTTTAATAAAAGATTATATTAGATTCTATTCAAAATTAATCTTATATTCTAATCAAATTAAAATATATCCAATTATTTATAAATTATTCTTTCAAAATTGTGATATTATAATTATACAAATATTTCTTTTTATAATATTATTGATTATAGATTTATTACAAATCAAATTAGTAATTCTGAGGTTAAATTTTATTAATATTAATTTCTTAATGATTATTAAATAATCAGCTTTTAATAGTTCTGGGGTTATTCAACTGATTATTTATATCCTACGCTGATAGAGTCTCTTTTCCATCTCTTTCTCATCTCTTTTCGCATCTCATTTATGAAAAATTAAACAATTATTTATAAAAAAATTATAAATTATATAATCTTATATTATATACTATAAATTATTTATTAAAAATAATAATAATAATTTATATTTAAAAATCTAAAAATTTAGAAATCTATTGAATTGACTTCGTAAAGAGATATATTGAATTCAATAGTATTATAATTTATATCTATTTTCTTTATATAAAGAGAATATTACCTAAACTATCAATTATCCTACTTTCAAACCACATCTATTTTAAACCATTCTTTTATATCAAAAATCACTTTTTTGATCTGTCAATATCTTTATAAATATTAAATATAATTTAATAAAAATATACTTTTATATAATTCAAATTATTTTAAATCTATTTGATTTTTTTTAGATTTTTAGGATTTTTCTAGATCGATTTCTAAAGCTTCAAATATCGATTTTCAATTTATATAGAAATCATATGTAAATTTAAATTTTTATAAAATCTTTAATAACTTTTTAATAGCAATTATTAAAAAAAAATGTATATCTTTTTGAAAAATTGAAATCTAAATTTATATCCCTTATACCGCTGAGAATGAGCTTCAAAAGTGGTCCGTGCGATATACCTTGAATAATAAAGCCTTATTGAATAGAATAGTTATTTTAATGGATTTTCAGTTACATTTTTTATATTATTAAATCTTGATTTCAAATATCGATTTTTTATAATTTCAAAAAAAAAGAAAAGATTGTGGAGAATTAGTATATATTATTATATTGGAAGTTTTGATATAGAAAAAATATTGATTGAATTTTATATCAAAAAATAAATGTAAATATTAGATTAAATTCAAGGAATCTTGATAATCTAATTGGTCAATAAGACCCTATTAAGCGAGGGAGCCCATTCTCAGCGGTATAGGGGATAAAACTTATAAAAAAAATATAAAAATATAAAAAAATAAAAAATATAGTATATAGTGAAGTAAAGATAATATAAATAATCCCTGCAATTTTAAGGGTACCCCTTTAAATATTTATTTACAAAGAATTTTTATTTTTTAAAAATCTTTCAAATTAAAAATCTGATAAATTTATAATAAAATTTATAATTTATTTTTAGCTATTTTTTCTTCAAATTTATATATAGATTTTATGTAAATTAAAATTAATATTTTGAAGCTTCAGAAATCAATCCACAAGAATTCTAAAAAACGAAAAAATTCAGAATAGATTTAAAATAATTTGAATTATATATATATATATTTTTATTAAATTATATTCAATGTTAACAAAGATATTGATAAATCAAAAAGTGATTTTTGATATAAAAGAATAACCCAAAAGAAAAATAATCCGAAAGTAAAATAATCAACTTAATCAATACCTCCTCATATTCCTTATCCATTTAATATTCATCTCTATCTCTAGAAAATATTAATTATATGTATCCATCATAGATATAATAATATAAGAATTTCTATTTTATCTTTTTAATATTTATTAGATAGAGAAAATGACTCTGTTCCTTCTCCTTCTCTTCTCTTCCCTCCTTCCCTCCTTCCCTCCTTCCCTCCTTCCCTCCTCCCTCCTTCCCTCCTTCCCTCCTTCCCTCCTTCCCTCCTTCCCTCCTTCCTCCTTCCCTCCTTCCCTCCTTCCCTCCTTCCCTCCTTCCCTCCTTCCTCCTTCCCTCCTTCCCTCCTTCCCTCCTTCCCTCCTTCCCTCTTCCCTCCTTCCCTCCTTCCCTCCTTCCCTCCTTCCCTCCTTCCCTCCTTCCTCCTTCCCTCCTTCCCCTCCTTCCCTCCTTCCCTCCTTCCCTCCTTCCCTCCTTCCCTCCTTCCCTCCTTCCCTCCTTCCTCCTCCTCCTTCCCTCCTTCACTCCTTCCCTCCTTCCCTCCTTCCCTCCTTCCCTCCTTCCCTCCTTCCCTCCTTCCCTCCTTCCCTCCTTCCCTCCTTCCTCCTTCCTTCCCTCCTTCCCTCCTTCCCTCCTTCCCTCCCCTATCTTTGCGCTCACCCTGCTTGATAGATAATCCAGAGTGGCGATCAACATCGACTCAGAAGACCAAGTCAAAAGGTCAGTATAACGATACACCGTACATGATTGATAGTACAATATAGTAAAACACATATAATAACTAGGTATGAAAACCCTAACATTCAAGTTAATTCAAGATTTCTCAAAATATACTATTGTATTTCTCAATGAATAATCTCTCAATCAATGTAAAATAAATGTAAAATAAATGTAAAATAAATGTAAAATAAATGTAAAATAAATGTAAAATAAATGTAAAATAAATGTAAAATAAATGTAAAATAAATGTAAAATAAATGTAAAATAAATGTAAAATAAATGTAAAGTAAATGTAAAGTAAATGTAAACTAAATGTAAAATAAAATACAAAACAATAAACTACATCCAACCAAACAACTCCATTATTCTCCTTCCAAAAACGCCGATAAATCCTACATACATACATACAAACATACATACAACCCATTTTCTGCCTTGCGTGCGTACCAATCATGGAATTTTGACTGTCATAAGAAGGTATGATATACTCCAGTCCGCTCATCCAAACTGCATTCATTTGTTTTTCTTCACCAACAATTTATCCCATCCAATCCCAGCCCATCCAATCCACGCTTTTCCATTCCGAATATCTGTACAATCCACCATTTTCGCTCTCGCTCACTCATATCATTCTTTCCAACTAAGCAGCACTATCGGCACTATCGGCACTTTCGGCACTCAAATCACTCTTTCCACTCCTAGCTCTCGTCGTACTCGCTCTTCCCTCTCCCGCACTCGTAAACGCATCTCTACTCTTTCGATCCGCCACAACGACCTTTGCAGCCAACGCATCGCGGATTTCCTTCTCATCTCTGTTTCTCCACATGCGGACACCAGAGTTGCTGAGTGGCCAGAGAACTTTGTTTTCGCGCATCAATTCTTCCTCGGTATCTGCCGTCACGCGTTCTTTTCTTCCGTAGACGATCTCATCCCAGGAAGGTGCTTTGACGGATGTGAGGATATCAAAGTCGCGAGCGAGCTCGGCGCAGTAGTGATCGAGAGGAAGATCATTGACATCGTTTCCAAAGGGGTTTTCAAGTTCGTTTCCGATGGCCATGAGACCGACAATGATGTATGCGGCGGCGATGGTTCCTGGGATGGTAATCCATTGGAGAGAAGCATAAAGTTGGAAGGGGAGAAGGTAGACGTAGAGGTAGACAATTTGGGAAATGAGGATGTTGTAGCCGATGGGGAGAGGAGTTTGAAGAACACGTTCAGCGGCGGCGGAACAATCGGTGAGGGCGTTGATGCAACCGAGAATTTGACCCAAGACAACGGGAGAATCGAGAGTGCCGTTGCGGATGGTTCCATCGACATAAGAGTTTAAGTAGGTGAGGACTTCATTGGGAAGATTTCCAACGGGCTTGCTGGATCTCTTGATGGCTTTTCGGGGGTTACTAGCAGCGAAACTAAGGCCAAGGTATTCACCAGTGCGCTTCCATGGTGTTCTCTTCTTCTCAATGAGGACTTCGGGAGTGGTGGCCGATTGAGCATAAGTATTGAGATGGTGAGTTAAAGCAGAGATATCGGCATAGTGGGCATATGGTTCGAAACGAAGTTTATGTTTGAGAGCAACAGCAAAGGTAAGAACGAGATTGATACCAGTTACTTTTGCAAGGAGATCTTCTTTTCCCATGTCCCCCTCACGTTCTTGGATGTTGACCCAGATGAATCGAGCTAAGTTGCGGGATTGAACCGACAGAGATGCCCATGCTTTACGTCCATCGGAATAACTATTATTTTGTTAGTGAAAGCTCCATGTATAACGTTTTGAATAATTTGGTCTGCCTCCATGGCAATGGCCCTCGGAGAGCCAGCGGAGCGTCATTCCAAAGAAATCTGACCATTCAATGTCTAACATTGACTGGTAAAATGGTAGAATATATGGGGGCAAGCCCCCAAACCCCCTTTAGCTCGCTGCGCTCGAATTTTTGATGCATACTTTCCATCCAAAAAGGGAAAGAAATGAGAGAGGGAAACCAACCGTTCATAAGCAGTTGTACTCTTAAAACTTAATGCCAAAGAAATAACAAAACCAAGGACCGTCAAAAGTAAGGTATTGACAGCCAATTCTGTACCCGAAAATTTCGAAATACACGTAATTAAAGTAGACCAACATGCGATCCAGAAAAGAGGTACTATCATTCGAGGAATAACGGATCCATGAAGGCGCATAAAATATGGAAGTTTGGAATGAGCATCGAGGTTTCTTGGACCGACCTATTGATGAAGAGATTATTAGTCATATTCGAAGGTTTATGAAGGTCTGAGTCTTGGGTGAATCAGATGAAAGGTGGCAGATCTGACTGGAAGCAAAGAGAGGATATAAACATACAAAATAATCGTCCAAATTTAAATCATGTCTGCTTTGTCTCTTGAAAGAACTTGGAGTGGTCGCTCCACTAGCATGTACATCAAATGCACCCTTAGACCTCATCGTGCTCTGTCTACTAGGAGTAATCTTCTCAGGATTGGGATGAATAACGGTTGGATTGGGATTGTCGTGAGGAAGAGTTGAGGAAGTTGATGGGTCATGACCCCCAAAATCATCGGCCATGATGTCGGTTTTGTGGAAATTCTTTAAGGCTTGGAAGGTTGGGTCGACTCAAAATAGGAGTCTAGAATGATTGGAGAAAAGAGTGTCTGGAATCTGGAAGCCGCGGTGGGTATCAAAAATTGTGGGTAGAGGGTGTTTGTAAAGGAAACCTAAGGTCGAGATTCGTTTATGCGGCGGACGTGGGCGGATGTGTGGTATGAACGAGTGAACGGACTTGACAAAGTGAATCAGATTTGCTTCGTATCTTTGAAATACCTGGTCTGGTTAATATGTATGTACGGAGTATGTACGGAGTATACTGTATATAGCTCGATATGTGAATGGGTTCGTGAGTTAACCCGGTTCTTGAGTCTGCTATGAAATGCTGGAGCGTGGAAAAGAATTGGAGAAGATCTTGGTCAAAGAGTGAGAGTCATGTAAGGTTGTGTATTGGATCTCTTTTTCTTTTTTTATGCCGAATCAAGAAAGATGGTGAGAGGGTGAGAGGGTGAGGGAGAGGGAGAGAGAGAGGGAGAGGGAGAGAGAGAGAGAGAGAGAGAGAGACAGTGACAGTGACAGTGACAGAGAGTCTTCCAATAGACCGACCAAATGCAAGTGTTTGGATGAAAAAGATGTGTTTCCGAGGTTTAAGGATGGATTTAAAAAAAGAAATGTGCAGTAATTAATGCTTAGGTTGCTTGCTTGCTTGCTTGCTGTGAACCCCTGAGAGATTAGTATGTAGATAGGAAGCATTGAAAGGTAGAAGGAGAGGAAGGGGTGAGAGAGGGTCAATGACTGATTGATTAATGATTAATTACTCTCTCCATCTACTCTCGATTCTCTATCTATACTCTATCCTTTTCTCTAGACTCTATCCTTTTCTCTATACCTCGATACCTTTTACTCTCTACTTTCACTCTCTCCTCTCTCCTTTCCTCATCCCCCATCCAGCATCTATAACTATCCTCTCCCAAGCATTCATCCCCTGATATAACCTGGAATGCAGGTGTTACAAAGTCGTTACAGAATCTGCACATCAGCCAAAACAAAAGGTACCCGACAGATCATCAGATGATATAAATTACAGTACACAATAACCCCCGCCATCCATGATTGAGGTGCCCAGGTGGCGTCGGGTACCTTAAAACGCCACGAGCCTCTAAAAACGCCACCCTTCATCCAGAGTCGTGGATATTTTCACATTTCATCCATTTCATCCATTCATCCATGGATTTCCTAGGATTCTGACGCCGTGAATATGTTAAACATGTCAGTCAGTCAGTCAGTCAGTCAGTCAATCAATCAGTCAGTCAATCACTCAATCAGTCAATCACTCAATCAATCAATCACTCACTCACTCACTCAATCAATCAATCACTCACTCACTCACTCAATCAATCAATCACTCACTCACTCACTCACTCAATCAATCAATCACTCACTCACTCACTCACTCACTCACTCACTCACTCACTCACTCACTCACTCACCATCCTTCATAAAATCTGTTAGTCTGTCTGTCATGTCATGTCATGTCATGTCAGTCAAGTCTCATTTATTACTTTGTAGGGAATTAGTTTACAATTTCTCCAATGCTCCACTCTGTAGACAACTCCCGTACTTACTTTGTACTACATGAACTACATGAACTACATGAACTACACAAACTACATGAATTACACAAACTAGTCAATAACCACCTTACTAGTAACTAGTAACTACACTACCTCGACCAGTATAAACCAAACCGTTCATCTTCACCATCCCCATCTTCCCCATCTTCATCCATCGCCTCTCAAAAAAAGTCTTCACAGTTCCTGCACACTTCACACTCACACTCACACTCACACTCACACACACACACACTAGGTAGGGGCTGAGTAATTAATTACGCATGCATCCATCCATCCATCCATCCATCCGTACAGAGTCCTCTACCTGCGGGTCGGGCCACTCTAGACCATCCACGTAAGGGGAAACTTCTTGGCACGTGAAAACTTTAATACCGGGTGCCCCTTTTTCCTCTTCTTTTCTTGCAAAAATATGCTAGACGGTGATTACGCCTTGTGAATGAAGGAGCTTACGCCATATGCAAATGCATATGCATCCATCGATTTAGGTACAGTAAAACCTCTGCATGCATATATGCACAGTGAGGTATAAATAAATTCAAGGTACGAGCGAACAAGTTACACGAGGGGCGAAGCACCAGGGCGAGTTCTGAAAATAGGTTGTGGATTGTGTTTGCGATATTCAACCTTGGGAAATATTCGTATAGGGGTGTGGAGATGGATTGATTTGCATTGAATGGGAAGGGAAGGGAAGGGAAGAGAAGTAGGATTGTTTTGTTGGTATTTTCATCATCACGACAGTCCACCTACCTCCTATCATATCATGAAATATCACTCACTACCTCTATCCTACATAGACAGCCAAGTACAGTACAAACATGCAAACATAAGATGAATTTTCCATCACAAAACCATCCCATCCCATCCCATCCCATCCCATTCCATCAATCCCTCCCTCCCAGGATCAACAAAATTACAAACAATAGCTCGTTTCATCTCGTATTTCCCTGTTTGAGAATTTTCACCCCCCATGAATAACGATCCCAAAACGGTGTCGGATCTCCACTTCAACGGGACCTAGGTCCTAATCATTCCTGCAAAGTACCTACCTAGGTAATGAAATGGAGGAGAGAAAGATTTGCTGATTCGCTTCTGGCAATGTAGAACCGAGGATGAGGATGAGGATGAGGAGTTGGTAGGGATGGTTTTGTATAATGTTGTCTGGATAAAAGTAAAATATATTACTATGGAGTATATAAAAAGAACACGCGACTCACGAGTCACGACTCACAAGACAGTCTATGTTATACAAGTAGGGTTGGGCAAATTATATAATCTGGCTAAAGATTACATATTTTTATAATATAACGTTTTTTGATTGGTATAAAATATTATATTAAAATTATATATATAATTTGATAATCAATTAAATCTTTAGAATGAATAAAAGTAGAGAAAATTCAAAGGCATTTTTTAATAGATAATTAAAAAAGTTATTATAAGAAAATATTTCTTATATTTCTTATTAATAAAAAATTAAATCGTTTATTCAATCAATTAGATTTATTTATTTTTATTGATATATATAGATTTTCTTTTCAACTTTTATTTCTCTTTCTAATTTATATATTCTTCATATTATTTATTTTCAATTATAATACTATTATTTTTATTAATTTATTTATTATTTTGATAATATAGAATATAATAAATAAAATAATATTATTCGAATGTTATATAATTATCAATTCAATTGAATAAAAGTAAATAAAGGGTTTAAAGTTGATCAGATAAGTCGACCACCCTACTTTCGGGCCACTCCTCTTTCGGGCCACCCTTTTACACCAAAAATCACTTTTTTGGTCTATCAATATCTCTATCAATATTGAATATAATTTAATAAAAATTTAGATTTATATAATTTAAGCTATTCTCAGCTTATATTAGAATTTTTAGAATTTTAGGATTTTTCTGGATCGATTTTTAGAGCTTCAAAATATCGATTTTTAATTTATATATAAATCATATACAAATTTAAAATTTTATAAAATCTTTCATAACTTTTTAATAATAATTATTAAAAGAAAATTATATATCTTTTTGAAAAATTCAAATCTCAATCTATATAGAAATTCAAAAAGAAATTTAAAAAAATGAATAAATATAGAGATATAATAGATAGTGAGTTAAAAGTAATATAAATAATCCTTGTAATTTTGAGGGTATTCTTTTAAATATTTATTTATCAGGAATTTTTCATTTTTTCAAGATTTTTCGAATTAAATATCTTATAAATTTATAATCAATTTTATAATTTATTTTTAGCTATTTTTCCTTACAAGTTATTATAGATTTTATTAAATTTTAAATTTATATATAATTTATAAATATATAAATCGAAAATCAATATTTCAAAGCTTGAGAAATCGATTCAGAAAAATCCTAAAATTCTAAAAATTCTAATATAAACTTAAAATAGTTTGAATTATAAATATATAAATTTTTATCAAATTATATTGAATATCAATAGAGATGTTGATAGATCAAAAAGTGATTTTTGGTGTAAAAGGGTGGTATAAAACAGAGGCTCGAAAGTAGAGTGGTCGATTTAATAAGTTTTATATGTTTAAAAGAAATAGATCTTTTAATATATAAGAATATCAAAATATTGATGAGAATAGTTTATAAAATTAAAAAAATTAAAAATAAAATAAATATTAATATATATCACGGATTAGTTATAACTCTACTTAGTAGGTTTGATGTTGATTAAACTACTTATACCCTTTTGAGGTTATATGACTTAGTTATAGAGTACTTGATACCGTGATAATATATTATATCACTTTGAATATATAAATATCGATACATTTAATTTTATCTTAATTCTTTAAATTTTAATAAAGGAATTCAAGGTTTATAAAGGGTATTATATATCAGAGTAGATACTAGTAATAAATTAATTAAGTATAATATAGCACAAAGATTTTTCATTAATTCTTTCAATACTATGAAATTATATAATTTGTATGTATATAGGCTCTCTTCGACATTCAATATGTTTAAGGGTTTATTGTTACATACCCCTTGAGGCCCTACATCCTATGACCGTGACACTGTATACAGATATTGAATCTTTCACTCTCGACATGAATCTAGTACTGGCCCCTAACTACCTCTTTATGAATCAAGACCGTTTTCAATGTGTACATACATACTAGATACATAACTAAATTCCACCATCGATAACTATCAAAAAAGTCCAGAAGTCTCCATCTTCCTGAAAATCTCTCATCCACAAATTACAATTCACCCATTTTTTGCATCTCATTTCATCCCGAATCCATTCTTTGAATTTCATCGCGGGGTCTCCACTGTGTCCACTCCCCATTGGGTTTCTCCGGACTCTTTTGTCTTCCTTCTAGCCCCGTTCTCTGCTGTTCGGTGCAGTTTGATTCAGTCCGGCTCGCATTTCGATTGATGGAAACAAATATACTTTGCAATGATGGGAGGGAGGTTGGTGCGTTGAGACATGATTAGTATGTAAGATCTTACCTACACTATGTATACCATAATTATCCTGCGATCAATGGATCATACCCAGTAATAAATACCACCCCCCTCGCTACCTAGAAGCCCAGACAACATCTCAGACATACAAATTTCGCATCTTGAAAATACACAGTACGAACCGCGATTCATGAGATTAATCTTACATTCTCACGATTCCCTAGGTCTTTACCTAGGGAAGTCTCGTACCTAGAGCCTAGGTATTTAATAAAGTTTCTTTGTGTTTTCCTATTCTCTTATTCTCTTGTTTTGAAGCTTGGAAGAGGAGCTTGGAAGAGGAGATAACCTTATTGGGCATTAATTACTTCGGGTAATTACAGTATCGGATTTTCGAATCATGGATCGATATAGTCGATCGAGTACTCAGCCAGGTTAGTAACAAGTAGGTATTACAGTAAAACCTCTCTATAAGAATATCGATTTTTGTAATCATTTTTAAGCGTATATAGAGATATCTTTATATAAAGATATTCAACTAATCCTAATATAATAGTAATCTATTTCCAATTAATTCTAATCAAATTATATTCTATGACTATTTTACAACTTTATTTATTTTTATAAAAATTAATTACAATTAATTATATAATAATTAATTCTAATAATTCTATCGATTTAATAAAAATATATATAATTTTAAAATCGAACAATATAAGAATATCCTTATAAAAAGGTTTGAAGGATATAGACTTTTTTTGATTCTGAAAATTTTTAGGATCAAAAAAAATAAGAATAGAGATTATTTTTATAAAGAAAATCCTTATAGAGAGGTTTTGCTGTAATACAATCTCATATAATAGTGCGAACGAGGGCGATACGTGGAATTCGTATTGTCGAGGATATTTTCTGTGTATACTATCTATATTCTACATGCCTATTCGCCTCGTAATCATTATGATCATTACTCGTACTTGGGTTGTAAAATTTACTTATTCAATCCATCCCCATCCCCGTCACCATCATCATCCCGCGATTTTCCCGAACCTAGGTCCTCTAAAAGGTCCTAAAGTTCGTGGAGAAGAGAAGAGAAGAGAAAAAGAATACCGGTACTAGGATATTCGATATGCATGTATGGATGGGCTGAGATGGGTTAGAAATCACTAGAAATCGCCACATCACGTGGCGGATCGGCAATCTTGATTTGGGAGCTAGTATAGTGTAGTGTAAGGTAGCGTAGTGTGGATGGATGGATGGATGGATTTTTGGTTGTTGCTCCTTTGGATTGGCTTGGGTTGGGTTGTGTTGCTGAGATAGGATAGGATAGGATAGGGAAGCGCTATGGTTTGGTTTGGATTCTTGCTGTTGATGATGCATTTGCGTGGGGTTTTTGATTATGTGTGGTGTGCTGCAGTATAATGTTGACGACGCTATGTGATGACGTTTTGTGATGGTTATGAGTTGGGTATGGGGGTTGGAGGGTTGGAGGGTTGGAGGGTTGGAGGGTTGGAGGGTTGGAGGGTTGGAGGGTTGGAGGGTTGGAGGGTTGGAGGGTTGGAGGGTTGGAGGGTTGGAGGGTTGGAGGGTTGGAGGGTTGGAGGGTTGGAGGGTTGGAGGGTTGGAGGGTTGGAGGGTTGGAGGGTTGGAGGGTTGGAGGGTTGGAGGGTTGGAGGGTTGGAGGGTTGGAGGGTTGGAGGGTTGGAGGGTTGGAGGGTTGGAGGGTTGGAGGGTTGGAGGGTTGGAGGGTTGGAGGGTTGGAGGGTTGGAGGGTTGGAGGGTTGGAGGGTTGGAGGGTTGGAGGGTTGGAGGGTTGGAGGGTTGGAGGGTTGGAGGGTTGGAGGGTTTGATAGGTTTGACTGGATGGTTGGTAGTAAGGAACTGAGGAGAAGGGAGGTCAAGTGCAGAAGTCAATTATAAGCGACAGAAGGTAGGTACATATCAAAGGAAGTAAAGGCTGAGAAGATGTATGTAAGTCAATATCGATATTTTCACGCATTTCCCCGAGCAGAGAAGAAAAGGATATCTAAATTCACTGAAAAACTGAGATTTATAGGAGTAGATGGAGATACTACGTATGTACACGGAGATGATGTAGCGATTCTAGGGAGGTGAGATGGTTTATTTTCTGCACTGATAGAGGATTCTACTGCGTACGTTTGGACGTAGGTACACGATATCCTCATCGAATCTAGGAATTGCGGTATCGGAGTGGAGGACTGTGAGAGTGCGGTGATGGTTAATGTTGAAAGAATGGGAGCATGAGAAGTTTTTAATAGTGTTGTAGGTAGGTTTAGTAAAGTGCGCGTGGGATATTCATGCAAGTGTCGAAGGTATTGGAATTTTGGAAAAGTGAGAGAGTGGTTGATGTAGTAAATGGTAGATTTGAGGACTTGAAGAATCTGTTGAATCATTTTTGGGAGTTGTCAGATGGGAAGTGAAGAATGAGAAGTGGCGTGATATAGATGAATGATGTGGTAGGAGAGCGGATGTTGGATTTGCTTCTGCGGTTTTTTGTAAGATCAAAGATAGAATGGTGGAAAGGCTAGGTGTTTGCGGTGTGGTTTGTTGGGGATGGATAGAGTCTGCGTTGAGTACGAAGCAGGAGCTACATGATAGGACGCTTAGAGAATCACGAAAGATTGAAATGATGGGGAAAGAAGAGAAAAAGGAGGCACTGAATGCTTTTACTGAAGTGGAAAATCAAACGGAACATACTGGGAGAAGAGGAGATGAGATGGTGAGTATCTATCATGGTTAGATTTGTAAGAGATAATGTAAGGAGTGACAAGAGACTGAGAGGGACAATGCAGATAACGGAAAATATAGTGGTGGATATCTGGTGGTAGGATGGATTGTTTGTGAGCAAGGTGATTCTTTGGATTCTTTGGTACCTGCATTAGTGTGCACATAAAACTATTGCAAAGCTTTTCATCACAGTGGAACATCAGTTGTGACATTTATTATCTTATTGTATGGTGTTGGGTACAGCTTATTCTACTTACAACTCCTAAAACTAACATTCAACCCCGACGTTGTTTCTTGCTGCTTATGAAACAAAGCACCTGTATCCTTCCTCCAAACCCCTTCATTCAGTCTTGGTCCTTGCAGAAGGAAACAGGGATTTATTGCTCTTGAAGCCAGGCCACCGCTTGAGCATGTGCCTCAGGAGAACTAGGTGATGCAAGCTCGAGGAGCAAACGCGGTGGCGAGCAGTAACTCAATTTCACTGGCGTTGCTCTATTCAAGTTCAGGTCGTTCTCATCGCGGCTGAAGTATTGGGCTAGAAAGCCTTGGATATCGAACGAGGGATTTGGACGCAAGTTGGTACTCATAATGACCACTGATTCGAGATTCTCAAACATCGATAGCGCATCGCGACATGAGTCTAGGTCGTATGAATCGCGATTGGATTCATATAATCCTGCGAACTCAATCTCGACGCGGCGGATGCTCTTCATCGCTTCGGCAGCAAGTGTGTCGTAGGATGGGAAAAGTCTCTCGAGGGAGAGATTTATTCTGTCAAACCTGTGCTGAGGTTTGTTTGCGAAGAAAATCGGGATATCTATTTCCGGGTTGAAATAGATGGTACAAGGATACCAAAGATTTGGGCCGTGCTCGGGTGCATGAAGGTCCTGGTAGAGTCGCACGTAATGACGGAGTGTCTCGGTGCGACTCTCCCTGTTGACGAAGGCGACGGGTACTTGACTGATCGGGGAAATCTTGTGTTGCTTGCAGACAAGACGATCTCGGGAACGTTGCTCGTAGGGTTCATCATAAGGAAGGTACTCCCCGCGTGGTGTGGTTCGGATGTAACCATCTCGCAGCCCGACTTTTCTTCCTGTTTCGAAACTGGAGCGCCAAATTTGACGGCGTACTTCGAGTGGCAAATTGCGGAATCGAGTGAACTCTGTGGGTGGAACAATCGTTTGAGTTCCTTGGTCGACACCGTGAGATTTCTTCACAGCTGGAGCCTTCTTAGCTCGAGATTTCTTGGCTCGAGACTTCTTGCTCTGTGACTTCTTGGCTACACTGCCAGATGATGGTTTTGGAGTCCTTTGAAAAAGAATTATTAGTTATCATTCAAGTTATGGGGAAGTGTTTCTTACATGGTGGCACTATGATCCATAACTGTTGATTGTGTTTGATGCTGTATGATGGTTGTTGATTGGTTGTTGTTGGTTGTTGTTGGTTGTATAATGGTTACTGGGTATGTTCCTTGAAGATGTCTTGTTCAAAACTGTTGTGCAGAAGAGAAAGATTTTCACAATGAAGTAGTAGTTGATTTTAATTTCGAGGATGATGTGTTGTTCGAAAATGTTGTGCAAAGTGAAAGGTTTATATGATAAAATATTGATCTCGGCTAAACGGCAGCTGTATCAAAACATGGCCCTAGTATAATTCACCATACCATATTGTCTTTGAGGATGGAACTATCAATCATGTGGCTCTCAAAGAGGTTGTTTGATAAGCAAGTACCTAGATACTTGTAGATACTTGTTATTTGCAGGTCAATTTCCTGAATTCACATGATATATTGGCTCACAACTATAGAATTGTCTTGGAAATTTACTCTTCTCAAACCTACCATTTGGCTTTATAACACTTCATGGAATATGTATGGGAACTCACTATCACTTTATAGATAAGCATTGAGGCAAAAGAAATTGATTACTGCTTGCTTGATTGTTTGCTGCTTGATTTTTCCAATGATAAATAATTAAAGAACAGTTTGTAAAGCTCAGTCACATGGATCAAACTATTTAGCTACAGAAAGCTCTACGACAAACCGTCATCATCCTGTGAATCTCAATCTCAATCATGTTTCTCAATGAATTAAATACATCTCACGCTCTCTCGTTTTTGCCATGCCACCCATCCCTTCTTTCATTCTCTCGTAAAAAAAATTTCACCTCCATCGTCCTCCTTTCCCCATACAAATTCCAGTTTTGCCTTTCCGGTCCAACTCTCCTTGATAAACCAGTTATGATAGTCTTTTTCAAATAGGTCATCGGCATTGACTGTCTCGTCAGGGTGCACAATCAACTTGATATGTTCAAGACTCTTGAAGCACTCAAGCATATTGATTAGTCTATTCATCTTGTGCAAATAGGAAGGTCTGCACTCCTTTAATGTTAAGTGGTATACTTTGACCTCGCGAATACTCTCGATACACCTCGCGGTTTTCTGGTCGTATATTGGGAACATAGAGTGAATGTTGGAAGGTTCAGTAAGAAAATCTGAGTACATGATGGCGATACAGTCGATTTTCGGGTTGAAGTACATTGCATGTGGTAATAGCAAATCTGTTGCACCACTGTAGTAGTCATGACCAGATTTGGACACCTTTGCTTGAATTCTGTAATGCGCTTCGTAAAGTACATGATAATGCTTCAAAGCTTCAGCTCGGCTCTCTCGGTTTGCAAATGCCATTGGAACGTCATCACAGGGACGCCGAAAGCATGTTGGAAATGTGGCCTGAAAGGGAGACGATTGAGGTTTCATGAAAGACTCTCGCCTCAAGATGAGATGTTGTCGTGGAAAGGAGTGGCGCCATATCTTGATTCGAAGTTCTGTAGGCAAATGAGAAAAGCGTAAGAAGGTTGTTGACGGAGCAGCTCTGGTGCTCGTAAACTCTGTAGATGTTTTATGACCGAGACTGCTGTCTGCAATGCTTGGCATATCTGAACTCAAATCTGTGATTTTATCATTGCCGCGTTTCGATTCATCGAAGGATCTGTATTGGGAAACTAGTTAGCGGTCGCCGACATCAATATTTGGACGAGAAAGATTCTTACGTAACTATGACTGAAAATTGCTCATTCTCTGATGTATTTAATGAGACTTCAAGCTTCGAGGCTAGAAAAGCCTTTTCTTGTTCCCTAGGCTACAGGTCAGAGATTGTCTCAAGGGAATTTGAAGAATTCAAGTTAAGTTGATCTTACATGCTGGATACCTGGTTTGATTTGATTTGACTTGACACTGGAGTTTATTTAAGACCTCTGCCAGTCAAGAGATTAGAATCTGGAAATAGATATGTGTTGATAATTAATTACAGCAACACTCTACTGAAGGTGAGTCAGCTTGAGTGTAAGTGTTGCTATCAACTTTGTTGACGAGTGTGAAACACTGTAGTCTACTATGGTTGTAGGTACTTCTCAGTTATTTTTATCTATGGGAAGCTAGTACTTATGCGAGGAAGCTCTAGCACCTTGCTAGCTAATATAGTACCTAACCTCTTTATGATCACATGATCGACATCCCGACGTATGCAATGAGTTTTTATCTGTAAATTATATGAAAAAGCTAGACATAGGGAGTTCTTATGGGTTAAAAGGAATTTCCAACCTTGTTTGTCAAACCTCAAAGGCACTAAGAAAAACACATTCTTCTAGAACAGAAGTGTTATGGTTGTCTTACCTGGGATGGAGCTTTTCCAATGACCATGGAATTTTGTTAATATCAAATTGATTATGTCAGAGCAATGCACATTCAAAACCGCACAGCTTTGCAAGATCATTTGGAGTTCTGAATCCCCGAAGAAGAGTTGACCTGTCTGAACTGGCGAAATGAATACATGCACTCAATTTTTAGAACGAATATCACAAACAAAATGAACTTGATGTTTAAAAATCATTGAATGCTTATTGGAATCAAAGACTAACAGGCTTTGATTATTAGATTGCAGCTTGAACTATTTGAAACCTTGTCATTGACTGTCTTAGAGCTCAGCCAAGGGTTCTTATATCATACATGTCCCTGTCGATACCCAACATATCCTTTGTTCCGAGCTGCTCTCATCCCAAAATGCTTTTGTTTGATTATAAATAGGCTATCAGAAGATGAAAGAGTTGATGACTTGCTTCAAGAATCGACGGTTGTGATAAATGTACAAGCCTACCAATCCTAGCATTGGAAGTCGTCCATAAGGTCTCAGCAAACTTGACTCGCTCTTTTTTATTCTTCTCCTTGTAGTATGGAATGCAACGATCGCCATCAATTATTTCGGTAGTATTCATATCGTTCATTCTAGAAAATGTGCGGCCTCTTGGGGTCATATTAAATGTAACAACAGTCTCCCTCCCTTCATCAGGCTCTGCAGGCTCCTTACTAAATACAATGTTCATGGCTTTAAAGCTCCTAAGTATTCCGAGAACAAAAGCGCCATGAATGTTAATTCCTGAAGTGCCAGTACAATGCACTTCAATATGTTCAATTTCATCGACGATGCTAGAGGATTGTTCATCACATTGAAGTATATCGAGCAGATTTTGGGGCGTATAGGAACTACGGAAAGCATCCATGGTAAGGAAGAGATGATCTATCTCCGGGTTGAAGTAAATAACATTGAAATTTCTGCTCAAAGTGCTGGTGGGCTGATTAACTAGACGAGTTGCCGAGAAGAGATGTTGAAGACCCTCAATTGTTGCTGACGAGAACCACCGGGATTCTGTTGCGATTGGCTGTTTGAGTTGATGGTAATAATCCAATGTCCATTCGCGACTTTCGCGATCGACAAAGGCGGCAATTGGGAGACTAGATCTTGCTTTGGGGCATGGGCGATCAATGAAACCAGTCTCATCTGCGGGATCCTTGACGCCTTCACGAAGGTCGACTCTTCTGGGAGTGCAACAGTGGAGCCAGATTTCCATTCGAACCACCCGAGGTAAGCGATTGAAATTTGGAAAGGTTTTCGCAGATCGTTGCTGTAGTTCGATTTGATCGCCTGCTACGCCGTTGTGAATAATCACGGAAGTTACATCTTTGATTGAGACAGGGACCAATTCATGGAGAAGTAAGCTAGTGGGCTCCCTGTAATTTTGTTAGAGATAATCTAGAGTTAAATTGATGAGAGACCTACATGATATCTAAGTGTAGTGTTGAGGTCGTGGAAGCTTTAGAAGCTGCGGAGTTCTGTTATTGTTGCTTTTGTTGTTGATGGGTGAAGGTATTTAAATAGATGGAGACTGAGTAGATGCGGCGTAGATGCAACTTTAGCCTGCTCAATTATGAATTGAAGGACCAGATCTGCATTGATTGGTATAAGAAGAAGATAAATACTATAAAGTGTATCTCAGAGCACATGAATAAGACGACAACAATGAAGAGAAATGAGAATTCAGTCAAAGAGTCATCAATAGACCCTAGACTTAGACACAATTAACTGAGCCAAAAGGTTTATCAAACACAAGCAACTGAAGCCTTTGGACAAGCTAAAAACGGAAATCTCGAGCTTCTCATAGATCTTCATTTCAATACCAAATCAAGTGTTAAAGAAATAGGACAATCACGAGATATTGAAGTAGTTCATGCGCCACGAAAATATAATGTTCAAGATCAGAAAGACACTGGAAAATTTGAAGTTAACAGTGCGAGCTTGAAATATAGGAGAGACTCTAGATTTTGGATTGAAATCATCCAATATCTGTGGAATATCAAATGCAAGTCTAAACGAGTTTGCTTACTTCGGATGCCTTCCAATGGTGGGTCAGTTAGTTTGCCGTTTTCCTTGTCCCAAAGAGAGTGCAGTACGCTTACAAAGAGCTGACTTCTCCTTTGACGACAGAAGAAATAGATTATTTTTTCGTGCTAAAGCCTAAAGCAATATGCGTAATGTGCCAGAACGATTGTACTTCCCTTATCACGGCATCTATCAATCATGAGTCTCGCTTCGAAACGGGAAAATTTCTACAGAGTGCTCATACGATGAGATGAGCATAGTTTTAATCACGTGTAGACAAGTAAGGAGAAGGAGCTATAGAATCATCTTCTGTTCAGCCCCGCTGCCATAGAAGTCGATGCTTCTTTCTACGCCAATAATAGTTCGTGTTATCTGGCAGATTTATTTCGTAATGATCCACGTCGAGCAGTCAGTACGAGTTCTGACATCAGAGACACGAGAGAAACGCTTCCTCTCCACCAATTTCAATAGAGATATGGAAGGAAAGTTCTCCGCCTCTTGCAAGGACAGGTTGAGTTGCGGTTTACTTGACGTTATATGCTGGCAGATTTTGATTCTGATCTGGCGGATTTTGAGAGTGTGGCGCCGCTTGTAAAGGCTGAAGTAGAGAAGATAGCTACGAATATGCAAGATAGATTTCCAGGGTTTGAAACTCCAGGTATCTCGGTATTTCATGTTAAGAGATTGGTTTTGGCAGTATACTCAGGACCGGGTACCATGAACAGTCAAAGCAGATGATGCGATGTCAGAGAAATATCTGGAAACAATCTCCAGGATGACTGGTCACCGAATTTTGAAAAAAGTCAAGCAATGAAACAGAACTTCATAAGCAGAAGAAAGGGGGCTGTCAGAAGAAAGCACGTGCAACTTCCACGCTAATGATCTCATGTACAAGAGCAAAATATGATGAAATTGAAGGTTCTCAGACATCACAGCCACCATACGATACAAGAAACATATGACTATAGTTTCTTAAGGACTGCTGTTAAGCGCACTAATACACGGCAATGTATCCTTCGGCAGTAAACTATGTGAATACACTTTTGACAGCCGAGAAAATTCAAAAACACTGATGAGGTACTATCACTAGCAGAATTAATTCTCTTGTTTGACATTAGCTTGAAAAGAAGACACTTGGAACTGTGAGACCTGACGAGGTCATGTGTGACACTCTAGCCAAAGGGGTAGATACCATCATAGCCATTAGATAAATGCAAACCCAAACTATCACAATCTACCTAGGTAACAAGTCAATTGGTACAAAATAAATGCATAGATTGCCTAGAATAATATGATGCATGGTTATTTGCGATAGTGGCTAGCATGAAATAAGCATGATCTGTTCAGATGCCAACATAATGACGATCAAGAGGGGGTACATTTTACCCATGAACGCCGGTAATAGCATGTCAAAAATACAATTCTTGAGGAAAACCAAGGTAGAAAAGAAGTAATTAGCCAGCCAGTTCTATTCTGTGAATGTAGAGAAGAATTGGAGATTGTGAAGATAATAGTAGGGGGACTTGGTATCGTACGTCGTTGGAAGCGTCTAAGTTGGAACTAAGTTCTGCCATTCCTTACCGCCGAAGCTCCTTTCGTGACCAATTCGGAATCTCTCCACACCTACTAATCGACACAAGAAGAACATCAACACGGATAACAAGAGTAAACTGCACCTTTCGCACACAAATTCGCGAGGATTCTAGAGTGCTTTGCTTGCAAGGAGACCATGGCACGACGTCTTTACTGCCATATCGCTATAAGACAGGACAAGGGCGTCCCACATATGTTTGTCTGTACATGTCTGAACGCTGGGAATATTCCAGCATTCAGATCGCAATTCAACTCAAAATGACGGGCCGTTAATTTTTTGATAGCTTTCAAATCTTTCAATTAAAAAGCTTCGAGGAAATGCGATGCTAATAAACAAATAAGATTTCCTTCCAAAAAGGCAGAGATAGGGGAAAGTGATTTGGATTTTCTAGTAAGCAGAACAGGCGAGAATGCCCACAGGCCGCTCGCCAGGGATATCACAGCAAAAGTGCATTGTCAATTTGCTATGATATTGTTCTCACTTGCAAACGCTATAATCTGCCGCCACGAAGGTGCACTTTCCAGAACAACATGTACCCTGGGGACCGGCGATGCTCACGCAAGTAGCGCCTTTTGCCAAACACTAAATTGGAAGACATTGTCAGTAGAGCTCTCATCAAACCATGTATCATATCTCAAGACATGACGCAAATGACACGAACCTTCTTCTTTCGAATGCAGTGTGCATCATCTGCCACCCCTGGTGCGTTTTCACATAGTAGCCCGTCGCAGCATGTGCCAACAGGACCGGCGAATCCAGAGCAGAAAGTACCCTCAGTGAGACATTGCTGTGGTTCAAAGATCAGATTTGATGATTCAATATCTGGGGGTAAGGGTGGAATAGGAGGATATACTGTGCATGCTTTGTCTTGAGGAACAGCCACGGCGATAGTCGACACTACGAGTAGCGTGAGAATACTGAAAGTTTGACTGAGCTTCATTTTCTGACAAATTTCCGGAAGATTTGTTATTAGAGATGAGAGAGGTTATTGATGAGGAAATGAATGAAATCAGGGGATATCAATCCCATTTATCTCCTCAGAAGATGTCTCTTAACGCCATCGTAGGTGTAGCGATCTCATCGGCTGTTTATCAGCTGACTCAAGCTGAACTTATGCCAAGGGACTGCCAAGTAGATTTACGGGAGCCCCTTACTTGCCCGAATTATATCAGCATGATCTGATATCACCCTTTGGCAGATTCTATGCATGGCCGTTTCAAGTCTGTGGGTGGTGCGTTATTTTACCCCGCATCGTATCAGCATGCTGCGAACAAATCTAGTTAGCTAGCGAGACGACGATAGGTATGTAACCCAGCAGGAAGAAATACATAATCTCAATGACAACTGGCGGTGAGCCATAATGTTAATTTCAACAGCCTGAGTTCTCACACGATGATGAATTCTTGTACGTAACACTGTTTGAAGGGATTACCTACCTTCGATTTGAAATAGATTCAATCTGGTACTCGAAACCAACATATACGTGTGTAGATTCGAAGGCTTTCACTCTCTATTGACATTGATTATCGTAGTTTGAAAACTAAACAGCCTTGAACATATGTCTCAAAAGATCACAGCTTTTTTATCTTATTAGTTATAGTTTCGAAACTGTCCACCGTTCTCCCAAGCCACTTCACGAAAAATACAACCCCGAGTACGACTCACAACCAAAGCCAGTTCAAAAAGGGGTCTGGGTGACCTTGCTTATTTGCCGGACTTCATTTTATACTTGAGTAGCATATTTATGGATTGGTGTTGTTAACTTACCACAATGCTGGGCAGGGTAATATCCAGATTTAGATATTGCTGGTATCACGTCATACGACATGAGCTCTGAACATGGACATTCCAACCTTCTGGAATATCCATAGGGATATTATTCTTTGTGATACCATTTGAGTTCACCGTTGTGTTTGCTTGGCCATGTTCTAGAACTTCTAGCATGCCTGTGCCACCATTCGGTTTGTCGAGGTCTCGATTATTTTATGAGCTTGGGTATTTGGCGAATCAAGACGGAGAAGACCCCAATTTCTCGAGTATTCGGAATTATCTTCTCCATATACTGGTCCCTTGAGAGTATCCTAATTGGCATCCTTCTTCGCAGCTAGCATAAATATCTCAACATAGCTGTTGAGGTCGTTGATTGAGGTATGTTCCAATCAAAACATAGCTCATGATGTCGTAAATTCTTCTTGATCTGACTGCGCAATGATCTTCAAAGGTCAAACTCTGGCTGATTTTAGTTATCATGTATACAATTTTCTGATTTCGATGAGAACGATATTACCATGGCATAATTTGATCATATCGGATGTGTCACCGTAATTCGAACGAATTATCATGGTCAAATGACCTTGTATCGGTTTGACTTGAGTCAATTTTCTTTGGATTTGTCACTCCATAATCATTCAATCATAATTTGATATTTCGTTCTTGAAAAATCCTTAGGCCGTCGCTAGATCTGTTGGTTGGTTCTTACCGCGCGGTACTGTCATGGTGTATTTGTTGGTCACTAGGAACCGAGGATGTCTTGGAATCCGAACATTGACACGAGGAATTTCAAAGCACGTTTCTTTAGTTTAATTGTTTAATCACAGAATCTTTCATCTTTTGCGCGGGGAGTCCATGGTATTGCACAAGGCATATGTCAAGTTGATTTTTTCAAAAACCCAGATACCTTTGATATCACTAGCTCTCTTTTTATCGTTATTGCCGTTCTAAATGATGGAAAGTTGAAATTTTGCCTGGGTTTATGGTGTTAGTTACGCCTTGTAGACTGAAAACATCATATTAAGCCGTATTGAAGGCTGAGTTCAGATCCCAACAAGCATTGTCGGACAGAAATCGGTTTCGATAGGTCTCTACCCGTTCGATCAATCTCTCTGATGTCTCGTGAGCCATGCAGCGGATTCTAACCACGATTCGACCTCCACTGCCCATGGCCAACTGCCGAGTGAAGCGAGTGATAATATAGTTTATATTTAGTATAATGCCTAACTGCAATGTTTGAAACCATAACACCCGTCCTATACATACAGAGAGATCTTTCCTCTTTGTGCCGTATAATCAATGCTACCCCATGCAAGAGTTTTTTGGAAGAAGCAAGCACAAAGCGGTGAAAGGCCCAGCTACCACCTCAGTACGATCTAATAGTGATAGGCCAAAGCAAGAACGAAGACATTCAGATTATGTCGAAGGCGGACCATCTCATCGTCCCGGTATATTCACATTAAAATCATGGCATACTTCTTCAACTGGCGAACCCAGCCCGAAACTACCCAAATCACCAAAGCAGAGCGGAGGTGTGAGATCGCTCTTCCGCAGATCAAGTAGCCCGGATGATGAAGATGATGAAGATGATGGGAATCTTGAATTCAAGTGTAAAGGTGTTGGGTCTAAAAATCTTGTGAGAGACGGGAGTTTTTCAAGCAGTGACAATGCCTCTATTAAACCAGTCCAACGTAGAGTTTCGACTCGTAGTCGATCCACGGCTAGACCAAAAATTCCAAGCAGTCGTTCTAGTTCGAAGAATTCGTTGGCCCCACGAAAAACCACATCGCCAGTTTCGTCTTCAACTTATCCAAAATCACCATATCCAAATTCATCAGCAGAAACTTCATATCTTGAACCACGCTCACTTGATACCGTGTACAAAACAAGGAATCTTGGCGAAGACTCTGGTATTGTATCTGATCCGGAAAAAAACTACCGTGGAAGAGATGGTAGAAATTCGAGTAGACATCGTGTGAGAGATGTGAAAGGTATGTTTCTGTGTTTCATCACTTATTTTGAAAGAGGAATAACTTAACAATAAATTAGTCAAGCCCTCCAATGATGGCATCGATTTACCCAAGAGAGATCGCAATGGTAAAACTACGCCGAATCATCATCCTCCAAGAACGTTAACAGACCGAAATTATCATCAAGATAAAGAAAATAGGAAGCCCTCTCACGATAAAAATGATGACTACGATTCCTCCCACAATGGACATAAGCCATCTTCTAGGAGAAGGGACAATCCCAATTCCTCGGTCCCAAAAGCTGCAAGGACTGAAGGTCAGAATGAATCTCTGGCGAGAGTACAACACAATGTTCATAAACCTCACTCCTATCAGATTTACAATTACAAAATCGATTTGGCTCCTCTCAATCATCGTCTTCGTGAACATAAGGGAGGGCAGTATGCATAATGGTGAAGGTGTAGAAGTCACGACGTAATTTTCTTCTATTTTCGCTCTTTCCCTTCGTTTCCAGCAGATGTTTTATTATTTTATCAAAGTTTCTCTTGATATGGTTGTTCTGTTAGTTAGCTTATTTGTATTTATATCATTGAAACTATCTTTTCTCTACGCTCATGAAGTATGGAGTTTCTGCTCCTTTTCCTCTTGAATTCTTGATTGGCTGTTCTTCAATTTTCTCGAACAACAAAGTATTCAGAACACTGATATCAACTTGCGTCATAAATCCCGTCAGCTCTTGATCATCTGTTGTATACAGAAGAGAAACCAACCGTTGATCCTTCAAGAGGCTGGTGCAAGGCAAACTCACAACCGCTAACCGCCAACCTCCGCCCCACTCAAAGCGCGCACCACTCCAGGTCAAACTTTCAACTAACCTTCATAAATCCTGTTTTACTGCCACAGCGACTTTTTTCTCATAAAAGTGACCGAAGAAAGATGCCATGCAAATGTTGGTAATATCTTAAAATATAGCATCTCGAGACTATCCATAGTCATAGTGGAGAATCATTATTCTCGAGTAACCTTAACACTAACCTTCTACTCCACAAACACCCCATTTCATTCCATTCAATCCCAACCCACGCCATCGTATCTCATGTTAGCATGCCCTTCCTCACAAACAAACCTCTCGTATCCTCAACCCTTCACCAAACCCGCACACGCAGTAACACCGACCCCAAGCCCCCTATAACATCACATTCCAATTCCGCATCCATAGACTCAGGATACGCAAGTGGATGGGGAACCATGCATTTTTGTTCCAAGGGACCATTTACTTCTCGACGAACCTCTATATTCAACGACGAACATCTAACTTGTGAGGGCCATGCCGTCATTTTCGAGTACGGTGAAGACATCAAAGTGTATTATATCGGAGAAGCAAAAATCGCGAATCTGAGTGAGAAAATGGGAAAGAGTCGAGAGGTTTTCATTGGAAAGTCTGCGCGGAAATGTAAATCGGGGAATAGGTATAAGAATGCGAATAGTGCCAGTCGTCGAGACAGCCAAACTGCAGGGAAACTTTTCCGAAAACCGAAACCGATTCGCAGGGGAAGAATGGTGAAGGATGAGAAGGGTCATGTGAGAGCGGTTTATGAAGATGAGGAACCTATTGATTTGGGAAGGAGAATTGCTAAGGAGTCTATTAGAGATATCTCGACTCGTAAGTGTGTGTTGTGTTCTTGGCAGGGGGGAAAACTAATGTGGATTTAGTTCTCAAGGTTCCCTTGGTGCCTGCGAAAAATGCGATGGATAGAGAAGGTGAACATAGTGTTAGGGCACTGTGCAGTTGGGGGTTTGGAAATTGATGGGATTATTTTGGATTTGATACTTTCACTCAATAAAAGACGTTGCGGAAAAGAGTAAAATTGGTGGTTGGAGACTTGGGGCTTACTAGGAATATCCTGAGGATTGGGTTTTTGTAGTATGCTTCTTGCATCTTGATGTTAGCGAATCTATGATACTGATTTAGATGTTGCTGTGGATGGTTCTTTGAGGAACTGTACGTGCGATTTGTCGTTGACAGCTGAGAGGAAGCGGCACTTCCGTGAACTTCATATTGACTTCAATGATGTTTAAAGCAGAAGGACGAATAATAAGAACAAGCTGAAGGTGATGTCTCATGGAGCTCAAAAGAACGAGAGTGTATTTGTGGTAGTTGCGTATATACTTTTCTAAACCAACGCCATCTTGAAATCTATTTTACAAGTCATTAATCTATGGTAACGTTCGCTTTTTTTAAAAGCTCATATCCATGCTATTCTATAATTCGTGTTACTCGTCCGTTTTCCCGTATCTATCCCATGATAACTTTGTCCCGAATCAAGCGAACTTCTTCACATGCATCCCAGTTTTGCTCAACCTAGCTGCAATGAAAAAAGCCACTGTTGCAATAAGCAATGCTCCACAGAATGCTATGGTAGGAACATATCCGGAACTCGAGAGGATCTGTCCAGCGACTGGTGTACCGATCAAAAGACCCAATCCACCAATTGCAAAAGCCATACCCATTCTCGTGCCTACGACGCCCATGTGAGGGCTCAGCGTTACGACGATCGTGGGTGGAATCGACACGAAACACCCTGTGGAAAATCCATAAAGAAGGGCGAATACGACCAGACCGCCAACAGAATGAACGCCAGTCCAGCCAAAGGCTACAACACTTGCGATGAGCGTTCCTGGTATGATGATATTTAAGGGTCCAAGTTTATCGGCAAAGTAGTTGGGAATTATACGACCAAAGATAGATGCCGCATTGATGGTACTCAACATGTAGAATGCCGAGTTTGAATTCATAATTTTATCATCCATGGCGTAGGAAGAAATGTAATAGAAGGGAATATTAAGACCCATGAACCCGAAAAAGAGAGCGATAGTAAAGAACAAGTATGGTGGTTCTTTAAATGCTGCCAGATCTATCAGCTTTCGCTTTTGTGATGGCTTCACACGCATCTTCATTATGCTGATGGAGATGGAAAGGGTAGCGAGGAAAATAAATCCAAGGGCTCGTGTTGTCCAACCAAAGCCGATTTTGGGTTGAAGATTATGAAAAATGATCGGGTAAAGTACGCCACCTGAGAATATTAGCTGCTGATTCGATACCACTGTGTTCAATGGTATGATAACCAATGAGAAAATGACTTACCAAGTGAGCTTCCACTCGCCGCAATCCCAGTTGCGAAAGCTTTCCGTGTTGAGAAATAAGTAGAAACGATCGCGACACTAGGAATAAAAAGACAACCCAATCCAACCCCCATACACATAGCTTGTGCAAGGACAATTTGCCAGTAGCTTGTGGAGATAGATGTCATCATCATGCCGAAGACAACCATAAATGTTCCAGTGCACAGAAGGGGACGAAAGAGACCGGCATCTAGTAGAAAGTTAGCAATTCGTTATCTTAAGAGAGGTAACGGGGGAAGGATTACCGAAGAGAGGACCAGTGAAAACCCCCACAAGTAAGAGCAAGAAAGCTTGTATAGAACCAATCCAAGAAATGTTAGATGGTGATTCATGAGATAGTAAATCATTTTCATAAAAAGTTTGGAATGCACCAAACATATTTACTATACCCCTGTTGTCATTGTCAGCTTTAATTGGGTGCCATTCCTTGGAATGAAAATCATACCATGAATTGAAGAATAAGAAGAAACTCCCAACCACTTGAAGCCATGCAACAACTCCTCCATTTGGAATATCGGCATGAGGATTCGGTGCAACTTGAGGTAGTTCTTCGGCAACAATCTCAGAATCCTCACCCGATAATTGTTCTCCCTTGGATTCGATGGAACCTCCAGCCGAAGTATTTTGATCCATTTTGGTAGATAATACTTGATCCGTCGGATGAAAAAGGACCATATGGATAGGGAGTACCAGTATGTGAGTTTCGGTTGAGTTCGAAAATTGATGGTATTAATTGATTGTTATCCCATGGATATCAGCCGAGTAGATTCTTCTCTCTTATATTCATCCTTTCGCCCTCAAAAGGTCCCGAAGTGAGAAAGTAGCAACAGATTCACAATCTTAAGAGCGCGGGTCGATATAAGTAGACCGCGGATGTTGCGGTAGGATCTCCTATATTCTTATATCCGCCAATTATATGACTCGCTAGTTCTAAGATCGCCAAAGATGTGGAGAAAGATCGAGGAAGGTGTCAAGCAAGAGTGGATATGAGACATGGGAAGATTTCTTCAATATCTTCTTTTACCCTCAATTCTGCGGTGCACTGTCTCTGATATTGACTTCGTACCTCGCCATCTAGGTAGACTTTTATCGATTTGCACTAGTCATCCCACCCGAAAGTATATAACCTTAATACCTCACAACTAAAGTGTAATCGACAAAGCGATCAATCGCGTCAAGGCGTTCTTGTACGTCTGCAGATTCAAGCGGATACTGTATGATTACTTCGCTCTCCAGTGGTGATGGAATACACGTAGAAGATTTGTTGTTGGTACATTTTAACGGAGCTGGTGTGGGCTTCTCCAGGCCAGAAAGGTCCCAGAGCAGAGGAACATTTCCTGTAAAAATCGGAAGGCTTGCCTCGTGCTCAGCATGGGTTATCTCATCATCGTTCAATGTACAACTTCTGCTGATGTTTTCGGCCGTGCTCTCGTCAACGATGCAAAGTGCGCATCTGCTCGGCCGAGTGAACTCTGCAATTTCGAATTTGGGTTTAACACCGACATGGTAATCCGCGTACAATACAGCGCTGACAAGGTCCGCCAGACTTTGGAATACCAGAGACTTGTATTTCCTCAGCTTTGTATTTGTTTTGGTCGCCCTGTGACAAGCTCTTGTACCATGGCGCTGTGTGGACAGCAAAGACATGTCGCTTTACCCCCAGAATCCTCGGAGCCTGTGGCATGTTGAGAGCTTCCGACATCTTTGGATCTACTGGCAAGCTACATTTATTGTTGAGTTTCACTATGGCATTTCGATTAGTAAATTTCAATGATAGAAATCAAAAAGTGCAAAGAAGTTAGGGTACACCACCAAGAGAATAGTTGCTAGTAATTGAGGGAAGTCAATGTGACATGGTTGCACTTACTGCAATTTAGACATCGCATTGTTCGCTGTTTGGAAAGCAAATTTTCCATTCTTTTCGGCCGCCTTGTACATTCCATTTTGTGTATGTGACAGTGGTTACACTTTCCATCGGCATCCTTCAAGTCGTACACACAATTGGTCTTGTTCTCAGAGCACAACTCACAGCGTCGGAGTAGATGGCTTGTTGAATCGAAGTTGTAGTTTGGAGGGAACACAATACACTTGACTTCTCTTGACAGACAGCTTTCACATGCTGGCGAACGTTCAGTCCCGATGTCAGTCAAATCTTTAATCTTCTTTGCTTTTCTCCCATTGTCTTTCTCTTCCTTGACTCTTTTTCGCTCGGCGTTTTCCCTCCTCCGAATTGTAGTTTCGCTGATGGTGTCTGTCGGCATTTTGAACAAGTGTTGAACAAGTGAATTGTTCGAAGATGATGACCTTCTGCTGGAATGAGTATGAAGATATTACATGTATAGATAGACTCACGCGCTTGATAAATCGAGTGCTTGCAAATAGATGCTAGAACGCCCAATACTGAAAACAAAATACTAGGTAGTCTTAGGCTATCGAGAAACGCAACCACAATCCAGAAAAGGAACAATAAACAATAGAAGATAAACAATAAATAAACTGTGTGTTGCTTATCTTGACCTTTTCAAATATCTCTAGTCAGGTTGTCCAGTGGATTCCTTGATCCAAAACATGACAACACCCCGACGTTTGTTCTCAATATTCTTTTCTCTAGTCCTGATAACCAAGAGAGTTTTGGAGCTTGAGAATTGTCTAGTAGTACCCGAAGGAAAATCAAAGAAACTCGGATCGGGGTGTCTAGATTTGCACAAAAATGACTCAATATCGGGACACGCATAATAACAGAGGCCATTCGAGCAAATGAGGCGAATCATATGGGATTGATCAAGGAATATAATGCCAGTGTTCCGCAATGAAGACAGGTATCGACATATCAGGTGCTATGCAGACGCACTCGGTGTGGTGATTTGAAGCTTTCTGTGGATATCCATGGATCGCGGCTCGATTTGATATCGCGCCACTTGGTGGCGTCGAGCGAAGGCTCCTCCTCTAAAGTCAACCTGGAATGGAAAACCCAGGTAGGTATGCGGGATTCATTAAAAGCTCTTGTTTGAAAGGTCCCCCGCATCACCGCTTCAACACCCGACACTTTGGTTCAATAACCGATCACGGATACGTTGCAGATATTACAGAAGGGTTGCTAGGTAGACGGTGCATGTGCGGCTTCGCACAGTGCAAGGTAAGTCACATTTCTATAGCAACATGCAATCACTTTGTCTCCTTTTGCACTGGAGATGCAAAGTGATTGGGTAAAAGGAAAATATATACTTGGAAGAGCATTAGTAATCTCCTACATTCCGCATTACGGGTGTTGTGGGAGATGTTTGTCTAGTTTTTGGAAAACCATCAGGCTGGCAGATGTCTACTTACAAAGTGTTTCAAGATGCTGCAGAATCTCTTGGATTTACTCGTCGTCAGATCAAGTTTGTTTCTGAAACAGAGGCATTTTTTCGAGAGTATCTCAAGAGTGGAAAATTTTGGGTGTAAGTTTTCATTCTTCAATGACCTCCAACGCTTACAATCGTACAGAAAGATGATGCAATTGTTATTGCTGATTGTGGGGGATATACTGTGGTTTGTAAACTCCTGTCACTTCCCGTTTCCTTCCCATCGTGCTGATTCAATTTAGGATATTGATGCTTACCAAATAGTTGGGTTAGATGAAGACAAGAATTCAGTGACACAAGTGTCCCCAGCTGGCATTTTACTTTTGAGTAAGTACGTGTGGTAGCCACTACAACTTTCATTCTAGACTATGTCCTTCGCCCGCTATATTACTTACAATTCACGTTTAAGGTCTTCCATATGGCTCCGAAAGTGTATGGCCCATCGCAAAAAAATATTTTCACTCTTTACTCGAAAAGAAAAATGGCTACATCGAATATCACATCAAACGTATACTTGATGATCTTTTGCCTCTTTGGATTTGGAAGATTCAAAAGGCAAAGAATATACCGGGCCATCTTGCTTCGAATAATTGCTACGATTTTTGTCATGCCTTGATACGTGCAGATGAGGCCAGATCCCCGCCTTGGTCAGCTGGCATGCTAAGAATATCATGGTATGATTTAGTATCCCATTCATGCGATATATACTAACGAAACATTAGGAGAACAATCGTTTGATTCTTTAAAAAGACATCAATTGATTCAATTGTAAGTGAGTTACGGAGCTTTATCGAACGGCTCCCTACCAAACCAACTGTAAGTTATCATTGGCCGATGGATCAAGAAGTATCTCAATCCTAACAAACTCAAGCGTGTGATTCTCGGTGGTGGATACTCTACGATGAGTATCGTTAGAAACGCCGTGTTTGAGCTTGGGAAGTAATTGGATATCACATTCTGTCAACATGAAGTTTGGTATGAATCTGAAATAGAGTTTCGATGAAACAATTCTGACATCAACAAGCAAGCCAGTGGCAGCTGGGCGGTCGATATGGCCGCAAATCCTGATATTGTGGAATCAAGGCTCCTAAAGTCTTCATATTCCATCTTGACAAAATCCCATGGTCTGAAAAGGAAGGGCCACGTGAGATTTACCAGCCATCGAGGAATCAATTTGATCATTCGTGGGAATTTAAAGCCCATGATTGGATGGGTAAAGTGGTTTGCTTCCTCAATATTTTTCTCACTATCTTCCTAGACACTCAGTTTCTAGTCGGCTAATGAATTGGTTTAGGGTGACAAAATTTCGACGAAACAAATTTTCACCTCAGATAGCAATGAATATCTCTGGCGAGACCGATTAATCCGTGAACAAGATGACCTTTCTTGGCACGAAACCATAAATGCTTGGGATGTTCATCCCGGACCAGGTAGATTCACTGTTCCAAAGAAACTTGAAGGGGCACAATGCGGTATGTGATCTATATTTTCTCTCATTTTCATAGCCTATATTTGACTAATTCTTTTTTAAACTATAGAAACTATTTCCTTGAATATCAATTTTCGCCAAAAAATTCCGGATCACTCCATAATGAAAACGAAAAAGGAGTATTTCTATATACAATACTCCCTCGAACTCCACCTAGACAGAGACTCTCTAACCTTCCTCGTCAAAACGAAGGACAAAAATGGGAATCATTACATGGTGGAGATCGACGATCTGGGAACCACAATATCTTCAGTGATTTTAACAGGAGACTGCGCTCAGACCCGCGAAGAACGTAGCTCGAACATTTCAAATTCGACAATAGCCGATAAGACCAGATTTGCTTCGACGTGTGGTAATCATGTTAAGAAATCGAGTCAGAATATCGGTATCAATACATATCCTGATGAAGCATCACCTCAAGCATGCAATTCTGTCAATGCAGTGACACCGACGCCATCTTTGGTCGATCCATTTGAGAAACTGAAGTACGACTCGGTGAATTTAAATCTCCTCCTGGGCCAACACCACATAAGTAGCAAAGAGTTAGAGGATCCCTTTTCCTCTACTTGTCCGCGACCAAAAAGTGATCTTTATAAGCCAGCACGTCGACCACGTAGGGGAATAAAGGGCAAAAAGGCTCCAAACTTGGAGAGGCCCCAGATTCCACGACCGACAACACTCGATAACATAGGACTACCTATAAAAGATCGCTCTCAAAGCATCGATGAACTGTCATCATCGGTATTACCACTACCATCACCTGTAGTGCCAGAAGACACAATAGTTGTGCGGTGTCGAAAGATCTCCTTTACAACCCCAGCACGATTTGGATGAACTTACTTTCCCGGCGCTCTGTTCTGATTCCACTTCAAGATGTGTATTCTATTCTTTTCATATTCACGAGTGTTTTGCGAGCCCAGCTGTACTTAATTTTCACAAATACTCTGGAGGTCTTCACGAGGAAAGGAAAGGCACTGTATACACTCCCAATTGATTAGTTTAGATGGAGTTGTTGTATTTGTTCTCTAATATTGACATAAGGGGGGTCGTTGTAATCTTTTCAGTTGAGTTGGATAAGTGGCCTTATTTATCATTTAAATCAACCACGATAAATGTATTTTTCATTCTACTCGTTCTTTTCCAGATGATATTGCACGAGAACTGGTGTGATTCAAAGATATAAAATCAATTTCGTGAGACGTTGGGTGTTGATACCCCACAACTACACCTGATTGGTTTCTCACCTTCCCATCCTGTTTTCGACCGGCGCCGGGCATTCTTAGTAATCATCTTTGAGATACTACGTATTGAGATGCCCAAGCTGCGAAGTTATTCTCCACCTTTCAATGATATTCATGGAAATACTCACGGCAACAACTAACGGCAAAATACATAATATAAATCATGATCACTTTGCGCCGCTTCTACACGGATAGAGATTATGTTATTGGAGAGTCTCCACAGGATGGAGTCTCCATTTCAGGATCCCTCAACTGTCTAACCGACTATTTGATTTGATCCATCATCAATCTTCTAGTACAAAACCCTGACTTTTCTCTCATCGTCTCGCCAGAATTGTGTCTGATAGCTCACCGAATGAAGAGGTCTGAAAATGGGCGAAGCGACAACTCTTCCCCCACCCATGATGCGCGGGGATAATCAAGCTTTCAACGACGCCTCAACTTCCTCTGCAGTCTCATTACATACCCTTGATGGGTATGAGGATTGAAACAAACAAAACCACTGATTTTTTTGATTCAGGATGACATCACTCATCTTCTCGCTCGAGGTATTGGTCTGAACGGAGAACTGAGTGCTTGCTTAATGATATCAGACGCTGTAGAGGTCGCAGGCTCCCCAGTTTCGAAGCAGCAGTAATCGCAGATGGAGGAAACCAGACGGATGAGCTGAAAGCTTGGTGTGAAGCTTATATGTCAAATCCCGCTGGTATGAACCCTTTTATGCTCAAACGAGAGGTCATGAATCACGATACCGAGAAGTTAGTACAACATCCCCGATCTACTCTTATCGAGACAAACTATCGAGGGCAAGTCGAAATTGGTTTCCCTTCCGCTCATCAGCGTCTTATAGTCTTTTCACCTGGCGTGATAAATCAATGGCGTATTGCGACTTGAATTCGAGGTTTGTTTTACCAAACATTCTTTTCGCTCATCTCATGACCAGTAATGTTTTTCCTCGCATGGGTACGATGTCGTCGAGGTGATCTTTTCTTGTGCAGATCGTTCAGTTGATGATGGATGTGGTCGAACTTGTACAATTATGAGCGAGGTAGAATGGCTCACTTTATGGGGAAGTACTTTTAGAGGAGCTGCGATGGGTAGAATGGTATGTGAGGATCGATGTCTTGATGATGTTCCCCCTTTTTACTTGGTTCTTGCCTTTCTATTTATACTCATCTAGCTCCACACTCTATTGCTTTCACACTTCACATCGAGTCATGATGGAGTATTCATAAGCTTAACGTGATTTATCAGCATAAAGTCTATATCATCGTATCCCCACTAAGGTGCCGAGCGCGGCAGTCAAGGGCGCTGATGTGGTCTGTGTATCGAGCAAAAACATCTTCATCAGCGTGTAAGCTAGATCGTTATATAAGCCTCTCCTTTTTATATATAAAATCTGTTTATACAGAATCATACATTTTCTATATTTAGTAATCACATGAATTGTATAAAAATCTAATTACTTACTGAAAATTCGAATTATTATAGTAGTCAATGTATAGAAATAGTTTTTTATATCAAAAATCACAGCTATTATCAATTTTCTAGAATATAATATAAAATATTTGAGAAAGCTTATTAGTTTTGATGTAATCTTGATGTGAGCCATATAACTTTCGTAATATAAGTAAGCTACATGATGGTAAACCACGTTAGACATTTCAAACCTAACGACTTATCAATGCTCATCTAACAATGACAAATGTGGGGCGCACAGCATTTTAGTTCGGCACTTCATATGGAGAACTCGGAACTAGAAGTCGATGAGACCAATCAAAGTTTCCAATTGAAACGACGGGATGGGATGTAAATATCATCGTGGGCATTCTCTGATACTATCTTTGAACACAAAATGTTCAGGGGATCGTTGATATAAAGTTAAGCCATAACCCGCACTGCAAAGATCAAAACATCTTCTTCAATTCATCGCATTATCATATCATTTACTCCAACATGTCGACTTCCAAATCTTGGCCTTATGCAAATGATAAGGGAAATGCTGAGAATGTAGCCGCCACAGTGACGGAAGCAGTTATTGAGACTGACTTGTTGATTGTTGGGGCTGGACCTTCTGGGGCGGCTTTGGCTTGTTTTCTGGGACATCATGGTGAGTCGATGCGGATTTCTCGGTGTCTCGGCACGTGACCTTTATAGAGCTTTCCAAAATTCTGTCTTTAATGACTAGATGACTGCGGAAGATTGTAAGGTGCAAAGAGAAAATGAATAATGATACTGATGTTCATAGGCCTACGAGGAATGCTTATCGCGGCCACTCCGGGTACAGCCGATACACCGCGAGCTCACATAACGAACATGGCAGCAATGGAATGTCTACGTGATATAGGTTTGGAAGAGGAGTGTTTACAAGTTGCTGTTAAGGGTGATTCAATGTTGCATACACGATGGTGTCGTTCTTTGGCTGGTGAGGAATATGCAAGAATTTACTCATGGGGGAATGATCCAAAACGTGTCGTAGGTCGACGAACAGGTGATGATGGCATTCTGACGACTAACTATTTTCACAGGGTGATTATGACGCTGCTAGTCCATGCAGCCATGTCGATATTCCTCAGACAGTTCTCGAGCCGATTCTGATCAATCGGGCTTCTCATAGTGGATTCAATTGTCGATTTGATACCTCGTTTTTGTCTTTTGAGCGAGACTCGACCTCGGAGATAATTACCAGCAAACTGCAAGACAATTTAACGAACCAAATATATTATGTTCGATCAAGGTACCTATTTGGATGTGATGGGGCTCGAAGTCAAGTCTTGAGGCAATTACAGATTCCATTGATCAAGAAACCTCAACAAGGGTTAGCTATCAATTTATTGGTCAGGGCCGAATTGAAACATGTCATGGAAAATAGAATGGGAAACCTACATTGGATCATAAGACCTGAAGACGAAGATGCCACTATTGGATGGAATGGTTTGATTAGAATGGTGAAGCCCTGGAATGAGTAAGTCCTTTACTATGTCTGAATAAGAACATACTGACTTTGCAGATGGTTGTTCCTTCTTCTTCCATCTCCTAATGCCGGACCGGACTTAAATCTTACAGACGAGGAGTATTTAACATGTGTCAAGGATATGATCGGAGATGACTCGATTCATGCAGAAGTACTTGGACTCTCCAAATGGCTGGTCAATGAAACTGTTGCAGAATACTACTCTGATGGGAATATGTATGTACCCGAGCCCCCTGATCAAAGAATTTCCTCGCTTACTTTGAAAAGATTTTGTCTCGGCGATGCAGTTCACCGCCATCCACCAACAAACGGCCTAGGATCTAATACATGTATTCAAGATGCATACAATCTCGCCTGGAAGATTGCCTATGTCTTGAAAGGAAAAGCGGAAAGCAGTCTTCTCGATTCATATAGCCCGGAACGCCAACCAGTTGGTCAATCCATCATCACACGAGCGAATCAAGGACTTAGAGATCATGCACCAGTATGGGAAGCTTTAGGAATGATGGAATCATCCGTCGAAATCCGACGAAAGCAATTTGCAGAACTCTCGCAGGCTACGCCTGAAGGAGCAGCTCGGCGAGCACGCTTTCAAGCGGCGATTGAGGGAACGGCACGCGAGTTTCATGCCGTTGGTATTGAAATGAATGAACGTTACGAATCTTCTGCAGTTTTCCTCGCGGACGAGAAACCAAGACCAGCATTACCGGCAGACCCGGTTCTTGAGCATGAGATTACTACTTATCCTGGAAGTCGTTTCCCTCATGCGTGGTTGAATACCAGACTTCCAGGAAAACAGTTTTCGACTATTGATTTAGCTGGACATGGAAAATTCTCCCTTTTCACTGGAATTGGGGGAGAAAAATGGAGATCTGCTGCTGCGAAGGCGGCAGAAGTTCTTGGGGTTGAGGTTAATGTGTATTCTATCGGCTGGAAACAAGATTATGAGGATGTGTATTTTGATTGGGCGAGACGCAGAGAAATTGGCGAGAGTGGTTGTGTGTTGGTTAGACCGGATAGATTCGTAGCTTGGAGAGCTATGGAGATGATCGATGAGCCAGAGGAGAAGTTGATGGTTGTTTTGAAAACTATTCTGAGCCGATAGACAATGCTTGTTTGTTTTCTAAACACTTCAACGCCGTAAACATGTTGAGGTTTGCGTATCTCTTATCCGAGCGAGCACCGTGGAGGCAGGGATCATAGAAAGGGAAGCTTTTCCGGTGCCTGATTGTATTTAGCCGTTGCTTATATCTGCTGCATTTAATCGAGAATATCAAAATACACCTTGTACTTTTTAGTCATGACGATGATCGATTCTATTCAAAGTATGTCCCACATCTCGAGTCTGCAGCGTGTGCTTGTCGAGTAAACTTGTTTGGTGCGCTTCTACTCATGATGCGGGGTTGTGATTTCACGACCCCGCAATGGTACAACACAGCATCTGTAAATTTCCCATCAGCCAATAAATGTTGTCTTGTCGTCATTTTCATTCATTCATGCCCAAATGGAAAAGAAGGAATGTTTTCATTGACAATCCATGAGGTTGAGTGATTGTGGTTAAAAAGAGCTCAGCTATCGCTGCGTGAGTTTTCTTCCTTCAATTTCAAAGAAGGTCTATATCGACACTCAGGAACAATGCTCTACTCTGAAGGAAACCGTCTGATATATCGCTACGATGCCGAAGAACTCTGGATTGATCCCTGGGGACCAAATGCATTCCGAATTCGTTCTACCAAAGAATCTCAATATCCCGATCCCTCTGAACTCTGGGCGCTCCAAGAAATCGACTCTCCAACACCAACAATTAAAATCGAGGATAAATCAGCATCAATCACTAATGGGTCTATCCGCGCAACAGTTTCCTCCCGGGGAAAGATCATCATCTACAACGGCGAGGGCAAAATTCTCCTAGAAGAATACGCACGTCATCGTCTCGACGTCACAGATCCCAAATGTTCGGCCATAAATGTCGAAGCCCGGGAATTCAAGCCCAATCCCGGCGGCAGCTCAACACATCATCTAACGCAACGCTTCGAATCCCAAGACAAGCACGAAAAGATCTTCGGCATGGGCCAATACCAACAACCATATCTCGATCTCAAGGGCCTGGATCTCGAGCTCGCGCACCGGAATTCCCAAGCCAGCGTCCCCTTTGCCATCTCCTCTCTGGGCTACGGATTCCTCTGGAACAATCCCGCCATCGGACGCGCGGTGTTTGGAAAAAATATCATGAGCTTCGAAGCGTATTCTACTTCTTTTCTCGATTACTGGGTCGTGGCTGGTGCTTCCCCGGCGGAAATCGTTCATCGCTATGCAGACGTCACGGGAAAGGTTCCCATGATGCCCGAGTACGGACTGGGGTTTTGGCAATGCAAATTGCGCTATCAGACGCAGGAAGAACTCTTGCAAGTCGCGCGCGAATACAAGAAGAGAGAGTTACCGATTGATCTCATCGTGATTGATTTTTTCCACTGGCCGCGCCAGGGAGATTGGAGATTTGATGAGAATTTCTGGCCGGATCCGGAGGCGATGATTGCGGAGTTGAAGGAGATGGGGATTGAACTCATGGTGTCGATTTGGCCGACTGTGGATACGCGGTCGGAGAATTTCGAAGAGATGCTGGAGAAAGGTTATTTGGTAAGGACGGATCGGGGCATTAGGATTGTGATGGATTTTGAAGGCGATACGATTCATTTTGATGCCACGAATCCGGGGGCGAGGAAATTCATCTGGGAACAAGCGAAGAAGAATTATTATGAGAAGGGAATCAAGGTATTTTGGTTAGATGAAGCAGGTTAGTACTTTTTAATTTCTCATCTCATCCGGTGTGGTACTATACGTTTTTAGACTTTAGTAATCTACAGAGGTAGCCTGAAGAAAGATCTGGATAACTAACTTTCCACTCAGAACCCGAATACACAGCCTACGATTTCGACAACTATCGCTACCATCGAGGCACCAACCTCTCCATCGGCAACACCTACCCCGTGGAATACGCGCGCGCCTTCTACGAAGGCATGTCCGCCTCGGGGCAAACAAACATCGTGAATCTTCTCCGTTGCGCATGGGCCGGGTCCCAAAAATACGGCGCGCTGGTTTGGAGCGGCGATATAGCTTCCTCGTGGTCCTCATTCCGCAATCAGCTTACTGCTGGATTAAACATGGGACTTGCAGGAATTCCATGGTGGACAACTGATATTGGGGGTTTTCATGGAGGAGATCCCACGGATCCGGCTTTTAGGGAATTGTTTGTACGGTGGTTTCAATGGGGGACTTTTTGTCCGGTTATGAGGTTGCATGGAGATCGGGAACCTAAACAGCCGCAGGTTGGAGAGGGGGGTGGATCGACTTGTTTGAGTGGTGCGGATAATGAGGTTTGGTCTTATGGGGAAGAAGTCTATGGAATTTGTAAGAAATACATGATGGTGCGAGAAGAGATGAGGGAGTATACCAGGGAGTTGATGAAAGAGGCTAGTGAAAAGGGAAGTCCAGTCATGAGAACTCTATTCTATGAGTTCCCGGAGGATAAGAAATGCTGGGAAATTGAGGAACAATATATGTTTGGGCCAAAGTATTTGGTTTGTCCTGTGTTTGAGGCTGGGGTAAAGAATATCAAGATTTATCTTCCAGCGGGATCATCTTGGTCGCTGATTGGTAAGGAGAAAGATGAATCTTGGGAAGGAGGTCATGAGATTGAAGTCGCTTGTTCCATTGACACTATACCTGTTTTCACTAGACAAGACTAGAATAAGGGTAAATTCAAATTATAATTCCCAAGAAGTCTCGACAATGAGCCGAGCTTCTTTTTCGTATGACCCGAATCATTGATCAATACTGATTACTAACACGAATTTTGTTATTTTATAGTATTGAAAGGTAGAAGTATCATATGAATACAGGCTTCAAACTTCGGGTTTATAGACTGGCCTTTCCCCGGCTTTCATATGGCAATATCAATACCAACAGTCCTGCTGCAATGAAAAGAGCCCCGCTCGTGTAAACTGGCGCTGAAGTCTCGAGATTGGCGAACATTGCAATAATTGGCTTCAGAAAGATTAGTCAACGTCCTTAGAATATTTTCAACCTTCCTGTAATCTAAATCAATAAATGAGGGGAAACTTACCGCCATAATCCCGAAGATTCTGTTCGAAGTCGCGGTAAGAGCATTGCCCGTACCGCGATCTTTTGTAGGAAAGATTTCCGGTGTATAAGCGTATAAAACAGCATACATCACATTGGAACAAAAGTTAAAAGCACAATTCCAACCCAATAATGCAGTAGATGTCATGGCCGTGGTGGAAGCGTATAAGAATACTCCCGTGGCTGTCGTACTAAGAGCAAGAGTTCCTTTTCTACCCAATCTTGGTACTTCGATGAGGTAACCACCGATAAGAGCACCGGGAATTCCAAGTACAGATATAATCAGAGAGTTGCGATACGTCAAATACGTACTTCCATCTCCAAACTCAGCACCTCGAGTGGCTTGGATATACGGAAGAAATGCGTTATAGAGTGGATATCCAAGACCAATGAATGCCCACACGAGCATAATCAAACCTGTAGAGAAGGCCAGCTTTCTCGTCGCGAATAAGGCACGAACATGAGATAAGTCCATTTGATGGAGTTTTCTTGACAAGGTTGCCGAGGCGTTGATGTGAGGAAGGGTGCCGCAATCCTGGAGACGGGTGACACTCACTATATAAGTTTAGCATGGATCAGAACAGGAAGAAATGAATGGGATATACTGACAATTCGACTGTTTTCCATTCCTCCTGGCAACTTCCTGTACAACCTTAACTGCATCTTCATCTCTTCCTTTCCCCATCAAATATTTCGGACTCTCGAATATCGTAAAACACGTGAAACGAATGAAGAACTCGACCATAGAAATGCCTCCCATAACGATAAGAAAATATCTCCATCCCATGTTTTGTGATCGAGGGCATGCTGAACCTTCTTGGCACGTGAGGTTTCCCAAGAGAGGCCAAGCAATTAAATTCGCGATAACTTGAGCTACGGCCCAGTCAACTGAAAGAACAGTAAGAAGATATTGGTGAGAACCAGGAAGAAACTCGAGGAAAACTGCTGAATCGACGGGAAGATTTCCGCCTACACCGAAACTCCAAAGAGCTGCAAAGCATCCAATAGCTGCGAAATTGGGTGAACCGGCAGCAATCAATCCAAATACGGCGGTGATACCAAGCGTAGCATTAAAAGCTAAACGTCGACCAAAAATATCGCAACCAAAACCCCAAAACATAGCACCAGCCAGAAGGCCGATATTCTGAGCTAGAGTAAGTAGAGGTGGGTGCTTCGGTGAGAATTCATTGGTAATCGACGTGACTATGTTCGTTGTTAGCTTTCTGGTTGATAAAAAGACAACCCGAGATTGAGTATATACATATAAGTGATGTAACAATTGGCCACAAGTTATCATTCGCCCAGCCAAATCCTACTACAACAAATAGTTGCCATTGATACCATCCCATGCCAATATCTTGGATCTGAGCAAAATCACATGATTAGCGTTCATTACGTTTGAGCGGAGCCGCCTGGAAGTGTGAAGGTATCCAATCTTACAGCTTCATTTAAGACTCGAGCCTTTGCTTCATATATTGGATCGATTGTTCCAGGAGGTATCGCAGTCAAGTTTAGACTCTCAACTTCTGACCGTTGTGTGTAATCATTGTTGACATTTCCGTCTTTGACATCTGGTTCACCATCGTTTTCATTTGAGGAGGTAGGGTCGTTATTAAGAGTTTCATTCGCCATTTCGGCTTCTTCGCTGGTCGGTAATCTCTGGTACCTCATGAGGATTGCTGAAACCTGAGAAGCAGGCCTCACTAAATACTTATGAATCGTTCTTGCTATCGGAAATCCTAGGCTAAGTTAGTGCACGCCTGACTTCTGTTGTGTAAAAGTTCACTCATTCTGTGGAACAGTGAATTCAAATCCTAGGATGCTATTGGACGTTCCAAGCCAGGTATCCCGTCTCGATTTTGGTTTGGGGGGGATGGTGAGATTCAATGCTCTGATATCAAAAAGTATACAGATTTGCAGTTGGGTGGCCAATATCAGGCAATCAATCTCAGGTAAGGTTAAAGTTAGTGTATAATAAGCCTCCAGAAGGGCGAAAATACAGGTCGATCTCATCAAGTAGTTCGAATTGGACGTTGCATTAGGGTTTAGCTTGACCCATCACAGGAGGAGCTCATGACACCGCAAAGCAGCAACGGGGTGGTAGCGTACAAGGTTAAGAGTTAGAATCGAATTGTAATGCGGAGTAATCACACCATACTCCGTATAAGCGCCGGATTATATCGAACACTTTCCCACTTTGGATTTCTTTGAATAACTTGCAACAACTTGGAACTTACGAGTAAAGATAAGACGATTGATGTATTTAGCCTCGCATATAATAAACCTCTGATTGGATATTAGTAATCAGCTAGTCGTCCTCGGTGTACCCACTAACCACACACCGCGGGCACAATGTACTTTGTAGTAAAAGGAACCGAGCCCACATGACAAGATATTCTCACACCCCAACATGTATATGATCGCACCTACGGACGATAAAATGGATTGAAAATCAGCGCTACGGTTAATAAGTATCAAACAGCTTGTTTGCACTTGATGCTGCACTTGATGCTGCACTTGATGCTGGCATCAAGTGATATACAAGAGTATGACTGCACCATGCGTCGGTTCTTAATTCTTCAATTCCTTTTAGTCTTCGTCAAATTCCATCGATAAATACCAAATTATAAGATATTGCTGAAGTCCCCGGGTCTCCACCTCCTTGAGCCACGCTGATAACTGTCTCTTTTGCTCGATCATGATGACGATGTGCATTGTAAAATGAGTAGTTCTGAGGTCCATAATGGGTAGATGAGCAATCACGCATTGGGAGTGTGCTTCAGCCACAAGGAATTGTAGATTTTGAACATCTACTAGAAGCTTGGGACTTACATCTCACTACCCTCAGCATGAATGGGTTCTAGACTTTTCGTGTTGAATCATTTCAATATACTGAAGAGTGGCTTGCTTGTACACACGTTTTCTATGAGCTCTCACGTGAGATGTTAAAAGAGTCAACAATCATGTGCCTGTTGGCGTTCACTTACTCTAGTGCTTAGACTTTGCATGAAGATGATATCCAGATTTTCATGCCATCAAGAATTCAACAGGAAAGAGACTGCGATACTTCAATGCTTACGCCCGTATCGTCCACATCCCTGGACGCTTGGCGCTTACGGCCGAACAACATCTTCTATCCGTCCCTGAATCCGTACAACACCAATTTATTTCATCCGTCTATTGTCTTTTCACAATCTTCTCAATTATGTTGAGGGTGAAGCGGTTGGAATATCTCTCCGATCACTAGATTGGCGTGCGGATTTAATATCACCTGCGGATTGAATCTCACCAATCTTCTTTGCTTCAAATTACCAGACAATCAGGTGTTATATAAGGTGGCCACTGCAGATGCATGATGCGAAATGTCAACGGCTACTTTAATTATCTTTAACCCAACTTGCCTGGAATGATATGGATAACAATACTCCCAAACTAGAGTCTTCGGCCTCCGATGAACCCATTTCCGAATCTAGACCTAACCCACGAGGAAATGGTCCTGAGATCCCCAAACGGAGGCTCGTTTGTCTATGTATCAGGTGACGCCTCGATCTCTCTTGGATTTTTGAAATTATACTAACATTGTAAAGTCTATGTTTCGGTCTTTTCCTTGCGCTGCTCGATACCAGTATCGTAGCAACAGCTCTTTACACCATTGGTGAGGAGTTCAATTCTCTCAACTCGGTTTCATGGATAGCTCTCGCCTACACCCTTTCCTATCTAGGCTGTGCTGTTTTATTCGCACGAATTGGTGATATTGCTGGTCGAAAGAATGCATATATTGCAGCCTTCATTATATTCTTCGTCTTCTCAATTGCATGCGGGTCTGCGCAAACACTCAATCAACTTGTTGCATTCAGAGCTTTGCAGGGAATAGGTGGCTCAGGCCTTTATTCTCTGACTATGGTTATCTTCCCAGAGATTAGTCCCCCGGGAATGAGGAGATGGATTGGAAGTTTGGCTGGCGCTGTGGTTGCAATGAGCGGAGTGCTTGGTCCAGTTATCGGAGGTATCATTACCCGGTACACAAGTTGGAGATGGATATTTTGGATAAAGTAATTGAACCGACCTATTAACAAGAGCGAAAGCTAACAAACACACAGTGCGCCAATCGGAATCGTGCCTTTAGTATTGTTCTACCTCGTCTGGCCAAATGAAATTCAACTTCATCAATCCAAACGTAGACCCCTTCGACAACTTGATTTTGTCGGAGCATGTATCTTAATCATCGCTTCTATCCTTTTCGTCTTTGCATTCCAAGAAGCAGGTCTCAAAACAAATTCTTGGAATAAACCACTATTCCTGATACCCCTCATCGTGGGAAAAGTCTTTTGGATCTTACTATTCGCTTGGGAGTTCATAGTGCAGAAAAAGTGGGAAGAAAAACTCGCAACGATGTTCCCATGGAGACTTATTAAGAATAGAGTCTACATGTTCGGTCTGGCCACGACTTTACTTATGGGATTTCCATATTTTGTTGCAATTTATAGTTTACCGCTACGATTCCAGGTTGTGAATGGGAAGAGTCCGTTAACCGCAGGACTGGGATTATTACCTATGCTAGGATCAACAGCAATAGCGAGTTTGCTTGGTGGAATGCTCAACGGAACGAAAAACAGAGTATTTTTGACTCTACTCGTGGGATCTGGACTGAGTGTTATAGGCACTAGTTCGCTGTCTACATTATCGAATACCGAGTACGTGGAAGCAAAGATCTATGGCTTTCTAGTATTTGTTGGATCAGGGTTCGGATTGACAGTATCCACGGTATCGATGCTAGTGAGTACCTCGACCGAACTACTTCTCGCAAAGCCACCTTTAGCTAACACAATCCCAACAGTCAAACTACGAATCATCCATCCGCGATCACGCCGTCGCACAAGGCACCACGTCGCAAGCACGCATTCTAGGCGGCAGCATCGGAATAGCAGCCAGTACCGCTATTCTTGGTTTAGTACAACAAACCCAATTAACTGGCATCGTGAGTCTGGAACAACTTGCTTCGTTAGAGTCTTCGGGAAAGTCGATGACGGATTCACAACTCCACGCAGTGAGACAAGCGTACTCGGATTCTTTTAGCGAGGATATGAAAGTCTGCGCGATAGTTGCGGGTGTTTGTGTTTCAGTAACAGTGGGGACGTGGAAGAAGAACCCGGTTACGATTGAGCAGAGACTTAGAGAGCAGATTGCGGAGGAAGTGCAGAGGTTAAAGGGTCAGGTCACTCAAGTGAGGGTGCTGGAAGAGCTGAAATCTTGATTGTTGGGAAATATAGAGATAAACCTCATGTATGTATATCGTTTGTTGTCAGAGATGATTTTTCTGCAATGCTGTATTCCTAGCCATCAACACCATACCCAAACTTTCATGTTTTTTCTCAACCATCTGAATATATGCAAAAGCAACTATCAACACACCCATTTCTTCCCATTCCTCTTCTCCCACGAGCCCAAAATATCATCCCAAATGCTCTCAAACCTCACATTTGAACCAAACAATGACTCGTCTCTCACATTATCTGTCTCGTCTCATTCATCTCATCTTCATATTCACTACCTCCAAGTTGCCGACTCTCCGAGACCATGTCCGACACCTCGCTTTTTCACCATCCAGCTCCTTTCCAAATCATCAGCAAAATTCATTCGGTCTGTAAGTACTATCCTATCAACCTGCCACATACTAGACCAACCTAATGCAATTAGTCTTTGACGGCACCAATAGCACAAATCAAACCAACAGCTCCCCTCGATTAATTTCCGTCAGTTCCAACTTGGTAAATCCGAAGTCCAAAGATCCAGTTGGTACGATACTAACCCGACAAATCAATAGCATACAGGCCTCCGAGGACATCTCGAATTCTCCCATTCTTACAAGCTCAGACCTGAAGTGCAGCTTTACTAGTAAGCTGTGTCTATGCAGATTGAAATGTATCGATCTGAAAGTATTTTGCTAATATGAATGGCCTTAGCGCAGCTCACGCAGACGGAAAACAAGCGCGATCGTATTATCTCACAACGATGTCGTCACTAAATCCACGAGCACCCGTTTTTATACCTTCTCCACGACCATTACCCCCAGTACCAAGTTTCTTAGCTGTCATCAATGCGGCCGGATACGCATTTGTTGCTGCTTATCCCGACCACCCACTCGCAGATTTCGCCGCTGTAGAAGTTCAAATGGCAGCGAACGAACGAGCACTTCTCTTGCACCAAAAGGAGAAGTTGAAAGAAAAGATGATGGTGTTACATTTGGAAAAGCTTTTGCTGGGCACTGCGGAGGAAAAGAGGGCACTGAATTGCAAAGGATGCTTGAAGTGTAAAGGATGCTTGAAGGAGCAAGAACTGTCAGTTGTGCTTGAATATAAAACAATATGCGCAAAGTTGGGCCAGCGACCTGAAGTTGATCGTTGGTTTCTTTGATGGAAAACATTTTTAGATCAAGAACACAGACCTCTTCTAGCCTTCCATGTAGAATGGAGGTAGGCTAATGGGTCAAAATATTTGAGATGAATGGAAAGAAAATGGGACAACGATCTTCAGTTGCGGAGAATAGGATGAAGTGCTTGGATGGAATAGGACACAGGATATGTTGGGTAGGACGATATTTCCAACTTGCAGCTTGTGGCTATTTGGTTACTTGCCGGTAGTTGTGATTACCAATCAAATAGTTTTGACACCACTCGATGTTTATCTTTAGTGAGGTCTTTTCCAGGCTTGACATCTACTCAGACCTCCAAAAATAGCATGCCGATGGAGCTTTTCCCCACTTGAAAGTTGCCTGCTCGCACGGTATTTCGGAGCTTACAGCTGGATGCAAAAGAAAGAGTGAAAAAATAATCAACTATTAACATCGAAGAATACATGAAGCAAAGTTAATATGAGAATAAATGGAAATATGGCACGTAGGCTCGAGGTGTTCCTTGAGTGAAAGCTTGGCTTCCTGAGTTAAGATCTGGGAACTTCATTCAATCCACCAACTTTAGTGACCTTGAGAAACAGACAGAAAAGTTGTGGAATTCGATCTTTGTAGTACAATCTCTATGAAAGGAATCGGAAATTTTGACACACTCGGAGGTAATTTCGAGGTTTTTGTCAGATCAGAGTCCATGGAATAGACCAATATAGACTTCGAGGTGTCGAAGTTTTAAAGTTCTAAAGTTCCAGGTCAAAAGAAACCCTGGTGATAAAGGTTAAGATATTCACTATCTCTTACCCCTCCCAAAATTATAATTGAAGGAAAATTTTGTAAAGTGAATTCAATCCATCATGCCCAAATGAAAAGGTCAATGACATGAAAAGTAATGTGGATAGTTTGGGGCCTCAAAGCTGAAACCCAAGACTTGGTCTTCTTCTTCCTCAAGGGCTACAATAGAAACGCATCTCCAAAGACAATAGCAGCAACAATCATATAGTAAGTTCTCTCTGCTGCAGTCTTTGGCCATAATACTTTTTATCAAGTCGAACTGACAAAGAGATGCAGTCTTTATTTCTCATGGCTTACACATTCGTCTTGCCTTGCAGATCGGTCTCCCGTGGCCTTACCGACCTCCATTCCGATGATGAGCAAGCCAACATTATGGGCCAAGAAAGCGAGTACGATGCAGATGTAGAATATACTGATGTCGAGGAGAAAGTTGCCCAATACGAAGTCCATAAACCAATCACTGCAACCACTCAAGCAGCAACCCCCCTAATCATCGCTTGGGAACCCCTCAACACTACACAATCGAGTATCTCAGGGGTTGAGATTGCTCAGGTCGACATATTAGCTCAAGCTAGTATTCCTGAAGACGGAAACTGGCACACTGTTCATACTCCGCAGATCGAACCTGTCCAGACCAGCCTTCCTCGATTTGGTGGCTGGACACCCATTAACAATCCACCGACTAGATCTTCGTTGATCAGTCTCAGACAAATGGCAACTTCGGAAACCGAAGATACACGATCTAGCGCCGTTCATCCTAGTGATCGGTCGGTCACAAGTGGCTCAAAGACCGATACTTCACAGGCCACTAGTGTCGAGCCCGAAAAGCCATCTAGCTATCCCCAGATCTGGAACATATCATATTTGCGTTCGAGCAACACAACAACTCCTGCCATGACAAACACGGTTAATATGCCCCAGCTCAAGCTCCAGTTCAGAAGATACAAGAAGGAATATACCTCCACGACCACCCAAGAGCAAATCAAGTGGTTCAGATACCGCATTGCATGCTTGAATATGGACAAGAAGAGCGACTTCGATACGGAGATGGCAGATATAAAGTTGAAATGGGGCAGACTTTGGGAGAGACGTAGATGGTTGAAGCAAGAAATGATGAAGATCAAGAATGTTCATACAATGGCAAGACGTAGACGTCAAGAATGCTTGACGTATGACTTGAGGGCGAGTTATGATATTGGATTTATCAAGTCACTCAAGCAGAGTTGAAGGGCGCCGAGGAAGGGAAAGAGCATGAAGTAAGAGACCTGAGGTACTCACATCCAGCGAATATCTTTTTTGGTGTATCAAAGGCCTCTTACCAACAGTTCATGGTGGAATATGATGAATTATCGACAATTATTAGCATAGGGAATATTCCAAGTTAAATATGGGTAACAAATATAACATACTAAACTTTACCTTCCATTCACATGGTGATCAAAGGCCTGTGACCTTGGAAATGAATCTGATGATTGAGATGTACAAGGTGATCATGAGCTAGAAAGAATGCAACCTCGTGAGCAATAACAATATAACAATGATGAATTTGGAACAAAGCTATCAAACCACGATTACTGGAGGAAAGTACCGCAGAATGCGCTTGCAATTTTGCCCAATAAACCAAAAATGGCAGTTACGTTGTCGCGTAAATTCACACCAGACAATTCCTTTCCATCAATCATAACATACAATCAACAATCTTCTCAACAATCTTCCTATTCACCAGCAATATCTGCGAAAATGGCGATTTTACCTGGGGTTCCATTTATCAGAGTTACAGTTAATGCTCCTAAGATTTCAGCAGAGTATCCCGATCTTGACGACAATGAGGATGATAACACGCAAAATGGCCCTCAACACAAGATGTCTGTTTATGTCGAGTCCAAGACGGGTGCGAAGTTTGGATTACAATACCTCGTTGATCCTGCGAAGATACCAAAGTTCAAAAAGAAGAAAAATTACTGCCTGGGTTTTTTCGCTATAGTTGATGGAAAAAAGACAAGGTAATTAAATGACACCGGATCTTGTTAAGCATCGTTCTTAAGCTGAGCATTTCAACAGTTCAACTGTAATTTGCAATGAAAATGGATTCAAACCAGATGACTGGGAGCATACTTTGGCAGGAGACCGCCTTAGGCAACCCGGAAACACAAAATTGAGAGCATTCCAGTTTTCTGAGCTTCAAATAGGTAGACCAATCTTTAATTCAATCTTGCACATAGCTGATGTTGATTATGTAGGAGACGATGCCCCGTTTTCGCACAACCCAAAAGAAGTCTCGCAGCTCGGAGAACTCATAGTCCAGGTCTGGCGTGTCCGTAAAGTCGTTCCAGTAGCAACGCCGATCTCTGCTCCGGAGCAGGAGAGCATGCCAATAAACACAAAGTTTCACGAAAAACAGTTAAAGGGCAGAGCTGTAACTCATGCAACAGAGTATATGAGAAGATACGGTCTACAATTCAATGCAGAAGCTGACCTATTACAACAGGCTTGGAAAACCACAAAAAATATCGGACCAGGAGACGTTCTATCGGCTTGAATATCTTGATCCAGTTAACAAGCCACTGGCAGAGTTCCATTTCAAATATAGATCAAGGGAGGTTTTGCAGCGGATGATGGTAAGTGCTTTATAAGTCGTCTGCCCTTTGACAATCATTCTACGATTATCAAAGGATTTTCAAACGTTTGGTTGGAAAAAAGACTGACCGTAGAATCAAGATACTTCCTCGGGACCAGGGATTGACACCAAAAGTTAGTCGAGCTCCTTTACCTTCGAAGCCATTACCAGGGGTACTAGTACAACCTGCCCTGACTGAAAGCACAACCAAAAGGCCTTATGTTCTTGACAAGAATGCTGTTAAAGGAATCCAAGCATCGGCTACTCAAAAGCATAAGGCTCTTTACGAAGTGGCCACACCACCCCCACCAGCCACAAAGTCGGTGATTACAGGAAGATCTTTCGATCCGGTAACTGGTGCCTTCTTGTCAATGCCAGTACTGCCTGCGCTGTCAGTTATTACTGGCAAGTCGCTTGACCAGGCAACGAGCAATTTGTCCACCAGTGCCTTTTCCTCATCAGCAACACCAACACAGAAATTCGGTCAAATGATCCCCAAAATTACGACTGGCTCTGCGTTTGCGTCATCCCCAAAAGTGCTTCCAGTAACGCCAACTGTTTCCAGAGGAGAGATCAGATATCCATCGGTTCCTGCGTTTGGATCAATTTCACAGGTAGCAGCACCTAGTTTTGTTTTAAAAGCTAGACCTGCAATGCCAGTACAGACACCAACGGAAGCGATGTTTAAACCGAATGCTGCGGCCCTCGCATCAGGTGAAATGCTTGACAAAAGCACCGACAATCAAGGAGGTCAATCAGTAGATAGCCAAAACAACAATCAAGAAGCTTCGGCACTTCCAGTCACACCTGCTACACCTAAGCCTGTCGGCCAAGTAGCTTTGGAGCCTAGTGCCACCCCATTTACACGAGTACTGATGGAAATCCAAAGAAATTTAGGACAATTAAGAGACATAGCAAAGGGTTTTAACGTTGTGAACGTAGTCGAGGTATGCGCCATCATTCAAATATTTAATCCAGATTGGGCCATCAGATACCTCTCATGTATTGTCAGTGACACTAACTCTCTATGCAGGTACAAGAAGAGATCTCACGAGTCGTTGATAAAGTGCAGGCAGAGGTCGAAGGACAGACCAAACCTGAGGCGAATCTGAAGCGCGAACATGTAGATGAACGCGATGAAGATGAACTCGAAGTTATCCTTGAGCGTCCTGTTAAAAGACGACACATCTTTACAGCCGAAGATGAAATCATTGATCTGACTGCCGACTGATCGAGCGGGCAGAGGCGAGAGAAGAAGCAATACTGTTTATCTGAAACTGCTACACACGAATGAACGTGGGAGAAAGGATTCCGGCGAAAGAAAATTCTGCGAAGTAGTGATGGGCAGCATTTGATCGATTATTGAGCAGGAGCGATATTGGCGCTTTTATGACTTTGGGTGGCATATTTATCTTCACGACCACATATGTATACGAGTTGTAGTGATGCATATGGGGAACATGCCGAGAGTTCTTATTATAATTCATAATGAAAGCTGTACTACAAGACGGAACAGAATCGTAGAAGAAAAGACTTGAGGGTATAGCAATATGACATCATAGCAATACCTTACTTGCAACGCTTAGAAGCCAAGCAGCATCATGCCATCCATCGGCTTCATTTGGATTGAGTGGTGGCATTTGCTCGGTAATTGGTGTGTCACTCATCCCATCAAGGGTGTGTCGCGACGGTCGTGATGACAATGATGATTCTTCTCCTTTCTCATCTGATGTATCAAATTCGGCTTCTTCTCCATCTTCTTCAACAGCAAACAAACTCCAGCCTAGTAGGTTTTCTACCCATCCTCCAAGTCCCAGTCTACTCGCTCTAGCCAATTTCTTAACCGTTGCTTCATCTTTCTTTGCCTCGTCACCATCCTCAAGCCATTCTTCTTCCACATCTACAAAGTCTGGCTCTGCGGGATATTCTTCATGTGCGAATTCTGTATCGAAGTATCCTCCATCTTTATCTGCTGTCATTGGTATAATCAGCGCCGCCCTACTCCCTCTCCTGCTATTCGCTCGACTTCCTATTCGACTATTCGCTCGACTGCCATATCTACTTGCTGGTCTATTATGTGCAGGCCCAAAACTTAAACTCCGTCTCGTTGTAAGAGGTGAGAACTCATCATCTGCATCGAAACTTCCTCGTCTACTTCCTCTCCTGCTATTATGTTCTCTTTCTCTGGCGAGCTCCCGCTCAAATGCATCTTCATCCTCATCCTTTTGTAAACTTGTTGAACTTGCGCGTGAGACGAGCCATAATTGGCCCTTGGATTCTCGAGTGGAGGATGATATCATGGCGCCGGCTCGCAGAAGCCAATCTGAATCATGGGGGTCATCTTCACCGAATGTACTGATCTTTAGATTATCTGGAGCGATCGTGTTTCTTAGATGTGAGTGGCGTGAGGGTGTAGTTGTGCCGGAGCGGTGGCCTGGTGCGCGGGGTGTGAGAGGAGTAGGAGCGAGGTGAATGCTTGATTTCGATTTGGGGATTGAGATATTCATTGGGGCGGGTTTGCGTACGGAAACGCGGGATGATGAGCGAGAGAGAATTGAGGGCGTTGTAGGAGAAGAGCGATTGTCAATATAGGATGTATGGTCGGGAAAGTAATCGTCATTCGAGGGAGGAAGTTTGGTAGTTAGGGGTGCCATGGTCAAATTTGTGAGATTGGAGGAAGATCGATTGTGACGTCGGTTATGAGGAGAGTGTTGGTTGAATGCGATATCCATTATGGTTTATCTGGGGGGGGGGGGTCAAGAAATCTATCGGAGAGAATTAAAATATAAAGTGTACAATGCACAATGCACAAGCGTCTTGATGATGCGATATTAGCCGTAGAAGAAGGATCGAATGTCTATTGAATCAAATGGGCAGAGAAGTGGTATGTATGGTGGAATGTTGATAGATGTAAGAAGAGAAGTCTCACCACCAATCCTCTGATTAAACCTGGGGTTACAGGGAAAGTCGGTCGTACACTAGCGTTTCTCGCTTACTATGGTCGGTGTGCACCAAACAAAAAAAACTGGCTTGTGAAAATGACCGGGATACGATTTTCCGACGAATCATTCATTGCCTGAACAAAAAGGATGTCTTAAGATTTATTTGCATAAATTTTAGTTTTTCACATGTTTTGATAAAATATATTAATATCGAGAAGATGAGAAATTTAAGAGGGATCCAATATGAGCAATGGAAGCCTCCTGCGCAATATCAGAATAGACCTATAACGGCGGCGGCGTGGGATCTGGCAAATGATGCTGTCGTTTGTACCGTTGGTCCTACCGAAAATGACGCAGTAATACAACTTATTAGAGTCAAGACAACCTCAAAATCACAGTATATATAATTTTTCTAATTGAGCGCCTTTGAATTTTGCTGATTTGAAGTTGTAGTGAAGATACTCTCATCACATCATGGGAAGCGCCATCACCAAACCCGGATTTGGCCTGTGACAAGGTTTTAAGTCTTCATTATTTTGGAGATAGCTTGACAACATGTCTCGTTCTCGCAGGTGGCGACATCATTGTCGTTAGAGAAGATCCTCAACCTGGTGAAGGTCAGATTGAAATTATGGGCTCGGTTGATGCTGGTATCACTGCGGCAAGATGGTCACCTGACGAAGAATTGTTGGCAATCACAACTAAGGAAGATACCGTCATTTGGATGAGTCGCAGCTTCGATGGCGTTGCGGATACTACCATGACCAAAGAGGACCTGAAAGCTTCGAACCATGTATCTGTTGGTTGGGGTAAGAAGGAAACTCAATTCCAAGGCAGAGGAGCCAAAGCTTTACGAGATCCGACTATGCCTGAGAAGACTGATGAAGGTGTTCTAAGTCCAAATGATGATTCGAGTGTCACTATCAGCTGGAGGGGCGATGGAGCTTATCTTGCTATATCTACTATTGAATCGGCTTCCCGTCGTATAATCCGAGTATATTCTAGAGAAGGTGAACTTGATAGTGTCAGCGAGCCCGTAGATGGTCTCGAAGGCGCTTTGAGCTGGAGACCTTCTGGAAATTTGATTGCCGGGATTCAAAGACTGGATGAAAGAATCGATGTTGTATTTTTTGAGCGAAATGGATTACGGCATGGAGAGTTTAGCCTCCGACTCACTCGAGAGCAACGCCAACTTCCCAATCAGTACATCAAATTGGCTTGGAATTCCGACTCTACGGTGTTGGCTGTTGTGATGGCCGATTGCACTCAGTTATGGACAATGGGTAATTATCATTGGTACCTCAAGCAAGAGATTAGAAACCATCATGCTCCTTTGGTTGCCACTAACCCCGTCGCTTGGCACCCAGAAAAGTCGCTGAGATTCTTGTCTGTTGCTGAGGACACTATTGATCTTGCAGAGTATATTTTCACAGCAGCTCGTGGCACTTTGGCACCACCACACGATTTCGGAGTGCTCGGTGTTATTGATGGACAAAACCTCATGGTGACTCCGTTCCGAGTAGCTAACGTCCCACCTCCTATGGGTCATCACGAAGTTACAATACAATCTAATGCCATCGATGTTGCCATCAATGCTGATGCTTCATCACTTGCCGTTTTACATCAAGATGGTATTTCAATTTTCGAATTAGATGCTACTAAACGGGTCGCGCCTACTCCGACATTGTCTGGTCAATTTATATTTGACTCTGCCATCAAAACTACCATTTATCAGCAAATTACTTTCAGTGGCAAGAATGAGATACTCGCCTTGGGTCGAACCGAAACTGGCCCTGTCATTCAAAGATACCATCTCACCGAGGTGCCTGGCGAAGTCAAAAAGAAGGCTCTTGAAAATAACCCTACATCGTCTGTATCGATACTATCAAGCTTTGTTGAAGATGGTGTAATGCATCCATACGTCCAAACTAGCTCCGGCGACCTTCATAGCTTAGCTTTCGGCGATGCTTCCTTATCTTCCTGCAATTTCTCCAAGCAATTACCTTGGGTAGATATCATACCTTTTGGTGATGGCCCAAATGCTTATGGAGATGGCCGCATAGCTTTTGGGTTGTCTAGCAACGGTCATCTGTTTGCAAACACACGCTTATTGGTCCGAAATTGCACATCATTCTTAGTTACACCGGCACATCTTATATTTACTACCACCACACATCTTCTCAAATTTGTGCACATCACAGAAGTTCATGGTACGTATTTCTGAACCTTGCTGCACATGTCTCAATGCTAATTTCAAACAGACCTCGAAGTCCCAGCAGATGACCCGGAAATTGACGAGAGATGTCGAAGCATTGAAAGAGGAGCCCGACTTGTCACTGCAATGCCAGCATCTCTCAGTCTTATTCTGCAAATGCCTCGTGGAAACCTGGAGACCATTTTCCCTCGTGCAATGGTTCTTGCAGGTATTCGAAAACTTATTGAGGAAAAGAATTACAGAAAGGCTTTCACTCATTGCAGAACGCAGCGAGTGGATATGAACATTCTATATGATCATGCTCCAGAGCAGTTCTTGTCGAACGTTGCACTTTTTATTGACCAGGTCAAGAAAATCACCTATATCGATTTGTTCTTATCGTCATTGAGAGAGGAGGATGTTACCCAAACAATGTATAAAGAGACAAGAGTTGTCTCCCAAAATGGCAACATAGTACCTACCACTAATGGTGCTATCGCTCCTCAAGACCCTGTCGATATTACAGCCACCAAAACTTCAAAAGTTAACAAGATCTGCGACGCTGTTCTCGAGGTCCTCAAGACTCGCACTGCAACTAACCTACAAAACATCATCACATCTAATGTGTGCAAGAATCCACCTGCATTGGATGATGGCTTATTGGTTGTTGCACAGTTGATGAAGGAAGATGAGGCTATGGCTGATAAGGCAGTTGAGCATATCTGTTTCCTGGCGGATGTCAACCGACTGTATGAGAATGCTCTTGGTCTCTATAACCTTGATCTTGCTCTTTTAGTTGCTCAGCAATCGCAGAAGGATCCCAGAGAATATCTTCCCTTCATGCAAAACCTACAACAAATGACCGAGTTGCGTCGTAAATATAGCATTGATGATTATTTATCTCGCCACACCAAAGCGCTTAACCATCTCCACGAACTCAACGCCTTCGAGGAACTTCAAAAGTATACTCAGAAGCATGCTCTCTACAAAGCTGCTTTAGCTATCTACCGATACAATCCCGAACCCCTTGCTGTCATTACGGCCCTCTACGCTCAATATCTCGAATCTAAATCCTCCTACAAGGAAGCAGCTCTCGCTTACGAATCCCTTCACAACTACGCAAAAGCTACATCGTGCTATCTTGCTTCCGGACCCTCTCAATGGCGCGAAACTCTTTTCTGTGCTCTCACCGGCGGTGCAGATGGAAACCCAATGAGCGGCTCCGCACTCACTGAGTTAGCAAGCACATTATACGATGCCCTCATCGAAAGCAAAGATTACTACGCCGCAGCAACCCTCCAACTTGATTACCTCTCCTCTCTCGAAACCGCCAGCAGAACCTTCTGCAAAGGATATTTCTTCGCCGACGCCCTTCATCTCATTGCACTCAAAGCCCGTCCCGATCTCCTCGAGAGCGTGATCGACCCTGGTCTCGGCGATGCCCTCGCTTCAAGTACTGAGTTATTAGCAGACTGCAAAGCACAACTCCTCGCCCAAGTCCCCCGTATCCGCGAATTGAGACAAAAAGCACTCGCCGATCCACTCGCTTTCTACGAGGGTGAAAGAGGAGGCGATGGCGAAATCCCAGATGATATCTCCGTCGCGGCTTCTTCTCGCGTTTCGACTAACCGCTCGTTGTTTACTCGCTACACGGGTAATGGAAGTGTCGGAACTGTTGGAACGGGAGTCAGTAGAGCAACATCTAAAAACAGACGAAGAGAAGAACGAAAAAGAGCACGAGGTAAAAAGGGAAGTGTATACGAAGAAGAATACCTCGTCGCCAGTGTCGGCAGACTCATGACGCGCGTCGAGGATTCCAGAGGTGAAGTCGAGAGATTGGTCGTAGGTCTAGTGAGAAGAGGAATGTGGGAGAGAGCGAGAGCGATTGAGGGCAGCATGGCAGAAGTGGTCGCTTTGTGTAAGGGCTGTGTGGGAGAGGTTTTTGGTACCCCGGATACACCTGCAAATACCAATGTAAATGCAAATGATCAGCCAGCCGCGGAAGGTCAGGAATACAGACCGGTAGGTGGTGATGCGGTTTATGCGGAGAGTTTGCAGGCGGCGGGGAGAAAGAAGGAGGCACCTCATCTTTCTGCGTTTGAAAAATTGACGTTGTTGGGTACCTAGTCTAGGTTCTCTTGGTAGTTTAGTAAAATAACGTTGTGGTTTTTCGGGAATTTCACTCAGAAGTGCATCAGTTGGAAACTCGACAGAGTTTTGGAAGAATGTGTACGTGATGTGGTTTACATGCGCAGTTCATCAACACATCTATTTGTGCATGTGGGAATAGAATGGAAATAACATGCGCTGAGTTTTGTTATACATACTAGCACGCCACGAATGCCTTAAAGGTCCATGTGCCATACAATTTATATCTTTACATTTTTCTTTCATTCCAAATACATAATATACATGCATGATCATCAAGCAGCCACTGGCACTGGCTCTGTAGGTGTAGATGTAGGTGTAGAAGTGCTCTCGACTTCTCCAGCTTCTGTAACTCCAGCCTCTCCATCCGTGCTAACACCCACCCGTCTCATGATCGTTCCTCTCCTCCTTGAGATTACCTGTCCAATCTTCAATAACATGCCTGTGGTAAGTTTACCCTTGCCCTTGGCTTTTCGTAATTTTCTTTCTCTCATATTAAGTTCCTTCAATGGCGTCCTCATTGATGCAATTGTCTTCTTCTTCGCTTCGTTTTGTCTATCTTCCTCCAACTTTCTCTCGATGTATTCGGGATCGTGTCTCGTCCTGAATACAGAATATTTATTTCTCAACTCATCAATCACACTCCCTGGCATTGGTGGCGTGATGAGGGTGGGTACAAATGTCTTTTCTTCAACTTCCATTCGCAGGGTATCGCAATCATAGTCTTTCTTTTCTCGAGGTTCGACTTTAGGCCATGGAATTATAATATTGGGACGGTCACCGGCACCGGGGATTACGCGCTGCCATTTAACAGTTTGGGCTTGACGGTCTCGAAACATTTTGTGGTGCGCGAGCTTTTTGGCAATGACGTCGCGCGTCAGGCCGGTCACAGGATCTGTGTATGGGAATACTAGTTTGACGTTTTTCAGGGAAATGCCTTGGGGGACAGAGCGGGTGGGACGACGGTCTTGCTCGGAGTCTGATAACATCCATTTTGGTACTGCTATATCGATCTGATAATTTGTTAGTTTGTGGCAATGAAACAATCATGGTGGGGATAATGAGAGATGGAGTCACAAAAGATCACAAATCATACCATATTTAATCCGTCACATGTAACTTCCGCCCTCTGCTTGTCAACCTTTTCTACCTTCCCAATCTTTCCCTTGTCCCGCCCTGAAATCACAACAACTCTATCTCCCGCCGTAATGTTCAGATGTTTCTTCCCTCCCCATAAATCCAATATCTCCAATATCTCTTTTCTCCCCGCAACCGGAACCTCGGTGAAGTGAGCCTGAATGGCTCCATATGTCTCAGCCTGCGAGCCCACATCTCTCTTTGGGGCCAACTCGTTCAATTCCCAATCCTCCCTTCGCACCACCTTATTTTCCTTCATCCTTCTTAGATTTTCCGCGCCCCATTGCTTCATCCTATCCTGCCGAAGGGCAAAAGAGTCGAGCTCATTTTTGCGCTGCCTCTTTGCAAGCCGGCGGGAGGCTTGCTTTTCGGCGAGGATTGTACGCCGAATGACTTTTTGCATGGTGGTGGGGGAGAGGAGGGGGGATTCGTTTGGTGGTGGTGAGGGTGCTCAGTTCAACTTTTTTTGGATGGAGCTTTCGTTGATAATGGGCTAGTGATCTTTGGGTTAGCGCAGAATTCTTGATTGGGGTGCGAGTCACGTGGTGCATTCGGGGCTTGAATCGGGCTGTAATTGGTTCAGGGGGAGCTGGAGGTAAATGGAACATGGATATGTTTATGTGCCAATAGAGGCTATCCAATCAAAACATTATCTTTAAGTTTCAGGGACACGGCACGTGAGGCAGATTTCATTGATTATCTTAACAAATGTTGTATTGAATTTATTCACCGAGTGTTGAAGTGACATCAAGAGGGCGGAGAAAAGACAGATGTCATAGCAAAGAGAAGAAGAGAAGAAGAGAAGAAGAGAAGAACATATCAAAATATCCATAAATCTTGCGACTCTTGTTCGCACCTGCAGTCCTGTCTTTCCTGGTAGAAAGGAAATGAGGCGCGACTGAATGAGTGAGGCGCAGATTGTCTAGGAGCTCAGCCCCATATGAAGTGCGTAAACTTGACGGATTGGATATCTCCTGAAGTTGGGGACGTGCTCATCATCTCCATCAAAGGAAGGAAAGTTTAGATAACTCAACACTTGACAATTCGAAGGGCATTCATGTTGTGAAACGGTATATATATACTATGTATGTATGCGGTGATACCACACGCCTGATAGAAACTCTACAAGGAAGCATCCGTAATCAGAGTCATGTTTTTCAGGTATACGAGCCAAACTATATACTAGTCATTACATTCATCCCGTCAAGTCTAGACTAGACTTTTAAGCTTGGTGTCAGGACGGACTCAGGAGTCAGGAGAGGAATTGAAAGAAAGAAAGAAAGAAAGAAGGAAGGAAATATGGACTTTGCCAAGGAAGCATATCAGAGCTTACCACTATCTTTACAGTTATCATTCACAATCGATACTTATTGTATTGATTTTAAAGTTGGAGTGGAAGGCTGTCGCTGGCGCATGAATGTATACGTATATATATATATATATATATATTTATATATATATTTAAAGTGTTACTTGATGTTGAACAGTATCTAGTAGATGTGGTGGCTCAAATGAATATCAAGAGTAAGGATCACTAGAAAGTCCTTTTCATATTTTACATTATACACCGATGCTGAGAAAGACAGCGAAAGACATAGGGCAAAAGGAATGAGGAAAAGGAATAAAAGGACTTGATGTATTTTGCAGAGGCAGAATGGTAAACAAACAGTCGAACAGCTTAGGTACTTGCTTGTTCATTGTCATCAATCTTTTTTGTTTCCAACGCATGGCGACATGGTGTGAGGTTGTTGGTGGAGTGAATGATAGATGGTATGGTATGGTATGATATGGTATGGTATGGTATGGGTGCATAAAATACGTGGAGAATACTCCGTAATACAGCATGTCACCTTACCTAGCAGATACTAATGTATGAACCTTGGTAGCCCCTTAGTTGATGGCTAGGGTTGTGCTTGAGGAGAGTTTTATAGTGTTGATATAGACGATGGATATTAGATATTAGATATTAGATATTAGATATTAGATATTAGATATTAGATATTAGATATTAGATATTAGATATTAGATATTAGATATTAGATATTAGATATTAGATATTAGATATTAGATATTAGATATTAGATATTAGATATTAGATATTAGATGGTCCCTCGTAGACAGACAGACAGCAAAGAGTAGTAGCAATCACCTGCAGTAATAAGAAATCTACAGAGTACAGTATTCCTCATGTCCGACTGTGTGATTGGAAAATAGATAGATATTACTTGTAGATATATATATATATATATATAATGAATAAAACCAGAATACTCCATGATCTCCCCACCCAAGCCACCTAGACAGCTAAGTGAATACCCGTGGACTACTTACTGTATGTACCTCCTTCCCACATACAATAGACGAACAAGAATACATACTGCCCAGGTGTCCATCACTACATACTGTACTCACTCTGTGTGAACTCTAGTATGGTAGATATCAATATATCCAATCATATGAATCGTAAAGTAAAGCATTCAAGATTTCTTTGAATTATTCCTCATACTGCTCCCCATCCAATCCAATCCCTTCCCTTCATTGATGGATTGATTCACCGCATCAGCCCAGTGGACCGTAGCCCAGAATTTTATTTATTTATTATGCTGGATGATTCCCATAGTAACCAAATTGAATATTGGCTGCCTGATAATTATAATCACAAATCATAAGGCCATAACATTGGAACCGACTAGCTATTAGGTTTCTCCAGAGGTTGCCTTCTTGAACTCATTTCCACCTTCAACAACCTTTCCAATTAACGAACTTTCATCTGCAACGACCCATACGATCAGTTTACATACACAACAATTTAATCAACAACTTCACTCAGTCGCTCTCTTTAACACAACTTATCACAACCTTTGCCAAAATGGCGGAAATTAGAAGAAAGCTCGTTATTGTCGGAGACGGTGCTTGCGGTAAGACTTGCTTGTTGATGTAAGTACCCATCTACCTTTCAACGGTTTTCTAGTTGATAAAATCAATAAAAGTTATATCCACTAAGAAATATTCCAGTGTCTTCTCCAAGGGAACCTTCCCTGAGGTAAGCCTTACACCGACTCATTAGAATTATATGCGAATCAAATACAACGCGGCCATCGCGTCAACTATCAGTTGACACTGGCAAGCATCGAAGCTGTTGATGGAATATCGCTATCCCATCAGATTCAATAACTGATGCATCTTCTATAGGTCTACGTCCCAACCGTCTTTGAGAACTATGTCGCCGATGTCGAGGTCGATGGAAAGCACGTTGAGTTGGCTCTATGGGATACGGCTGGACAAGAAGATTACGATCGTCTCAGACCTCTATCATACCCAGATTCGCATGTTATCTTGATCTGTTTCGCCGTTGACTCTCCCGATTCCCTTGATAACGTTCAGGAGAAGGTACGATTCGATAGATGATTCCATCTGCTGTTCCCTTGATAAGACGATTACTGACACGTGCCTGAACAGTGGATCTCCGAAGTACTTCATTTCTGCCAGGGCCTCCCGATCATCCTCGTTGGATGCAAGAAGGATTTGCGCCACGACCCAAAAACCATTGAGGAATTACACAAGACCAACCAAACCCCGGTCTCAGAAGATCAGGTAAGGATACATCAAGATACTGCGCAGTTGAAAGACAGCTGCATGACCGAGAATGAAATTAGATACAGAGAGAATCATGCTAACAACTTTAACAATAGGCTCAACGTGTTGCTGATAAGATTGGTGCTTACAAGTCTCTTGAGTGCTCAGCAAAGACCAATGAGGGTGTCCGTGAGGTGTTTGAACACGCCACACGTGCTGCACTCTTGACCAAGAAGGAGAAGAAGAAGAAGTGCATTGTCCTGTAAAGCTGCTGTTATCGACTCTTCTCTTTCTCTAATGCGATCGGATTTTATTTTACTGCGAAAGTAGCTCGGTTGGGTGACGGGTTCATGCTAGCGAGAAGGAATTGTTCTTACGGAGTGCATGGCTCTTCATCGGCATATTAATCTATCATCCTCTTGATTGATAATACATGGACCAATATCTTCAAGTTCCTCGCACCAATACCGAACACTTCTTTCTTACTACACATCTGGGTTTCGACACAAATATCTCAGGGCATACGAACGGACAAATATGTCTCTTTTCTTCCGCAAATTGTGCCACGTTAGTTTCTTCTCTGTGTCTGTCTTTTTTCCTCGCAAGATTTTGTTGTTTCCTCTCATCTTCTTTTTCATGCGTGCGGTCAAGAATGGATCTGAATCATAAGGGTGCTTGCTGCGTGCGTTACGTCCGTTCGTCCTCATTATTGCTCCTTGCGTCAGAGCGGGCTATGTAGGGCAGGGAGGGCTTGGAGGATAGGGAACGAATGGACTTTCGTATTTTTGTAAGGTGTAATAGCAATAGGCGTAGTCTATCAAGAGATGTTTTCTGAGGTCTGATATTGCACCAATACACTTGAGGCGTTCATTCTTTTTATTTTACACTAGCTGAGTATTAATGGATGGGTAAATAGGTGGCAATGATCTTTGCGTTCATTTTTACGTTTGATGTTTGATGCGTGCGTGTTTTTTGTAAATTTGTGATTGAGGTAAGTGATTTTTATCATCTTGGTCTTTTTTCTGGCAATTTACATGCGTTTTCCGCCTCGTGACTTGATATATTCGATACACTGTTGAACGTCTAGAACTTAACTATAAAAGACTATCAAAGACTATCATACTTGGCCTACTAGTAGGGAGGCCGCCTTATTGTTCCTTTAAAGCTGTGATGTAACGAAAAGTAATGGTTCGATCAAAAGCTCGCACAGAAGATCGAACTTGTGCTTGAAGTCCGCATGCATTCTCAAAGCATTGATTTGGCATAATGGAAATATGAACATACACCTGTCTTGGAACGTTTCTCGCCATTCCCAACCCAAATCCTGTCTTTACGCATCCATCAACATTTCTTTTTCAAGCCGTTAGTACTCATCGGCGACCGGAACATGTTCTTCCACAATCTTCATTTTGCAGATGTACGTGTACATCGGCTATTTTAATGCTGATGTACAGGAAATTCAATTCTTTGGGGGCTTTGGATGTAGACCCATTGTAATGTTGGATTTTCTATATAATGGTTTGGTTTTCCACGTGGTGGGTTATCTTGTAACAATATTCTATAATGCATTAGATTTTAGTATCCTACATCTTTATAACTTGATTACCTATTTTTATATACTAAACATTACAACAAAGCTTTGTTATAGTCAAAATGGACAGAAGTACAAGGAACCATTCTGGCGGTGCTTCTAGTGGAGGAAATGGACGGGACGAGCGGGGGGGAGACAAGCAAAATAGGGGGCCATATCGTGATGCCACGGGTGACAAGCCTGCACGAGGGTCTGGCAAAAAGGATGGCGGAAAGCCTGGTGGATCGCAGGGTAATGGAAGTTCTGGGAGTGATGACACAGCGACAGCGAAGAAGCATAAGAAGTAGATGGCAGATGGCAATGATAGAGTCACTACTTCTATCATAGAGAAGAATGTCCACACCAGTATCGCATCTGAGATGCGTCAAACAATCGAAACTTAATTAGTTCGGATGGGGAAACATTCAACGTGGCGTAATATCAAAATATTAAGATGGATGACTCGGTTCTTGTAGGAGGAATCATCGCAGAAGAAAAGGGATGGTGCAAATGGGTACTTTCGAATCTGGAGAGGATTGGATTGGGTTGTTAGGACGGAACTTGAATTTGAGGCGTTGAAATGGAAAGTAGCTATAGCTGGTGTTGAATATGACACTTTACTGATGTGCGTACATTGTAGTATTGGACCACGTGTTTGCGATTGAGTGCGTAGGGATGTGGGTGTTGATAGTGCGGTAGAAATGGGATGAGACGAGAGGATGTTTGGAATGGTATTAATGGTGAGTATTGGAAAGATGGTTGGTTATGTTTAGGAGATGATGGAGAGGTGTGATATTGATGATAAATCTTGTTGGTGAAACTTTTGTATGCTGGAGGAGAATCTATTGATGTAGGTGGAATTCAGGAGTGACAGCGAAACCCGTTTTGGAAGTTGGCTTCCATGATAAGATCAATGGTTCATCAAGTGCTTTGTGTATGAATTGTTGCTTGGTGTTGAGAGCTTCAGCATGATGAGCAGAAAAATGTAATCCTTTTGGGAAGCTGTTGCACGAGGCGAAGAAGCTGACTTCTCAAGGAAATTAGCTTAGGAACTTTTGTCAAGTTGATACAAACGTGAACATCCAAAGATTACTCTAGAGTTTGGATTCAAAATAGCTCTCAGCATTTTGTCTTCATAACGCCTTAGGGATAATCTGATGTGGCTCTCAAGTAAAACTTGTCAAATTTTCTATTGCCGAAAAATCAGGTGATAGCTTCTTGACTTCACTTCTTCGAAACTTCACTTCAAACTTCACTCCGCTTACAGCCAGCCAAAACTGGAATTCACTTGACACCAGGTTCAATCCTCATTTTGCCTAGCGCTGTCAAGACCACGAGGCTGAAATGAACATGAAGTAGGTAAACTTCTCGTCAAGAACTGTTTATTTCTCCACAACAAACGAAATAAACACAGCGACCACGACTGGAGTACAACATCGTCAAGATGTGTATTTTCAGTATCACGACTTACGATGAGTGCTGGGGTCAATATACTCACTTGTTAATTTGCTCCAACGAATCATCCAATAACAACGAACTTACTTCTCCACAAGATCGCGTTCTCTCGGCATTGAAATGTCCAAACTTGAAATCTGAGCATATCAACGTTGGAGGTTCGAGATGTAATTGCAAAATCAACCCGCAAGACTTCAACACTGTCTGCAACAGGATGTGGGGAGGCGACTTTGTCGGAAGTGTTAACTGCGGCATGAATCCTGGATCTGCAGTGAAATTTCAATTTCGCGGCCGGGAGTGGGAGAACTGCACCAACGTGGAGATGCTACTTAGAGGAGGAGATCGCAGTGTTCCAGATGACTATAATCCCAGTGCGCAGGCTTGGAATGATAGTGAGTGGGATGGAGACAATAAGCAGGTAGATTGGAGAGACAAAGATTGGGTCACGTTAGCAGAGAAGGGAATGGTTACGTGGCAGAGCCGCAGGACTCGAAAGCCTAGTAATATTCAAGATCCGATGACAACAAGACGAATCAGTTTCCCTGAGGAGAGTCAAACTTACGAAGAGGTTCAACTGGAGAAAAACGAAATGTTTTCGACCGGGCACAATTTGACAAGACCAAAAGGTCAGAGGCTTCCTGCACGGTATAATGCGACAAACCATCATGTTGGCAGTATTGATACTGCTGTAGTTGAGTGGAGGCGATTGAAAGATCAGAAAGAAGCCGCTGTAGATGGTCGTCAGAATTTGCCGTCTCGTCCTCCAAGCGTTGGTCAACCACAACACCAGAAGGACACTTCAATTCCACATATCAGCCACTCTGAACATGGAAGACAGCTGGCAGTTAGTACCGATCATCAGAATCAGCAAAGAGTGCTGCCATCATTGACTGCCACTGTGAGAACCCAACCGATAATTCCAACTGGTCCAAAGGCCATGCCAATTCGAAAGGCAGAGCGAGCGCGCAGAGAGAGAAAGAAGAACCAAGGAGTTCAATCTGGAGGGCAATCGACTGTAGATACGAAGATAAGCACAATCCTTCCACTTGGGCCGAAATTGTTGCCTGTTTGGCAACTGGCTTTTCTGAAGGAGAAACAGGAACAAGAGAAGAAGAATCTTGAAATACCGCCGGGAGAGCATCAACAAAGTTGGATGGACCCGGCTGCTACTGCTGCCACTCGCGAGAATAATACTCACGACCAGGACGCAAGTGAAGTAAGACTAGAAGTCCCTGTTTCCTTGGACACTTCTTCAGCTCTTGTTGCTGGAAGTGAAAGCTTGCAAGACGTGCGCGAGAGGGGACATGATCAGAAGAAAAATAAATTCCTGCAAGATACGTATGAACAACGAGTTGTTCTCCGGGAAAAGCAATCGGAAGATCAAATACACGAATCCGGTCTGTCTATCCAAGATAATTTACAGCATCTCAATACACACACCCCTAGCCGAGAGAACAATGACCTGTCCACCATCGAGACCATCGAGGCTTTGGGTAAATCATGGAATGGAGTATCAGAATATGTCGTTTCCCAAAAGTATAACGATACGTTGCCGGAGTCTGATGACAGGAACTTCCATTTTAACAGCCGCATCTCTTCCAAACAGCCTGGAGAAAAGGTCCAAATGGAAGATGTCAATGAGGCATCGAATTCTACACCTGGAGATATATATGACGCTTCGCCGAACCGAGCTTCAAGCACACTTGTGGGAAACCTGCAAGCAGCTCCATACATTGCTTCTGATCCTCCATGCAGAAGAGATCTGACACCTCTTGAGTTTCGCCGAGTGGAAAGATCTCAAGCAAAATGTGCAAACCATGACTCTCATCCAGATTCAAATCTTAGTGAAAGCAAACTAGACGCTGAAATAAGAGCTGAACAGCATCAAGAACTTGCAGAGCAATCGAGACTTCAAGCTCTTGAGCGGGAACAGAAAACTCAGGATGATATACAGACTCGGAGACAATCCGATATCTTTGTGCAAGAACCAAGTCATTTACAGGAAAATTTCCAAAGAAAGGCATTTAGAAAGCTCCAAGAAATTGAAGAGCAGTCAAAGATACCAGGTAGCAAAAACAAACGAGATTTCCTCCATGATTTCAGTCAGCTTGATGCTTTTCTACAAGACTTCACGATTCCTCAGCAAGTTACCGCTCGTGAGATGTGGATGGCAGAGAAGGCCGAGGTTGACAGGGAGTTTAGTGAGTTTCATGGAGCCATTGCTATTCCTAGCAAAGAGGTTACAGATAGCCTACAAGTAAGTAAAAATGTAGTCAAGCAGCAACGTCAAGACAAAGTCGACGAGAAAAATGATGTTGAGGATAAATCTGTTGAAGATAAGTCTCTTCCTCAGAATAACCCTTCACCTGCGAATATCTCTCGCCTCTCACTGAAATCAGAATTACCTTATCTACTCAAGAATAAGCGACAGACCATACTGATGATAAAAATGCTACATGATCAAGACATGAAGGAGAGATTTGTGCAGGATCTTCCATTTCCACAACAAAACGTGGCCAGTGAGAGTTGGATTATTGTAGCAAACTTGGTAGATCGCCGCTTACAGAAGCTCCTCGATCAAATCAGAACATGTCTTGTCAGTGAAGGCGTAGAAAATTATGCCGAGGACGTTGAATGTGATCGAGAGGAGCACCGGTACAAATGAAATTCTTGATTCAGAAGACTGTAAATACTAACGTATTCTATTAGGCAAGTTCAAGAAAAAATACTGGCAAGTGTTAATCGAAAGTAGGAACAGAAATATCCCTCGTTGTATTATTCTTACTTTAACTAACGATTCAAAGGTTCGATGAGCTGCTCAGGAAATTTGAACGTGCATCAAAAAATCGAGAAGAAAAAGGAGTTCGTGAAGCACAGAAGCAGACAAAACTCAATGATCGTAAACCAGTCAAAGAGCAGAACCCAGGTGGTGATGGTGCCGATCTTTCGAATCACACTAGTCGCGCAGATGTTACAAATAACCAACAGGAATTGATTAGCACTTCACTTGGAGATCAGGTAATGGGAAACATCACGAATGCTGATGACAAGGCCGATATTGAAGTACAACAAAAGCGAAAGAGAGACGTCCAATACTTTGATCATTCTCCACGCACGTCTGTCAAGAAGATAAAGTCTGGCGAAAACAAGCTGGCTGTTGAGAGCGAACAGGCACGCAACCAGAGATTGAGGGATTTGTATTATTCCGGACTCATTCCGACTATGGAAGATGCCACGGTTATTGAGAAAGCTGACGCTGCCAAACTACAAGTCGAAGATAAACGAGGCCAAGATACGCAAAAGGGTAATCCCCAGTATTCCGAGTCATTGATGTTGAAAGATGAGAAGTCTAGCGATGTTAACCCCCAAACCAAAACCTCTGGACGCAAAATTTGGATCGACGTTGACTACGAAGCTCAGGACAAACATCTCAAGACTAATAGACGGGATTATCCTCAGATATTGTAACTTCTTCGTCAAATCTGATTGGAAATCAAGCTGACATCTAGAACAGAATCCCCGATACTTTTCACCACGCGTTTCAGAACAAATTCCCGAAACTGCCAAATGAATCGAAACTCGAGTTTCGCAAGAGGAAGCTTGCTGCATACGTCGTCAGCGATGAATACAAACAACGTCAATCAGCTGATGGGGAGTATTTACCATCAGGTACGTATCTTTTATTCAACATGACTAAAGGAGGATCATAAATGCTTACTAGATGCATGTTAGGTATGAACCAGTCAAAGTTGAGCAACGAAGTTGGTACGCATGCCAAGGAGGAGAAGATGAGGAAGCCGATATTGCCGCGTAAAACGAAGAATAAGTAGGAAACTAGCCATTTATTGAATAGATGCTTTGGATATTGGCTAACAAACTTTAAAGTTCTGCTAGAGAAGAATTTCTTCGAAAGCAAGCCGCCAGAAAACTTGAGGAAGAAAGACAGCAAGTCGGTAATGCAGGTAATTCCAGGAATGGAGGGATGATAGGCAAGCGTGTTGGAGGCAGGATTGGTGTCGGCAACCAGATCCCGAGCAATGTGAACGATAATAAAGGACTTGCAAATCTTGGATCAGAGAAGAATGCTCATATGAACACGGAAGGTGGCAGTCGATCGCAAAGCAGAGGTAAGTTCTTCTCCTGCCCATCTTTACTTCTCCCGTCGACGATCACGCCGCATATACAAGTATCACTGGAACCTTTAAACTTAATAACATGGCTGTAGGGGCCCTCGGAACTCGACAAGAACTTCATTCGTCCAATACACATTTGTCAGCGGTAGTTCAACACAAGGATACAGTCATGGCAGGAAGCAATATCGAGACAGCTATTGATTTGACATCTGATTGAGGAAGGGGGTGAACATTGGTTAGTGATTGGGGAACAGGAATTTGTTGAAGTAGTTTCTTTGCGTGAATATCGCTTCTTATGAAGTCATCTAGTAGTTAGCAGGGCAATAGGACAAACACTGGCCAATTTAAAATCCAAGCGCGCAACATATTCTTGATCCGTGGATCTAGCAACAGGAATAGCAATGTTTGATTCTAATCGATGTCAATATGCTTGCAACGGATCTACTAACGGTGACCCTGTTTGTTGTAAGATATGAATGGGATTTGTGGAGTAGCTATGCTGTTGAATTGCATTACTCGCGGCCAGTAGGACTGTACGATCCTACAGCCCTCTGGAATAAAATGGTGCTGTATAAGACTTCTGCTTTGCTTCTCCAAATTGTGAATGACCTTACTACACTATGAAGAGCAGTATAATGCTCTCATACTTTGAAGTCAACTTTCACTATCATGAACCTCTCATTCAAAATTCAACAACCTCATTCACTAATTCCGACATACAGACTTCTCTTGTATCATCTGACCAAATTTTATATACAGCAAATCTTTACTTTAGCCCAGTGAATAAACAAGCATGCCGCTATAGACAGTCTTAGTTCCATACAGTTCTTTTGCAATCTCTTGCACCATAAAAAGAAAAGAAAATTCTCAATCTCGAATTCTCAATCTCGAATTCCCCACCACAAAGCCTCTTTCGGATTTCTCTGAGAAAACTCCCAACTTCATCCATACTAGATATAAACAACAACTGTACAATAAGAAAGTTGTTTTTATCTATCTTTAAGATCAAGCTGGAGCTTTCAATATAAGGAAAAGTCTTTCAACAACTTTGTTGTTAACTTTTTTGTCCACCTCAGTTTAAACCCCGACTTGCACATATCTATCACATCCACCCTTATTTCCTTCCGACCTCGAACTTCAAGACTCAATTTTATTGTACTACTTGATCATCAGTTTCATCGCATCGTCCAGTCTACAACTCTATCAAGATGTGTGTAGATACTTTCATCACCTACACTGCTTGCAGTTGCAAAATCATGATCAAAACTGTTTGTTTTGATCATATTCAACACACCCTTAGGCAACAAGATAGGACTTCATGTCCTAAGAAAGCTCAAGGTCTTTATACAATGGGGTAAGCAGAGTCTGCAGTTTTACTTTTCTTAGTCTTCTCGTTGGTGGTCTGGATGTCCAGATTGTATGAATTTGCTTTTTCTTGGGGTCAACCTTCGGAATGTACAGCATGCGCTTCCATCCCAGACATGACTTCAGATTTGCCAATCATCTGGAGTAGATTAGTCGTTCATCTAACTCCCCTAACCTTCTCACCAACACAAGAACTAATTAAAATGTCTCTCACAGAACAAACCCCAATGTATGCTTCCTCAAACCAGGTACTAGGCTCGAAGACGGCCGCATTTTCCAACATGGATCCACCCGCACACGTCACTACTACGAGTTTGAACGCGACCCCAATGATCCCGAGAAACGTTGGGAGGGCTGGGAGCGTAAGAACCGTGAAAGATCTCATCAGAGAGCTGATAGTATGGAAGCCAATGTCAGTACTGGTGAAGATAGGTATGTTCCCCATTTGACTTCTTAATTCCAAGCCTACCAGCAAAACTTGAATTGTAAAGTTTTGACTGTGACTAACTAGCTGCGTGATAGGTTGATGAATCTTGAGGCTGATAAGGAAAATAGCCACAAGGAGAGAGAATCTGAGATTAGAGAGTGGCAAGAGGAGACCAAGAATAATAGACCGCCCAGAGTTATGGTTGGCGAGAAGGCGGTTGAGAAGGAACAGCCGGCTCCAGGTCGAAAGACTGTCAATCATGTTCTTTATGACATGTTTGATCCTCGCAGCGATGATGAATTCTCTGATGATGATGATTGGAAGCCAGAGCCTAAGTATGTTATCTCATTCCATCATGGATATCAAGATCAAGAACTAACACAAGCTGCAGGGTTGGAGTCGACCCAGGAGATACAGTCCCATGGTCCTTCAACAACGCCCGCTCTATCTCTGACCCTGCACGTGCAAGTGGCACCAACACCAACCAAGACGCATATACCTCGCCCGCGTCCCACGACGACGGAGCTCTCTTCAAGGACCACAACACCAATTCTTTTCACGGCGCCGAGCCTGATCGTCCCGCTACACCTCACTCGGAATTCAACTTCAATCCTCCCTTCGCCGGCACGCACACCAGATACAATCCCGACAAATCAAACTCCAATCAGGGATCGAGCTCTGCACGCCCTAGCGACGCCATGGATCTCGGATCTCCTAGACACCGCGCTCCGATTGCAGAAAAGATGCCACCCAGAAGACATGATCTCTACCGTCCTCGCTATCCTTCTATGCCAGTGGATGCTCATTCGAGTTTCTGGGCTGGCCATCTCAATCAAATGGGTTCGAGTCGTCCTCCACCCTACTTCCCAAGTCCTTCTACTCTTGCGCCGTATAATGCTGCGGCTGGTAGATCATCTGGGTTCGCGGGAGGTCGTGATGAACAAACTGCGAGCGGAGATGGAGAAACTCGCGGTGTGTATGGTAATTACGCAGGTGAAGAGAATCACGAAAGACAGAACAAGAGGGCTCGGATCGAGAGATCTGGTGCTAGCAATGCCAATTTCGACAATACCATGAGTTCTACCAGAGACGATGGAAGTGGTGGAATGTCGAAGAACGAGAGCGAGAATCAGACTGCCAATAGTATGAACGGTGCTGGAGATGATACTGAGATGGTTGAATAAATCAGCCATCTATCATCTGGGGGATTTGTTCTGGCTTAAGGTACTTTAAGCATAAGGTATTGCGGGGTCTCTGCGGTTTTGTTGACTTTTCGAGTTTTGATTAGTGAGGTAGAGGGACATTTCTGCAGCTATGAAGGCGGTAAGATTACTACGAAGTTGACAAACCGGACAAAGAAACGGTTTTCGAAAAGGTTACCACAGGGAAGGGATACCTTGTATAATAGATAGGTTAGTTTTCCATACTGATGCTAGGTACTGAGATTGTCCAATCCATCAGGATTTCAGTAGCAAAGTTTGTTGATTGGCAATGGCATGGAAGAGTGGCAATAACAATAGCAATGACAACAGCAATAAAATCTACAAGAGACTTAGGATCAGCAGACTAGGTCATGGATGAACTTGCCGCATTCTGTTCCTTTCCTCCGAGGATAGTTCATCTACCATCATCTCAGCATCTAGTGAAATAGTGAAGACATCTTTATAAACCCCAAGCGGGGTGGCTTCCGGAAATCCGGAATGCACTTCGAAAATCACACGCTCTCATAGTTGAGAGCAACCCTGTATTAAGGATAGATTCGCAAAGCAAATTGTTAAACCAATTTGATTGGAACCAGGAATTGAAAGCTTCTGGCTATTGGCCCGCAATCGATATATAATTCGAGCACCCCAAGCAGGATATTGTATAACTTGATGGGTATCCTCGTCGGGAAACATTACATTCATTTTCTTCACGCCATCTCATCACATCCATCACCAGTGCACTTGCACACGGACCAGTAGTTGCTGTCAAAATTATAATCACAATCACATTCGCACTTGTCATACTCTGTCTTTTTGTTGATATTTTTGAATTCTCATAATTTATTTCGTTCTGTGTCTATGCTGGCTGGTTTTGCACAACCGTCAATTTGATTCTCGAATCACTGTACTCCTTTCCCCCTCTCACATCATCTCTTCCCCTCCAAGGCCGCACGAGTATCTTTGAAGCAAAAGGTATTGCGCGAGGCCTGGACAAGTCATGCATAATTTCACTACCAATATCTAAAATGTCTCTAAACACCAACTGATTGCTCAGTCTATCTCCAGAACCCTATAGAATATCCTAAGAAAAGTTAAAGAAAGTTCAGATGTTTAATTCCTCCAGACCATTATCATAGTTTCTAATGCGGAGAATAAGCAATTTCGTCAAATGACGCATGGACAATAAGCATCGTGATCGATTAAGTGATGTGATGAAGAAGGGCGATGTCAACCCAAACAGTCATATGTAACCGAGTGGAAGTAGAGACCATCTGGTACCAACGACCGATAGTGAGAGCATTGCCTAGCATCTTTTTTATTTTCGAAGGGATATTTGAGCAGCAGATTTTGATGCCAACGCTTCTTTCAACAACTTGTTTGCAGCTGCCACTTGCTGAGGATCGTCTTTGACACCTTTCAAATTGTCGAGCATTAGACGAATCTTTGCGGTAGGAGTGTGGTTGGGACATGCAGGTATCAACTTCGAGTAAACAAAATTACAGTCTGGACAGGACTGCACTGGAGGTCGAGACGGACTTGGAAGGATTGGCGGCATTGATGATAAGGAAGTCCGCTGAGATGACGTAGATCCAGGAGGGCGACCTCGTTTACGTTTCACGGGGATCTCTATGGCTGGAATTAATCGACCAGTTAGACTTGATCTGTTCGAAACACTGAAGTTTGAACCAAGTTGGATAGGATCTCTTGCATGTTGACCAGATGATGCGGCAAGTGGTGTAGACGTTCTAGACGACTCTTTGGCATGTGATGGCGGGTCTTGTAGATCGCTAGCTGGCATATACACTCTATGAAGATCCTCTACGGGCACTCTAGACGGCGTTCCTTGATGAAATGATCCCGCGAATTCTGGTACGGTCGCTGGATATGGTGCTTTGTGGAAGCTTTGCTCCGATCGATTACGTTCCTCTGCCTTCAACAGTCCGACGGCGTAGTTCATGGCCTGTAACTGATTTTCTGCGCTCTCTCGTAGCTGTTGGTCAAGTTTTTGGATGTGTACTGCGTGGTACTCAATAGGAAAATACTTGACACCCGACTTTTTCTCAGCTATTTTGCGTTTCTTGTAAGCCAAGTCACGTTTGGCTCGTTCTGCGTCACGCGGTCTATAAATTCGAAATTGTTGGTCGAAAGCATCTTGATAGTACTGTAATCTCTGCACCCGCTTTTCAATTCGTTGCGCATAATCCTTGAGTTCTTCGTAGTAACTTGCATTATTGTCATGAATTGGAAGACTTAGTGGATTATTGTCCAGATATGCAAAATCGTTTTCGAGCTCTCTGACAAAAGGAGTTCCGGCTTCTACGAGTTGGTCTCTGATAGAGATGTCGACTGCATCGCTTTCGGCTGTTTTACGTTTCTTATAGGGTGCTCGCTTCCTCGTCTCGCCGTTGGGAGGTTCTTGCTGTCCTTGACGTTGGATTACTGATTTCTGTGGATCTGGAGCCGTAGACATCCCTTCACGTTGACGATTTTCTTGGATATACTCTCCTGGATTATCCTCTGATGGTCGAACCAGCTCCTTAAGTCTCTTTCTTTCCATGTCGCAAAATAGTTTTAACTTTCGTATCTCGCTACAAAGTGAAGCATATCGCGATGTTGGATCTTCTCGCTTTTGTGACTCTGGTTCGCAGTATTGTTTGAGGTCGTTGTGACGTTCGATGAGATTGCTACCTTGATCAAGCCATGCTTCTGATCGTCGTTGGTATTCATGTAGCTGCCTTGAGTAGTCTAAAGGACGATTATCCTGCGGAGTTACTAGTTGATTTCTTGCTTGCACCCATTGTGCAGTGTCTTGCTGCACTTGATGATTTTCTTCCATCAATTGTGGAGAGATTTCTTGCCAAAATTGTCGAACCTTTTGTTCTTCTTGACTGAACCACCATAGTGGTTGATCGAGAATTTCTCGAATACGCTCTTGCAGATTCCCATATTGATCCTCGAAATCGAGCTGATTTCGGTTCGATTCTAACAAATCTTGTACATTGTTCTTAGAATTCTCGAGGAGGTTGTGGCCAATATCAAGCCAGTCTTGTATCTGTCGGGTGTTCAAAAAGACTCGCCCATTTTCAGTGATCACTCGTTCCCAATTTTCAAGGTCTGTGTACATCTTTTGAAGTGCGATCGCTGGCCCTCGGTCTTCAATATAGTTATTATCTACTCATCGTTAGCGGGTTTGGAACCCAAATTATTGGTCATTGTAAAGAAACCACAAGAGAAATGGAAAATCATGAAGAGTGGTTTGGAGAATTCTGTTCCTTGACAGAATTTGGAGATGGCATTGCGGAATTTAGCAATCCGTTTGATGTGGTATCTTGCTTCGAGCTAGACTGCATGGAAACTTTTGCGATTCTATCTGAAACATTGGCTTGGCCAGGAGGATTGTCTCGATGCTCTTTCACTGAAACTCGCTTCCTAACAGCTCCTGAAATGTGCGGATGCGCTACTTCTTGACGGACGACCATCTAGAGTAAATGAACTCAATGAGGATCATATATTCCGATTATGCTTCCTATCTTTACCACGAATTGATTTCACGGAAAGATTCTTGTTGCTTGGTGTTGTTGATTCAATAGCAGAGCTATCTGGCATTTTCATCACAGAGCTATCTGGTTGAATCTTAGAGCCATGTTTCTGCTTACCAGTTTTTTTAGGAGATGGCAGTGTAAGAGTGAGTAATCGAAAACGTTGTTTAGCACCTCCTTGAGTGTTCATCCTGCGTTTTGATTCATTGGAAAGTGGGCGTGCGTTTGTACGCTTTTTGGATTTCGTACCTTTGACGCTTGATTGTTCTGTTTCCAGTTCTCGGGCACTGGCGACTTCATCTGCGTCGGACTCAGCTTCGGATTCCCTCGCAGCATTTCCGCCAAACTCGTCATCGCTATCAGATTTTCGAGTCCGGCGACCATCTTTTCGTGGCGAGCCTTCGGGATCGTCCAGATCCATTAGCTCAGGATGTGACTTTTCGTAGTCAACGGTCTAAGTAGTCAGTAAATGACTTGTTAACTGTCATAAAATGATTGGCATGTGACTCACCTGTCGGGCGCGCTTTCCACGGCCAAATGTTTGCATGTTCTTAGCAGCTTCAAGGGCTGCATCTGCCGCACGCTGTTTTAATATAGCATCCCATAATAGCGCCTTCGGAGCAGCCGGTTCGTCTTCTGTGTCACCAAAATCTTCTACCAAGTCTCCCTTGTCCTTGATCCACACTCGAGCATGTGAGAATTGAGATTCTGCGGTGCCATCTTCATTGTTAGTATTCTCTACCTGAGATCGATCGAGAAGCTCGTCCACTGATGCTGGATCGTAGTAAATATCTTTGCTGTTATCGTCAAGAAGAACCGCTTCAGCGCCATGTCTAAGGATTGCCTCAAGATTGTCCCCTGCTTCGTCCTTAACATCTATACTTTCGATAAGAGCTTGATCGAGAGCCATCTTCTTACGACCGACTTGTACGATTTGCTCTTCCGCACTATCCTTAGTCACCAGTTGGAAGACAAGTACCTTTTTCTTTTGACCGATGCGATGAGCTCGAGAGAGAGCCTGAATATCCTGGTGAGGATTGAAGTCAGGATCCATGATGATAACGGTATCTGCAGTCGCCAAATTAATTCCGACACCACCAGCTCTGGTAGAAAGTAGAAATGCAAAAAGTTCTGAGTTGGGTGCATTGAATGCATCGATGCGCTTTTGCTTCTCAAGCGTACTAACGGTACCGTCTAAACGCTTGAAAGGAAGTTGAAGACCATTCAAAAAGTCTTCAACAAGATCAAGCTGCTTTAGAAATTGACTGAAGATCAGAACTCTGTGTCCTCGCGCTTGCAGCTTAGGAAGCATGATTTCCAATAATTGAAACTTAGAAGAGGCATCGATTAGATTTCGATGAAGGGCTTCATGACTCAATGAAGTCTCCTCGATAGCAGAGCTGTACAAGAAAGGATGACAAAGACATTTACGCAGTTGCATCAAAATGTTGTTCAGATTTCCCCTTTCTGTCGGGCGGAGGGCCCTTTCTGATTTTCCGATGATTGATTTGATCAACTCTGGATTCTTTGCTAGGATTGACTTGTAAAGTTGTTTCTGTAGGGAGCTCATAGAGACTGGTATGATTGTCTGTGACATGGGGGGCAAGAACTTTAACACTTGTAACTTGGTGCGCCTGAGAAAGAATGGTCGAATGAGCTCATGAAGTTCGGGCAGGTTGTCTTTTGTTAGCTCAGCATATTTCTCGTCCAACTTCGCGGCGTCAATAGAGTTATCTAAGAACTGTAGAAGGTTAAAAAGCTCTCGCTTGTTATTCTGCAATGGTGTCCCAGAAAGAAGAACTTGGAATGGTATTTTCAAGGCTTTCAAAGCACCATAGAGAAGATTTTCATCATTCTTCAGTCGTTGGCCCTCGTCCACGATCATGCCAGCCCACTTGACTTTTTTGAAGAAGCCTTTGCTGGGGTCGTCGACTGGTGCCTCATATGAAGTTACCACGATATCAGCACGCAGATCAGAGCACTCATTGGGATACATTTCATACTTCATGGCCATTTCGCGAGCAGACCTAGCACCATAGTATGCAACGACCCGAAGGCCAGGTGCCCATTTCTTGATTTCTCGACGCCAATTGGGACAAGTCGAGTTTGGTGTAACAACAAGAAAAGGGGAGCACTGAAAAAATATTAGTAGGGTCGGTCGAAGATTGTTTCGCACTTACCTTTGGTTTGTCCTTCACAAGTGACGCGATTAATGCGACGATCTGAATTGTCTTGCCGAGACCCATCTCATCAGCCAGAATAACGTTCTTTTGTCGATGAAAGTTAAATAGTAGCCAGTTCAGGCCTTCCATTTGATGTTTCATCATCTCACCACCGATCAAAGAATCAGGCTGTTTCTTCAGTACAACCTTCTTCTCGAAGTTTAGAGAACGGAATGCATCAATACGCTCCTTTACAGCGCTTGCGGGGGATTGCTTGAAATACTTGCCCATAACATATTCGTTGTAAGCTGAGACAAAGTCACTCCAGCGATCAGCTTCATCTGGGGATGGAGGTTCCTCCCAAACAGATTCATCGTAGGTCAATCCTCTAAACTTCACGAGGACCTGGACAACGTCGTTGATATGAGCCTTGTCGTGTTCTTCGGACTTTGGTCTAAAGGACATGTCATATTCGACGTCGAAAATAATCTCCATTCGCAGGTATTCCTCCGAAATAGCCTCTTCACTTGTCCATTTCGGTAACAAATTAGCACCCTCATCCCTACGGATGAAAGCCTTCCGCATTGTAGCTGCTGCAACACCCCAAACCCAGGCGCCAGGCATCCACGAGCATTGGAAATAAGACTTACCCTCCCACTTGATAAGATATTCCTTCTCATCTTCCCGGTAATCATCGAATACACTGGCTTCTTTATAAGACTTGGGTTCTAATAGTCTCCATGCAACCAAAGTCTGCATTTTAGCAGTAGACTGATAGCACTCCTTGCACTGCCAATCCTTGGTGTATTCTTGGATTCTTTTGTAGCGCGTCTCTTCCGTGTTCTTTGGAGTGACCGATTGTTTAGAACGTGATGGGAGATGCTCAAAGTGAAATCCACGCTGGCATCCTCGGCATCGGAATAAAACGTTATCTGGATTGTTGACAAGATCTTCGCGAACATTGGTAATTGGGTCATCGCCGTCGTTTTCTGCCCTCAGCTTCTCCTCCTGCTTTGCGGTTTTCTTTACGGAAAATGCAGCACATGATGCTCCAGGTTCATTACAGCTACTACAAGCACCAAGTTGAGGAGCGAGAGGATCTTTTTTGACGGAAAGACCGATACAGCGTCGACACTGCATGACAAAATGTTCGTGGCCAACTTTAGTGACCATATGCTCCCGAGCTGATCGATATCCGAGACAAATTCTATGTATTGACGAGGAGCATCCTTGGCAGTAAATGAGTTCACTTCGTCCTTTATTGGAATTCTTGCCGGTTCCACCACAAACATCGCAGTCTTGATCATGAACCAAAGCAAAGGAAGATTTTGCGGGTACCGGTCGATAGATCTCTCGAATGCTTATGACTTTGGGTGCGGCCTTACCAGCTACCTCATCAGCATAAACTTCTTCATCGATGTCAACTTCTTCCATATTCTTGCCAGTTTTGTTTCCACGCCCCGATACGCGAGACGGGAGCTCTTTAGATAACTTGGGACTATCATCAGATTTGATACCATAGGCATGTGGTCGTCCACGCTTCTCAGGCTTCGAGGCTCGAGCGCTACTTGCGCGTCGTCTCTTGGGTTTAGCATATGCGATTTCGCTTCCTTCAGATTCGACTTGTAAGTCACCAGCAAGCTCGTCTTCCTCCTCTTCATCTTCCATGTAATTGAAGAGAGTATTTGCTTTTCTGGGAGCAGCAGATCTTGTCGCTGTACGTCCTGATTTTCGAGATCCATGGTCATTTGAAAGAACAGGTCCCGATTGCGAGTCATCCTCGTCCTCATCATCATCGAAGATTGGTCGCGAAGACTGTCGACTATCAGCACGAATACCTCGGCGTGCTTTTTCGATTTCAACAGTTGACATGTTATTCACAAGACGACGCTTTTTCTTTGCATTTTTTGGGAGCTTGTCATCATCAGAGCTTAGCTGAATGCTGCTGATGTCGACAAAATTGTTATCAGTTAGCTGACGGCGAGTGCGTTTGCCAGCTCTGGACGACATGCTCCGGCTAGAATTTGATGGATTATCAACTGTAATCGACTCCGAGGCTTCTCTGCTATTGAACTCGTTCAAAGCGTCGTTGCCGTTTGGAAGGTGAAGTAACCTATTGAACGTGATCTGGGATTTGGTTTAGTCAGAGTTTGACCTTGAAAGTGATGCCTTTTTGTGTGAAGACTTATGAGATAATATGAAGATCTTCATCAATATACATACGCGCAGTTTACCGCTACCACCCACAACGGGAAGCACAGATGGCTCCATTGATATTGGAAATAACTGGGGGATTTATGTTTGACTGTAGCAAAAGAGATGAACTAGTGGACGGATGTTTGATAAATCGAGGTTGATCTCAATAAAAGTATTTTATTGTGATTAACTGAAGCTCAAAGATGGGCATGGCAAACTCAACTACAAGAACTACTTGAAATTTTGCCGATACTAGCAATAATAGGCAAGAGTGGAGTTATCAAACCGGTCAAGTTCTGTGGTGAAGTCAAAGTTGAAGTCAACTATGTAAAGGGTAGAAGGTTGTGTAGCACAATTTGTGGCAAAACTTGGGCCACTTAATTTGACCTTCTTTTAGAAAGAGGGTAAATGCTTCAGAGTGGGATGGCCACTTAAATTGTGCGTAAATATTGGAAAAGCCAAACATTCTGGTGAATGTTGAAAGTGCAATTTGGTAATAGGGTGGTATCACAGTATCTTTCGAGAGCTGGGTGTTTATGTGAAGCAAAAAATCCCAACTTACATTCTCATGTCTCTCATCTTCGTATTCTACTCGATACAATGTCTCGCCATCCGAACCGCCTATCTCCTCAAGCACCGAATATACTGTGTCGTCTTGATATGGAACATATTCCTCAGGGTTCCTAGGTCCCGGAACCATGACGACGATTGTGTTATCTGCGTCTTCATCTGCGTCATCTGCGTCATCTGCGTCATCTGCGTCTTCTGCGTCTTCTGCGTCTTCTGCGTCTTCTGCGTCTTCTGCGTCTTCTGCGTCTTCTGCATCTTCTGCGTCTTCTGCGTCTTCTGCGTCTTCTGCGTCTTCTGCGTCTTCTGCGTCTTCTGCATCTTCTGCGTCTTCTGCGTCTTCTGCGTCTTCTGCGTCTTCTGCGTCTTCTGCGTCTTCTGCGTCTTCTGCGTCTTCTGCGTCTTCTGCGTCTTCTGCGTCTTCTGCGTCTTCTGCGTCTTCTGCGTCTTCTGCGTCTTCTGCGTCTTCTGCGTCTTCTGCGTCTTCTGCGTCTTCTGCGTCTTCTGCGTCTTCTGCGTCTTCTGCGTCTTCTGCGTCTTCTGCGTCTTCTGCGTCTTCTGCGTCTTCTGCTTCTTCCTGCAGCTCATCACCATCCATTGCAATCTCATCTCCGTCCTCATCTATGTTGTCATTTGTTTCAATCGAATCTTGGACAGACTCTCCACTCTGATGCGCCAATGCAGGAACGGGGTTTCGATTTGGTTTTGTAGTGGGCTTACGAGAATTTTGAGGATCTGATGATTCGACCGAATTGGTTTCCGACTCATCACTGTCAGCAACACGGCTGAGTCGAGTCATATTGCTCGTAGACTTGCAGGATCCGTTTGCCGGTTCAAGACGAACTTGCGCACTCGTGGGTTTCGCCTGAAGGAATTCCTGGTTAAGTCAAGTTAGAATATACAGGATAGAGCAGGAGAAGTTAAATACCTAATATTAAAAGTAGTAGGCAAAATTTTGCTAATCAATGTTGCTTGCGATTTAACTTTCAAAAAGAGCTTTGTAAATTTGGGAATTTTTGACTGTTAACCGGCCGTTTGACGCGGTATAATCTAGTTATAAAGTTTGTTGTAGGATGTCAAAAGAAAAAGGAAATACGGCTAATTCAAAATAAAAGAAACGTGCGCGAAAGAGAAAAGAAATCTAAAGAGACGCCGCCTACATTCACTGATGTTGACCAATCTTGAGTTCACAAATTGAAGATAAATTCAAAGTGAATCTGATAAAACGCAACGCGTCGATGAACGCCAGGATTAAACCCCCCGAGACCCGTACTTTTGGTCGGCTTCGGTATGTTCCGCTATTAAAATTTCTTAGCTCAATTTTCTTCTATCACCAAAAATGATGTAGAAATATCATCATGGCACTATCAATGCAATGAGTACAATGATTTTAACAGGAGCAAAAGCTTCTCAAAGAGTAAGTTATATTCTTCAACCATTATATTCATCTTCTTGCTTTGTAAGATATGCTTCGATCAATTCTGGCATAAACCGTGGGCTTCGAAAGTCTAAAGGAATTGGGTTTAGAGGAAAGGATAAAGGACGTCCCAGTCGAGACGATGATGGTGGTGGTCGAGGGTTTCAAATTGCCGGATCGAATTCATATTCAAAGCCCCGGCAGGATAGGGACTCGAATGATGACTTTGGAAGCAAGAGCAAATCTATGCACACACGAGTCAAGAGTAATGGCCGGGACGATGCATTGAAGTCAGAGTATAAGACACCTTCTCCCTTCGGAAATCGTCAGGGTAGGGAATACTACAAGGAGGGAAACTCTGAAAATTCCCAGAAATTTCGGGCCAAAACTTCGTATGGAGGAGAATCTTCTGACAGGTACAACGAATCACGAGGAAGCAAATCTGGTTACGAGAAGAAAACATATGGTTCTTTTGAGGCCCGGGACGAACGCTCTGGTTATGAAAAGAGATCTTCCAACAGGTCTCACGAGCCTCCAGAAAGACGCCGTTTCGATGAGAAGAATTATGAGCGCAAATCTCGTGACAATAGTTCTCGGGATGAGCCAAAGTCTTACTCAAACCTTGAGAGAGCGAACAAGTCCTTCGGGGCAGCGCGTGATAGCTCAACAAAATGGAGTAAGGGCCATACATACCCTTCAAAATATCCTTCCCGCGAAGAAAGGCTAGCGACGAAAGCCACCAGATTTAAAGAATCTACAGAATCTCCTCCTTCAGATCCTTCCTCGGAATCTCATTCTAATTTTTCGCCACCCAAAATAAGTACCACTTTTGCCCAAAAGATGCCCATCGCCATCCCTTACACGACACCAGCTTCTGAATTTCTTTATGGAACATCTGTCGTCGAAGCCGCCTTGAACGCTCGACGTAAAAGAAGCAGAAAGCTCTACAAGCTTTACATTCTCAAGGGTGAAGATCGCCAAAATGCAGAGCGAGATGGTGCAATAGCCAAGTTAGCTCAAAAAAAAGGAGTCGAAGTTGCTATAGTAAGAGGACACGACTGGCTACGAACCCTAGACAAGATGAGTCAAGGCCGTCCACACAACGGATACATACTTGAAGTTTCCCCTCTCCCTCGTCTCCCACTCCTGAGTCTCGGCTCAATAATCGACCAGGATGATAGCTTCGCGATTAAACTTACCCCTGACCACCAATCCCGCGAAGAGATCGAAGTCAACGGGAACGACACCATAATCAAAGTCGCCAAAGATTCCACTGGTCGTAAACCCCTTATTCTTCTCTTAGACAGCATAGAAGATCCTCAAAATCTCGGTGCCATCCTGCGCACAGCACTATTCATGGGCGTAACAGCCGTCGCGATCTCCACCCGCAACAGCGCCTCCTTCACCCCCGTCGTCTTCAAAGCCTCCGCCGGCGCCGCCGAAAACATCGAGATCTTCTCCGTAAACAAACCCGGAGGATTCATCAAAGATTCTCAAGCCGCTGGCTGGAAAATCTACGCAGCAGTCGCACCACCTGCTCCTCGAAAAGCAGATTCGCGACACATGTGGCCCTCCACTTCTCAAGAATTCGTCTGGACTCACGATCTCCAAGATCCTCTACGAGATGATCCTTGTATCTTGATGGTTGGAGGAGAAGGCGAGGGTCTGCGCAAAGCTTTGAGAGATCACGCCGATGTGCATCTTTCGATCAAGGGCGCAGGTAACCGTGGCAGACTCGATAGTTTGAATGTTAGTGTAGCAACTGGCATGTTATGTGATGCGTTTATGAGGCAAACAACTCGAAAGACTGTTGAGGAAGCAGTCCAGGAAGTTGAAAAGGAATCGGAAGAGTTGGATGACAATCAGCTTTTCTGAAATGTATAATTAGATGAGTTGTACGATATAAAATCGCAACTCCTGTAGAAACCCGGTACTCAGAGCTAGAGCGAGTAATATAAAAGTTTAGATACCCCCAAACAATGAAGGGGTTGTGATGTCTGGTGCCGACTGCGCCATTGATTTATAAGATTATCATATTATCACAATTCACATTGCAGATCATAGCATAGTAAAATAAACATTCCAGTAATGGGTATCATGAATTTAGTCTATCTTTTCTCATACAGGTAGCATAGCTGTACATCCATAAATATAAGCAATGAGTCCAAGCTCCAGACCTGCAAGCAAAATTGCCTACGCCGCCGAATGCATGGTAGGTCATATGCAGATTAAACCACGCTAAAGTTGAAGATGTGGGAGAAGAAGATTTTGCGTGGTGTTTTGGACCGAGGAAGCGGATGTTCGGCTCGACTCGATTATTATTTGGATTTGGCCGATGGACGGGGGTTGGGGGTGCCAAAAGCGTGGATATAGTCAGGAGTGTGTTATGTAAATTTTGTATGAATGATATCGGGATTCTCATGCCAGTCATCAATGCTTACCCACATCTGCAATATGAGTTAGTAATCTTACCCCAGAAGACTTGGAAGATCTTGAAACATACCTTTCTGAATGTGCTCAGACCAGCCAAGATACTACCACCAATCCAGGTTGAGTATTTTCTCTCTGGTGGAGCAAAGATCTTGATTCTCATATCCTTAACTGCTAATCGTTGTACTTCGTGAAGTAACCTGTCTCCAAAACCCTTCGTCAAGGTGCTACCACCAGACAGAACAATGTTTCCAAATAGAGACTTTCTGAGGTCCAAGTCTGTGCGATTGATAGCGTCCACCACAATTTGATGAATACCTGGGTATTCCAAACCAATAATCTCGGGATCAAACAGAATCTCAGGTGCTCTAAATCTTTCTGCTCCAATCTGTGAAATAGTTAGCGTCACTACTACATATCAATGTCAGATGCCTTACTTTAATCTTGTTACCATCAGGTAATGCATATTCAACGACTTTCCCATCTCCCAGCTTTGCACCAGACCATTCCTTTTCTTCACGTTTTGGATCTCCTGCAACATAGCTTACTTTTTCCTTGATCATTCTCACAACCTCCTTCTCTGCGCTAGTATGGAAAACGTATCCAGCTTTCCGTAATAAAGTTTGCATATATTCTGTAACATCTCGTCCAGCCACATCTATCCTTCGTATTGAGCTTGGCATGGCGAAACCTTCGTATACTGGGACTGCATGTGAGACTCCATCTCCGGCATCGAGCACTATTCCAGTCGTTCGCCCCGATGCGTACAGTGAAAGGACAGCCTGAATTGAAGTGTATAAAGCGGGGACGTTGAAGGTTTCGAATAGAATTTGTGCAGCCGTATCTCGATTGCTTCGGGGGTTGAGAGGTGGTTCTGTTAATAAAACGGGATGCTGCATGATTAGTGTTAGTGATCTACCTACTACTGCTTAACTTGCCAGATATGAAGCAATAGCAAACAACTCCACTTTAGACCTGAAACAAAAGACTCACCTCTTCGCTCAGAGTCTTGAGACCTTCTCCATAAACATATTCCCATATCCTCTCCATATCATCCCAATCTGTGACTATGCCATGTTCCAGTGGATATTTAATCTTCAGCAGTCCTCTTAATTCTTGCGCTCGTGATCCAATAAACACATCGCCCTCCAAGGCACCCGCCAGAACTCGTAAATGTTTTGGCCTCCCAACGAATGAGGGAAAGTAACATTTTGGCAGATCGTCACCAGCGAACCCAGCTCGAATCGTACCGGAACCATTATCTAAAACGATAGGAGCATTATGCAGTGTGTCCGCCATATTGATTGTGGGGAGTGGTGGGATGGAGTGAGAGTCAGCAGGCAGCCGGGAATCTGGTTGTGCAATGCTTGACTTTTGATTGAATTATCAATTCTCAATCCTTGAAATGGCGGAAAGTAGGCAAGGTGAGATGGTGGTTGTGGTATTAGTGGATTTCATCAATTTGCTACTTTAATGCTGCTTGCTGTACGTCGCGTTTGGACGCGAGCGCCAAGATATTTTGACAGGGGTAGCTGTGGGTTATTAGACTTCACTTCATGCTAACTTATTTTCCTCCACGACCTATTATTACAGTCATCAATCCATATTCTACATTTCTACGAGGATAGTACTCCATTATATCTTCAAATTCAAATACTAAGCACTTTGATGATGAGATCTCTAAAGCAAATTGTGAAAGATCTTATTTCACGTTTAGCTGTGGACTATGAGAACTACGAGCTCCGGAAGGAAGATCATTAAATAGCAATACATGAAACCGAATCAATTCTTTCTTGGTATCAGCTTATGTTTCTTCGATCGGAGGCGAGGGGTAGGGGGATTCAACGAGGGTCTACTTGCTTACCCGCGATTCAAATACCAAAGACTGTGGCAAAGTTCTGGTTTTCACTAATAAGGCAATATACAGCCTTACACAAGATAGTGAGACGAGACTTTTGTTGATCTTAGCTCAGAACGAGTTCGAAATGGACATGCCCAGAGCTAATATAAATTTTGGACAGCGATCGTCTCTCTAGTTCTATAGTTCACTCCTCTATGATATGCATGAGTTTTGACATCTGACCATTGATTTCTGATTGTGTTAGATACACTGTGGTCACTTTCCGAAGTAGACTACTTGTAAGTTGTTGGAAACATGTGGAACAAATTAATTATTACGGCTTTTGGTACAGTATCCCGGCCTTCGCTTTGCTAATATCGCTGAAATACCTCAACCATAGCTATCTACTTTTGGTTTAATCGGGGTTCTTTGGCCTTATTCCATGTCATTATATCGCCAGTTTAAGATTCTGCATAGTAAGTACTACACTTATGTATCCTCGCCCAATAACTCCTGTGAATAGCATACTTCAACTGACATCTCTAAGCCTTGAAAAGAGGAGACGCTATTTTATGGCTCTCAAGATAATCGGCGGAGTAGTTCAAAGGACAACGGGAAGAAAGTAGTGATTCCGTATGGCCTGAGGTAATCAACAGACTTCTTCAGGCGCCCGTAGTAATCCATATCTAACGACAAGTTGGCATCGATCACTCTTTGAAGTAGTTCCTTCAAGCAATCATCCCCCCGAGGATCGAAGTCTCTCTTGCAACGGAATGAACTTTTGCTATCCCAGCCATAGAGCGGGCCCAAACCCTCCATTTTAGTATAGGAACACTCACCTAAGAACAGAGCAATTTCTATGGCAGGAAAAAGTCCTCCCAACTTCATGCTGAGTTTGTTGATATCATCAAGAAATTCAACCATTTTCCTGCCAAGCAGATCCACGGTTGGGCGAGATCCATCTTTCACGAAAATTCCTAGTCTGCGCTCAACAGCAGCATGGGCGCTCTTTATTTTTGCGTGGAGATCGTCGTAGTCCTTTCTTGCATGAGACTTTCCTACTTCTGGCATCCAAGACGAGAACAGTTTATAAGATTGCGGGAAGTATCCGATGTAACCGGTAGTCTCAATCTCTTCAATAAGCATTTCCATGGCATCAACAGGTCTGAAAGTTGGATCCTCTTCCCTGATAGCGTTTGAAATTTGGACAAGTAGATTGTCGGCAGCCTGATCGAAAGTTTCAGTCACCCTACGACCAAGAGGATCCTTTTTGCGTTCGACATACGAGTGCCGACCAGCAAACAGAAGCAGGTCAAAAGCCAATCCTTTGCCTCCAGCCATGGACAACAGCCGTTTGACCTGTGGAAGGCTCTTTTCCACGCTGGGAACCAAGTGACCAGGGACGTTTGAGTTGCGTGCAGAGCTACTATGGTTTTTGGCCACAGCAGATTGCAATTTCTCTACTATATGGTTATAGTCGGTCAATATTAGTTCCTTCGTACTATCATAAATAGCCTGAGCAGCAGAAGGTCCTTCTACCCAGCTTACTAGTAGATCTCCAGTTCGCAACAAGTGTTGTATAAGGCCGTCGTCATCTGCCTCGAAAAGCTTCCGCTGGTCGTTAATACGAGAAAGGTGTATTTCCGGTTCAAAACTGGGATATTCGTCTCTCATTCTCAGGCAGAGCTTATGTAGTAGGGAGTCGCAGGGGCCGCAATCGCCTCGATTTGGACGTGGTATCTTGCCATTTTCTGGTGCCAAGTAAGAATGCTCGCAGAGGTAGAGTGCAAGTTCGAAAGATAGCGAAAGTCCACGAGACATACGTGAAAGTTTTCCGATATCCGTAAGGTATTTCCGGGTTCCCTTGAAGTTGATTCTGCTATCTGGTCTCTGTCTATATTGCTCCAAAAAATTCCCATGTTCCTGATCGATCCAATCACGTATGGATGACGCATAGAAGTTTCTGCACGCAGAATCCATGTTGATACGTCTCTGGACCTTCATAGGGGCACCTAAATCAAATTCTTGTCAGCCATGATTAGGGATGAAAATGGCCAGTCATGCACTTACGGCCAAGTGAGCGTTCACTGATAATAAATCTGTAGAGTTCAGAAATATGCGATTGCATATCGAACTCCTCGACTTCAGCTGTTGATCGATCAGACTTGACTGAAGGCGTCACGGTAGCTTCGGCATGATTATTATCGGCGCGCTCTTCGACATCATCGGAATTCTCAAGCTTTATTGCTTTACTTGGAGTTGGCGATATGTCTTCGCTAACATTGGAATTCTTCCTCTTGCGTAATGGGTTAGCTGATGCGTTGTCCATTTTTTTCATTGATTTGAGATTGCTGATGAAAATGAATGTGGAGGTGGAAGTGCGAGTGTCAAGGGTTGAACAGACCATACATAAAATACACATCCAGATTTCGAGGTCACATGGTACGACAAATCAGTTTAAACACCAAACTAAGAAAAATTCACTATTTTCAAGAAACTTACAATCACCAAAAGTTCATCAAGTGTAGATCTATGATTCCTTGGGGATTTTGGATCGTTTAAAAAATTCATCCAGAGTCTTCATGAATGCACACTTAATCTCTTTGATGTAGAGAAATATTTGATGAATATTAGAGTACTTCAATTCTGCTCTAGGTTTTCAAAGAGCTGCTCTGTAGTCCCTTGAAGTTTAGTACAGGCTGTCAGACTATCATTGCTGTATATCATCTCCTGCAGTCAGTGGTGCATGTTGGCCCTTGAATTCCACTACCTTATGCCAAATCAAGAATCGTGGATACGTTTACGGTATCCCTAGCTTTTACTACTTCGGTGCCATAACCTTAAATTGAGAGTAACTATTTCATAGTCAGTATCATATAGCTGTAGCTGTAAGTAAGGTAGACATTAACAATGATTCAATTCTCAATACGGTGGCTAAGTCCAATTAGACTCGATATTTACTTTGACTTGGTATTTACTTTGTATATCATCTCAAACCTTAAGACATCTAATCAGGTATATAAGTAATGGTGACAGTAGCTAAGAACCTATACTTACCAATCATAATCAATAATCCTCAAGGTTGAATCTTTCAGTGGATAATTACATATGGGGCTTTTGTCCTATTCATCTATATCTGAAGGGAGTTTAGTAACTTCCAGGTAAAGATTGGATATTGAGGCTTTGATGTTCCAATCTATGCCAAACTTCAAAATATACTGTTGTATTAACCCATGGCGAAAGTCCCAATCTGTTCATGACATTAGCCATGAGTTTCCATAATATAAGCAAAGGTGGATAGATACAAAGAAAGGCTGATGACCTGAAATGCAGAACAATCAGAAGTTTGATACAATGCTGTCTTTCTCTGAATTCGGGAATAGTCGCTACATCTCCACACAATCATTAAAAAAAATAGAACAGAGTGTAAAAGGGCGAGAAAGAGAAACTTTGAAATGGGAAAGAGAAATAGTCCTATCACCTGAGTGAGCAAGAGAAATTTGTGGATCTGATCGAACACTATACTTCTGATAAAAACTTCGGCAAACAATATACACCCTACTGTATCCACGCTCGTTGCATCGGAGTTTAGGAAAAACACTGAATCCTCCGTTCCTTCCAACTTACTCACACGTGGTTTGAATCTTTTGACATATCTCTGATCTGCCTTGAGCATATTTTCAATACGCGCACCCCGCAAAATGTCAATTGTAGTCGTACGAAACATCTGCTCAAGCGTGTCATCGTATCCAAGAGATTTGGAGCTTGGTTGAGGTGACAGGTTGCATTGTCAGTGATACTGGCAATGCAAACACTTAATTGCACACTTTGCAGCGAAGATATGAAATCTATTGATTGGAATACATGAGAATCCTCTCTTTTGGTACTGATAAAAAGACCCTTGCCAAATAAAAACCCGTGAAAATAGTATACATACAAGAAAATGCTAATTTCAGGCACTCTGCCTAAATGCTTTTCCACGCTTTCCTCAAAAGAAAAGAACTGCATAAGTTCCCCAAATCAACACCGAATGAAACAATCCTAACCATCACCAATATTGAAACAAAGCTGCAACAGTTTTGTCCAAGATAACTCACAGCCATGGTTTACACCACCAAATCCAGGTCCCTAGCACCCCTGCCGTCAGCGGTCCCGCAACCGCCCAATACAGCCAAAACCACTCACTCAAAATTCCACCCATACGTTCCGCCTGCCAATCAAACATCGATCCACTAAATAATACCGCAATATATGCACCAGGCAGAAAAGCCATCAATAAAAATGCAATCGTCTTAATTGCATTTGCGTCTCCTTTTCTAGCCTCCATCATCGAAGTAGTAATTTTCGATTCCCGTTGCATAAGCAGGTTCTGTACGCTACCTATCTGAATCTTCACGATTCGTCTCTGTCCAGTGACTCGAGAAGATAGTTCGACGTTCCAGCCGAGAAGGAATTCGCATTTTTCTCGGAGGGCTATGTTGGCTTGTTCCATCCATATCATGCGTCGATTCATCGGGAGAAGAGTTGTGAAATAGGGGCCTCGAAGAAGTGCTTGCAGGAGATGAATATTGGATCTTACTTTTACTTCGTAGAGGGCTAGACGGGTGGATTCTCCATTTAGCGAGCGAGAAATGAAGGGGAAGTCTGGGAGGGGCGATTTGTCAGGTGTGCTGTAAGAGGGGGATGAGGTGGAATGGTAATCATGGTCGTGAATACCAATTGCAGATTCGAGGTTTCGAAGGCGAGATGTTGTTCGATCTAATTGCGTTCGGTGAGTGTCGAGCATTAGCTCGGCGAGGATCAGAGGGAGGAAGAGCGGATGGGTGAGGTATGTGGATTGTAACAGGATATAGTGGATAAATGATTCGTGGGTTGGATCTTTGGAGTTCTCGAGGAGAAGAGCCGTGGTTACTTTGGTATTCTGATTATAGGAAAGACCAAGAGAGATGGATTCAAGGCGCCAGCGATGAAAGTGGATTGCTAATGCTGATGATGGGTGAGCTTATTTTAGCAACAATCAGTGAGTTCAGGAGTCTGAATCTAGACGTACCCATACCCAAATTGTTTCCATGAGTATCGAATAGAGTATTATGAGAGAATCGTGGAGGTTCAATCTGATCTGGTGCTAACATCTGTGCAAATGCTGCTGGTAGTTGAAGGCGGCTCATAATCACTTGAAGTGTAGCATCACTGAAAGTCATCCCGACAGCTTTCTTATCGGAATTTATAGCTCTATTTGTAAACCTATTGCTCTTTGATTAGTTCGGGCGTCAAAATCATGAAGTCACGAGCTATGTGATTCAGGAGATCACAAACAGCAGTCTTAGAGCACCCGTTTTCGATGCCTCAGTATTTGTATGAACAAAAGCATCTATAGAAAGGTCAGAATATATGTTGATCGTATCGATAGACCCATTCTACCTTTTTGTTCAAGCCAGCTGGGAATTTGATCTTCTGGTATCTTTCCTCGGATTACCTCGGTGGGACCATTCTACGAAATCTGTCAATAAATTTTCAGAAGCAGGAGATTTCACATACATTTTTCGGCCATATCTCCACAAAAGTAGTCCTCCTCAAACTTCTTGCGTATGGACTTGGAACTGACGAATTCGGCGTACTTTCTCCATATTCTTCTATCGCGGGAAATGCGCTAACGCGTCTGTGCTGCTTCCGCGGCGGCATTTCTTAACTCTTTCCTTTCATATTGAACATTTTCTGAATCGAAGAGTTCATTCCAAAATTTAATCGCGGGTAATAACTCAGGTGGCTGATTGTCTCGTTTAGAGAAGTGGCCCCCATGAAGACTTGGCCGCGTGTAACCACATCGTACTGATATCATACACAACTCGATTTAGCAGCAATCCCCCTGGATTCCTCGTCGCGTAAGCTAAAGATAAACCACTGCATGATGAAATGACACGCAGAATCAGCCTGGTGGGATTCATATGTGAGATGTGATTCGTGGACTGCCGCAGCAGATGTTTCAACGATGAAATTAATTGTGCAAATCCTTAACTTCGCCCTCGGTGCGCGCTACGCCTTTGGGGTGCATAAATAATGCAAGGCTGACAAACATAACTTTGTCATTGATAAATACTGGGGCTCATGTTTGTCGCATTGTATACAGGCTAGTTCATACTGAACATACTTAAAGTTTTGAACTCGGTGTATAGCCTTCTAAAAGTACCATCATGACATTAGCAGATGGTATCACATGAAATCAAAGAGAAATCTAATGTGGCTCGCATCTAATTCTCGCTTGGGATCATTCCTTTCTCTGGAAGTGTCTATTCAAATCGTAGATTTCAGGATACGTGTTTTAATGATAACGAGCATGTTCCATCTTTTCCTGGCACGTCGATGAAGACGTGATATGGAATATGGATGTGAATCCAATCGAATCACTGGAAATAAAGAGAACAATGGCGACCTGATTGACTGCATAGGTCATGCTTCTTGTGTCATCTTGAAATTGATCATTCTTAGCATTTGAGTTGCGTCCTAAAACCAATCGCACCAAAACAGCAATCATGGATGAACGGAAATGACTTTCAGGTAGTCCTGCTTCACGGGACGTAATTGAAAGGTTGCAAGAATCATGATTTAGGTGGCTTTACTTTGCTGTGACAGTAAAAGGCTCGAAGAAATTGAGAGAATGTTGCGGGTCCATAAGGAAAGTTTTCGATCTTTCCATCACTCTTCGATCAGCATGACTTAAGTCAGTAGCTTTCTCATATCATGCGGCTTTCATCGCAAATTCTAAGAAAAAGAAAATGCATGCGCATGCAGACAAACAGAAAGAACAGGCTGCAAAACTGTTTGACGGAAAGCTACATGACAAGGATGCACATGACACTATATTTGATTCGCCATCATATCTTATCACAAAATGATATAAATTCATCCTAATACTACCAGACACATCCTTTCTTAGATCGATTGCAAGTCTTCGTTTCCAAGCGCTCTCACGATTCGTTGTCAACATCAGTATTTTTGCGCAACATATCGCTGTCCTTACACTTAAGTAGTTTCTCCCCAGATCTTCCCATTATGTCGGACAGAAGTCCTAGAGAGATCTCTTACTTTTGGAAGGATGCCCTCCAGAGGACTATTTTCTGCGGCATAAATCCAGTCGGTTACCCAGCTTTCAAAAATGACCACTTCAAAAAAGCAATCTTGGAGGAAAGCGATCCACTCAAGTCTCTAAAAGAACTTAGAGATTCGGAGAAGCTCAGTGATGAAGAAAAAGCAGTCGTTGAAAGCTTTATCGAGGCATCCAAACCTTTATTCGATAATCTTACGTACAATACCCACAATCCTCTTAAACTGGAGTACGAAGACCTCTGGAACGAGGTCAGAAAACTCAGTGAAATTTTCGGACATGACGATTTTGATTTCACGAAACAAGAGCTAGAAATTGATTACCAATTTGACGAGAATGGAGTTTTGAAAAGTATGGTGACTGATGGAGCATCGGTAGAAGAGTTGAGACCCAGACTGTGGGATCCAAAATTTCACGATTCCTTCATGGCGGCAAGAGATAAACAGTCACGGCAAAATTCTTATGAATTTACTTCGAGTGACGCAGAATATGTTGATGAACCTCCAGGTAAGTCTAGTCCCTGTCGATGAACGTCAATGAAGAATATTACCTGATGAATATTGTAGATGAGAATAGCTCTGGAAGCACGGAGAATGAAACCAATGAAAGACTCTTGAATGATTCAGACTTGGCGGCAAGGTTTGGTGAGATAATCTTTGGAAGCGGGGAGAGAGAAATCGATAGAAGGGTTTTAGAAGATTTAAATGAGTTGGTAGAGCAGGATGAGATGAGCGTTCAAGATGGGGCAAGGACTGAGAATACTGAAGATGGTGATGAGATGGCTGCAGACTTGTCGGAAAGTTTTGCTCCCCTCACACTGATTGGCACGGATGAGGAAATTCAGGAGTAAATTCAGGAGTAAATTAACACTCATTGTGTGTGCGTTGGTGGTTGTTCAGTCTCGCCGTGGCAAGAAGTAATCCATTGAGTTGATAAAGATTTGGCCTGACAGTGACGAACTCTGTGATCGCTACGCTCAAGACTCAAGAATTGTTAGATATTTCGATTGGATTAGTAACTTTTGGAACTAGTGTATATGAAATCGCCATTTCGCCCTGCGTCTTTTTATGCCTGCGTTAGCTTTGCTCTGAAGAGGTGTACAGTTGTACCGCCTCAAGAGGATTGAAGTATGATATTTGGTCAATAGGTTGGTGACTTTACTTAATCACCATCGTCCCTAACATGCTGCAGATTCTTCTTTGCTTTGTCTCAAGCCTACTTCCAAATATTGGAAAACTAAGTGTGGATAAGCTTGCCTGCTAGCCAAGTCCAATCAGCCACCTGCTGGATTTTTTAAACCGCCCAGAACGCCGACATAAAGACAATTCTTTGAATTGTTCAAAGCTCCTTTGAAGTCTCAAGAAAGTGACTTTCCATCACTAACCACCATTTAAATCATCGGCAAATGTTTCCTTCCTGGCAAACACAAATTCGAGACTAAGGGCCCGTTCGAATCGATTTTTCTAGGCAATATTAATAATAATTATAGTCTAAATAAGCGTTGGTTTATTGAATGTGGATATTAATCAACAATTTATATTAACAATATAATAATAAAAAGCGTTTTGTTAAACACTAATATTGAACTACAAAAAGCAATATTATATTGATTAATTAACAAATTTTAAAATTTGTATAATAATTTCATCAAATTTGTAATACAACTTTGATTGGCATTTATTAATATATGTTACTTTACATTTTATAAACTTATTGATCTAAAATCTAAATATTTAATCAACAAATCTATTAAACTGATTTTCGTAATAATTAAAAAAATCGATCCGAACGGGCCCTAACGCTTGTCAGCGTCAATCAGTAATGAAATCCAAGATGCTAGATTTGCACGACTGGGTGGAACTTACTAGATACTAGCTTCAACCACCCCGCCCTTAATAAATATGAATGATGACACCTTGAACTTCTTTTCTGTCTTCTTTTAAAACCAGTCTCTACCAAGATTACTATCGGGACATCGATCATGTGATCAAAGAGGGTACTGTATTAGCTAGCGTCGCACTAGCGCTTCCCTATATTAAGTACTAACTTCCTATAGATAATAATAATCAAGAATAATACAATCATTATAGAACTAAGTACTTACACTTATCAATCAAGTTGATACCAACAATTACATTCCCTAGATATTTTACCGTCAAAATTGTCAGAAACATCTACCAGCTTCACACATCACCATCAGCTATCACAATTACCATTAATTATCATCAAGTATCCTCAATATCTATCTAGATTCAATAATTGGCTTCAAATTCATACCTTACCCTCTTCTATTCCATTGAACACATCAAAGCTTGTCATACAATGGCCAAGCATCCTTCCAAAAATCAACTCCAGCCCGAGCAGAAAGAAGTCATCCAAATTTTCTCAGGACTTCCCGCTGAAGTACGGTGTACCATCTGGAAGTTTGCCGCTGAAGAAGCACTAAAAGTCTTCTATGTAAACAACGCTCAAGATGCAAGCATCTTTCTAAGCGATAGCAACGTAGGTGGAATCGTAAGGAAGGAAAATACGCACAACTGGCCCAATACATTCGAGCTCCCACACCTTCGACGTCTAACTACACTCAAAAAGAAGGACCTCGTGCTTTCCCTCCTCCATGTCAACAGAGAAGCCAGGGAAGCGGCATGGAAAGCGTATATCGTTGTGACAAACGATCTAGGGTTTCTAGGGCACTTCTTCAAAGTCCTTTACACGAGAAGATATCGTTTGAGTAAATCGGTTTCGCGAGACTGGATGAATAATCCAGGCACAATATTCGCGGACCCAGCGAAGGCGATGAAGAATCTAAAATCTCGCATATTGATAAATCCTGGAATGGGGTACGACTGGACGAACAACGGAGCCGTCCAGCTATTGACTGATGTTCACGAGACTCTCCAATCCCGCTTGACGGAAGCTCCCGGATCTTCATTCTGGGCTCTACAACTCGTGCCGGGGGCTGAGGAGTCGGAGGAGATGGATGAGGAACAAGGACCTTTCACATCTGATATGTTGCTTCCACAACCTAGTCCCGAGCCTAAGTTATGGGAGCTTAGAAAAGATGCTTTTGAACCTACTTTCGTCCAGGATACGACGGCATATTTGGACAATTTCGACATGAAGTACATTATAAGGCAATCCCTTGGATTGATCACGACTCTCCTCCAAATTTCCGATTAGAAATATAAAGTCTCTCGGGTTCGCATTATGAGATGTTTGAAAGAGAGGAAAGGAAAAGTACAAGACAGGGGGGAGTTTGAAAGGGATGGAAACCGTATAGTCAAGAGAAAGGGAAACGGAAGCAAAAATAAGACAGATAATAGGGAGGAGGGGGCAAAGAGAAGATGCTCACGAATCGAATTTTGAAAGCTTTCGAATCTTCAGAACACAATAATCCTTCGTATCAAAAACCCATTCAAATGTGACTGCAGAAAAACAAACCCATCAACAAATTCATTCTCGTTTCAATTCCAGCAAATCTCTTTCTTCGAACTTTACTTATCTTAAGTAGCTACCGTATTGGAAATGAGGGGTTTTTAGGACCGATCTACAACCACTTCAATTAGTGCATCTGCTATATATCTATTTAGAATTTTAAATTCGTTTTTAATCAGATTTAAATAGAAATTATAGTTTTCAATATTTTGAAGTAAATTAATATAATTAAGGTTAATAAATAGTTGAAAATAAGAAATAATTGAATATATAAGATAAATTGTAAAGGGTGTATAAAGTAAAAGAGATATTATTTAGGATTAGGTGGCAAGGACTAAGATAATAATCCTTGCTTACCTAATCTACGCTAAGCTAATTTAGTGTATATGCACGTGATATGTGTTAAAAGTGTAACATAAATATAGAGATTATTCGAAGTTTCTTAGATTTAAAGTTTAAATCTGGATATATCTTTATATAATTTTCTTTATTTTAATCAATCTAATTAATATTAATAAATATACTAGCAAATATTTTGATAAATATATAAAATTTATATACAAAGAATTCGCTATTACTGTAAAACTTCAAATTCAATATATTTTGAAAATCTGAATTCAGAATAATTCGAATTAGTTAAAATTTAGTCTAGTAGTGTTGAGTATAATTCTAAAGAGGGGATGTAATAAAGAGTATATATATAATTGATTGAACTCTAAATAACTTTTATTATTTTAACTTTCAGAATTATTAAGTATTACTAAGCAATATATTTATTCTATAATCTTTTTATAATCTTTCTATAACTATTGAAAACTTTACAATTATTTAATTTATATTCGACTTAAATATTTATTCGAAGGAATTACAGTCTAAATTAAAATTATAAAAGGTGAATTTACTAATTGCAATATAATCGAATATCCGATATAGAACCGATCTAAATTGCCCTAATTCCCTATGGTATGTATAACAATTGACTGATTCACATCTACTTACAGAAGAGCCCCCCAGCTTCAAAAGACAGCAATCCAAACCATCCAGCCACTCACTCCGCCCAAACAACATGGATACCCATAAGAAAATATCACCACAACGCTTAGCGACCCAACGACTCATCCTATATATCTTAGATATCACCTCAAATTTACCCGCACTCTCACTTCCCTTCCCTCATCCCACAGCACTGTGAATGAACCACAAAATTTCAGCCCGCTTACATCAATAGACGATACACCTCCTTTTGGGTCTCCTACCTATCTCGCACCCCACTACAACCAAGAGCCTTTACACATTTCAATCAACTACCGCCACCGCCCAAATTGCGCGAAACAATATCTCATCCCCTATTTTCACATACCAATACTGAACGGAGTGTGAACGGATGCCGATAAGAGTAATTGAAGCAGCGGAAGTGCATCGTATCAAAACAGAGCACTGGAAGTAAGGGATCTTAAGATTTATTATACAGGTAGTGAAGTGATTTGTGCTCGAACATTTATGTGTGTTATCTGGAGAAGGTTCTCTATTTTACGTTAGGGTTGGATCATGGAATCATTTTCACGAGTAAGAGGTCAGGGCGAAGATGAGGAAGCTTGAGATACTGACTAGGAGCTCCTTAAGTAGATATTGGAAAATGATAGTCATATTAACAGTCCCGAGACAACCTCATAATAACGATGCTAGTCCAAAAACCTGATCCAACAGTGGTCGAACCTGATCAATCCGCTTATTCAACGTGCGCTTCATAATTTCATACCAAATGTCTGCCATTAAAACGCCACATTATACCATGCCATGCCATTCCCTTAAAGCCTATTTGATAGGATATATGCAGTAGCTCTTCCGTACCAAAATTCTAAGTTCCCGTCCCACCCTCAGGCGTACTTTTGGTTTTGTCTCCGCGTTTCCAGAACTTTTGTAGCCCCTTTTTAATTGAATTTGGCGTCTGTGGACTTTTTTCTACCACAGGACTAACTGGCTTTGCTTCGGGTCCATTTAGCCCTAACATGTTCAACATGCTCAGTCTCCTTTGCTTTTTCTTCGCCGCGAAACCAGGTTCGGGGACAGATGATGAAGGAGGCCATTCACCATCCCGCTTCCATCCTTGTACGCAGCTCTGTATGACATCGGATAGATTGATGGGACAACTAGGTGTAAGTGATTGCAGAATAACTTTGTCGTATATGGTACTGTAAGCTTGAGGAGTGATGCTCGCTCTCATTGCATTATCCGGTGGTAGTAGTGATTTAGCAATTGGCACTTCAGTATCCCATCCTTCTGAATCCGAGGAATCATCCACAGGTTTGCGGGCATTTCCATTTGAATGGGCTGGCAAATTTTCGATGGCGTGAAGCTCCCGTCCGGATGGAGGAGGAACACGTCGGGCGCAAGTCCATGCATCACGTCTTTCTACATAACAGTGTACTCCTGTGTTCCATTCCATTTCCGCTGCAAGCTTCTTTTTGTGACGGCGTCTTCGTGCAGCTCGTCTTTGTTTGACCAATTGACCTACACCATCCGGGTTGTCAAAGCGAAAAGGACTTTCTCTATCCGGTGAATTGATGTTGATGGGCCCTTTGGGCGAACTAGGATCTTCACTCTCGCTTTCGGTGGGATCACTTTCCCACTCGTCTCTTTCTCGCCACTCTTCCTTGTACGCAGGGCTATCCGTGCTGGTGACTTGGAGCTCATCTAAAGAAGGCTCCTTAAGCAATGCATCTATTATGTTCATAGGTTCGTTTTCTTCGGCTGGCCAGGTCCAAGTCCAGTCCTGCTTCACATTCTTCTCCAAATATTGTCGAACTGCTTCTTTTTGAGTCGCCCTGTCCTTACTTGTCAGCTCAGCTTCATAGACTGTCAAGGCATTCGGATGTGCCTTGACACGAGCCATTCTCCGACGAGCTGCTTTAATTTTGACGACATTCATATCTTCATTCGGGGTATTCGCGAGATCCGCAGTCGGATTGGCGCTTGAGCTCTGTGGATCTGTGATAATAGAGTTTATTGATGATTGACAGTGCTGTTCAGTGTTAGGAGATATTGTGGTCGTGGCAGCGGTCGCAGATGTAGAGGGCTGGGTTTCGGTCGGGGGGTTTATATTTTCGAGTGGTCGTACGGTAGATACTGGTGGTACGACTATTTGGGAAGCAGGCATGATTAGAATGTACTTTCCACAATGTATTCACATGATGCAAAAGTTAAACATTAGCGGTTGTCCTACCTGAAGTGGTATTTTCCGCAATCACTGCCCCTCCTGTTGTTGCCGTATCGATTATCAACTTTGACTCGTTATCAACGGCAGATTCTTCGACCAGGCCAAGGCATGATTGCGAATGAACGTCTGGAGCATTAAGCTCTTGTGGATCTGGTGCAGATACGGATACATTATCCAACATTTGAGTTGTAGATGATTCCAAATTCATCTTAGCTGTAGTGGCTTCTTGTCCTTTAGTATCCGTAGTCGCATCTAGATCAGAAATATTATGGTGAGGGTTGGATCTAAGTTCGTCCGAGATCATTACTGGATGATTTACCAAGCCGGCAGATAAATCTTGAGACATATCGCATGATTTAGTAAGACATCTGAAGATATGACAGAAATATCTTGTATATACTAGGCTGTCAATTGAGTTATTGGTATCGAAGATATAAAATTTGGAGGGCCAAATAGAATCAGAATATTTGATAAGATGGAAGGACTTGCTTTTTATGACTAATCAATACTAAAGGTTAATCCTTGGATTGATTTGCTTGGCTTTCGGTAGGTACCGTTTTTTGAAGATCTGAAGAATGTTGCTTATTCCAACGTTTACTGCATTCACTGCATTCGCTGCATTCAACGTTACATTAATACGCACTATATGTAGGCCATCATCGGTCATAGCCTCGTTCTTCTCCAGAATCTATCTAGTGCTATACTTTACTTTGCTCCAAGGTAATTGGAGGTATCCAGATGAACGGGATTATACAGAAGCTCCTCGTATTCTTGTTCCACGGTAGCAGAAAATAGCTTAACTCTAGATGCCTACTCATTAACATTTTCACGTGTCGATGCATCTATTCCTTCGGGGATGAAACACAGGACCAGTTTAATGATGACTTCAATATTACCTGTGTCAGTGATTCTGACCTTACTCCATGCCTGTGTTTGCTTCACCGATTAGCATGTAAATGCATAATGTCTGTATCACGTGACTTAAATTGTACTATGGTTTTACACCAACCTTGGAAGCCATGTAGAGTACACCGGTGTCAATAGGAGCTGAACGTCAAGTTGCACACTTATCCTTGGTATATTTTTGGGCCTCAGCGCAATATTCCATACCATTGTCTTATTGATAAGTCTGTACATTGCAGTTACGTATCGCCACCTCGGTTTCTGTTTTGCTTTGAGTCTCGGTATGTCAATGAGATCGTCTGGATTTTGATGAAACACTGGTTTTGAACCACACTGCAACCAATTCTGTAAAATCGGAGCAATGGCATCGTATTTGGTATCTTCACAGGTTTATCCTCTGATCTTGAATGCCTCATTTTCGACCCTGCACGTTCCAGCCTCTATCCTACAAAGGCCGAAGACCATGTATAGTTCACCACCAAGAATTCTAGTCATCTGAGATAAAGTTATTTGACGGTTATGAGGTAAGATTGACCATGGTCCACAGGCTTGAGTCCTGCTACAGATGTCTTTCTAAACCTAGACAGCTGTCTTTCCAAAACCATTTTTCTTCACTATTATGTCGTCCATGGTCTGCTTCTCCCCAAACCTTGTTCATGAATCTCCCAGCAGGAAAGATGCATCATGTATTTATTGACTCGCCTCTAAGTTCTTGGTTGAAGCATATCTGTCATTTCTGCGAAAGCGACTCCGTCTGTGTCCCCTTCACGAAATTCGACTCCAATGACCAACTCATTGACGTTCCGGCGTCGCCTATATTTGCCTTGATCGCTCCACAAGCAAACGGCATTCATGGCTTATTCACTGAATAAAAACATGTTTAGCTCCCATTGTAGGTGTTCCTACCGCTCCAGGCGCCCATTCTCTCATGGTTATTCGCTTTCCCAATGACAATGCCGCAGGAATTTCGGGTATCCACCATCACAACCCGATCAATTTCTGCTTTGAAACGTCTGTTTCAAAGCAAATTTATCAGCGTTTAGCACAATAAATATGCTGAGAGCTTCTGACGTTCGATTGCATCCTTCAAAAGAGCCCCAGATCGCCTGGCCGACCCCCCAGAACCGGCAGCAGCGAAGAGTCTCGTACATCTAGACACAGTAACAAGATCAGTGGCAACACACCGTCTACCCACAAAAATGGTAAAACAAAAGCAGAGCAAAACGCCCTGGACGCAAGCTCCGCAAAAATAACCCAGACCCTCTATCATATGACAACTGGCTTGGCGAAGAAGCCTGTTATCGTGCTAAAAACGATTCTGGGAAATTCGCTACTTGTGGGCGGGAGATAGAGGCAGGACAAGAGGCAAATCGAAGTGAGAATCGTCCAATGTGAAATGTGTCGCAAGATCGTTCCGAAAATTGGTGTGATGATGAAGCAAGATAGCAAGCTGGCAAGCCAAAGGGAAGTATAATTGGCTTAAGGGAAAAGTTTTTGAGGAGATGCAATGCAATTTGACAGAGTCCGTACCACTAAGAAGCATACTATTGCTTCACGCACGCGGAAGGGGGAAACAATGTGTTTTCTATCCTTCTTATCAGGTTACGTTACAGATAGAGGCGTTAGGCTTTACCGCAAAGTCCTGCATCAATATTTCATATATCGCTCAGAAGAAAAGCCGTTTCTAATGAGATTTCAACGCATGTTGTGAAAGGAGTGTTTTGATTTGACCGATGTACAGAACGAGAGCCGGATTAATGGAAACGCTCGTTAGCACTACACCAAGACTCAAGCTTTGGATAACCTGTGAAAATAATACGATATCTAAGTCTGTAAGACGCAAACGTGAAATTTGTTGCACATCTCATTTGGGTCGCCCTCGGTCAAGCCATGTTCTCGGATGGAGTGAATTAGAAGAGATTATGCAAGTAAGAATTATCTGGAATGGACACTACGCCAGAAAGCGATTGCCATTGGACATCAACTTGGAGTCAAGAAGAATTTCTCCACTCCGGCCTCGGATGCGACCACCTTGAGCGAGAGGCCTCATCAGACTATTGAGAACCGTTGCACCTATTATAACAGATGAGGAGAAGAAACCTCACGATTGTTGCATATCTCAAATGGCCTTGACCTTCGCCTTGCACTGACAAGAAATTTCATGAGCGAACACAATTGGAAAATGTAGGGGTATGGGAGCGAATGTAAATGAAGCTCCAAAGCCAGAAGACGGTGAGCGTGGTAGTCCTAAGGGTCGCAAGAAAGATATCTTAATCGACTTATTATCATTCGCTCTTACTTCCCGAGCACAATCTCGCTCTACCGCTCGTTTAGCCCCAACTGACTCACTCTAAGTAATATCCATCGAAAGGGAATGTTGCATATCTCAAAAGGCCGCCGACCTCATCATCGAAAAAAATGTAAGACATGACACCCGTAGCTCCACTACCTATGCAAGGATATCACGCTATAGAGAAAAAAGGCCGCTTTGGAGGTCGCATCAATATAATCAATGGGTATTGTTGAGATAATGTGGGTTATGGTCGTGATTGGGGTTGTGATGATGTGGCAATATTGAGAGGGCTCATGGAAAAAAGGAGGGCAGCTTAAAAGTATCAGAGCGATTTGAGGTAGGTAGCTGGAGTTGGAGTTTGGAAGAACTCCAGCTACGAGTGCAGGTGAGGTGGTGCGGGCAGCTGGAGGTGTTTTTCATGCAGCAAGTGTGGCTTGAGTGTAAGGTTAGTGGCTGATAATTAAGTTCAAAAAAGGTTTCACAGCTGGCCCCGGGGAGGTGAAGAACCTGAATAGTAGAACACCGAAGAGCCACCATACCACCCTGATTCCTTAAGGCGAGACGCAAACAGAAACAAAGACTTGGCATCGAAAAATCTCATCCAATAGTACCCAAATTTGTGTTGACCTTATCGGCGACCACTCCTTCGCTCCGGAGAAACATCCGCAAAAGGCAATCTTACAAGACCGATCTCGGTGATCAACCGACATTAACGATTGACCGAAACATCTTCACGGATCCTTCATCTTGAAGAAGTTAAACGTTGGTTGCTTGAAGGCAAGAATGGGATTTGTTGCACATCTGAAAAGGTCGGCGACCTGGTTATTCCTTGCACAGGATTGATGTCGGCGACAAGGGTAATCTAGATGGGACACTTGCGGGATTGGGTGAGATGTACCGAGATCAGGTGCTAGGTGTGAGCTAGATGATACCGAGTCCCGACAGACCGTCAAGACAGAATTTTGTTGCAGATCTAAAAAGGTCGGCGACCTGAAAATTTCTTCGCACCTCTGGATTAATATCACATAGCCCATGATAAAGGTCGCCGGGTATCCACTTGGTAGAATGAAAGTTCAATCTACGACTCCACTCAATCATCAACTTCAACCCCACGAGTCGTGATACTTCTGGCCATAGAGAAAGGAGGTCTAGAATGTGAGTGGATGGCAAGCCTTGTTGCGTCTCTTAGTCGGCGATTGGATCATTCTACGAGCTATACCCAGTCCACGCCAGTCTTTACTACATCATTCAAAAGCATGACTCTCCGGTGCAAAAGCGAGCGCGTTCGAGACCGAAGCGGTACCGCGTGTCAAAATCAGGGGAAATTACTATCCACCGCTTTTCAACAACATCTGTCTTTGTTGCATCTCTCAATCGGCGACCTGAAAGAAAGGGGAAGACATTTCCAATTGAATGAGCTCGGGTTCAGAACTACGAGGTTGCAGTTTTCTACTCATTGACTTTTTAAGATGGGTCATCACTGAAGCACTAAATCACCAAGACAACGCAAATGATACTTCCACGAAAAGGGGAGCAACCCTGAAAGAAGAGGATATAATTTGTTGTCAAATGGCCGGTAACTTCGCATCGATATCTCGTCTGAGGGATCCACTTAGAGACTTCATCTTAAAGTGATCAGGTCTCAATTACGGTTGTTGCGGAAACCATGCGCATTTTGAAAGCTAAAAGCAAGTCCTGCTCGCCCATCTTTAGATTTTTGATATTTTGTTGCACATCTCAGATGATGCCCGGCCACATCTGTATTCCATGGGGTCGGGCATGAAATCTTCATTTTGATTTGGGTAGTGGAGTTATGCAGCTATGGGCAAAGTTCTTTGTAGAGGCGCGATGACAGGTGTTTAAGGAGTTTCCAGAATGCCACGCAGGATATCTGCCTAACACTCTTGGGAAAGGATGGATCGTTGCACATCTTAAAAAAGCCTGCAGCTTTTCCTACTCTCATTTGCAAGGTCCTATTTGCCATCAGTTTCCCATTTGTCGTCAAAGGTTGATACGTAATAGGATCTATAAGTGGAAGCAAAAGGTCTCTCCTGAGGTCTCAATCCATCTCGTTGATCAAATGTCAGAATTGTGTTCCGACAACTTGCAGATCTCTCGCGCACGGCGGCTACCTAGCAGAATTTTCGAGGTGAATTTGTGTCATATCTCAAAGCTCAAGTCGCAAGCATGTTTTCTCCATATTTTAGAAAAAACCTCAAATCAACGAGATGGAAAAGGCGATCTTAAACTCAAAGTACCTTGATATTACAAATTGTAATTTCAGGATGCTATGCACGTGATAGCGTGAAGGAGAAACTCTTAATTTCATTCGTTCACAGAACAAGTTTCGTGTTCTTCCGATCACACGGATAATGAGCTCAATTGGAATTTCAAATGGAGTGACGAGGTTTAGCATTGAGATGTTTGTTTAAGTTTATGTTAAGTTCGTGTGTTATTTCGGTGAGAATAACTATCGAATATTGAATATGGAGTCATCTGGGGTGGGAACGCATTCTTTCCTTGTTTAGGGCACCTGTTCATCTGCTCGTGTTAGAGGCTTTGTTAGACTTCCATTCAACTTCACGCTTGGTGCACACCTCACATGCATATCGTGAGCTCGTTCTTGACTTGAATCTCGCATCTAGACCAGAAGTCATTACACTCTTCACTCTACTAATACTTGTTTGCACTGAAGTCTTTGGTTGTTTTCCTTCATTTCGAATTTTTCTAATTCTCTGTCTTGTTCTCCGTGCATATTCTTCGTAATACAGCAAGGCTGGTTCTTATCCACTGCGCGGCCTTGATGACATTAGATCAACTAGTGTATTACCATAAACTCTTCAATCCCCGTGAAGAGTGAGTTCTGTAACATACTCGAGTAGATCTTAGAGATCTCTCGTGTTCGGTGTCTTTCGACGCTTTCAATTTTGTTCAATTGATTGATCAGTAATGGCGAGCAATCGGGCACATAAGAGTCAAAGAACATAAAAAATTGTTGTCTTAAAAAATATTCTCGCCATCAAGAGCTGGATAAAATCTTGTTCATTATTATCTTCAAACCTGCGTGTATGTTTAGACAGATGTCAAGGCTCAGTAGGAACAGTAGAGGAGATTCAACGAGGGTTTATTGTTACACATTTCAAAGCCTCTATCCTCTGGCTCAATATCGATTATCAGCTGATAGGCATTACGTCTACGCTTGCCACATCTCTTCTATGATTCAGGCTCTTCTCTTCTTTTTCGCCCCGTTCTGGCCAGCTTCACATTCACGTCCTTAATATCTTATGTTGCATGTCTCAAAAGGCCACCGGCCATATTTTACCATGCACCTTCGTATTGTGACCACAATACTCAATATCGTGTACCCACCACCACAAGCCTCGTCCAAGTAGCCTTAATTCTTGGGGGCTATGGTGGATTCTTTCATTGAGTGGTCAAATACCTGGTCAGATTACAGCATGCAAATTATTTCATCGTAGTGCCGCTGAGACCACGAAGATCACTTTCTCGTCCTTCCAGGCATCTAAAATTGTGGATGCATAGGTATACTTAGTAGAAATGATTTGAGCGATTCGCTATACACCTGATCACATCCGACAATTTTGGTAAGCTGAAAGCCAGTAAAAGGAAATTGAGGCCGTTCAGGTGACCGAAACATTTGAATACCAGAGAGCCAGATTAATTTTGCTTGCGGCCGCAATTGAGGCCGGGCTAAACTGACACTATGACTGAACCCGAAATTGCTCAGATTATAGATAATTGGCATGAAAGGTCCGCGGCCTTTTGAGATGTGCAGCATTTGGAGCGGCCGATTTCCAAGTATCGAGGCACATTTGTTTAGGGAGGCCAAAAATGGTACGCGTGGAGCTGGCTAATCACACTGAAGTATGAATTATTCTAGACATACAGTAGTAGCATATTGAATCACGGCGACTCGATCAAGATGTGTATCCCTTCATCTTTTCTATACATTTGGAAAGTATTCCATCACCCTGCGGCTTGATGTCCAATCAACATGGGAATTCAAGGATTTTTCAAAATTCTTACGATTGTTTGGTATCAGTACACAAGTGGATTTACGTCATCTAGAAACCGAAGTCTACACACGAATTGTTTTGTTCGAAAGATTAGTTTTGTGATATTCAATTCATGTCTAGTGATTGTATGCATCGAATGCAATAGTTTCATGTCAAAGTCAGAAACCAGAAGTCAGATCATAATGAATATATCGCGTATTTGGTGTATTGATGGTTTCATCAACGATTCAAGTGAAGTAGAACAATGCAATGTTGCATATCTCAAAAGGCCACCGACCTTCACTAGCCTGTCACATCTCTACTGGACTCCACTCGCCACGTTAGCATTATACACTATAAGAATAATGTAAGATTACCCATATTTCTTGTGACCGGACAATGACCACGCTACGATATGCAACAAATTTTCTCTCTCCTTAGCTACCCAAGCTAGATGAAGTGTCGTACGGGATTGTTGCATATCTTAAAAGGCCACCGACCGCCTCTCATTTTCTCAATTCGTACAATTACTCTGCTCCTCAAAAAAAATCAATATATTGAATTACAGTTGCCAAGGAGGCCGTTGAAATAACCTTTTTTGGTGGCTGTGGCGGCAACTCCCACCCACTCAACTGGGTATTGAATCCTACATCACAAGAATCTAAAAATATTTCATTTCTTCCATGACTAACAATTTAAATCTGAATTTTAATGAGGCGACACTTGTCATCGCGCTTGGTAGGCACAAAAAGTTCGATGAGCTCGGATGTGAGCGCGATGTAAGCGCCGCGAATGGGATCTGCGAATTCTCGGTTCTTCGTGAGCCCGTAGTTTTCAATTATGTGATCACACGGCCCGTTCGAAGACCGTAAGTGGGATTAAAGGTGAAGCCGTAATTGGGACCAGTTCCATTTTTTAAGCAAATCTTTTACATCTCATGTGTCTTTACTCTGGGCAGTGATGTTGATGGATTCTTAGAGGGAGCCATGAACTAGGGATTAGAAGGTCGCTGGCCTTTTCAGATGTGCAACATTGGGTCTACGTTTTTCTGTATCTGCCAATTCATTTGGAAATAGTATTTCTGGAGAAAGTTGATCGCTAGGAAGACCGTGTGCGTCTAATTGATCCTTTCAACCCTGTCGTATCTTATTCAAAGCACCAAACAATATTATCCCCTTGCTAAATTTATCTCATTGAGACATACAATTTGATTTTTACCTTTCAGGGTAAACCTCAGTAGATAGCTCATAAGCTCACAAGCTTAAAGCGAGAGACTCTTCGCACGAAAGTGCGTGCAATTAGTATAAGCCTTCCAACTGTTATCGAGACCTACCGGCCGACTATGCAGCCACTGCCATTTTCACATCACTTGTCATTGTATATCCCACTTTTCGATAAGTCTCAGACGGAATAATCGTATTCTTTGACTGCTACTTATTGAATAGGGCTTTAATCTCGTGAAGAGGTCGCAGGCCTTTGAGACGTGCAACATTTGGACGTTCGCGGTTAGGTCTCATGATTTTGTTATGTAGATTACGGCATGATAGGGCGTGATTGACGAATGCTGTTATCGCTAGAGTTTCTACCCGTGATGGTCTATATGTGTGAGTATTTTCTACTTAGATTTCAATACTAGTACCAAGTAAGTCGTTCCGATGTGTAAGTTATCTCCTCCCCACTTTCCTTCTGATGACATATTGCGAGTAGATTACACTCTATCATTGCCATCATAGTTGTGGAACTCACTCTTATCGTCCGCCTCTTCCACTGCGATTTTTAAACAGCTTTCAGATTCTGATTGTAAGTTTCATTCCTACTGTTCTTCTCCTTTCCAAAAGTTCCGGAATGCATCCAAGTTTGGAAACATATCTTCTATCCCTTTCTCCATTGCACAAGTTCTTCCTATCTATTCACACACATAGTAGCGATTTCATTTGTTATTCGTCTTCTATCGAATGTTCTTTCATCCTTTGTTCATTCTTGTTGTTTCCACAAAATGATCCAATTCCTTCCATTGCGTCATGTACAATGCAAATTATTAGGCCAATAGTCAATTTCTAGATCTAATTTCATCAAACTCCTTCGTTTCATTTCTTGGTAACCTAATAAGTATCTGTCTATGTTCAAATTCCATACTTCTCCCATTCACAACATCACTTGAATAAACTAAAATCGGCTATCCCGGTCTTTGTCTGTTCGCATCTCCTTTCACGCATACACCATTCCATTGTTCTCATCTCAAGAAAATCTGTTCACGGGCTCGGAATCTGTCCCGAATGATCGAAGCGTACTTAATAAACTCTATTCCTCGCTTCCTTCTTTGTTCTTCCTCCACCTTTGTTCTGTACGCCTCGGCACTCATTCCTTTCTACCTCCTTAGTTCCTTTCTCCCCTCGGTACCTCGGACTCTATCACCCAATTCCGCGTTCAGCTAACCGCAGCTCTTTCACCACTCTATGCGTTCTTCCGTCATCGTGACCCCGACTTGGAGCCTCTTAATCCCTCAGTAAAGCAGCACGTATCTAAAATTCCTTTGTTCTCTTATTCCCGAACGTTCCTGATCATTGTTTTCAAGGTGCTAAAGCAGCATGTTCCTTCCTGCTACTTTTTTGTATCTTTTCTAAATGCATGTCAGACGAGGTCATCAGGCGGAGAATTCGGAGCCGGACTGCAGCGTGATGAGTGCGTGTGCGATGAATCTGGAAGTTCGGAGTCAGGGAGGAGAGGGTTCTTTGTTGGAGATGAGATTGGAGATAAGAAATAGAAGGGATTACGTAGATGCGGCCGGAGGGGACGCTTTGAGTGAAATATTCGGACATCAGGTTGATGGGTTTGAGAGGTGGTGGTCTGATCGGATGGGGGGAGATTGTGGGGAGATGAGCTGATTGAGAGGTTAGGTGAATAGACAAGTTTTCTTTATTGATGAAGGTGGCTATCGAGGTTGGAGTATCTCTCAGCATCTGGCTGGGTGGTGTGAATTGTCACTGTAGATGATGTGACAATGAATGAACGAGCAGCATATCAGAAAAATACTTAAACCAAGCCAAAGTCATCGCAAGAAGAACAACCCTAAATAGGTAGAATTGAAGGTATCCACAACCAATATAGAAGAGATGCTCACCAGGTAATCCAAAGCAAGAAGAATCGATCCGTAATTACACTTTTCCATTTGCCTAAGTTTGTTTAGTTCTAGGAACATACCGATCATTCTTGATTCTTCTCTTGTTTGTCCCCCGTACATTTTCTCAATCCGTCAAAATATATTATCGTGGGTTAGTATCTCCCCGTATATCGTGATCATATTTCCTTGTTCGAGTTTCACCCTCACCAATAGATCGATGGTCGAAGTACTAGGTCTACACAGGTAGAAAAGCTACACATATGATGCTCACAAGTTCCATCAACTATCCACTAAAATCCACCTAAACTCCCCCATCATCTCTACAAAGATAACTCCGTCACTCTGCAAAGCAAACCATCCACCTCATGCTCATTCATCTTTCACCCTCCACTCAATCCGCAAGATATGATTTCCAAATCGCTCCCTCTCATATCCAAAAACATCACCTTTGGCGGAGTGGTATTGAATATTGCTTAATATTGGAATGATGTTTGTATATGAATACAATGGTCCACATTAAAAGTGGAACACATTGGGAGAATAGACCTCTAGAACTAGAGGTTGAATGAGTCTCTCTATTTTTTTTAAAATACCTATAGAGAGTTGTTGTTATAAGGAGAAGCTGGAGAGAGTTAATTTTGCTTTTTGTGGATGGAGGTGCTTGGGACGAAGTGAAAGTGGGGCGTGAAGGTGAATGAAGACGGTAGGATGGGATGGGATGATAGTGTTTGAGGTGAATATGTGTTTTGGGGAATGAGATAGGTAGGTAGAGAATGAATGGATGATTATGGATGGATGATGATAAATAGAGGTGAGATGAGTTAGTTGAATGGGTAGGTAGGTATTGTGGAAGTATAATTAACGAATTATATATAGTAAGACTTCTGTTGCAGTTTTGATAAGTATCAAAAAGGTTGATTTCAATCTGCTTGCTTCATGGGAGACAACTTACAACTTGATCTTTGCGCTATTACCGAAAGAGCTGGGTTTACAATGCGGAGAGATATTTTCATTATTTCAAAGATTTATGAGGTCGGGTAGGTAGATATTGGATACAAAAATAGGTGTGTTATAGTGATTTATTCTCAACCTGCTTGTCATATTTTTTTATAGCGTTATCTGCTTTCGTAAATCGGAGAAGCCTCTTGTATACACTCTAATATATACTTTATCTCAATGGAATAGGAAATTTGATGCATCGATACGTCTTTCAGTTGAATTTAAATACATCTTGAAGTCTTCCATCTAATAGCCTAACCTGCCTTCGAGCAATATTCCCTCTCGACGTTCACTCTACCCTCACAAATATCCTGCACGAAAACATCAACATCACCATCAGGAATAAAAAAGATACTCGCATCCTGATATACAATTTGCAATTGATGTTGGCCCACACTCCATCTCTGCGTTATTGGTGCTAGTATTCTCTATCTGGAGCTCAGGTATCTACTCCTATGATCATTAAAATACTCCCACAAACATACTCTGAACCTACCAAGTACAATATTCTAACAAGCTCGAAAGATAATTTCCTGTCTACCCGTCCAGCTGATATCCATCGCTTCACAAGTCACTCGCAACGGAGTCCTCAACTCAAAGAAGACTCATCACTGAGCTCCGAATGGGCAACAAAGTCCGAAGAAGTTTCTTCCTGAAAAGCTGTTGTATCACTTATATCCAAATCTTCCGAAGAGTTTCGCACACATATTATCTCCTCGGTATCCCACTCGCTTGAAGTATCCCCCGAGAAACCCCATCATCGCTCCGAATCCTCATTAAAATCCAGCGTAACACTTCTCTACAAAAGCATCGCATCACCAAGACAAGAATCTCCGTCGCACCGCACAAATATCATCTCCTCAACATCCCATCCCACTCCCTCACAGTATCCCTTATCAACCATTCCCTATCCAGCACCTGCTCAGCCGAAAGTCCCAATTCCACCCTCACTCTAAGCGTCAACTACGATTTCGCATCCATTCAGATACCTAGACAAACAACGCAAGCGCATCACTCAAAAACAGATCCCCTCAAACTCCACATCACATCGCATCGAAATCTGTCGGGACATTGATCATGTGATCCAAGAGGGCACTGTATTAGCTAGTGTCGCGCTAGCGCTTCCCTATATTTAGTACTAGCTTCCCATAGATAATGATGATCAAGAACAATACAACCACCATAGAATTAAGTACTTATTACACTTATCAACCAAGTTGATACCAACAAAATCATATCATCGAAATATTCTTCCCATCTCTACACAAGCTCTGCACAAGCAATTGTCAATATACACATCGGATGACCATCATGAATACATACACACAAACAGCTATCGAAACATACCATATAGGAAATAAGGGGTTCCTAGAACCAATATATAACTACTTGAATTAATATATCTATTATACAATTATTTAAATTTTTAAATCCGTTTTTAATTAGATTTAAATTAAAATCATAATTTTTCAATATTTTAAAATAAATTAATATAATTAAAGCTAATAAATGATTGAAAATAGAAGTCGTTGAATAAATTAAAGCTAATATAGGAATTATCCGATATACTTTAGATTCAAAACTTAAATCTGAATATATTCTCTTTCCCTTATCAATCTAATAAATATACTATTAAATATCTCTATATATATAAAAAATTCATATATAAAGAATTCGCTATTATTATAAAACTTCGAATTTAATATATTTTGAAAATCCGAATTTAGAATAATTCAAATTAGCTAAAGTTTAATCTAATAATATCGAATATAATTTTACAAGAAAATAGAATAGATAATATATATATAATAGATTGAACTCCTAATATTAGAATTCTGAATAACTTTCATTATTCTATAGTACTAGGCACTTCTATTTGGTCGATAGTCATTTTGCACCAAAACTCATCATTTAAATATATTTAGTTTTAAACAAAATTATATATTTATTTTTGAAATAATTATATCGATTTATTTATTTTTATATTTTCTTTAATTAAAATTATATATTTTATTTTTAAATTTTTTATATATTATATAATATTTATTTGAAGTTTTAAAATTCTAATATATTAGAAATTACAGCCAAAATAAGCGAATTCTTAAGAATTTTTTGATAAGAAAATTTTAAAAATATATATTATATCTATTAATTTTTTTAAAAAAAGGAAAATCTTATTATAAATATCATTTATATATAAATAATTAAATTATTGAATTTATTCTAAAAAAAACTATTCAAAAGAATAATAATCTAATTTCTAAAAAGTAATAAAATAGTATATTTGAGTGTATTTTTGAGATCGACCAAATAGAAGTATACGGTTGCTGTAATTTTTAAGATTATTAAGCAATATATCCATTCTAGAATTTTACTACAACTATTGAAAGTTTTATAACCATTTAATTTATATTCAATTTGAATGCTTATTCAAAGAAATTATAATCTAAATTAAAATCAAAAGAGGTAAATATAACAGTTGCTATATGATCGAATATTCGATATAGAACCGATTTAAATTGTCTCAATTCCCTATAAGGTATATTCAGAAAGAATTCGCAAGTCCTCTCATAATGAATTTTCTCTCCCCGTGTCGCTGTTCGATGTCTGCTGGTATTGTTAGAGTAGAGAATAGCAATGAATCAACTTTAGGTATATTTTGGAATAAGACTTTTCATTACTTCTCTAAAACTATTGAAAGCATACAATTTATAACAAGCGGGTTGACTTCGATACAAGGACCCAAGGTTAGAAATTAAGTTTTCAAGATATCTCGAAAAAGAAAGGGGTTTGTGAAATATTCTGAAACGAATAAGTCCGTGATACGAAAAGGGCTCGAGGGTTTCCCACCACATGATCTCACGTGACTTATAACCTTGTGACCTTGACAGGTATGGTTTTAATCTTTTCTCAAATGATAGGTAGATATATTCAGATCTCGGGTAACGATGAGACGAGGACGAACAATGTTATACAAATTCCCACTCTTCAATTATTTCATTTACTAAATAGTTTTTTTTCTTATTAGCATTTTTCTTATTTTATTAGTTTATCTCTACCTATTCAAAAGAATCTACATTTACATCCCTCCTCTTCTCTCACATCTAACAATCATAAACACTATCTATCTATATTTTATATAATAAATAAACTTTATAACATAACAACAAAAATTGAGATTATATAAGAAAGAATCTCTTTTTATAAAATATTAAATCCATACACTAAACACTTTCCACCACTACTATCATTAAAACTCACTCATTTCAAAATTCAATATAAAATTAATATATATCATTATCACATTCTTAAAATGATATAAATAAATAAACAAATGCTAATATTATAAAAGAATAGAAAATAATAAGATGATAGAATAATCCTTTATATATACACCCTATAAAAAGATTATTATAATATAATACTTTTGTTAAAAAAGCAGAGAGAAAAAACCACGCTCTATATAATATACTACAAAATATACTACAAAATATATTCCAAAATTCATTTCAAAATCCATTCCAAAATGAAATAAAAACTAATCATCATTTTTAAATTACATACAAAAGAATTATAAATATCAGTTATAAAAATCACAGATTATATAATTAATATAAAGTTTCGCTTATACACATGATATGATTTTTATATTTCCTTTATCATTATGATTATCATTTTTATTTTCATTATTACTTAATTATTACTTTCTTATTATCATTTTTATTTTCATTTTCATTATTATTTTCATTATTATTTTATTCTAAAGATTTCTCAAATTAAATCAAAATCAAAATCAAAATCAAAATCAAAATCAAAATCAAAATCAAAATCAAAATCAAAATCAAAATCAAAATCAAAATCAAAATCATTCATGAATATTGTATTAAAGCTAGAAAGGAAAGAAAAAGTCAGACCGGGAAATGATTCTCATGCTTTAAATATAATAATGAATTCTTATATTCAACAGCCGTATAAACGAAATTTTCATAGCTGTCGAATCTACTAATACTTGATTACATGGACTCATTCAGTCATTCAATCATCTATCAAGACAATATATCACCTCACATAAAATCACACAACATGCATCACATCACATCACAAGACAAAATAATAACAAATTGGAGTTGTGAAATCATCAATTCTTTCTCCATCACCATCACTCTCATCCTCAAAATTAATCTACCCTCCTCTCCCCCTCCATCCTCCAAAAATATACAAGCATCTCTCCACTCCCCTTCCCCTTCACCTATCAATTCATCTCCATCAATCAATCCACAAATCCCACCTGCAAAAGATGCAATGCAATGCATAAATCCACATGACAAGCAAATATCCCTCCAAGATGCCATCCAATCCAATTCCTCATTATGAAACGCCCAAAACCATTTATGCATGCATGCTGATATCACCCTTCCATAGTCATCTCCATCGCAACAAAAAGTAAATCAAATCCCAAGTCTACGCCTGCCCATCCCTTCGTTGACATCCCAACCAATCCATCCCATGCCATTTTAATTCATCATTCCTTATCGTGACAGACATTGATCTAAAAAAAAAAAAATGAAACCATAAAAATATGAGAAAAGTTCTTAATCCCATCCCAATACAAGAAAACTCCAAAAGGTATATGCCACATTCCATGTTTTTGTCTCTTCTCGATTTTCGCATCTCGCTCCAAAGTGGTATAAAAATATTGTTCAAGAATTGAAAGTTGTCAAGGTGAAGCCCTTCCAGCTGCATCATCTTGTGTCGAATAAAAAGAAGGCATTGTTGGTACCGGCGGCGCCTCATCATCAAGTCTCTTGGTCGACGAAATGTTCAATACGCGATACAACAAACTCTTTCTCTTTCCATCAGCGCGTTTGTAAGAAAGTTGTTGTACTCCGGAACATTCGGTACGAGGACCCATTGTTCTACCACCACTTGGAAGACGTCTCATGGCAGCTCCAAGCTCACTTCGGTGATCCCATGTCGGGGAACCTTCGCTGCTTTTACGTTTGAGTTCTTCTTCCCAACCATATATATCAGTACTGGTACTGCTTGCACAAGAATTGGTGTTGACAGTCGAACAGGAATAGATACTACTAGCAGACGAACACGCGACGCTTGTATCGGCCAATAGTGACGCGTCGGGAGACCGATCGTCCATGATAGTACTAGTTGACGAAGTAGTCGTTGCTAGGCTTGTCCTCGATGAGTGAGCTTCCGGGTGTGCTGAAATCCAAGTACCATTATCTCCCTCGAAATCGAAGTCCGCGTGAACTTCGGTGTCGGTAGTTGTTGTTTCCGAAGATTTGCTTGGTTCCTCTCCTTCAATCACCTTCGCTGGAATATAGAACGGTGGGCCGGCAACTTGCATCGTCTTCGCTTTGGCCATTTCCTTCTCATTTATAGCTGACCCCCGTTTTGCGGCCACGTCATTCTCTCCAATACCTCTACTCATACTCCTCCCCTCTTCTATGTTTGCCCAAGTCTGGGACCTAGAAAACCCAAAGGAAAAATCCTTCTCCTTGCCAACATGCATTGATGCCAGGTTTGCAACGAGCGAAGGCCGACGTCCGGACACGTCAACTGGTGAACCAGGATGCGCAACCATAGGTGGTGATGCTCCTTGAGTTGACTTCAGTGATGTGTCAACGCGAGGCTGCGATGCCTTCTTTGTCAAGGTGGGGTTGTTCATGGGATTTTCGATTGGTCGATGTATCGAGCAAGGAATATTAGAAAAAGCATCAGAAAGTGGTGACGCGACCTGTTCCCGTCATGGTTGACTACCATTCTGATCATCACTCACGCTGTGGCGTCGCGAACTACTTGTCGATCCATGAGCAGATCGATTCTTCTTGAAACCGAGTTTCGCACCCATCTTCTTCCAGCTGACGCTCCCCTCACGACAATGACGTGGGCTAGTTCCGGGCGAGTCACTGACGAAACCAGTATCTGAAGTTGGTGGGGTTGTTGGAGGAGTTATGGGTTCCATTGGAGATGGCGAATCGGTATCGTCGGTGAGACTTTCGGATTCGATGGAGGAGGTTCCTGAGGATCCAGACATGAATGTTGATAAGCGAGCAGAAGTTACGCGACCCAATGCAGCCGTGAGATGTGGATGATGAGGTGGTCTTTGCGATGGAAGGCTGTGAGAATGAGACATCTTATCTCCGCTGAGAGGCGGACTTCCCTTCCTCGTGCGTAGTCGAGAATGAGACATGGATCGCTCATCCAATGATTCGGCCATGGCAGCAGCGTCAACAAATGACTCATTCGAGGCCCACGGGCTGTGATCGGAGGCACGTGATGGAGGAGCAATTGAATTTAAGAATGGAACCAACACAGATTCATCCATCAGCTCATATATGATCTTGACCGCTTGATCCAATTCTCTTGGGTCTGGCGCCTCGTATGTGTTTGGCAAATGTATTAATCGATCCCTGACATCAGAAGGTAGATTTACTTCCCGTGGCCCATTTGGCGCAATATATGCATCCAACAACTTTCGCCATAACATTCGTACATATTCGGAATCTTGATCGGTTGGGGATAGTGGTGAGTATGGATCCCGGCCGTATGTCGCCTGATAATGTTTCTTATATCTGGTTGCATCCATTGTAAATTCCAAAGTTTCCAAGCAATGGTTTTGTGACAGGTATGCCATGAAGGCGCTCAACGTCCATGGTGGTGGTGCAGCATCCGACAAGACCTCTTGCAACGTTGGTCGTCTTGGACAATAAGGACCCGGTGGGATCGAAAGGTTTGGAGATTTCGAGCTCGACGGTAAATATTCTCCTGACGACATGAAGCCCTCGTCGTCCGCGTCGCAGTCCGAAATGACGGATGAACAACGCGGTGATGATTCTCTCGAGTAGGTTTCAACGTATAGTGGGGGAGGCTTCCTGGTTTTCGATTTTCGCATCGCGCTTCGAAGGTATCTCATGGATACTGTTTGCAACGTGTGTACACTTTATTGCTTTCTCCTATGTGATTCAATTTCCCACTTAATTCTCTCTCGTAGAATTTATCGGGTGCGAAGAGAAAAGCAAGTACTATTGTGTGCCGCTCATTTGTCAGAAACAAATTAGTCCAAAGCAGGTCGTCAAAATAGGTGTTTGCTGCAAGGTACAGTAACTCGATTCGATGAAGCCTGCGTGGAAGGCAAGCCAGTCGTAATCTCGTGGGATGCAGGCGACCGCAGAGTACCGAATTTTGACAGGGGACTCTTCCAATAATTCAACCACTCAAACAGGTGTTGAATCACCAAACCGGATAAGCACAGAAGGTCGTGGCGGTTGATATTCTTCTGGAAACGAGTCTCTGTAGTTCGGAAACGTTGTGTATCCAAGTCAGAAACAAGGTTGCAATGGTGAGAGGCTGAATAGAACTAAGCCTTCTCTTTTCCCCCCCCAAGTTCTTCGTAATGCGACGTTTTCAAGTAATACAAATGTGATCTTCTATAATCAAACCAGGCTGTGAGGTATGAATGCTTAGAGATAAGTTTATCTTCGTCGTTTGGTGAGTAGAGAATGGATGAAGTCTCAGCAAAGTAAGAACGTCAAAGATTAAAATGAAGTATTAGACCGGATAGAAGAACAGTAAAATGGAATGATTGCAAGAGTGATCCGATTTTTCGAAACGACGTAGTAAATCTAGATTTTCAGGGTAATCTCCTCGGTGAAGTTGGGACCAGAGTAGGTGGGTTTTGAATCAGAGAGTAGCTTAAATGAGGGCTTTGACAAGATGTCAAGTTTGAGAATGCGCCAGATGATGGATATAGAACGGAAAAGCTCCTCGTGTTTGAGAAATTGAGATTGAGGGATATAAGATCCGAAGTCCAAGGTATTATTGGTGGTTGGAAAAAAAGAGAGACTCTAGGTGTAAGAGATTGTGATGGTAACTTGAGATTGTGATTTGATGTAGTGTAGTGTAGTGTAGTGTAGTGTAGTGCTGTGTTGTGTTGTGTTTTGACGTGTGGTATATATTGAAAGTCTGACGACGACGATGAATTGGTAATGATGATGATGATGATGATGATGATTCTCGTGTGTATGGAAGATGTGTGTATATGTGGTGTACGGTGTATATCTGTCTGTCCCGGTATGTGGTATGTCTGGTAATGTGCAATGTAATTGTATGTGATGGATTGTTGTTGGTGTACCTGTCTATGAAAATGAATTGAATAATCGAATTGACACTACGACCGTACGGAGTATGGCTGTGGTAAATATCTCGGACCTTTTTTAATATTATTATAATTGTTGAATCGATCTAATAACGATTGAATCAATTCCCCTTGATAATAATGATGATTATAGTAATAATAATAAAAGAGCAAGAGTAACGGTTGAAATAAATATACAAGGACGGGAAGGGTATGTATGATATGAATATGAATATGAATATGAATATGAATATGAACGATTTTCGATTTCTACTACTGTATACAAAAGAGTAAAAAGTAAAAATGGCGGCGGTAGAAGAGTCGTAGAATGTAAAATTAGCATCATAAGAAGAGTAGTTGGTAGTTTCCCTTTCTCTTCCCTGACTGCTCTGCTCTGCTCTGCTCTGCTCTGCTCTGCTCTGCTCTGCTCTTCTCTTCTCTTCTCTTGTCTTGTCTTGCCTTGCCTTGCCCTTTTCCTTTCACAGATTCACACCACAACCATAACCATGATCCTGGATGGTTCCAGAAAAGGATAGGGATAGTGTGGATGATGGAGCAAAAGAGGAGTGAACTTTGAAGTGAGATGAGTGGAGCAAGTGAAGATGGATGGATGATTCTGGGTGGATATGTATTGGATAGGATTCGGGATTCGGTAGACCAAAGTGATGCTAGTTGGGAAGTTTGACCAAATTTGGGAGAGAGAGGGAGAGAGAGGCGTAGGGAGAAGTGTGAATACGAGATTTGGGTCTGGACTAAGAGGAGAGGGATAAGAGGGATGGATATATATGAATTATGAGATTGAGTTTCTGTTTAACATGTATGGATGGTATGAAAAGTAGGTAGGATCAAGAGCCAGATGAAAGAGTTTAGAAAAAGGTAAAGAGGCGTGGTATGGTAAGGTATGGTATGGTATGGTATAGTCTGGTATGGTTTGATGTGTGTAGCCTTGTCTTGCTTGTCGTGCTTGTCTTGCTTGTCTTGCTTGCACTGACTGCACTGAAAAGAGAAGAGAAGAGTAACTTTTCCAAAAAGTGGTCAGTCTCGACTCTCCAGTCAGTGATTCTCCAGTCAGTGATTCTCCAGTCAGTGATGTGATGTATGGTGGATGTACGGTGGATGTATGGATATGGGTGGATGTATGAATATGGGTGGATGTATAAGTGAGTGGCTTCAGTTGATTCAAGGTTGATTCAAATGAGACCAGACCTCCTCTTACCTCTTACTCGTTGGCTGGTTTCAAAAAGTGGATCAAGAGTGACGGAAGTGGTGATACAGATTGCACCGCCGTTTGTTGGTTTCAAGTGATGATGTTGTAATAAGAAGAAAAGAACTTCTGGAACTTCTCTCCTACGTTCGATGGATGGATGGGTGGTAGGACTGTGGATGGATGGGTGGTGGGACTGTGGCAGAGACTGGGTGTGTATGTATTATTATCCTGGTCACGTCTCAGATTCGATGAGTGGGAGAGACTGGGTGTGCATGTATTAATTATCCTTATCCTGGTCACCTTACAAATCTGAGACGGGCGGAATGGAATCCACTAATAATAAATACCCGTGGCAGCGAGTCCGTACTCCATACAAAGTACAGAGTAGATACATCATACTAGAGACTTATTATTATTAAAAGAGCGTCCCTCTCATCACGCCAAGGGAAATAAGAAATAAGAAATAAATAAATTCAAAATGGATCCACCCATCCACCCCCACCCACGCTAGAAAAGCGCTAGAAGATTTGATAGCCACACACAATATCATCCAATCAAATAGTCATGGATGGATATTCTTTCACCCCATCATCCATTCCATCCATTCCACCCCATTGACCGACCGTATCACCCCATCCATCATCCATTCCATCCATTGAGCATATCACCCCATCCATCATCCAATCACCGTCCTTGTATGTCTTCATCATGCGCTCAGATCCGACTCGGGATTGGCGTCAAAGTCTACTCGGGATTGGCGTCAAAGTCTACATACAGATGAGATGCTTCCTTTGAGCAAGGATATAGATTGTTGTTGCTTGTCCTGATTCCTGAATGATGAATCAATCCTTAAAGCAGCCAAGGGAAGGGGTATATGCTTTGTGTACTTCAAAGTTCGTGCCCTTTCACTTCCTACATGGCATGGTACTGTATGGGTATAGCCAGGTTTATCAGCAGCAATCAACAATCAACAATCAGCCCGAGTTAATGAGAGCGATTCTTGGCCTCGCTCTCGATTCTTGCTTTCCTCTTGGCGCACATGGATTCTTCTCACACTAATCGATAAATCGTTCCATCATTCGAATGATTTGATGCCGACGGCGTTGCGCGATGCCTTTCGGAGGGAAAGAGAGTGGATTTTTATTATTCAGCATGGGGAGGATATAACTTTAACTGGGCTGGGGATCTCTTAGAGTCTTAGCATGAGGCAAGCACACATCTGTGACATGATGTAAAGTCCTCACTAGGGTTATCCCTTGTGGAACTGTGGACTTTGAAGCTTGAAAAATGATCTATCTGTCCAGAATATCCTTGAACGTTGAAAGTTGAAAGGATGATTCTTGATCGATGATCAATGATCAATGTGTAATGTGTAAAGTGTGCCGCGTTTGAGAAGGCGATGCAATGCTTGAAATCTCCCCCCCAAGACCGTTGGTGCTACACAACCTTGTGACAAATCGTGGCTTCCATCGACTCCATCCATTCCAGAAAACTCTCTGTTGGAAACACGCAAGTAATTGTATCACCAACCACACAACATGGTCATCCCGTTCCAACCCCTTTCTGCTCCCTCCTACCACATCTCACACCAGGCAGGCAAATTCCGTGAGATCTCTTCCAGCTTCCAGCTTCCAGAAGGAAGTTACCAACCACATCAGAAACCGTCCCAAACGGTCATTATCGTACGTACAGACTGCGTACACTGACGTTGCCCGTCCATCATGACCCTGATCGAGCTACCTTCCTTTCCCCATCATGGAAACCAGTTCACAGTCGTCCATCCACCATGTCCGATGGTCGTGAAGATCATCATCATCCCAATATCTAATCACCGTCTTCTGATCACCCTGAGCCACACACCCCCAAGGGTTAACCCCTCATTTTATTTATTTAACTTTTCCCACCTCCTACACCTTTGGCCTTTGGGTTCGTTCTTCGTTCGTCGTTCTTCACTCTTCATCTACCGGAGGCGTGGGACTGGAATAGAGGAACTGCCGATGTTTGATGTGGTATCGTCGATTCCCATGGCCATGTTCTTGTGGAGTTTAGTTTGTTTGCTTAGTTTCTTTTGTCATTTATGCCTTTGATTTGTTCTTTTTTTCTAGTCGAGTTGCACGTTGAGACAGACGAGTCCTCATCTCCATCTCCTCACCTACCTTTACCACCACTCATCGACCGATACACATCTGAGCATCACGTGAAGCATGCACAACATCCCCCCTCGAATCGCCATCATGGATCGATCCCATCCAATCCAATCCATCCCAATCTCAAATATCAAAGAAAACATCATCACTCCCATCTCGCATCTCGCATCTCGCATCAGACCAATCCCCGCCCTCATCTGTAACATCTAGCCCGTCCACACCTCGCACCCATCTTCCATTGAAAAGACTTCACTTCCAAACACGCATAGAAAGCTAGACCACCTCACCCGCTGTAATTTGTCAAGTAACACAAGCCCTAACCATCTCTAGAAGGTAGATCATCACGGATCAATACATCCTCGTCTACCTCCCTCCCTCCCTAGCCTAGACTCTCCCTGCAGAACAATGTATCACATCCGGCCCTTCCACAAAATCCGTGAGAAACAAAAGTAACCCTTCACAAAATGTATAATATATGATACAAATCCCAACCAAGCCGTCTCCGAAACTCTCAAGGTATCGGTCGCTATGCCAATCTGCCATCCATGATCCATCCATCCCTTCCCCTTTCTCCCTCTCACAAGCGTACGAGCTTGCGAGCTGCAGCAACCACATCCATACCCCACCCATCCCTGAACCCAAGCACGGCACAGAAAAATATTCACCCTCCTTGAGTCCTTTCTCCCGAGTCCTTCCACGCACATTTCTCGCCAGGGACTCTACCGCTTCGCACTCGAGCATTCACAGAAAATCAACAAATGCCATGCCCTCTCTCGCGCATTCACAATTCCCATGTCCCGGATCCGGCTTTTCTGCATTTTCCGCACAAGGAGATGCCATGGATGGATGGATGCTTGATTGGAGAATCGAGATATCCAGATGTGCAGATGCTAGATGGATCAGCTGGTGGCTAGCTATTGCTTACGCCCTGGTTCCTAGCATTACTCAAACCTAATATATATACGCTGCCATGGAGCTTATGCTTATGATGGTTATAACTTATATGCTTGATAATTTGATAATTTGATAATTTGATACAGAGTACTAAGTTCTAACTAACCATTTCCCACCTCCCTCACGCATCTAGGATCTCCCATGGAAAATTGAAATTCTTATACAGAGTAGAGCTTTCATGCGGATATGCGGAGTGTGTAGATAATAGCATCGCAGATTCGCAGAGCATAGAATCGGTAGAGAATGATATCTCGGCTTTGTAGTTTGTAGTTTGTAGTTTATCGTGTGATGTTTATTTACTCCCATTGTCCAATTCTGCAAATTATAAAATTGAATTGAAATGATATTGAATTGAATTGAATTGATATTGATATATAGTAGACTCCATCTCCTATCATATCATATCTTCTACAGAAAGTATTCGTCATGAATATCCAATTCAATTCCTTTCCATGAGTAATTCAATTCATTTCTATATATAATTAAATCATCTATTAATTACCTCCCTAAGTAATTACCGGATCCCTAAATCTCCAACCTCTTTCTCCGCATCTCTCGCATCTCGCATCTCGCGTCTCGCGTTCGGTTGTTATTTGGTAGATAGAATTCCCTTTCTGCCTTTCTATCTTTTCTTTACACCTCCCGAGCTCCCGAGCTCTTCCCTTCTTGGCTTTCGTATATCGGTATAAGATAGGAAGGGTAGGTAGGTAGATAGATAGGTAGATAGGTAAATAGGTAGGTAGCTCGAGGGTAGGTAGATAGATAGGTACCTTGGTGGTAGTCTCGGACAGGTAACGTAATGTAGTACCGGAACGGAACTGCGTATCATATTCGGATATTTAATTCTTATGGATTTGATTAGGTATTATTACTGTAGGTAATTAGTAGGCAATTATCAGTATGATCTGATTTGATCTGATTTGATTTGATTTAGCTAGGTAATCAATCAATCGGTTAGTTAGATGGTGATGGACTGATAGTATAGCATAGTCACGGGTATTTATATTCATATACTATTTTATTCTATGCTATGCGGTGCTATATCCCCAGTAGTAAATAATCAATCTCATTCATCACGACGAGTATTCCATTACTATTTCATTCGTTCGTTCCTCACAATCGGAAGACTGTCTCTGAGGTAAACTATATCATACTATACTATACTATACTACACACACAGAACTTGTATGTGTTATATATATTACTTTTCCATTTTTCTTGGGTTCCTCCCCTCTCTTTCTTGCTTCTTTTGCTTCTTTTTCCCCTCTTCCTATTTTTATTCCATGGTTCAGATAGAGCAGAAAGGAAGGGTTCGAGGATAGGATGAATGTTTTGGGTTCGTTTATTCTACGTATGAGGTATATACCGACCACTGCTATCTTTCTTTCTTGCTTTCTTTCTTTCTTTGCTTTTCTTTCTCCAGGATACAAGGTTAGATTATACTACGAGACTACTTCGTCCAGTTCATGCATAGCTAGGTATATAGATAGCATCCGAGTTTTGATACAACACCTAGTACAATACAATACATACTAAAAACCAGCATCCCGGGGGTGTTCAGGATGGATCATGCCGATACATACATAGCGAGATAACCGAGCCGTGTATTATACAGTGTATTGCAGCTAGGTATCGAGGTATCATGGTAGATAGAAACCTAGGTAAATATAGTAGAATGTTTGAGAAAAAATAGTTAAATAATAGTAACGAGGTTCCAACTACACTTCAAACAGCGCTAGCCAAGCTGTCAGACGGAAAAAGAAATGGTTGTTTAGCGGGAGGGAGGAGAGGAGAAATGTAATGATGTGAAGTGATACATGGTGAGAATTGGAGAGAAATATTTCAGAGTCTGTTTCAACTTTCCGCGGCGAAACAGAGATGGAGAATCATTGGAGATGCAGAGGGAGATGGAGAGACAGTCGGCTGGGAGGTCTAGATAGATCGCTTAGGAGGAGGTGAGAATGTGAATATGAGGTATGGTTTGGTATGGTATGGTAGGTATCTCGAACTGGTGACTTGATGATTTGGAACTCGCACGCCTGTATACCCATGCATTCATCTTCTGTCTTTATTTTTGATTCAATTCTCGATTTATTTTTATTTTTGAGGTATTGCGCGGCGAGTTTTTTCTTTCTTTCTATGGACGGACCGGTGTGCTTTACTTGGTATGATCATTTTCTCTCTTGTTTCTAGATACTAGATATTACTATACCATCCTATCTATTTCCCAATCGATGAGTTTATTTCCGTAGAGTGATGATCGCTGTTGACCTAGGCTACTCTAGAAGGATGGGAATGGTGGATGCATATGTACATGCCATATTCAATAATCAATATGCATATCTGCATATCTGCATATCTCCATAATGATGACGATGATGAAGGAATGAGAAGGAAGGGTGTGGTTATTGAAATGGTGGGTGCGATTTAGTCACTCCATTAACAAAATATGGTACGCTTTCGCTTTAGAAGATGAAATGGAATTTTTCTCTTGTTCTTTTGGTTCTGATCATTATATTAACATTATTTATCATTACATGGCGTTACATGGCGTTACGGGTAGGGAAGTTGGTATTTCCACCTCGAGAAAAGAAAAGAATATTCTACCAGGTGTTCCACGCCATCGCCCATCCAAATCTCATCACAAACCATACATGATACCACACACCCACACCCCATCTGCACACATCCCTTCACGTTCCAGCGAAAGAAAATTTTCTCCAAAGAGGAAGGCTTCTAGAAGAGCGCCACGCGTATTCTTTCATTTATTCCATCACGCTGTCAGCCTTCTAGCGTATTACTTTATTGGGGTTAATTTGCCTCATCCCTGTTTGGTTCGTTACTCGGTCGGTGTCACAGTGATCACTCGATGGAAAATATCCCGAGTGGCGATGTGTGCTTGGGCTGGCTGGGCTGGGTTAGAGTGGACCGGGTCGTGGGACTCGTGGGAAGGAAGAATAGAAGGGAAGGATGAGAGGGAAGAATAGTGTTTCGGGGTCGCCGGCTGAGAGTGTGTGCGAGGTGGGGTTTTGGGTTGGTCGATGCTATCGAGAGCAGATGGACCATGGACGGACGGCCTTACGGGCTTTGGGATGTCTTGATTTCCGTTATGGCGCTTGCTGACTTTGACTTGGTGATGGTGAATGAATACTGATTGAGGTGAGTCTTTTAGCTTTATTAGAGTTTGCTTGGAAGGGAATGGTCAAAGAGGGCTGAGAAATAGGCTCCATATCGGCGTGAATGCCGAATGGAAGGTTAGGGTAAAGGAAGTTCATTGGGCGCTTACGATGCCATCTATCGATTTTACCTCTACCTACCTACGAAGGACGGAGTATACGCACTCCATATAATTTTCCATGCGACCCGCTCACGCCCAAGCCTGCAGGAGGACTAACCGACCTAAATCCAGACCGCTCAAAATAACAAACTTGGTACAACCTTCTCATCACGATGCTTGGCTCATAAGGGAGAGAAAATAACACACAATACCAAATGCAAGACAGGCCGATAAATGACATCGCGATACCCAATTGGTATTCTTCAACGCCCGTCGTTGTTTTTGGTTTTCAAATGCGTATTCGTACATATGTATCATCCTCTAGATGCATATCGTCTCCGCGTATTCACTCACACCTACCAGAAACGAGCAACACGTGTTTTTTTGGTACCTGACTGGTAGCTAACTAGATAATTTTCCGCTGCAGAAATCATTGTGCGTGTGGTATGCGAAGATTTCAGGTACGCTTCACGGATACAGATTGGGATTGAAATGTGTCATGATTTTCAGGTTCGGCTTTGAGGTAAGTACCTAAATAAGGTGCTTGATCTTGCTTGGATGGTTGGTAAGGCGATCTTCGGTTTGCAGTTCGGACGGGAGGTGGGATTCGAGGGGTTTGTGATGAGACTGTATACATCGTTCGATTTTGAGTGCTATCGTAGGGGCCAGATAGTTGATTCTGGGGGCTTCGAGCGAAGACCGATCAATACCGCATTTCTTGATGAGGAGCGCGAGGCGGTGGGAGGAACGTTTCCCCCTTTTTGATGCATTGATTGATGATTTTGAGAAGAGGGGTAGGGTCGGGTAGAGTACCTGGTAGATCATGATGAGTTTCATGACATGTGATAGATGTCACATGAGCAGGTACTTCTCGCCTTACATTCTCGTTGTCTCAGTAACTGAAGTTACATGTACATACTACATATACCTACTAGGTGTATTTCGTCCTGTGATTATTCATTCATCTCCGATAGATATGGATTTTTCCTCGGCCTTACAGACACACTTTGCGCTCGGTCTTTCTCATCCTCATCTTTCTAATCATCCTCATCGGCAGTACCAAACTCTTTATCCCCGAATCAATTATCCGAATCAATTTCCCGTTCCTGTCTCATCATCTCAACTCATCTAGTGTTTTACATTTATCCTTTTTATATTTCACGTCGCAGTTGATTATGTGTCTCCAACCCGTCTATATACATTAAAATCACCTGCTATCCCTAGGTAGTTCCCTCATGTCGCATCCGTCCCATTGGCTCAATTTCATCCCCGCGTCGTGATTGATTGAGTAGAAAACGGCGATGGATCATCTTCCCCGCCTCATCCTACATGCGATTCCTTCCTTTCGCGGAGGAGTGGATTGCATACATATGTTCCTTCTCGAGGATGTTCAAATGTATTAATTTACTTATGCGATTGTAATTGTAACTGTTATTGTAAATGTAATTATCTTCCACTCTTTTACATACGTATTTGTATAATTTTTCATCATATTTACCACCTTGGTTTCGATAATTAGAAATAATCCCGGATATCCCGAAGATGCTCCATCTGGACAGGTGGGTGAGTGGGTGGGTAGGCTAGTCCGATGTAACCTTCTGAAGAATAGATTGGTGTCTTCATTCAATTTGATTTCTAATTTTCGTATGCTTGAATCGTATCGCATTGTATCGCATTGTATTACTCGTCACCGCAACAAACCCACTTCTACTTTCTTACTTAGTTACTGTAAATGTATGGAGATTACAAGGACAGACCCAGGGAATCTCATTGGTAGATACGGGATAGATACCTGTGGGTTTTAGGGGTCCATTTGGGGTAGGGTAGGGTAGGGTAGTGGTTCAATCTTATCTGGGGTTGTATGCATGCATGCGTGCATGCAGGTAAGAATCGTGAAGGAAAGAAAGAGAGAAAGACCCTTCTTACTTATGAAGTTCGTTTGGATGTTTGGTGCGCGATCGTCGGTACTTGGTGAGGAACGAGGGAGATCGGCGAGGGATTGGAGGGTGGGTAGGGGTGGGGTGGGGGTGGGAGGGACCTGAGTCGAGGGGGGAGAGGTGAGTTGAGGGGAGGTGAGATGAGATGAGGTATGATGAGATTGTATGATTGTTTGTTCGTTCATCCGTGGATGGGGATTCTGGGATGTGGATTCTGGGATTTTGGGATTTTGTAGTTTTGTGAGGCTTCTAGAAGGTTGGAAGGTTGGAACTTGGAAGGTTGGGTGGGTGAATGGATGTTCGGGAAGGGATTTTGGGTAGGGATTTGATTGGGTTTGGTTGGGCCAATGAGTGGTGGGGGAGTAGCGAGGAGGAGTGGCGATGGGGAGGGGAAGAGGAAGAGAAGGGGATTTTTAGATGACATGGAATATGCTAGATTGTATTGAATTGCTAGATTGTGTTGAATTGTAATGGCATAGCATGGAACAGTTCGATATGTGATATGTGGATATGTGGATAAAATGATCGACGATTTTAGCCGCGCGCGGAATCAGGAACGACTTGCTCGCTTGCTTGATTGCTTGCTTCTAGATGGTTGAAAGTGGGGTGATGGGATGGGGGTGCTTTCTTAGGGTTAGGTGACGTATTTGGTGTTTATTTTTGTTAGTTGGGTGACGTATTATAGTGGGTAATAGGTGGTGGTGGTTGATAGAGATGGATTTGAGTTTGAGTTTGGTCTTGGTCTTTATGGTTTTTTGTTTTGTTTTGTGGAGGGGGAGGGGGGCGTCGCTTAATTCTTCTATCTTTTTCTGTTGTTTTTTTTGGATAGGATTGAGATTTCTAGGTGGGTTTTAGATATTAGATCTTTGTTCTTTAGGTTTCTGGATAGATAGATAGATAGATAGATTTATTTGTCAATCTCATTCCATGTATTGATTCATGTTTTTGCGAAATATTTAGAGATATCTCTTTTTTTTTCATGTAGTTGGCGAATGGGTATTTTGAAGTTTGATATCTATTGTTCGAATGCATATATGGTTGGTTAATAAGGCCAATGATTATGTAAATATATAAATCAAAAATTATATATCAAAAATTAAATATTTGGTAAGTGATTTACCACGCTATGGAGGAAACTGGATCTAACCAACACAGGCGATGGTCTTTTAGGCTCTTTTGATATGGAGTGGTGTTCAATTCCTATTGGTATTAATAATCATTCCTGAGATATATCATTCTATACTATTGCAAAAAAAAGGCACGAAGCCTTCGTTGTGAGATAGGAGATGAGCGGTGGCATGCCCAGATTGAAAAATTGAACAAATCTATCGTGATAGCGAGCAAATCCTGAATGCCCAAACTCTCCGAAGGGTATAAGCTGATATAGGAGTAGACTATCTTGAGATCATTCTATCATCCCTTTGTGCTTCTGATGTTGGAATCAATGTGTCTTAATCTGTGTGTATACTCGGCTTTGGCAAGCGAGATCGAGTATGAATTGTGAATGTTAGTTAACACTCCTAGCTTCTGGGCATTCTTTATCTTCTCTTTGGTGCTTTCGGTCTTGTTTCCAAGAGAAATCACGACTTTTTCCTGCATGAAGTGGGACTGTCTTTCCTAGGAATTGGCGTAGAAATGCTGATAGCAATGGTTTTAACTCCGTTGTGGCACAATCATTATTCTCGTCTAGTGGAAAGGAATAGAAATACAGGAGATGGTACCCCACCGGTGTCAGAGCCTGAATTCCGATTAATACCGTAAGCTTAATGCCCTGACTTGAACTCATCTCAAATTCCATTAGACTGCACTATGTGTTTCGAATGCTTTAAATTGTGATTAGAATCATTAGAAAGATGTATCGACCAGTTTGATATGATGAAGGGCAGCTAACATTTTCAAGTGCCATTCTAGGAGGTCCTCGGGTAACTCTTGGGCTGTTTTGGTTCGGATGGACACAGTAAACCTGGAGTCACAATGAATTCTAATAACTCGCAGGTTCTCCTCAATCCACTGGATCGTCCTAATCATTGGATCGAGCATATTTGGTATGGGAATGACTCTCGTGTTCTCTGGTACTTTCGCATTCCTAGTGGATGCATAGTAAGTTACAACTCTTATTTACTTGGTGATATAAACTATCGAGATGCCTTCCACTGGGCTCAACGTTCCCACATCAATATCTCTCCAGCAAAATTAAACTCATGAAGCATCGACTCATAGCCAATATCTGTGAACTCGGATGCTAACTCCGTTTACAGTTCTGTGTATACGGCAAGTGCTCTCGCCGCAAATAGCTTCGCTAGAAGCTCTTTTGCGGCTGCTTTCCCATTGTTTGGGATTCAAAGTAAGCAGGTTTCCGGTTTCTTCTATTTCCCTCTGACTGACAAGCGGCCCACAGTGTTTAACAAGCTAGGATATCAATGGGCAACTACATTGCTTGCTCTGCTTTCTCTGGCAATGGCTCCTTTCCCGTGAGTATAGAGGAACGGAATCGGCATATCTCTTGCTTATCATCACAATAGATTCATATTCTATAAATATGGGAAAATAATTCGAAAGAGACAGTCCAGAGGATGATGTCCATGCTGTTCATACATCTAGGTGATTATTGCTATAAGTTCACTTCACTAGAAATTTTCACCTTTATTATCAAATGCTACAAGATTTTTACTATCACTTTACAGGGGGGTTCGGTTGATTGTGGAATTTCGTTTAAATCAGATGCCTAGATACCTAGGTAATAAGTACTGGTTTGTTTAGGGACAGTGGTTCGGAAACTTCAATATGAGTCCGTGCGCCTACTGTTGAAATCTAGTGAGCAGCCAACAGAGTGACAACCTTGAGATTCCATTGTCCGAAAAATGTGTTGCCAGTGGGCTGAAAACTGGGCTGTGGAGTTAAAATTATAATCAGGCAAAGCTTGGAAAGCTCGATGAAGCAACGAGACCCCGACAGAAACTCATTTACCCACAGTAATCCGAATAATCTCGAGCTTTAACAATCCATCATCTCTTTCTGCCAGGCTGCTTATCCAAGAGTGAAATTCAACTCGGCAACTCCCTCCCAGTTTTCTCTCTCAAGCTTATTTTTTAAATCTACAAGGTATCGCACTTCCAAACACATACCATGTCTCCTCATGACAGCATCGTTTTTACTGTGTTCAAAGGTTCTAAAGCTGGCGATATCATCGAGTCCGATTCAAAACGTCCAGCTTTGAGTGGTGATCAAGTCTTGATCTCTGTTTCTGCGTCCGGTCTTTGCGGCGGTGATTTGCTGTTCAAGTACAATGATGTAAGGCTTGACATATCTTATCTTCATAGAATATGCTAACTGAATGCTCCAGATGACTCTTGGACACGAAGGTGTTGGTGTCGTTGTTGCAACTGGCCCGGAAGTCCAAAGTCTCACGAAAAGCGCTCGCGTAGGATGGGGATTTTTACAAGATACCTGTGGCAAATGCAAGCAATGCGACTGCGGAACTGACGTGTTCTGCTCGGAGCGAAAGATGTACGGCCGCTCAGACCTTGATCAGGGTAGTCTGGCTTATGGCATTGTCAAGAAGGAGAGCCGACTGTTTCTGATTCCTAAAGAGCTTTCCGATGAAGAAGCAGCACCCTTGATGGTATGTCAGAACTCGTAATCTACACCTTAGGTCTCATTTTGCAAAAATAAAGCTTCATTGTTTCTTCAATTTCGCTCATTTAATGTCGCAATTAGTGTGCTGGAGCTACGTGCTTCAATGTGCTCGACACCTACGACGTGAAACCAACTGATCGGATAGGTGTCATCGGTGTTGGTGGGCTCGGCCATCTGGCTATTCAAGTAATATAATCAGATATCTCCTCTTTATACTATACTAATTTTCTCTTCTTTAGTTTGCATTGAAAATGGGCAATGAAGTCATTGCCTTCTCCAGCGCCCAATCCAAAGAATCTGATGCTCTAGCTTTTTGCGCTAGCGCTTATTACAATGATTCAAATATCAAAGAGGCCAGTCTCGGTGGCGCTCTCGACGTCCTCATTGTGACTGCTCCCGCCCTACCAAAGTGGGGTATCTACCTCCCATTCTTGGCTCCCAAAGCTAAGATCTTTGCACTCACCATTGGACCTGGAAATCTCGCATTACCCAATATGCCACTATTGTTAAATGGTATCACGATCCAAGGAAGTGTGTTAGCGCCTACAAATGTGCGTAAGCGCATGCTGGATTTTGCTGCCGCTAAAGGCGTAGAGCCAAAAGTACACAAGTTTGTGATGGACCGTGATGGCATTGTTAAAGCTTTCGGAGTATTAAAGGAAGGAAAAATGAGATATCGTGGAGTCTTAGTCGTACCAGAAGAGAACCGACTTAAGTGAACTGTTGGTAAATTTTCAAGTAGGTCTAGATATTGAAAATTACAGACCTTGAAAGCAATTTATTTAACCAAAAAACTTCTATCGTTATCAATCTTATGTTCTTTCATGCTGTCTTCACGTCAGCAACTCACCATGATCATACCTCCAGTATAATCGGAGGTATGGTATGTTATCCAGCCAAAAGAAAGGACAGCTAGGTCTTGGTCCCTTTCCCAGCACGTAGCTCACAGCTATCAACGTAATTCTGAAACTGCAGTGATTTTTGAAAGCAAGCGACATCGAATTAGGCATCTTTTGGATAACTCTTCATAGTTCATGACAATATTTATATTTAACTACTTCCTCTTAACTAGCTCTCCAATACAAAAGGAATGACAGTGAATTCACCAACAGGCTTCAGACCTAAGAATTTCGAGGGCTGGTGTTGCATTAGACCGTGCACCAACTGTTGGTATGTGCTGTACTGAGAGGCAACTAATATTAAGCGAGGAAAGCACCACTAATTATCAGGGGTACGATGCGATACTACCCCGCGAACTAGGATGAAACTATCTGCCCTCGAACAGGAATATGTCATCTAATTTTGAACGGACAAGGTAAGTTAGTGGCGATCAGTATTTCCCCGTCTAATACCAAAATAATTCATGCATCTAGCTGAGATGATCATTCCGGGGCGTAGTTCTTGCATGATCCATGAAGTAACGGGGGTGGACACATCAGATTAGACCCTGGTAAGCAACGATTTTGCCCAATTTAGTTAATTCTGTACATTCTACAATTCTATTTGTTGGTAATTCCTACAATTTTGTGCTCTTCGTACACAGCTATGTGTCCGCAACTTTTCCCTTTCTGTAAAGTATTAAATAGTCAAGTCTATTCCATGAGGGATGTAATCCAAAGGAAGCAAACAGCCGGAGCCAAGAAATTCAGAGTTTTAGCTAGACATGGTTACAACGCCGCTTCGTAGGCTAGTAAATCATGATCTCTCGCTGTCACTCCATGAGTCAATAAGGATCGGGCCGCACAGCTGCATATTTTTTTGGCATTTCAGGCGTTTCAAGCATTCGAAATCGAGATTAAGTATTGAGTATGAATTGTGTTACAATCCTTGCCACGGTGCATAATATTGTGCTGTTCACTTCTATTTCAGCAAGATGGTTTAAAAGTTGTCCACCTTTCGACACAATCTTTTCCTCGGCATAAAAAAGCAAGCGATTGGCGCTAGTGTTTCACGCACGCACATTTATAGCTTCCCATCTACGTACCTAGCTAGCCTCTAATCAGACATGACCATGCAAAGAATTCAGCACTTACACTTCACGGCCACCAAGTGAAACCAACAGTCAGTGAAGTGCCAGAATACTGATTTTCATTCATGCTGGATAGCGAGAACTTGACCATATATTCTGGCGGAAAGATCTAGTTCAATAGGTAGTTTTATCTGAATCCAGGATATCGGCTATGGCTCATTTCCCAAGTACGGTAAGAGGATCCAGGCTTAGGGTCATATTCAACGACCAGATGAGCGTCTGTAATCACTTCCGCACTATGTGCTGCCAAATTTCCAGGAGTAACTATCTCTTCTCTAGTTGCAGAACCTGTTCTGGCTACGATATCAAACTCCGTCTTGCGAGCCCGAATCTTCTTACTGATACCATTTATTGACTTTGCGAGTGCTATTTTCTTTGCTAGCTCTGTGTTGTAGGTTTTAGCTTCGGCGTACTTTGGATGAAGAAACTGTAGCTGACGGCATAGCTCTTCAATGACATCCATATTGATAACTTTTCGCCAAAGCATATATGTTGGCTAAATTCTCGAAGACAGAACTCGATCGGAATTTGTTGGCAGTCTTCTAATCGACACCATAAATCCGAGCAAATGTATCACCATCTATGCGAAATCCTGGTCATTGAGGGTAGAGGTATAAAGTCATATCGTTCTTGACATCGAACGCATTAGCAGTGTTTGAGCCTCACTGTAAATGAGTATTTACGGTGGTATCATTCTTCTGGATCCCATACAATAGTACAGCAACAAGACTTGATTTGGCTGTATTAACATAATATTGTTTTGTTAATCTCTCACCTCAAAGTCTTTAAATATCTCTTCACAATCCTTCTCTGTATCAAACTTTTAAAAAACACTACTTAGTTCATTCCAGCCGCATCCAACAAGATCCGCGTCTAATTATTCCACTACATCAAGATCTGCACATATCAGTAACATACACCCAAAGCACTTCATAATGCAGAATAACACGAATGGTTTGGCCATTAGCGCTCCTGTAAGCTCTCTTACCATACACTCCTATCATCAGAACGAGCAAGTACCTCCATCTCCCCCAAGAACCAGACCATCGTCATCCTGGTCCTTATCTCCCTCCATCTCACCATCTGGATCTCAACCCCCTTCACCGAGGAGAGCACGATCCTCCACTCCCTCTCCCCCAACCCTCCTCACCACCCGCCAAAAAGACGAAGAATACTTCCTCTACCAAGAAACCCACAACAGAATCCTCTCTCAGATCAACGAGCGCGCAAGCGGTATCCCAAATCCGGATAGCAATAATATCGGTATCGCTACGGGAGAAGAATTAACGAGACAATATCTCATTTTGAAAACAATTGATACATGCTCCTCATATGAAGTCAAGGAACTTGGAATCTTTCTGAGTCGGAATCGCTTGGTGAGATTGTGGGTGCAGAATTTGCTAGATGATGCGGCAGAGGTGATGAGGAGAGAGGGGAAGGTCGTGGAGTATAGGTGGAGAGATGTGGTGGAGGAGTTGGTGGTAGGGAATAGGATTGTGAGGGAATTGTTGACGGGCCTGTTGTTGCGAAAGGTGGAGGATAGGAGGTGGGAGGTGAGGAGGTTTTTGGATGGGGACATTGCGAAGCGTGTGGAGGAGTTGAGGGTGAGATGAGGGGGGGTTGGTTATTAGAATGGGATGGGGGTTTTTGAGAGAAGATTTGATGAAGGGGTAGGAGAGGGCAGATTTAACACTAGTCATTATGTTGATAAACCGTTTTGTGCCGTGGCACTCGAAGTTAACTAGTCGATAACTAGATTAGATCCCAAATTGACAATCTCATCCAGCCAGACAAAGTTGATAGCTTTTTGCTCTTCGACACATTATGACTTACGATGTGACTTTATCTACCGTTCGTCTTGATATAAACACATAAATAAGAACACCTACATACTTCCTCAGGTATACAGTATGAATGCCCATGAAAAAGAATGCAATAGTCTGAAGGTGAGTGTCGAAGGTGAAATTTTTTCCAATTTGGTCTAGTTCGCCGATCGCCATTGAGCTCAATAATATCGCCGCATCTTTCAGCTCGTTTCAACCCTTCTTTTTTCATGACATCCTCTTGGAGAGTAGAGTCAATATGGTGTGTACTCTGAAGAGATCGAGTTGAAAGTATTTGCTAATGGTAATTAATAGTCTTCTTTATCATCCGAACAAGGAGCGTCAAACATGTCAAGTCTACCCAGTCATGGCGCTGAACCCAAGTCTGGCTCACCATGTACCGATCCTGAAACTGGTCATGTCGATCTCAATCTTGGTCAGTATAATTTCTCGAGCTTCGAATTATGACAACTGCTGAATTGTTTCATAGCCGGTCAATCTCCATGTCAGCTTGGTAGAAACATTGCGAAACTCATCAAGGACGGAAAGGTCACTTTCAAGCATATCCAAAGCGGTCTCAACAAAATTCAAGAGAGAGAAAGAATGGAACAAGAAGCTCCAATCCAAGTTTTTGACAAACTCTCAGCTTATGAAGCTCCAAGAATCGTTATAGAGCTTCTTGAGAAGAACGTCGTCATCAGAGGATGGTTCTGGAAGCACTGGAATCTGGAAATGTTACTTGGAAATCAGCTGGAACTTGCGTAAATTATCGACGTCATCAAAACAATCTCTCTTTCAAGTCTCCAGGGCAGCATCAGATTCTTGATATGTGAAAATGATCTGATCAAGGAATGCTCGAAGAAGAAATTGTTGGTTGCTCAAAAGGATGGCACTTTTGCAATTCGCAAGTTCGAGCCGGACATTATCTAAGATCATCTATAGGGATGGAATCTTCGTCATTAATTTGCTCTACATAAATGGTGTTCCTCGCTCATCCGCGGAAGGCTTATTTATAGTGATGACTACAAAGACATATCACACAGATAGGCCTGGTTGTTATGCAAATAATGTACCACAATTACCTACATCTACAAAATAACTCTACGTCCATGGTCTTCATTTCGCAGCTTGATGTATTACATATAATACTGAGTTTGATGACAAATTTGAGGTGAAAATCACAAGTGTAATAATTGCTATCAATGCCCGGCATTGATATATCTTATAGTGTAGAATAGAGTACAGTATGAGAATCTATGTGTATTACGGGTAGGATATCATGATTTGCGGGTTGAAGGAAAAATGGATGAAAGTAGTAGTAGGTATACAGAGGTAAGGTTACATTCCCATCACTTCGACTGAACCATTTCACTCATGCATACATGATGTTTCCAACTTGGCCAAGAACAGATGCATTATTTTGGATTAGATTGGATAGTCTAGTTTTGTCAATTCCGTTCAATAAATCTAATCCCATGATTTGATACCAGATCTCTTATGAAAAATCCCCAAGTGAGGAATGTATGGATGAGATGGTGACACAATACTACCAGCCAGCCAGCCAGCTAGTAAATCCTCCCTACTTCATATCTCCGAGTCCAATTTCCTGATGATAATCCTGGAGGAAGATACTTGTGTGGATACGTCATGTCTTTTCTACTTGTCCTTTTTCTCATTCTTTACTAGTGAAGGTATCTCTTCTAAAACCATAGATCCAGCTTGGGGAATCGAAGAAGTTGGGGAATCTGCGAGACGAGATTGAGATTGAGAAGTTGGAGCGAGTTTTAGAGGCGAGATCTCGGAGGTTGGGATGGGATGGTCGAGGAAGGAGGAGGTGAGTCTGCTTGGAGCTTTGCTGGGAGGTTCGCTTAGAAGGTGAGAGGTGGGAACGCTGGGGACTAGCGGGTTGAGGTCAGTTTTGAGGTTGTGGTTTATGGATATTAAGATTATGATTTTATAATTAAGAGATAAGTAGATAGTGTGTAGGAAATCTATACATGAGAACGAGAATGAAATGGAATGGAAGTGATCGTACTTGCAGAAGAAACCTCGAGAGCCTCGATAGTCTCAGAGGTAACAGAACATCCATCATCCACCTTACTCTCAGAAATTGCAGCAGCAGGCGTCGGTGTCTCCGGGAGAGGAATCTTCGCTGCGAGTTTAAGTTTTTCGAGAGAGGATGGTGTGTTTGGGATGGGGGTCTCTGGGAGAGGAACTTTGGCGGCTGGGTTGGGGGTTGAGATTGCGGTGGGGATTGGGGTAGAGGGGAGGGGAATTTGTGATGGTGTGATGGGTTTGGAGGCTGAGGCTGCGGATGCAGCTGTGGTGATGAGGTGTGTTAGTTATCTGGAGATGGAGATGAAGATAGGAGTCTGGGGAGACGACATACCAGAGCGCGATTGCGGAGTACTTGGAGTATCCATAACTGCGGATTGAGTCACCGTGATGTTTATTGAGTGATGAGATATGAGAATACGTTGTAAAGTCAGATTCTCAAGAAATAAGACGGGAAACTTAGAACTTATGTATCTGAATTTCTCTTTGGATTATGTTTGAAATTACACAATCAGTAAGTTGTGCAAACAGATACTTTCATTTGCTAGAGATTGTGATGAACAAACTCATTAGAGACAAGTGGTTTGTAGGTGCTAGTGTGGTTTTCACTGGATGTTATTCACTCTTTGTGGGCAATTAGCTCAGGATATGGCTAGAAGTAGGTGTGTGAAATTGTAGCATATAGATAGATATTAGATAGTCTTTTGTCCGAGTAGCTCTGCATTGTTAAATGAAATATACATTTATTGATATGATAAAAAGAGTAAGCTTATCTCATCAGTGATATGATAGTCAAACAGTCAAACAACCCGTAAAACCAGTCCCATAATCTTCATTCCGCAAATCCTCTATATCCTGCTGTCAACTCTCCCTCGAGCCCTGTTGTGATTAGACATTAATCTAATCCGTCATTATTCACCAAGTTTCTCATCCAGTTCTCACCTCATTTCCTGCAAATACTTGTGTTCTCTCAACGCACGTACCAGGAAGAATAACAGAGCAATGTAAAATGTGCAAGTACTGAGAAATTATCTTTGATGCATTTCGCTCAAGGAAACGCCTACTGATCTGAATTTCCTAGTATATCATGTCCTAAGCTTACTACTCGACCCCTCGTTTCACGTTTTTGACTACTTTGCAAATACACCGGAGTAACCTATGCTTGAATATATATTCGTATTGTAATTCTTTCTAAATTGAATTTGCACGAAGCTAGTTCTATAGATAAGCTGTGCTAGCCGCTCGCTAGCTATATCAAAACCCTCATATGCAGTTATAGAATAGATAACCCAATAACCATCTATCATCTAACGATAAAGAAAAGAAATTAAAATACATCAGGATTGGGGGCGTAAGGGCTCGTTTGATTGCAAAATCCGCGCTGAATCTGCTGAAATAATTCGTTCTTTGTATCACTATAGATTCTGTAATAATAATAATCCGTTTCAAAAAGAGTGGATTATTGATTTATAGTTTTATAGTTTGTATATTAAATTTATTATAAAATCTATAAAAATAAAAGGAAATGAAATATATATATAGTATATATATAAATTAAATAGAGTAATTCGAATTTTTAGTTTATTATTGTTATTTGAATAATTGAATAAGTAAATATAGGGATAGCTTTATTTAAATTTAAATTTTAATTTAAAATAAATCTATAGTTTCAAACTTTATTTACTAAAGCTTTAGACTTTATTTACTAAAGCTTTAAACTTTATTTATTAAAGCTTTAGACTTTAAAACCTATAAAGGCTTATAAAAAGAGCGAATTATTTCAATGGATTTAATGAAATCTATTTTTTCTAATCCTTATTTTCAATCCGTATTTTTATTTTCTTATATAAATTTATTAAAAAACGCGAATTATTTAATATCATTTTAAAATGATTCACCCCCTTTTTATTTCAAAATATACTAAATTTATTGAAATATAGATTATTCAATAGAATCTGTGATTCGATATCCAAATATGAATTCAAAATCTGTTTTCAAAAAGAATAAATATTCAATGGATTCAGCGCGGATTTGTACATCCAAACTAGCCCTAAGCGGCAATCGCCTGTCCGATAGCAGTATATAAAAGCTCATACATTATCTGGGTTCAGGTGAGTCGATAGTAACGTAGGCAAAGAGTACAGAGCCATAAAAGACTTACTACAATAGAGAACATACTACCAGCGGAGTTTGCTATAGAGGGAAGACTAGCTGTGAAATACCAACGGACATAGTAAGACTTATTACAATAAGTCGACCACTCTATTTTCGAGCCACCCCTGTTTTAGGCCACCCTTTTACACCAAAAATCACTTTTTTGGCCTATCAATATCTCTATCAATATAGAATATAATTTAATAATAATTCATATTTATATAATTCAAGTTATTTTAAATCTATTCTAAAAAAAATTAGATTTTTAGGATTTTTATAGATTAATTTCTAAAGCTTCAAAATATCAATTTTTAATTTATATAAAAATCACATATAAATTTAAATTTTTATAAAATCTATAATAACTTTTAAAGAAAAATACCTAAAAATAAATTTATAAAATATTTATTTCGAAAGATTTTGAATAAATAAAAATTCTTTATAAACAAATATTTAAAAAGATACCCTCAAAACTACAAAGATTATTTATATTATTTTTAATTAAAAATACATATGATATATTGTTTTGATTAATTAATAATATAATATATATATCTTTTCAAAAGACATTCGATCTAATATTAGCCTATAATATGATCAAATCACATGATCATCGCTTAAAAGGAGCTTTTAGTCCGGTACGGCCTTGAAGAAATAAAGAATAATTAATTCTTTATTAAATCTTTAAAGAAATCTTTATTCATAAGGAATGGCCGGATTAGGAAATGATCGACGAAGAGATCAATGAAAGTAGGAAAGCTAGATTAGTAGGAAAAAGCATAAAATAAGACCTTTTCCCCTTTAATATAGAATAAGCAAGTAAATAATTCGATATAGACTCTTTAAAATCACGTGTTATATTGCTTAATAATCCATTTTAGTCGTTAACAAGAGCCAGCTTCTATATTTTATTATTAGCCAATGACCTACAATAATTTATTTTACTTTAAATTTATTATATACTATATCTTTATATCTATTCATTTTTTTTTAAAAAAAATATTAAATTTTTATATAGATTTAGATAAAAGATATGTAATTTTCTTTTAATAATTGTTATTAAAAAGTAATTAAAGATTATATAGAAATTTAAAATTTGTAAATAATTTCTATATAAATTCAAAAATCGATATTTTGAAGCTTTAAATTTTAATCTAAAAAAATTATAAAAATCCTAAAAACCTAAAAATTCTGATATAAATCTAAAATAGTTTAAATATATATATATATATATATAAATTTTTATTAAATTATATTCAATATTAATAGAAATATTAATAATAATCAAAAGTGATTTTTGATGTAAAAAAGTGGTTCAAAAAAGAAATAGCCTGAAAATAGGGTGGTTGACTTAATTGGTGATATTAGTTGGGCTCACCTGATCGTACTGATATCCATGAATGTTTCGTTTTCTGAGCAACTCCTCATAGATTATTAGAAGAACCTGTATAGTAGAGATTATATGGCATTTAGAATAGAATGTATAATCAATTAATGTTGATTTTTTGGTAAAGAGAAAGATAAAAAATCTACAAGCAATAATCGAATCAAGAAAATAATCAAACATTCCCTTCCACAAACAACATCAATACAACAACAATATACTTCACCAGATACAATCAAAACTCCTAAATCACATCTAGCCATCAAACTCCACGATACATAAACGAACGTAAAATTATATCCTATCCATTTCCAATCCATTTCTAATATATATACTCTAAAACCCTCACCCTCATCTAATCATCATCCCTACTTCATCTCAAACCCCAACCCCCGTATACCGTCTAAGAAAATCTACAACGTCGCCATGCCCATAGCCAAAACACCCATAAAGAGAGCAGTAAGACTTATATGATTAATACTGGCGGTCGACTTAGGGGTAGTAGTAGAAGAAGTTGATTTTTCCGTCGCAGCTATTGAATCCCAAAAATTAGTCTTCATTCATGTCTTCATTTACCCTTGCTCTCTCCCGAACCCGAACAAAACAAGAAATAACTCACCATTCGAAACCTCAATACCCATACTCTGACACTCGGCCATCAAAGTAGCATTGGCCTCCATCATCATAACCTGCATACTAGCCACACTAGCCGCGGCCTTAATATTTGCCTCCTTTGTCGAATTGCCCTTGGCAATCTTACTCAGTTTCGAATCATCCATGGCCAAATCCGCGATTTTCTGAAGAGCGACTACCATTTTACATTCATCGGCCATAAAGACCGCAGGACAAGCTGCTTGTAGTGTAGCATTTGATTGTAACGTTTGAAGTTTCGCAGCGGCATCTGAAGCTTTGAGTTCGATTTCTGCTACTTTGGTCATGTCATTGTTGACGGTGGCGGTAACCAGTGTTTCGTTGGCAGCGAAGTCAACAAATTTTTGGAGGAGAAATTGTTGGTTACATGATGAATTGGTCATGATTGCTGAATCAATGACGGCGCAGTCAGCCATGAGGGTAGTGTTGCTTTGAAGCTCCGTGAGTTTCACAGAAGCGGCGGAAGCTTGAGCTTGGAGAGAAGCAGCTCTTGTTGCGTCATCTGGTAGATATTAGTTTCACTATCTTGGGGTTGATTTATAGAGAGCTGAAGAGATTGGTGAAATTCAGAGAATCTTGGAGTATAACTTACTTCCGGTGACAGCATCGACCTCGGTTTGGTTGCTGGCCAACTGAACCAAGGCGTTCAACTTCAACATTTCCTTGCATGTCTGTGTCTCGGTAAGGGTTCCATTATAGCCCTGAGCTGCCACAGCAGTGGAGAAGAGGAAAGAGACAAAAACTGTTGAATATTGCATAGTTGTTATGAAAAAAAATAGAACCGGTCTAGATAAAAAGAATATAATATTAAACGGACCTGCCGGGAAGTTAAAATGTATAGAGGGAGTGAAAGAAGATATTATGAGTGATAGGGTAAAAGAGAATACTCGTGAGCGACTTTCAATACTTATATGGACACTCGGTACTTCGCACACTAAATCAAATTCATTATTCTACATACATGAAGCCAATCCATGTTTCGGATGACAAGAAATCACGGACTATTGACTTGAACTCGAGAACAGATGGATGATTGGGTCGGGTGGCTGTGATAATTTCAAAGCTCTCGAGCCCATATATTGGAACAAATCATGCTTGGGAATGCAATAATCATCCAGTCTCGCTGACGAGTCTTCTATTTTTGAAATCAGAATCAGACTAAAAATGGCTAGACTATCGAACTCGCCGACTCTTCAGACCTTCTTGCAGGCTTCCATAGCTTCCACACTATACCAATTTCTCTAACATTATGTTTGCGAGATTTGTAACGCCACTCCTTTCGGTATGCCTTGCAAGTATTATGGGGTTATCTTGATTTAAGAAACGTGGGTGAAATTACGCGAAACAATCAGGTTGCAGATCTCCCGCTTTGACAAACCTCAATTGGTGAACATTTGCTGTTTCAAAGTATCGACAAAGTGTCAATGCGGCTATGATGAAAAGGGAGACTTGTCATTGGGTATCTATGTAGTATATTGAACATGCAAAAGAAACGTTTGTTCGTGGAACCGTAGTCTAACGTTTTGTGCGACGACACTAACGTTCGAATCTCGAGGTGCAGTAAGCTTTCTACTGGGAAAGTTCAAGCATCCCTTCTCCGTTCCTTTCTCCAATCCACAAATTTGTGGGAAAATAATCTGCTGAACCATTTCAAAGGTTCCTCGGCAAAACTACTAGGGAACATGTTCCATTCGATTTCATGTATCTTCTTGTTCACTAGATCCTTTCCAATTTGGACCGTTTCGCCATTTTCTTTATATTCTACATCAGCCTCGATAATAGCCCCGTTTCGTGCCGTGAAGTTGGCCTTGAACTGTATCTCTGCATCAGTGATGTTGATCATGTTTCAATTTCCCGTTCTACACTCACATCTGGTGGCAAGTCTCTGGGAAGCGGAAGCTGTTTGTTTTTATTTTTTATTGATGCATCTGCTGAAAACAAAAATTGGGGGGTTTGTGAGAATATCCAATCTAAAGACTGTTTTCGAAACTGTCAGCTTAAGGTTCGTCACAGGAGGAAAGATAAAAGGGTCTAATCACGCACAGTAAGCTCTTCCAAACCTTTAGATATCTCGGGAACTTCTTTGACATCCTCCCGTAAGAGTATTGGTTCTTGAGGACCATACATCGCACTAAACTCCTCTACTACCGCTTGTTCGAATGCCTTATTTTGGATCTTGACATTTGCAACTGAAGAACTGACACTTTCCACACCACGAGCAGTGATGAATCTCATTGCAGGGGATCTCAAAAATTTGCCAATGTTTGCAATATTTGGAGAGTTTAGTAAACAAGTACCGTGGTGAAGAGATCTTTCCCTTGTTAACTTATAGGCCGAGCCTGATACCTTGAATACTTTGAACCCGCTTACACCCACGTTTGTTGGCTTCAATACTATATCATGTCGAGCATTAACCATAGCCCGATCAACACCAAGTTTATGTAAAGCTCTCACTACCATCTCGGCATGTTTATCGCGATCGAAATGCGAGGTAGGGCATATGACACAGTAATTGACATTTCCAAGATCGTGAAAGACTGTTCCACCACCCGAGCGCCGTCGAACCAATGCTATATCTCCAATTGGGGATTGTGCAAGTCGGCCAAGATTCACTTCATTCCAAGGGTTTTGATTTCGTCCAATAACAATACTGCGTTCATTGGTATAGAGAAACAAGACGGTGGAATCTGCGGGGGTCTTTTGTAGAAGATAATGTTCGATGGATAAGTTAATGAATGGATCGTTTGTTCGGGATATATATATTTGGGATTTGTTGATTGGATTGGTAGCTTTTTGGACGAATCTTCCTATTGATACACTACTATGAGTGGAAACATTTCTTCGAACAAAGAACTCTTTGCTTATCGTGCTTCTGCCACGTAATATGAATTGGCGCATGAATGCTCTCGATGGGATTATTGATATTTGGTACATTTGGAAATCCCCAAGCATCCAAGCATCCAATATACTCTCCGGACGTTGAATGTGTTGACTTCTTCATACAAAGTTCCGAGATGGTTCAGAGAGATTGACATTTCCAGATTTCCTAGTCAATTGACAAGGGTATTCTTCGGGATATGATCACATGATAACATCACCTCCACCAGACTCTCGATGACCAGGGGATTTCTTTTCCCATCTCACATCATCCCACATCATCCCGACGAATCGGGTCCGGGCTCGGGCTCGGAAAAAGTCAAGAAAGAGTCAAAAGAGTCATCACATCAATTCATTTCTTGATTTTTATTTACATATAATAGAGACTCTTGTTGATAGATACCCTTTTCTACTTTATTCCATATTCCTCATACTTCTTCTCAGAATGTCTACATTTGGTCAATATTTCAAAGTTACTACGTATGTACAAATCATTCAACTTCAACTCAATTGACACCATCACCAGATTCATTTCCACACAAAGTTACCCCTCCATCACACATTCAGCATAAAAGTGCTAACTTCTCTTCCTTCTCATAGCTACGGAGAGTCGCATTGTCGCTCTGTAGGATGTATAGTCGATGGAGTTCCACCAGGAATGGAGCTCACAGAAGCAGATATCCAACCTCAAATGACTCGTCGTCGTCCAGGTCAATCCGCCCTTACCACTCCCCGCGATGAAAAAGATAAAGTCGAGATCCAATCTGGAACAGAATTCGGAATTACCCTTGGCACACCGATTGGAATGATTGTTCGTAATCAGGATCAGCGACCACACGATTATGGAAACAAAACAATGGACCTTTACCCTCGCCCTTCTCATGCGGATTGGACATACCTCGAGAAGTACGGTGTCAAGGCTAGCAGTGGTGGTGGAAGAAGCAGCGCAAGAGAAACAATTGGTAGAGTGGCAGCCAGTGCCATCGCTGAAAAATATCTAAGACTCGCACACGGAATTGAGATTGTCGCATTTGTTTCTTCCGTTGGCAGTACCCATATGTTCCCACCAACCGTTGAACACCCAAGTCCCTCCACAAACCCCGCTTTCCTCTCACTTATACAAGACGTTACACGGGAACGTGTTGACGAATTCGTCCCGGTCCGCTGCCCTGACGCTAAAGCATCCGAGAAAATGGCCGAAATTATCGCAGAATACAGAGATAAACAAGATAGCATTGGAGGAACTGTTACTTGCGTAATCCGTAATGTTCCTTCTGGCCTTGGTGAACCTTGTTTCGATAAAATGGAAGCAATGCTCGCTCATGCTATGCTCAGTATCCCAGCCTCCAAAGGTTTCGAAATCGGATCCGGATTCGGTGGCTGTGAAGTCCCAGGTTCCAAACACAATGATCCATTTATTCTTGCTACTGAAGTACCACCTCTCGAGACTGGTGCATCAAAGAATGGAATTCCTCGTCCTAAGTTAACAACTAAGACCAACAATTCTGCTGGTATTCAAGGAGGTATCACCAACGGTGCACCCATCTATTTCCGTGTAGCTTTCAAACCAGCAGCCACCATTGGTCAAGCCCAACAAACTGCCACCTATGACGGTAGTGGTTCCGGTATTCTCGAAGCCAAGGGTCGTCATGATCCATGCGTTGTTCCTCGTGCGGTACCTATTGTAGAGGCAATGGCGGCTCTCACAGTCATCGATGCATTAATGGCACAACAAGCCCGTCAAACTTCAAGGAGTCTGTTACCACCTCTCAAAAATATCGTGCCTGCAAAATACACACTAGTAGGTGGTGAAGCTGCAAAGGAGAAGATGGAAATACAGGATAAGGGAGTTGCAGGTGGTATTGATGGGGAGGTTTTGAATGGATCAAATTAACTCACGCTTTTAAATGTAAATTGTAAATAGTTTTGGGGTAGAATAAAAGCGTTAAATGGGCTAGTTGCATGAAATTCGGCGTTATTTCCTCTGATCATTTCAAAGATCGAAAGACGATGACAATATAAATTTGAATTTCCACTCTCATTACATCTTGCCGATGCATGAAATTACTTGTAATCCGATAGTTCTCTGCTGGATCTAGAATTAGAATCAGCTATCGAGATGGAATGAAGATTTAAGCCCCTGAATAATAGGCGCCTGAACTGCTCGAGCTACTCTAGGCGAAAACCCAACCGAGTGATCATGCATTTCGCCAAAACAAGCTTAGTTCCTCATCACTTCGAGCACTTCGAGGACACAGATTAAAATAGAAACAAAATTCAACAGCCAAAATAACTCTCTGTCCCTCTAGACACTCATATAACACTGATCCCTGTGAGTTTCTGAGATAGTGGAGTCCCCCACATAAAACATAAAAAATGGAGGGAAAAAATCTCGCTTAGAAAAATTTGCCAAAAACAAAAAATTACACTCATCAACTCGATGTCTTTTTGGAACATGAAGCGATGAAGTGTAGAAATGAATTGGACTAGCGGCGAATCGAACGCCGGACCTCTCCCATGCTAAGGGAACATTATACCACTAAACCACAAGCCCGATTTGTTATTGTTATCGGCATGGATTGTTTTTCGCAATATATTATTAATTTTGATATGAGAGCGTAGAAAAGTCGGTCAGTCAGGTGACAGACGCTTGTGTGGAATAAGCGAGCCAATCTTTATGCGTTCATGTGAGATCAATTATCCTTATTGTATATCTAAAGAAATATCAAGGTTTGAAAGAGCGGATAAGAATACAAAGGTTTTGGAGCAGATAAATTTAAGTAAATATAGGTTTGAATATAGACAGCTTTGGAATACATCTTTGAATGTAAACTGATTCAAATTCAAAAATGTCATGAAGTGACCAATACTAGGTCAATCACGTGTTGATTCCACAATCATAAGCTGATGGTCACCCCAACAGATTTACTTTATTTAATATGGTATATTGGGGACATTAGAATAGAATGTGAATAAACCCGAAGTCGCTTGTTAGCGCAACAGAATGTGTGTATATAGTGTTGGACAGACTTCGACAGGTTGTGTACACATATAGTATAGGGTTTCAATTGGTATATTTCATTCTGTCTACACCCTCCGTACGAAGGGGGCTGCTACCTATATAGAATCCTTATCCCACTGTACGCACGAATCTGCGTGCGTGGCGTATCATTGTGAAGTGGTATATAACGTGACTTGATGTCATGTGCTCCAACATTTACATCCTATGAGTATAGTTATGCCTTATATATTTATTCATTTATTGAAAAGATTATAATTAGTACTTCTTGCTTATGAATCATTTAATAGATTCGAAAGTTAATTTTCTTGCATTAATGCATATTCTCATGAGTCATGACTAGTAATGCATGGGTCCCCCGCCTTGAAGAAAGAGCGAAAAAATAAACCTGCCGCTCGTACTCCTTCAAATCCGACTTCTTACCACATCAAACAGGAACTGATACCCTGGCTCAACCTTTTCCTCCCATTCTCTAGTTTCTGGTTTCAACTGTAAATCATATATATGATCTACTCCCTCTAATGGTAAAAAGCCACATGTAATAATTCTCTTCTTTAGCTCAACTACAAACTTCTCAGAATCTGCGAAAGGCGCAATTTGATCTCGGGTGCCATGGATAATGAACGTTGGTACATCGTAGCTTCCTTTACGGAGTTGAGCAAGAGGACTGATGGCGATAATTTGAGCCTGTGTGGGTTGGTCGAGCGACTTGGCTCCTGGGCGAGGCAGCCCATTCAAAAGAAGTGAAAGTCCAGTGCCCTCTTTGAACATCGAAAGAAGAAGCTCAGAACGTGGGTCGCCTGGACGAACCCATCCTAGATTAGTGTTGTCACCGATCGCAGAATCATAATTTGTGATCTCAAGTTCAAGTTAGCGTATGATACAAGCAAACAAGCTCTTCAATACTGGTGTGTCGTCACTGTTGACACAAGGAATGATCATAGTTTTGAGAAGAGGGGTAACCATACGGGTCTCTGTGGAAGAGCAGAAATTATACTTTCCATACTCATTTTTCGGGCCGGTAGTTTCGAAGGACGATTCATACCAAGCTCTGTTGGGCTCAAATATATCAGTATAAATCCAAAAAACATCGAGCAGCTTGGGCGACTGACCTTTGGATTCAAAATCTACCGGTGAATAAAAACTCAGTACTGCAGTTGGTGGTACCGCCTTGGCTAGTTTTGCTGTCCAAGCAATCGACATAGCTAATTGGCCTCCTGTTGACCATCCGATCACCACCACTTTGCCCTTATCGACCAGTAACCCATACCCAGCAGCGATCTGAGGAAGCACATTTTTGGACCATTGATAAGCATCATAGACATCTGTCATGGGTCCGTCGACCAAATTAATCTCGGGGCAGAGCCGGTAATCAATACTCACTGGGAGGTATCCATTGGCCAAAAGATATTGCGTTTGCATTGGACGAACCGCTTTTCGAGAGAGTGTCATATGACCTCCGCCATGGATCATGATAGCTAGATGATGTATCAGTCATATTCCATAGATTAGTGGCAAAATGCTTATGCGTACCAATGGGCATGGGCGATGACGGGATCGTTTGAGGGAAAAAAACATCTGCCTCAAAATTGAAATATCACTCACCTCTTTATACACAATAGCCTCTTGGCGATATGATACACCCCGACTACTGTCTATATTTGAAGAGGCGTTTATACTTGCTGGTATTTCCCACTGGTTGCACGATGCTACAAGCAATTGTTGACTATTAGCTTCTGGCATCGAGCCTTGAGAGTAGCTGGTCGAGCCAAAGCCTGCTGCCTTGAATGTCGACATCCAAGCCTCAGCTGGCTGAAGAGGGTAGGCCGTATTCCCTTCAGCTAGCCACCAGCCATCAAGCAGACCGAAGCAGATATCATACCAGTCTATAATTCGAGTAACTTCGGACAGAACAATAAAACCGTTTGGCACCAAAGCCTCTCTGAGTCTGCGACACGACATAGTGCGGTTTGTTGTTGCATGTACACAATTGGCGCTGATAATAATGTCAAATCGATTGCGGAATTCACTCGAGACTTCTTTTTCCAAGTTAAAGGTGGCAAATTTGATCCATGTATATCGCTGGAACTTATTCTTAGCCTTAGCAACTAGGCTGGATGATATATCTGTAAAGGTATATTCAACTGAAATTCCGGAAGAATCTAATGCTTTTGCAAGCCTTTTTGTCGTTCCACCGGTACCTGCACCCACTTCCAGAATCCTCAACGATCGGGCGGCTTGAAAACCTCGAGTTAAAGTTGTTATGAATATCACCAGCTGCTCAGTGAGTGTTGACATCATTGGAGACTGAGCATAGAAATTTTCCATTATTTTCAGAGATGAAGGGCTTCCGAACATGATGGACACGGGGTCCACTGTGCCACTCAAGCAGTCGGCGAGCTTTGGACCGGTAAGACTGATCAGATTAGTTTCATGCTCATAAGCCTGAAATTTTCTGCGGAATCTTTCGACCAACTGAGACGATGGCCTTGTATCAATAACACGGTTTCCGCGCTTGAGGCTACCTGTCTGATCTTCGAAAACAACATCATGTTTTTGGAGGATTTTCCAAAGCCTCTGCACGAGTTTATCGTATCTTTGTGCCAAGTGTGGTAGTTGCGCAATGCTACTTTCTGGGGGGCTGTTTGCAAGATCGACTCCTAAAGCACCAAAAGCTTCCACTATGTACGCCAGTAATAGGTCATCCTGAAAAGGCGCTGCGTCTGACCAATAGTTACTGAATCCCTGCATTTTTGCAGAATCATCGAAATGGACATCAGCTAGTGTTAATGCTCTGAAAGGGTTTGGCAAGTCAAGTTTCACATCGTGCTCTAATATGGCAGGCACGTTGACTTTGTCATTTTGAACAACGTTTTTAGTGTAACTTGGTTTTTTGCCACTGGGCCTATCAATGTTCAAACGTGTCGTGAGATCTTTCACCGTACAATCCAGAAGGATTTCCTCGAAACGTACAGAAAATGATTCTTCTAGCTCCTGTTTCAGATCTACTAGCGACAGCGAATCGATTCCAAGATCAGGTAATAAATCATTCTCTTTGATGTCCTCAATTTTAGCCCCTGAGATATCAGCTAGGATCTGCAAAACCTTCTGAAACTGTTGTGCAATAGCACGATCATCTGATTCATGAGTAAAACTTTCAACCAGCTCAGGAATTGGGTGTTTCACAAAATCCGTTTGGCTTGGTAGTATTTTGGCTAAATCTGGACCACCAAGACGCTCATTGAGGTCGTTTAGATTGCTGGTGAGCAATTCATCGGAAGATATGACCAACTCAAACTTGGCCAAAAGCTCCCCAACAAGCTCGAACGATGCTAGAGAGTCTAGTCCCAAATATGCAAACATTGTGTCCGTAGGTATATCTGATGTATTAGCTCCGGTATACTCGGCTATTAAGTCTCTTAAGCTCGAAATATTGCTATCCGTCGCAGGAGTAAACATCGTGGGCGTATTTAGTCCACCTCCGGTTGTACTCGATGCGGTGGAGACTTTGGTTGAAGCCAGACGTGGAACATTTACAGCGGCTTTCGAATTCGATGAATCGAGAGCTTTTTCGAGCTTTGAAATCGGCAACTTTGCAAATCGACAGCCACAAAGCATCGCCACTAGTTCCCCACCTGGCGAAGATACAAATACATCTCCCATTGGTTGCCCATCCTGCGTAAAGCAGAATTTTGCGTAGACGCGCCAATCCTTTCTATTTCTCATGTTGCAAGCCTGTGAAATGACAGTGTGCTCTACGCCAACCATCACCATAACCTCTTCCTTTGATACGGCATTGCTACTGTTCATCAGTAGTCCGACAACCTGGATAAATGTATCAATGGTGACGGTGTCACAAATAAGCCATGATGTGCTCTCTTCTCGATTTGGCTGGGCCTCTGGGACACTGATTGTGGCAATTGCTTCCCACTCATCCATCTTCACAGTCTTGATGCCTCTAAAAAAATGGTCATAGTCAACAACCAGCTGGAATAGACCATAAGCGCGTTTTGACATTAATTTTTCGGCATTTGCATTCTTCTCCAATTTCTCGATAGGCCCAGCGATAAGCCGGTGAAAAGTATCAGACAGAGAGTCAGGCAACAGGGCTATAATACCGCTAGTATGAAGCACTTGCTTCGGCTTTGTACTTGTTGGGATTGAAGTAGTGATAGTAAATTTCCACGATCGCTCGGCATTGACTGCCTTGACAAGCTGTATCACAACTTCACCCTTCGGATAAAGACCAAGAGAGGCGTGAAAATCAAGCTTGTCGAAAATAAGGCTTTCGCCTTTGATTTCTCCGATCAGAAGCTGGATAGCCATCACGATGCACTCCATGTACATGGATGCTGGACATAGGGGCCTTCCTCGAACATGGCCGCCAACAATCTTTGAGAATCGTTGACTTTTGGTATTTACCAAAAACACCGCAACTCCCGGCTGTTCAGGAATTTCTGCACTTCTCGTGATTAATTGAGGTGAATGTTGTAATGGCGGGTCTCGTGCGTTGTTTGAACTCGTTTGCTGCATTTCGATGGTTCTATCGATATTTTCTCGCCAGTACGGAGCTTTTTCAAATTGATATGGCGGCAGCCATATCTGTTTAAAATCCAATGCCAAAGTTGGCAGATAGCTCCAATGGATCAAGGAAACACCACTTATCCAAAGCGCTAAAATCGAAGCAGAGATTGCCTCGGCGGCATTTTGATCATTCAGTGTTCTTATGGCATGGTAGGTCATCATTTCTGGAGTTCCCGATGCCCTCTTTGCCATCGCTATAATTGGCGTATTGATTCCTGCCTCCAGCCAAATGGATGATCCTAAAGAATTTTCGAGTCTTCTTACGGCGTCGGAAAAATAAACGGGACGCCTCGCATGGTCTGTAACACTGTAGCTTTCCATAGATGAGAGAGGTTCAGCGGTGCATAGTTCCAAAGGAATTTTTGGTTCGTTCCAATGAAGAGACTTGGCAATATCAGCCAGCTCACCCAGTATTGGGTCTACAAGCGCCGAATGGAATCCATGGCTCGTGCCGACTCGCTGTGATTTGATATTTTGAAACATTGGATCTGTTCTTATGAGTTCTTCAGTGGCTTCAATCATGGCCAACGTGCCTGCCACAACTAACGAGGTTGGCGAATTGTAACAAGCAATTTCGATCTTCCCATTAAAACTAGCTTGCAGGCGGATAGAGATAAGTTCGAAATCATTGGCATCGCAATGTAAGACTGACATAGCACCCTTTTCAGGCCCCCATTTAGTATGAATTAGGTGGCCGCGAGAAGCAATCAGAGCGATACCGTCGGACAATGACAGGACTTCTGACACTGCCAATGCCGTAAGCTCTCCGACGCTGTGACCGATGATAGCGCTAATCTTCAAGCCGGCGTCAATCCAACATTTACCACACGCGTATTGCATGGCGAAGATACTACACTGTAAAGTAATAACATCATCAATAGGCTGTGTTTGAAAGATGGCTGGAATGATAGAGCGAAACCCCAAACTCTGTACTTGCTTATCACATGCATCAATATAGAATCGAAATGCAGGGTATGTCTTACAAATGGTTTCGCTCAAGGCGACTTTGTTGTCGCTCTGTCCACTAAAGCATAGCACTATAGGCTTGGATGACTTTTGCAACTGCCCAAAGCTCAGTGGATTGATAGAATCCAGCTGGTCGGTCAAATCCTTGGTACTTTTTGAGGTGATGCTAACATACCACTTTTGACGTTGTCTTTTCTCGTTCAAAGTATACGAAATATCACGAATGTCCAGCATATTAGACTTTTGGCGTAGGAATGTGCTCAATACCCGAGCTTGCTCGAGAAGGCTGTTCTGTGAAGCTGCACTGAGAATGACCGGGTATAAGATACTAGTATTCTTGACATATGACTTGTGTTTCTCAGCAAGGTCATTTTTTGGAAGTTCGCAGCACAGAAGAGCACAGTTGGACCCGGCCGCCCCGTAACTATTGACGAGAGCGGCGCGAAATGGCACGTTCCATTCAAGAACATTACGGCTGATATCAAGATTGTCTGATTTCAGATTGGAAATTTTTGAGTTGAGTTGCTGATGATTTGCCTGCGGTGGAATCTTACCATGTTTTAACATAGCAAGCACCTTGATTAAACTAACAACACCTACTGCGGTTTCACAATGATCAATGTTGCCTTTAATAGAACCAACATAGACTATATTTAATCTAAAAGGACTCCCGAAGATAGACCTAATGTTTTCCATCTTTAAAGGATCCCCGGCCTGAGTGCCTATTCCATGAGCTTCAACGTAAGTTATCTGCTCCGGTTGAAGACCCGATCGTTGAATCACTATTCGATATAATGCTTGCTGTGCAGCTGAATGAGGAACAGTGATAGATGTCGATAATCCGCCTTGGTTAGTAGCGATGGCGGGGATGAGACCCAAGATCTCATCATTGTCACTTAAGGCTTGCTTTATTGTTTTCAAAACCACAAGGCCTGCACCATTAGAGTGACAATAGCCGTCGACAAACTTATCAAATAGATTGCATTGTTTGATATAACTTAAGAAACCGGCTTTACCTAAGTCAAGGAAGTTGCTAATACCGGTTATGATATTGACACCTCCGATTAAAGCCATTTTGCACTCACCAGCCTAGATTTCCTTACACACATGATTGATTGCGACCAATGAAGATGAGCATGCTGTGTCAATTATTTTCGATGGCTCACACCATTTGTAATAATGACTCAGCCTACCACAAAGGAAAACACAAATAGTACCGGTGGAAGTGTATGTAGTTGGGCTATATGTGTTGGTGTTATCTAGGTATTCCATCAAACTTGCACCAATGAAACAACCAACATTGTCTCCTGTAGCTTTATCTCCTATTTCGCGACTGTGTTTAGATAGATATCCTGAGCTATCTAGAGCTTCGAAAGATAACTCCAGAAGCATTCGCTGTTGAGGATCCATATTAGCCGCCTCTCTAGGGTTGATTCCAAAGAATTGATTGTCGAATCTTCGGACGTCATCAACAAAGTTTCCATAAAACTTCCGCTCATTTACGAAGTTGCCGCTTTGAGATGCCCTATAGCTTCCATATAGATCAAATCTGTCTTTTGAAACTTCCTGATGACAATCGGTGCCATTGGCGATGAGTTCCCACAGTTCTTCGAGATTGTTAGCACCTGGGAGACGGCACGAAGCCCCAACAATTGCAATTGCATCTTGAAGGAATGTGGTATCAGAAAGGGAGACAATTCGGGATGATGGTGACCTGACTTTCTGAATAAGGCTATGAACTTCGGATTTAGTGGCCTGTAGTCGCTTCTTGTGAAATGGTGACATTGGAACACAATCATTCAGCCCAAAAATCACGAATTTATGCCCGATTTGTTTCAATGCACTTAAGTCCTCAGCTACTCCATTAAGAAGCATATACCAATTGCATCTAGATGCAAGGATGGTGGTGACAATCTCTTCTGTCAATGAGCCAGAGCGAAGTCGCTCGCCAGATATATTTGATCTGACCGAGGCCTGCAGCTTGGAAGCATCCGAAAGGTTTAAGCTTGATGTATCATGACAGAGATGACATAGCTCCGCAGCGAGATCCTTGTTCTCTGGATTATGAACTTTGCCTCTGATATCCATTTTTTGAACTTGAATCCCCTGCCTCTGGGCATATACAAATAGTTCTTCCAGCCTCTTTGCAGAACCGACAATGCTAACTGATCTTGGATCTGTGATGGCTGACACATGTGTCTAAATGTAAAGTTAGTTCAATGCTTTCGTGATGAGATTTCTTTGGATATATACTTCAGGGAAAAGGCGTGTGAGATCATCTCCTTGACCCTCGTACTTGAGTCTAAAAGCCAACGTTGTTGAGCCTGCTCCACTAGTGTCGTCAGCTGCTTCGCCGTAGGCACCAACTCCTAAAAGTACTCTTATGACAATAGCAGTGTTTTTCACAAGCTCCATCTCATCTTGCGCACAAGCTATAGCTATAGCTGATGGCAATCCGCCGCAATACCCTTGCGCACCTCCAGTATCCTTAAGCCTATCTATAAAATTGGTGTGTGAGATTCCATGAAATTCAAGATAACGCAAGTATTGTCCAATCTGAAGGATAACCAAGAGCGGTAGGGCAACAATGCCGGACCGGACCGTAGCAAGTTGACTAGACTCGCCGCTTGTTGCCCAGCTTTTAAGTATGCCGACCAACTCAAGACCTTGGGACATTTTCCTGATGTCTTGCTTGGCATCAGCGAATATCTCCCAGACCTTGTCTATCTCTGAGGTCTCCTTCAAGAGTATTTGCCCATGTTCGTTTTGACTGAGGAAAAGATAGAGACCAGCGAGATAATCCTCATCTGGAGCTCTGCTTTGAGGGCAGAAGAACGCAGCAGATAGCTCATAATCTTCCACACGACTCATGACCATGATTGTTGAGTGAATATTGGGTGACTATTGAATCGGTATTGGGTGATTATTGAGTGATTTTGATTGAACTTTGAAGGGAAGAGAAAAATTACTATGTAAAGGAATTGGGAATACACCGTATCGAGGCTCCCTTTTAATGCAGTTACTTTCCGCCTATCAGATCTGAAACAAGGGAAAGCTTCATCTCCTCACCTCCTCATCTAGATCCTGTCGGTGGAAGTCACACACCGCCGTGCAACTGTTGGCTGGGTACATTTTAGAAAACAAGAACTGAAAAAATAGCGTAATCTAACAAAATATACTAAGAGATATAATAATATTTTATATAGCAAATTACTCTCATACTTCTCAAATGTTATTTAATTACTTTCATATCCTAAAATTTGAAAAAAAAAAATTACTTTTATACCTTTTAGATTCTATAATAAAATCTATAATAGATTCTATAATCAAATGAATAGATTCTAGCCTTTTGAGGCTAGATTCTAGATTTGAAGAAGATATAAAAATTACAAATTACTTTATTATAGAATCTACTTTAGGGTTAGGATTACAGAAAGACAGATTCTATAATCAAAAGTATAGATTCTATAATAGGCGATAGGAGGGTAGATTCTATTATAGAATCTATTATAGAATCTAGCCTAAAATGGCTAGATTCTATGGTAGGCGATAGTAGGGTAGATTCTATCATAGAATCTATTATAGAATTTAACCTCAAATGGCTAGATTCTATGATTTTAGGCTAGATTCTATAATAGATTTTATAATAGAATCTAAGAGGTATGAGAGTAAATTATTTCTGAATTTTAAAGTGTAAAAGTAATTAAATAATATTTGAAAAGTATGAGAGTAATTTACTGTATTTTATATTATCTAATTAAGAGAAAAGATCGAATACTACTCCTCGATATCTAATTAGGTGGGGTATCTTACATATAATGCGATCTATCCATGTAATTTGCTGGCCACTTAATCAAAGATGCATTGTTAAGATCATCGAATTTGGAAATTCAGTAATATATACCTTCCAAATGAGAGCTAAACGGTGTTTACTAGCAGTTACATCTTCAAATCTATCTTTTATCACACACTGCTCGAAAAACGACGCCAAATCTCTTCAATCTTAAAATGTTTGACTTTCTAGACAAGCCAGCTTTCAGTGTGCTTGGGCTTTCCGTTGTGGCATATACTCTGGTAAGGCTCGAAACTACCCATTTGAATATTATACTCACCTATGACTAGTATTATGCTATCACGGCTATATATCTCATTTTCTTTCACCTGCTTGCGAAGTTTTCTGATCCAAAACTTTGGACTGCCTCATGTATTCTATGGGTTCGCTATGTTATTCAAAACGACATATGTAATATAATGGAAGACCTACATGAGAAATATAGTCCGGTGGTATGAATAGGACCAAATGAGATCACGACAATATCTCCTACAGCCTGGAATGATATTTATATTTCAAAGCCTATGCTTCCGAAGGACCCTTATAGTCAAATTCCATCACTTAATGGAGCACATTCGCTTTTTACAGTAGCTGGTGATGAACACAAACGTATACAAAATATGCTGATCTATGCATTCTCTGATAAAGCTTTACGGGATCAAGCCCCTATAATTGAGAGTTATATTGAAAAATTGATTATTAGACTACAAAGCGAGGCATCGAAAAGTATCAGTAATGTGGTCGATATTCAGAAATTCTATAGCTACGCAATATTCGATATGGTGACTGATCTCAGCTTTGATAAGTCATTTCATGGCTTTGAATAAGAAAACGAACATTCGTGGATTCTCGGTTTCTTCTTCTATACAAAATTTGGTACTATTTGTAACTGCCTCGGCCGATTCTCTTTTCTAGACATTTTGTTAGAGCTTATTCTTCTAGGAGTAATACGCAAGGCCCGAGAGTGTAATTAGCGAGTTGTAATAGAAAAGATCGAAAAAACGATTATCCAAGGGCAACTTAGATAATGTTCGCTCTAATTTCATAACATTAGTTATTAAGAACATCAATAAAAGCAAGATTAAAGACATTACGAAAGGGGAACTAATAATGAATGGTCTTGTATTTGCTATTACTGACTATCAACTAATCATAGTATTCTTATCGATACATTCGATTTCATAACATATGTTCAAAAGAAAAAGCACTTTTTCAATATCATCTAATCGAAATTCCGAAAACTAAAATTTTTTAATTCAATTAATATAGCTTCAAATTGAAAAAACTTTGTATTATAATATAGATCTCAATTAAAAAAATCAATAAATAAAATCTGAATAATTTTGATTAGAAATTTATTAAATCGAAGATAATTGAATGAAAATTCAATTTTCGAAAATTTAAAAGTTTAAAAACTATATCAAAAATCATAATTTCATTTAACTATTTTTAATTCAATAAATTTTCAATCAAAATTATTCAGATTTTATTTATTGATTCTTTCAATTGAAATCTATATTATAATACAAAGTTTTTTCAATTTGAAATTATATTGATTGAATTGAAAGCAATTGAAGTATTTTTATATAGGATTTAGCAAAAAGTTGATTAGATCAAAAAAAGTCACATTTTGAACACACATTATGAAATCGAGTATAAGTATGTATCTATTACTCAAAACCCTCATGAAATTGAAAGAGCTTGCGAAAAAAGTGCAAAGTACATTTGAGAGTAATGACAAAATCACTGTGCAATTCACAAACGGTCTAGTGTATCTTGAGGCAGTGATCAACGAAATGTTGCGTATTCACCACCCTACACCTATCAGTCTTCCGCGATTAGTTCCTGCACAAGGTCGAATGATTGACAGTGTCTTTATTCCTGGAAATGTAAGTTCATTTATCGCATCTTGGTAAAACTAAGCAATTGAAGGCTGTTTGCGCGATTTTACTAATTGGGGCCTTCATAGACCGTGGTTGGAATCAATGTTCAAAATATACAAAACAGTCCCACCCTATGGTACGAACCGCGCACATTTCACCCTGAGCGTTTTCTTCCATCATCAGATCCACGTTATGATGCTCGCTTTGATGAAGACATTAAAGCGGCCTTTGTGCCTTTCTCAACTGGCCCATGCAATTGGCGATGGCTCCAGGCTGATATAGTAATAAAAATTCAGGGATCTGAGGACCCCCATGCAATTACATTTAGACAATACACTCAATTTCTTAACTAGCTTCTAAAACATGACTTTATAGTGTCGCAATCTTTTTACCGAAAATAATTAATAATAAGATTCTATCTTTATCAATATAGCTCTAAATTCAAGAATTATTTTATCAAATAAAAGCAATCAATTAATTCAGTCATTATTCTAAGTTTGAAATAATTCCGAATTATATTGATCGATTGATAAGTGGTTTAAAATAATATAATATTTTAAGAGTTTATTTAATTAATTTTCGAATAAAACTTTTCAGTTTTTAGATTTTTATCCTCAAATTTCAATCTCAATTAATTAAATTCAGAATCAAATAAAATCATATTTATTAATAAATCTAAAAGTTATTTATATAATAATATTATTTTCATTAAAATTGAAATTGTTTTCATAAAATTATTATAAATTAAATATCAAAAATTCAATATTTAGGTATTTTTGATGAAGCACAAAAAAGTTGTGTTTTGAAAGCTAGTTAAGAAATTGAGTGTATGCATACCCTAATGCAAATAAGCTGGTTGGTGTTGGTAGCGCCGCTTTCATGTGGTGTTGCACTTAGCCGAGTACGATCCATCGAGTTTAGGTAAATCATTTAACGCTGTATGTATCACTACTCTCAAGGTTACATACGTCGGTTGTATTGCATACACCGATATCTAACAGGCAGCCTTCTGTAAAAACATATGATGCATAAATGCGGCAAGGTTCTTGATGCAGGTAAGTATAAAGTATTAGTACTATACTGTAAGCCTTATCTCGATAATTCTAGATTGCTCATGCTTATCCTCGGTGGAATAATCATTACCAGGGGCCTGCGAGCCCCCGGACCCCTTGCTTTTTGAGAAAGTATTATATAATTATATTTATAATTATAAAAATCTAAAAAAGAAATTTTATTGAAAGCTTGCAGGCGAAATCGGTTTACCTTTTTTTATTTTCAGATTTTTTTTTTTCAGATTTTAATGGGTCACTTCACATCAGATCATCAATTATACTATTGAACTACGAAAGCTATAATATGAAAATAATTTTTATTAATATTAAGCCTACTATATTCGATATAAACCCTTTTCAATTCATTATATAAGCTCTAGCTATATCTATACTAATTAAACTTCAACCCTTTGAAAAACCCTTAGTTTTGAAGCTAGTAATATAAAAAAATATATCATTTGAAAGCCCTTAGCTTCTTATATATAATTACTACTTTTCTTTTTTTTTCATTCAATTCATATTAGCTTGAATAAACTAATTTCAATAATTTCGTTAAAAAAGCCTAGAATTTTATATTATAAAATTTATATTATTTTAATTTAAACTCTTTATAAAACCCTCAGTTTTAAAGCTAACAATATAAAAAATATATCATTTGAAAGCCTTTAGTTTCTTATATATAGTTATCACTTTTTTTTTTATTCAATTTATATTAACTTGAATAAACTAATTTAAATAATTTCGTTAAAAAAGTAAGGAATTACGTTATAACTACAATACCAAAAAAGTCGAGTCAATCAGATTACTTGAATCCAGCCAATCAGATTACTTGAATCGGATCTCAATAAACAAGGTTCTCTTTTTTCGTGTTTATATATCTTCAGCCCTCACAGGCGGCAAGATTATTAAGGAGGTAAACCTCCAATCAACTACTTAGTTTGCAAATCAACTATATCTTTTGTTCAAACGCAATGAAGATCATTGTTGCTGGTTCCACTGGCTTTGTTGCCACAGAATTTATCAAGCAGGCTCTTTCTAAGCTAGCCGTTACATCTATTATAGCTCTTGCCCGTTGTGAGACGCTTTTACCGGAATCCTTTAAATCAGATAACGATAAGAAGAAATTCAAGTCTGTTATCTGTCAAGATTTTGCAAACTATTCAGACGATGTGAAGCGTGAGCTTTCTGGTGCTGATGTTTGCGTCTGGTAAATCCTCCTTGTGTCGGCTTCTCATTAGTATCTAAAGCATGATACAACCCAAGTTCACCTGCTAATTGGTCCATCCTAGGCTTATTGCCGTAACGCCATCTCAATTAAAAACCATGGCATTAGAGGAGGCTCGAAGGATTTGTTTAGATTACACAGTGGCAGGCTTGGAAACGATTACGAAGCTTCCGCGAGATCCTGCTAGCAAGCCCTTCCGGTTTTTATATGTCAGTGGTCATAAGAGTGAGCGGGACCAGACCAAGAGACCTTGGCCACTTACTGAGTACTGTTTGATGCGGGTGTGTTCCTTCTACTTTTCTATCTTTGTTCTCCGTACTGAGAATTTTCATAGGGTGAAGCTGAGAATCGTGTTCTGGATTTTGCAAAAGCATCAAATAACACCGTGGAAGCTTGTGTGGCCAAACCGGGTCTAATTGATGGACCAGACCGCCGACAAGGCTTGCTGATCAAAACTGTATCCACAATTGGACGAACCATCATTGGTCTTCCCAAGGTCGATGTGAGCCAGATTGCAGCGACACTTCTGCAGCAGGCCATGAATGGAATTGAAAAGGAAACACTCTCGAACGAGGATCTCGTTACGATCGGTGATAAGGCATTAGCTGATTAGATGAAAGGCCCATGTATTTCATAACTTTTCTCGGCCCACACATAGTCTAAGTTGTAGTGAACAGAATCTTTTATAGTAATGAAGCTTTTCTTATTCTTGTTCTTAGTCATCTTTTAGTTTTCTTCGGCCATGCAAACATTTTCATGAGTAGAAGTCCGGAGTATGTTACTGTGTGAACGAAGTGAATTACTTCAATTCGCATGTACCACTGCGGCTAAGCCCTAAGAGCACACAAAGAGACTAGCTCTTTTAGTAAGCCTATATAAGTCCTACTACCTTTTGTACATAGCTAGCTCTTTAGATAGAATACAAGAAGACATACAGGACCTGCGATTCGCGGGTGCTACGTCTACTGTATCCTTCTCGTACCAACAGTTACAGTGTAGGATTTGGCTGTTACCTATTCTTTGCAGTGCCACCTCAACGTGCTATCATTTCAGAATCAGCGCTAGTATTACTGGGAGACCGGTCATCTAATTCTTTTCTGGCTACTTCGCTCGTAATTTCACCTTGCCGTCAATCAACTTTTTCATGCTCTATAGCTAACTTTCAAATCAAAGGGTAGGTAGACCAAATTGATTATGAACTACCATTGAGTAATCTTCTTAGCAACTTCATATCAAGCAAGACGACTTCGCTCACAACATGTGATTCTCTTTTGTAGTTGTATGAATTAATCATATATTATAGAAATAAAAAAAATTCTGAAATTGTCACAGAATCATCACGGAATATAACCCGATCGAGACTAATCGGAAGCAGATTACTACTATATCGGGATTAATCGGATACCTCTATATAAAGATACCTCTATATATCCTTAAAAAAGACTATAAAAACCGGTATCCTTATTTATAGGTTTTACTGTATAACGTTCATTATCTCTTCCGTTGGCTTATATATCATCTACTCTGTCTGTCTAGGAACCTCTTCGATTGTTCGAAGCTATCTTGATATTTAGAATATGTCTATCCTGGCTGCCTGTTTCATAGTTTGGAAACGTGGGTTTCTCTTTCTTCTGGAGAGGATAGGAGATTTAGGCATTTTTGAGACATTTTGTGGCCAGAGAGTGGGTGGTTTCTGGTGAAGTTTCATTGTGGTTCCCAGAAATCTAATATTCTCAATGGAGAATCGCAGAATTGCTTGCTGAATGGGAACACCGTATCCGTACTTACTTGTTGCTTACTGCCTTTTTATGGTTCTTACCTCCGATTTCTTGTATTTTTGATCTCTCGGAAATTGTCTATTTTCCTAGCCTTTCTATGGATGTTCTTGCTGTTATTCTCCTGGCCAGTTAGAGAAGGGAAAGATTCTATCCATTGCATCACATTGCAAGTTGAGTAGGAAAGTTGACAAATACTAAACTTGGGCTCTCGGAATTTGTGAATCAAGGGCTTGAGCTATATAGATTAGTATCTAATTGACTATTTCAATGATGTGATTCGTTCCGTTTGTTTATGTAGAGGGAGTGTAGTAGACTGAAGGAGCGAAGGAAGTGAGGAGGAAGGGAAAGGATGAATGAGCCATGTAACTAAATTACTTCGCTATCCTAATCAGTTTCAGAGGGCAGGGGAAAGAAAAGAAGACACCAGAAAACAAGATGGAATGAACGGGTTCAATAGAGGATACAAGTTGCCCTTTCCCAAGGTATTTTAAATCTCGTACCCCAACGACTCATGATCCAAAGACGCATAAATAGAGCCTTTTCAAAGAAGAAAAAAGAAAAAAACCTCATCTCAGTTTCCATGTGGAAAGAAGCTGTCCGAAATCTGGCGGCCACTTGCTTGCTGCCAATTCCATTATCTCTTTTAACGTCTCCGCTGTGATTGGAAATTTATTCCTCAGCCTTAGAACGAGATATGACATCAAAGATTTTGCGCCAGGCCCATTTTTCCTTGCTGTGACTTTTAATACCTCTTCAGTGATTGGAATTTGATCCTCTAGCCTTTCAATAAGATCTGACATCAAAAGTCTTGCGTCGAACGTTCGACTCCCTGCTATGACTTTCATTACCTATTCTGTGATTGGAACTTGATCCCCCATCCTTTCAAAGAAACACTGCATTATATCAGGTCCTTGCTTCTCATTCCTGATTGCAGCTTTGAATACCTCTTCTGTGACCAGAATTTGATCCCCTCTTTTCCGAAATAGAAATCTCACTATATGATATCCTTCATTCAAATTTCCTATAGCGACTTGAACTATCCCTTCTGTAATCAATAGGTCTTCCCTTTCTCTGAGCAATAGCTTTATCATATCAGTTCCACAGGACTCACTAGCTGCTGCTGTCTTGACTACCTCTTCTGTGATCTGGACTTGGCCTCTTCTTCGATCGAGTAAAAGTTTCATTGCTTTAGAAGTTGGTAGTGATGCAATATCGACTGACTCTTTCATTGAAATTTGCCGGGCTATGAACTCGAATCTGAATCTGCATATTTCCACACTTCGGCGCTTTTCCGTTTCCCTAGACCTGTCACCCAAATCTTTTCAGCCTCCGGACTTGAGCTCGAAGAACCTAGGAGATGCCTTTTCTCTGTTCCGAGGTCCCTCTCCGCCCCTTGGAGCTCATCCGTCTGTGAGTCTTCCTCGGGCATTGGGTTTAAATTCTTAAATACCCTCAGATTCTCACACCCCTGGCTTCCTAGCCTTTCGTTAGCCCCCCTCAAGTCCCAGACGAGTAAAAGATTTCATGGGAAAATTGTTGTCGAACGCACAGCTAACAAGATATCATTTATCATTTATCTATCTGTGTGGCCTCTATGGATTATGTAACTACTCAAGTATAACTTGCATGACAAAACAATACCAACCAAAATCCTCCAAACCTTCTCGATCTCCGCCTAAAACCTAGGTAGCTATACCAATTAAAACCTAATAATCTTTTAGTCCTCAAGACTCAATATCTCTAATACATGGATTCAGCCTTATAAGTAATGTCTCAAAAATCAATAACGCATCAAGATAATATCCACCCATGCCCGACGAAAAGTTGCACCTGGCCTGGACCACTTCGAAAATGACTATCGGTTCCGACTCCCGTGAATAAAAAAGCTAAAGCTTTCTCTCCGACTACAAAGATCCAGCTAGCTTAAACTCCCTTTGAAGGCACTATACCTAATCCTTTGTATCAGCCAATCATCTACCTACCACTTCCAAACGTCAACCTCCTGCCCCTGGTCTCACTCGAGCCACTCAACACCTCGAATCCCACAACTCTCCCCCCTAAGCTAGCGCTTCTTTCATGTCCTCTCTCATTGTCCCACCCTCTATTTCCTCTAGCTCTCCTCGGCACACCTCCTGTTAAGTGACCACCATCCTTTCTCAAAGCTTTCCTTTCCCTCTCCAAGTCCTCCAGTCTCTTGACTTCTACTCCAACACTCCTCACTGTATTTCTCGATACCTGACTCCCCATACTCCATGCCGATCTCGCACTTCTCATGCTATCTCTCCCTACACTAGTGTCTCTTCTTTTCAAGAATACTCCCATTTCCTTCTCCCAATCTTTGCCATTCCAAGTTTTGAACTTCTCAAGCTGTTTAATAACCCCCTCACCAATCCCTTTAACTTGTACCCCAATGCCCACGCCATTCTTGGATGGGTCCTCGATTTCCTCTTCAATGATTCCATGACTAGATAGTACAGAACATTCTTTAACATGCACAGGACTTGGTTCTTTGGGCATCACCAAACAATCCTGATAGAATTCAGGATCACGAAAACTAATGACCGAGTCTTCAAATCGTGTATGGTCAATCGTGTCATCATCACTTAGCACCTCTTTCATCACGACTTGATCAATTTTGCCCAAGTCGTCTCCAGAACCAAAGTCTGATGAGCCGTCCTTGTCGTCATCGATAGCATTTGGGTCTTTCGCCTTGCCCTTTTTCTTCGGAATAGGCAGCATCTCCTCATTTTCATCATCATCAATTGCGTATGGGTCTTTCGCTTTTTCCTTCTTTTTTGGAGCGGGTGGCAGATCCTCATCATCATTGTCATCAATTGCGTAGGGATCCCTGACCTTCTTTCCTTTTTTCTTGGGTATTTCGTCCCCATCGCCCTTATCCCCACCGCCACCACCGTAGTCATCATCTTCATCCAATGCATAAGGGTCTTTAACTTTCTTTGCCTTCGGACCTTTCTTTTTAACCGGCATCTTTGGTTCAGCTGGCTCTTCAGGTCCTGAACTAAAAATATCCAACAAATCACTTACACCCCCCTTACTTTGAGTCAAATCTGCCGCCTCGTAATGCGGCTTAATTTTAGCTTTTTGGATAGCTTCCACTCTCTTTCTTTCCACCTCAATATCATCCGCTTCGTCATCTACCACCTCACTTGGCGGAGGAGGTGCCCTCATTGGTAACAATTCAAGTTCGGGAAATGGCACTTTTCCATCCATAGTCATTGAACCTCTTCTCCCCAAGCTCCCCGAATGAAATGCGTGTTTCTTTTGTGCATCCTCAATTCTATAATCCATCCAGGCAATTTTAATTTTATGACTCCACCTTTTGTAGAACGGCTCTGCAGCTTCAATTGCATCCAGCTCCTCATCAGATAATCCTTGAGAATTACTGGGATCACTACTATTCTCAGTATACATGCCTGGTCTTCTTCTCCTTCTTGTACCATAAGAATGCTCCGATCTTCCCAAACCCTCATTTCCCGGTTTCAAAATGGCGAAATCCTTTGCTTCAACAGCTGACTCTACACCCGCACTTTCATGACCCCTGGCATTTCTTTCGTGGCTGGGAAATCTACACCAAGCTTCTGGGAATTGTTCAATTTGATGGATCTTCGGTTTGCCTCTCGAGCCAAATTTTCGGCTTTCGTATTTGGATTTAGATGCAACTCCAGCTAGTTGTGCCTCCCAATCTCCAAATATATCGTCTCCGTCTTGATTGTCCTTACGTGCTTTGGATCTATCTGATACCGCGCCTTTCACTGCTCTCATCCAGACAGCTGCGGAATCATCCTGACTAGTGTCCATTCTTCTCCTATTATCCTCCCTAGTCGTGGAGCGATTCCTAGCTCGTGGACCTCTCCACTGTGGTGCTCCACCTTGAGGATCATTTCCAGGCCTTTGAACTTTTGATTTTGGTGCAGCAATTGGAGCGATTGCAGGTGCTGCAGCGGGGCCTTTCTTTTCTTTTGGGGGAGAATCTGACTCGTGATGACCAAAGCTGATATGGGGAATGTTGGGAAGGTGAGGGGTTGGAATATCAATATGGGGGGTATGAAGAATCGATGAGGCATCAGGGAAGTGAGGTGTAGGTAAGTCAATATGCATAGCAGTACCAATACGAGCAAGAGTACCAGGCATATGAAGTTCCGGATTTGGGATATGCATAGTTGTGGCCATGCGGCCAAGATGGCCAGGTAGGTGAAGCTCCGGAGTCGGGACATGCATAGTTGTGGCCATGCGAGCCAAGACACCAGGTTCATGAGTCTCAGCTGTGTTGATACTTGGAGACTCAGGAGTTGGTAATCTGATGGATGGTATGCCAGGAGGTATGGATATTTTCCGTTGGGCCTCCTTTGCGGTCATCTCGGCACCCAATCCTAGCCTAGCATCCAACGCAGATGGTCTTCGTGAAGTGCCAGACTCGGATCTACTGCCTCTATGATCATCTGCCGGACCATCGTACCCACCCAAACTAGCCAGACGCTTAAATCTGCGAAATGCAGAGAATTTACCTTTTACTGGAGTATCGATCGAATCATCAACATTTGGGGTTCTTCTTCTTTCTGTGGTTTTCTTCGTTGGTGTCGAATGACGCGCAGTACTCCTTCTACTTAGTGATGTGGGAGTAGAGATAAATCGATACCCAAATCCTGATCTATGCGGTGGAGGAGCAAGTAATGGATCCTCTTCCACAACATCACGACTTCTATTCAGCGAACAAGCCCTGACAAGCTTCTGAAAATGAGATTTAGGTTGAGGCGTGAGTGAGATATCAAATTCTTCGCGGAACTTGCTTGATATTGGTGTGCTTGGAGGTCTACGCAAATCGGACGAAGCAAACCGTGCTTGGATATGACTTAATTCCAATTCCCGTTCTCGAAAACTGGTGGTTTCAGAAGCAAAAAGCGAGCTCTCATCAATTTGTTTGGCGGAATATCTGCTTAGAGGGGCTTGAAGGCTCGTTAAAGATACATTGATTGTGGTAGGGGTGTCGCTCCCTAATGCTGCTGGCATTAGTGGCGAGCGAAGAGGAGTCATAATCCCATCAGCTACTTGCTATTATGTTAGTGAATCATACGTTGCAATGCCAAAATAACTCATACCTTGTGGCTCTACCATTGTAGGAATACTTCTGTTTGTGGACATGAAAGGAGATAGCTCAAACCGTGAACATTCTGGTGAAGGCTGGATGCTGTTGGGTACGGTAGGGTAAAATGAGGAAGTTCCATCATTTGGCAATTTTCCCCAATTTGGTGGGACTAGTTCGCTCAAGGCAATTGATGGGCATGAAGGTATTGATATTGTTTCCGACGGGTTTCGCATATATCTAGCACGACTTTGTGTCGCAGTACTGACTCCGGAAGCTTCACGGTGATGCTCCTCCCAGCTGGCTAGCTGTGGTGACGAGCAAGAGCTCTGCAGAAGACGTTTAGAGATATCCATATCCTGCAAATGCATATTTGAAAAGCTTCCACTTCCATCAACCCCACCAAATCCAGTATCTGAACGTGGTGGACGCATGAATGATGGCTCTTTTGGTAAAGTGCTACCTTCCGAAGTAGTGATAGCCTGCGAAGACGATCGGAGACCATGAGTTTTTAGCCAACGTGGAAGTGTTTGAGTTCCTACATTTGCAACATCCGTCGCTGATTGAATTGGAGCCTCAAATTGTTGACTTAACCTTCGAAGATGCGCTCCACGATTACTTTGATGAGAAGTATATGATAATCGCCAACTCGAAGCCATGCTCGGATCAAGGGTAGCAGAATTTGACAGGCTTTGAGCCTCTACTAGAGATGCTGAAGGTATTGCCGAAACTTCGCTGTCTGTTTGCCTGAGGTGGTGTTTTCCAGGCTGGAATAAGTCGGTTTCACTGGGCGTAGGACAAGGGCCAGGGGAGCTGTATCTGCGCGGTGGAGTATTGACTGGTTTGAGAAGATTAGAGTTTGGGTCACCAGGACCTAAATATGTTCGAGACTTTCCTCGATCTGCTGGTTTTAGAAGGGATACTTTACTGGTGTCATCAAGCTTGGTAGCTGATAGCGATATTCTACTTGTGTTATCATTATTGCTTGTAGAAAGGGAGATCTTGCTGCCATTGCTAACTGCCTCCGATCCAAAGGAAGAGCTCTGCCTAGAATAGCCAATTAAAATTGTGCTTTTTTATCAACATTCAAGAATTTACTCACTTCCGAAAAATTGGAAAGTTGCCACTGTCCTCTGGTAGAATAGATTGCCTCTTCTGAGCCTTGTCGGTCCGCATAGCGGGACAATCTACTGTACTCGTAGACCGAGCATCCTCATCATATCCATCATCATAACTTAATTCCTCTTCAATTCTCTTTTGCCTTATCCTTCTCAGTTCCTTTCTTCGCTCGACTTCTTCCTGACTGGTCCCTATACTTTTTCTTTTATCGGCCTTTGCGATTCCAGGTTCGCGGGAAAACGTCTTTATTAAACGGTTTTTAACGGATTTGAGTGTGTTGGAACTGAGCATTGGCTTGACCCCCTGTCGCCTTTCGTTCTCGCTATCGTCGTCACTATCTGCTTCACCGACCACTACAATTTCGTTTTCTTTATCACTATCATGGAAACACTCTCCTTCGGAAACGGCTTTGATTTCTGTTGTATCTTCCATTTTTGTAGCCGAGCTCCATGCAGTGACTTGTGTTTGTAGCTCCCCAATCCTGAAATTGGATGTTTTTGTTGGAGACTTCCTTAGAGTGTTAACTGGAGTAAGAGATGGTGATCGTACAGGACGAGGTGAGACTGCATCGGGGGAAGGAGGTTGACGACTGGTACAACAAGTGGAGGAACCCATCTTCACCCAGGCCACGGGGGCGAGATGGGATTATAACTAATTCAACGAAACCAAAATTTTATGGCAATCCAGAATTTTGTTTTGTTTTGTTATTGCAAAACGAGATATGTGAAAAGATTTAGATCTTAATTCTACTTAACGTGTGCCTAGCATTTGGGAAAGTACAAAGGAGGAGGTACATATATGATAACGGAAAGTTCGACTGATCGGGAAACCCTTCCAGTTTAGGGAGAACCCATTACCGTTTGGACTACACTTTACAAGACGAAGTTGTAAGAATCGCACTCGCAACTACCCACAAAGCTCGATTGGATGTCAAAGGGGTAACGTAACAGCATGAGAAAACCACGAGTCTTGTGCTAGTACCACTGACCCAATTGCTTCGAATATTCGTTGTTATTTCATAACGTCGTCCCCATTTTTAAAGGGCAATATCATTGAAATTCATTCCTCGGCCTAAACAAATGACCTCGCGAAGTCTCTATAGGAACCAAGAAGATAAATCACTTGACATAAATCACTTGACGATAAATTGTATATTTCATTTAAATTATTCTCGAATGTGGCGATGAATCATTACAGTAGTAGTAACAGGCTACAGCAATATAACTGCAGACACACACCTCCCAACCAAGGGCCAAAATCTAATATCTATACAAACTTTTTGTTTACCAACAATATCAACAATATACTACCATGTGGGTGGTGCTTTTGCCATATGCTGTCCCTTCCCATTAAAGTCTGGACTCTGAGATAACAGAAGCCTAGCCTTTGTTTCTCGCTCAATTTTAGTAGTCCATCTCGTGTCCATTAAAGTAAGCTTTGTATTGTAAATGTTCCATAACTGTGGCATGAGTTGGGCATCTTGAACACAATAATCCACGATTGCTGGATCAAGCGGCCTGTCATTGAAGACCTCGTATCTTCCCCCCTTTTCTGGCGCAAATAGTTGTACTCCGCGCATCTTTATGGCGCTTCGAAATTCGAGCTCTTCAGGAGTTTGTACGAGATCTTGATCCATGCATCTTCCAAGCCCGTTGAGAAATTTCTGACTGTGAGATCGAGTTGCAAGCTCCATGAGTTGAAGATCGATGACCCCATGTAGTTTTACGCCGAAGTGGCTATACAGAGCATCAGAGTCATTTCTGACGTCGAATATGACCTTTGGAATGAATTCAGACTCCAAAATTGCTTTCAAGGTAAGACCAGATGAATTGGGAGTGGAAAATGCTTGTTCACGGAGATTGTGAACATCCACGAGAAAGGTCTTTTTGATCGGGAGGATATAGACTTGGAGGATCGCAATTGAGCCTTTACGACCAACGTTGATTCCCTCTAGGTCGATATATACAGAGGGCGGACTAGTGGGCAGATCACTGTGGCCCAGTGAGTCGATGAGTTCGATGATACCCTCGGGAGTGTCGGTAAGACTGATTGCGGGGATAGTAGAAATATTCATTTCTTTGACTCCAGTGGTAAGAGCTTTAATACGATCTATGATGGAATAAATAATGTTTGGTGCGTTGAAAATAGCCTTTCCAGTGAGTCTAGATCTTCCTTGTCAGCGTTTGTGATCAACAACAAGATGAAGTTTCATGAAGTGGCAATTTGCTTAGTGTTAGTGCCAAGGAAAGCCCAAAACTAACCTTAAATGGAAAAGAGCTCCTGAAATATTTCTTAGGCTCTTTTTAAGCTGTCTTTGTGGGGAATTAAGAAGAGTAGCGGACATATTCGGTTTGATGCATTCAAATGGACAAACATATCTGGAAGTAAAATGACTCTCTGTCAGACCCAATCTCCAAAGGGAAATCTCCCACACGTTTGCCCATCAAAGGCACTTTGGCAATCATGGTGAGTTCCGACCAGCTAATTCTGCTCAAGGCACGACCTCGAGAACTCATCACTCCAGTCTCTGTCTTCCCATATTATAAGAGAATCCAGAGAACAATTGGGTCAATGAATACTTACGTCCTCTCAATAAAGGCATGCGAGATTTCATAAAAACATCGCATGGCCATTGGATGCTAAGGCGCTATGATTGAGGACCAGGTTATTCATTTGTTTATCAACGTAATTTGATCGTAGCCAAGCCTCTGATTATATATTTTTTCCTGCCTTTCTTGAGACAATATTGAAGTAAAACTAATAGATGAATTATGGAAAATGAAGTCTCGTTCAGAGGCTAATGAAAGAAGTGTATCTACAATGAAGTGCCACTTGGTAACGTCTCAATGTAGATTATTTGTGCAAGAAATTGAACAGTCTACTTGCAAATCTGGTAAATTTGAAAGATATCTCTAGACTCGACCAATAATGAAGACGAACTGTAGGTCCATTTCATCATAGCTATTACTTCAAGATCAAGCAAGGCTGTGAACTTATTTCTGGATAGCTCAACTAAAGCGTAGCCAGCACATCTGACCGCACCTTCTTAACTAAATATTCGGGAAAAGAAACAGCTCTTTGCAACATTGAATGTAGCACTCTTCATCAAAAGCCTAGCTCCCATCAAGGAACAAACTGCATTCAAATAGCAAAAACGAGGATAGAAAATTGACGAAATACGAGCTTTATTCCATACCTCAAACAATTGAAATCTCTTGTGTCCGCTTGCTTGACTGTCGAACGAGATACATCTTGATGACGTCTAGTCCAGTCAAGTAACATAGATTTAATCGCAGATATCAACTGATTAGTTCTAGCAAAACCTCTCTTTAGTGGCCTTGCTGAATATTGGCGGATTCCAGAGATATAGCTCACGGAAGACCATCTCTGACACAAACGACAGGATTGAAATTTTAGAGTGTGATTTCCCCTCCAAAGTACGTTTCGCATGACAGTTGATAATTTACAAAATTGAGTAAAAATTATCAGGAGTGTAGTTGTACACAACCTTTAAGCAAAGAACGATTGGAGGATATTTTTTTTTTTTTTTTAAAAAGAAAACTTGGTAAAACAACCTAGGTTTGTAAAGTTGATGGATGCGAAGGGTTCACTGTCAAGCTATTATTGGAAATGCGCTAAGGCCCGCATGCAGCATTGCGGCCGCATTTACCGGCACATTGAGCTAGGTACGAAAGCATTCTGGCCAAACCATTGAATCCTCCCAAACCAATATCTCACTCACAACATGCTACCACGATAGCAAAAATGGCAAAAGCCAAGTCGCACAGCAATCGCAGAAACGAAGAGTCATCGAATCGCAATCCGGAAGAAGATGTTGGACTTCTCGCTGAAGAAGCAGGAAGTGAAGATGAGGATATCATAGTACACTCGGGGCAGGCACAGGAACATGGACATAATGATACACATACACCTCGAACGCCCAATCGTGTACGATTCGATTTACCACCGTCGCCGAATGGCGAATTGAATGCGAGTAATGGAGCGCCGCCTGTCTATGATGATGAAATACATGCACATCCCTCATCTCGAACTCAATCTTTTACACCCCTCCTAACGGGCATCGAAGCACCCTCCGTAACTGTTGCCTCTAGTCCTTGGGACGACGACGAAGATGTACATACATGGGCAGAACGCGAACGATCTCGTCCGAAATCGAATCTGCGGAATGCATTTATGAATATGGCGAATAGTATTATCGGAGCCGGTATCATCGGACAACCTTACGCATTTCGTCAAGCTGGACTCTTGGCCGGAGTTATTCTTCTAATCGCGCTTACAATTACGGTGGACTGGACTATTAGACTCATTGTTATCAATTCAAAGCTGAGTGGACGAGATAGTTTCCAGGGGACAGTGGAGTTTTGTTTTGGGAGGACGGGATTGATTGCTATTAGTGTTGCGCAATGGGCTTTTGCGTTTGGGGGTATGATAGCTTTTTGTATAATTGTGGGGGATTCGATACCGCATGTTTTGACTGCGGTTTTCCCGGGATTAAGTGATGTGCCAGTACTGGGGCTACTGGCAAACAGGAGGGCTGTTATCGTAGTTTTCGTGCTGGGAATAAGTTATCCTTTGAGTTTATATCGGGATATCGCTAAGGTACATTTTCTAGACAACATTCAGGAGTCATGCTAATTCGCAACAGTTGGCGAAAGCAAGCACTTTGGCACTGATCAGTATGATGATCATTCTATTCACAGTTGTAACACAAGGATTTATGGTACCCCAAGAAGATAGAGGGGAATTCACCACACCCCTCCTCACCATAAACGATGGCATCTTCCAAGCCATTGGCGTAATATCTTTCGGTTAGCTTCCACCCCCCTTATTTCCAACCCCCTCCAATTCAATCCAACTCAACTAACACACCTCAGCCTTCGTCTGCCACCACAACTCCCTCCTAATCTACGGCTCCCTCCAAACCCCCACCATCGACCGATTCTCCACCGTAACCCACTACAGCACCTCCATCTCCATGGTCGCCTGTCTCCTAATGGCCCTCTCAGGCTTCCTAACCTTCGGCTCCAAAACCCTCGGCAACGTGCTCAACAACTTCCCCGCCACAAACCCCCTCGTCAACCTCGCCCGTCTCTGCTTCGGCCTCAACATGCTCACCACCCTCCCCCTCGAAGCCTTCGTCTGTCGCGAAGTCATGTTCAACTACTGGTTCCCCGGCGAACCATTCAACATGCATCTCCATCTCATCTTCACCTCCGCCCTCGTCGTCAGCGCTATGGCCCTCAGTCTCGTAACCTGCGATCTTGGCGCAGTCTTTGAACTGATCGGCGCAACTAGTGCGTGTGCCTTGGCGTATATATTACCACCACTATGCTATATAAAGTTAACGACAAGAACCTGGAGAACGTGGATGGCGGGCGCGTGTGTAGCGTTTGGGGGCGCGGTCATGCTTATTAGTCTTTTTCAGGCGTCGAAAAAAATGATTCTGAATGAAGGGGGTGTGACGAAATGTGATTGGTAGGATAGATGGGATGGGGTCCTATATGGTAGATAGAATACAGTGTATAACATGTTTAATAGATGTCGATGAGCTTTGCTAAATGATTATCTGTATTCTAGATTAGATTTTGGTTATCTGGCTATCTCACTGTGGTTCCATTGTCCAGGTTTCAATGCCCCGCACATAAAACTCACCACTAGACTTCATAGCACTATTCAACCTCTCAGTTGCATCTCACAATATTAATATGCTCAAGGCCTACCTACGATCAATCACAAAAATTGCATCACATAAATCATATATTTCATATGTCATTCATTTATATTAAGCCTGGCCTACTAAGTATCAGAACATCCGAGCCATATTCTTCTCAATACAAGCAAGCCGGATCGAAGTAATACAGCAAGCAAGTAAGCGACATGTCTAAAAGCATTCCCTCTGAAACATACGAACGACGATTCTTTTATGTGACCATAACGCCGGGGAATATCATCAAAGCAGCAATTTACAAGAAAAGAGAGAAACGCAGAAATCAAAAGTTTGAGCTTAAGCCTTGGACTTCTTAACTTTCTTAGCCTTGGTGGCCTTCTTTGCTGGGGTTTCGATCTCAGCTTCAACCTCAACTTCAGCAGGGGTTTCGACGACCTTGACGACAGCCTTCTTAGATCTTGTCTTTCTTCCAACTGGTGCTTCGGCTTCGACTTCGGCTACGGGCTCGACAGGAGCTTCGACAGCCTTTGCCTTTGCGGCCTTCTTTCCCTTCTTTGGCTTCTCGACTGGAGCAGCTTCGGTTGTGATGGTGGTTTCCTCTGTGGTGATCGTGGCAGTAGGAGTCTCCTCGACGACCTTGGTCTTCTTGACCTTCTTGGCCTTGACTGGCTCCTCAACTGCAGGGGCAGCTTCAATGGCCATGACAACATCTCCGTCTCCGGCAACTTCATCTTCGCCATTCTCAATCTCCTTGACTGGCTTCTTGGAAACACCCTTTGCGGATTTTATCTTTGGTGCCTCGAATTCGTAACCGATTTGCTTCAATTTCTCTGAGGCGATCTCGCGCTTCTTCTCAGCCTTTTCTCTTCTCTTCTCCCATTGCTCTTCTCCAGCACCTTGCTCTAATCTGCGGCCCTCAATCTTATTCCAAGGAACCTTCTTGAAGCGACGGTTGGCACCCTTGAACAAATCTTCAGGGAGTTGCTCATCAGGTACTAATTTGACCTTCAAGATGTGATTGAACAATAGATAGTTATCCATCGTCTTGGCTACAATTTCTGCGACACCCCTACTGGCGAATTGAATCCATGCATAATGCTTGCTTGCACCAGTTCTTCTATTTCTTGACAGACGAATCTTGAGAATATCTCCGAATTGAGAAAAGTAAGCTCTCATTTCTGCCTCGTAGAAACCGTGAGGAATGCGACCGATATAGACAACACCTGGAAGATCATTGGCAGCTTCTTCGGCAGCCTTCTTGATAGCCTTCTTTTGCTTCTTGCTGAGTTTTTCGAGGGCGTTTGGAACTTCTTGACCGGGCTCGAGTCCACCTTCTTTGGCATTCTCTTCCTCATCATTATCTGATTCGAAACCCTTCAGGAGAGCTTCAGTTTGGTCATCCTCTTCCTCTTCGGATTCCTCGACTGGTTCTTCGGGTTCTTCAACAACCTTTTTCTCTACAACCTTCTCAACAACCTTTGCGGCCTTCTTAGGTTTGGCAGCTTCCTTGGGTTTGGCGGCTTCTTTGGGCTTGACGGCTTCAGCAGATTTTGGTGATTTCTTCGCCTTCTTTAATTTTGCAACCTCGTCCGCGGGGACTGCAGGAGCAGTAGAAGCTATGATTGAAAATTAGAATAATCAATTGAAGCGTTATAGAATAATACATACCTTTACGCTTGCGTGCTGTAATTTCAGCCATTTTATCTGAGTTCGTACGACTTGTTTGATTTAGAAAGGTTGTGTCGTGGATATGATAGATAAATGTTTTTGCAGATAGGATTTTAGTATTTTAGAATGCAGTGTGATTGTCCAACAAATTTTTTGGATTTTGCCAAACTATCTCCACGAGAATTCTTTTGCGACCACGGCGCTATACCTAATTGAGTTAAATTCTTTGAAGGCGGTGAGAGCGCAGCTCAGGATTCCTATTGAAATCTTTCTCGTGGCATTTCATTATTGAATTCATGATTTTCCATTTCATTGTTACGAATTTAGATTGATATATTTATGTCCATCCCATGCATTCAAGGAACATTATTCTAGAATATTTCATTTGCTCAACCAAGTATTGGAAAAGTACAGTGGTGTCATGCTTAAATTCTTCATGATATACTCATTTTAGAAGTACATCTATCTCACCAGTTGTGAAGACTAGACTATTTGCAATAAAGCTTGCTTCTTTCATTTAAATCTTTATAGAAAGAGATTCATCAATCATTCTTTCTACCTTCCTCCAGATTCTACAAGCCTTTTGATTTGATCCACAAACGCCCGCAAATGCACCTTTCCTACAAGCCAAATAAACTAAATTATTGTTGTCTAGCCTGTCTCTCGACCTCATATGTGAAGTCGAAATATCCCTTATCAAATTGGTGCACTCTGACATAACCATCCTCACCACCACTTGCATATCCCTTTCCGTTTGGATCCACGGCAACAGTGTTTAGAGGACCGAAATGTCCACGGACTCTACCGATTTCCTCTTCGAAGATCTTGTGGTAGAATCTGGCTTCGAATTTACCCTGGCGGGCGGAGGTTGTTGTGACATCCATAGCAGCTTGTCCACCACCGAGAATGACGAAATCCTTTTGGGGGGTGATAGATGCGCTGTTGAGAGGAGTATCGGTTACGTAGGTCTTCATGACTTCGAGGTCTCGGGCATTTACAAGCTATACTAATTAGTGTTTTGAAAACATGGAAGCGTGCATGTAATTTACCTTAGCAGACTTGTCCTTCGAGGCAGTGATGAAGTAGGTTCTATCGGGCGACCATTGGAGATCTGTGACTTGAAGATCTGGTTCGTGAACTTGAGTGTTGAAGAGTAACTCTCCGGTCTACCAAGCCCGTCAGTACCTAGAATATACGACACCAGTCTAGATCCTTACCTTGGCATCATATTGAGAAACACTTCCATCTTCGTGCCCCGCAATGATGTATTTTGACATATAACTCCATCCTGCAACAGTAGCCTTGCTCTCCGCACAAGTAATGGTCAAAGCTCGGTCGTCAGATTGTGGTGCGTTTACGTCCAAGTTGATGTCCAATACTACGATCGTTCCCAAGAATCCCATACGTTGTTCGGTAACAGCCAACAATTGTGTAGCATCCTCGTTGAATTCGACTCTCTTAACAGCAGTGTTGAAATCCCAAGTCTTCAAACATTTTCCGGTCTTAACGTCCCATAACCTGACTGTGTTGTCTGCTGCACCACTTGCGATGATTGTAGTTGTTGGGTCCACATCGACTGTCCATATAGCTCCCTGATGACCGTGGTAGGTGCCTAATCTCTCTCCGTTGTGTGCATACCATGCGCAAATGTGCTGATCCTTCGCGGTTGAGAAAATGATGTCGCCATCTCTGTTATATCTATTCGTTCGTCAATACCGCATGTATTTTATCATTTTGACGGATGATATATACCTAATTTGTGTAAGAGCACGCTCCTACATGATTGTTAGCAAATTGGGGTCGTATAGTAAGCCAATAGGGCATCATTTATACTGACATGTCCTTGCAACAGAATGGGCCTCATATTTGCGATTCAGTGTTGATAGTACTGGAATCGCGATATGATGGAGGTTGGAGGTTGGCGGTTGGTATTTAGATAGGGTTGGATCGAAATAATCTTTGTGCCCCTCAAAAAGTTCGATATCCTCTAGGGATTTGACTCTTCAAATGTGTGCTATCAAAGACCAATCATAAGCGAGAGAAGATGCGGACAGATGCGGACAGATGCGGACAGATGCGGGACTTGGCCAAGTGGTGGTGAGAGGAAATCTTCTTATTAGGCTATGAGTCGAGTTTGAGGATCCACTTAAAAAATACTACAGTAGAACTTGGTTATACCGGAATGAAATATTTGACCAATCAAATCCAATATAAAAAGGATTCCGATATAAAAATAGTAATCCAAATTTTCTAATTAAAATTTATATTCGATTTTAATTTCAAATTTTGATATTTTTGAAAAAAAAATTATATAATTAAAACGAATTATACTTATTAATTAAAAAAAAGTTTCTTTAATTAAATTTATTATCAAAATTTATATCGGATTTACAAAAAAAGTATCCAGTATACCAATATATTCAAAAAATCCGATATCACTATATAAAAAGTATTCAAATAAGGAAATCATTCTAATATATCCAAGATTCCGATATATCCCAGTCCAATATAGCCAAGTTCTACTGTAGAAAGAGCAAAGACTCACAGCTGTGACACAACATGAGAAGATTAATAAGAAGTTGATTACTGAGGGGAGTCTGAGGGGAGTGAAGGAGGGAGAGAGGGGAGAAATAATAAAGTGATGCTTCACTTGAAAGCTTGAATGGGATGATTTTCACATTTCACAAGGTAATCCTCTGAAGAATGAAGAAATATGCGTGAATGAATGATTGAATGATTAAATTATTACTTTTTGGTGTATTATTCATTTTTTGACTCAATGCTTTGATCATCTTATCTTTCACCGATATGTTCATGCTGAGAGCTTTATTAAAGTTAAAAAGTACATACACCAATACTAAAAAATTGTTGTAGTCATTCAACGGGCTCATCAATTATCATTCATATCATTCATTCATTGTTGTTATAATTTTGATTTTATTACTACAGTATATCTGTATCTGTCTATCTATCTCTCTATCTCGTCACCCATTCGCCTATCAAATCAAATCACCTCATTCGTTTGCGGCGCAGTGCAGAAATGTTGATCGGCAAAAGAGCCAAAGTAGCATGTGGTGCCGCCCGCGTTTATCCTCACAATGTGTACATGTTACCTTCTTTGAGTTGCCGCACTCTTACCAATTCTTCGTCAATTCTTAGATCGAGAGCTTCTCTTCCTACTCAACACCGAGCACTATTGAGTTCTTTAACCCCTTCAGCTTCATTCGTCCAAGCTGCCCAACAGGTACTCCAATTGCGGGGTCAGCCATACCGCTCAACTTTTTCCTCCTCCACAAGGGTCTCATCCATATCCCCCTTCACCCCGCAAAGCAGTACTACCAGACAATTCTCAAGTACGCCAGCGACAATGACAGCCACCAAGATTGATGGCACTGCCATTGCGAAGAAGATTCGTGAGAAGATTCATGCTGAAATCGACGATGCCCAAAAGACAAACCCAAGATTCAAGCCTTCATTGAAGATTATTCAAGGTAAATAATGCCCGCAAGACGTTGCTAGAAATATTCGATAAGCAGTTTGTGCTAACAAAACTTTTCACAGTGGGTGATCGCTCTGACTCAAGTACGTATCTGTGACTGAATACTGTCAAAAATGACTCACTAATGGTGGTACAGCTACCTATGTTCGCATGAAGTTAAAGGCCGCACAAGAGGTTAGCCACCATTTTTCATCATTTCCGAGCATACACTGATCCATGGGCAATTAGGCAGCGATCGAGTGCGAACTTATCCCATTCCCTGAGAGCGCAACTGAAGCCGAGGTCCTTGACAAAATCGAGCAATTGAACAATGATCCATCCGTTCATGGTATTCTTGTCCAATTACCGGTTCCAAAGCACATGTCCGAATACAGCGTAACTTCCGCTGTATCTGATGAGAAAGATGTAGATGGTTTTGGAGCATCGAATATTGGCGAGCTTGCGAAGCGTGGCGGGCGTCCTCTTTTCACACCATGTACACCAAAAGGTGTTATGGTCTTGCTCGAAGAGAGTGGAGTTGACTTAAAGGGCAAGAATGCAGTCGTTCTTGGACGTAGCGATATTGTGGGAAGCCCTGCCAGTTACCTCCTTAAGAATGCCGATGCTACTGTGACAGTGTGCCATTCCAGAACCCAAAATCTTGAGCAATTCATCAAGAACGCCGATGTTGTTGTTGCAGCCATCGGAAAGGCCAACTTTGTCAAAGGAGAGTGGTTGAAGCCAGGTGCAGTGGTCATTGATGTCGGTACCAACTTTATTCCTGACGAGACCAAAAAATCTGGGCAGAGACTTGTTGGTGATGTCGATTTTGAATCGGCTTCCGAAGTTGCATCTCAAATCACACCAGTACCTGGTGGAGTAGGACCAATGACTATCGCAATGCTATTGCAGAATGTTGTTGAATCCGCAACAGCTTATTTCGAGCGTCAAAAGGCCAGAGCTATCAAGCCTTTGCCATTGAAGCTTCAAACCCCAGTCCCATCGGACATTGCTATCTCAAGAGCTCAACACCCAAAACATATCACACGTGTAGCACAAGAGATTGGTATTGCTGGTTACGAACTTGAACCTTATGGAGCATACAAAGGTAAAGTTGATTTGAGCCTCCTCAAACGTCTTGAGCACCGCCGCAACGGTCGTTATGTCGTTGTCACTGGTATTACCCCAACACCTCTTGGCGAGGGTAAATCTACCACTACTATGGGTCTCACTCAAGCTATTGCCGGTCATCTTGATCGTATAGCTTTCGCTAATGTTCGACAACCAAGTCAAGGACCAACCTTTGGTATCAAGGGAGGTGCTGCAGGTGGTGGATACAGTCAGGTCATTCCTATGGATGAATTCAACCTCCATTTGACTGGTGATATTCACGCAATCACAGCTGCAAACAACTTGTTAGCTGCTGCTATTGAGACCAGAATGTTCCACGAAAATACCCAGAAGGATGGCCCGCTTTACAAGCGTCTCGTTCCAGCAAAGAAGGGCAAGCGTGAATTCCAACCTATTATGTTCCGCAGACTCAAGAAGCTTGGTATCACTAAAACCAACCCCGACGAGCTTACCGAGGACGAGATTCATCGTTTCGCAAGATTAGATATCGATCCTTCGACAATCACCTGGAGACGTGTTCTTGATGTTAATGATCGTCATCTGAGAGGTATCACCGTCGGTACCGCTGGTACCGAGAAGGGACAAACTAGAGAAACTGGTTTTGACATCTCTGTCGCTAGTGAGTGTATGGCTATTCTTGCACTCAGTAACGACTTGAACGATATGAGAGAAAGACTCGGTCGCATGGTCATTGGATCATCTAGAAATGGTGACCCAGTCACTTGTGATGATCTTGGTGCAGGTGGTGCTTTGACAGCATTGATGAAGGATGCCATTAAGCCTAACTTGATGCAAACATTGGAAGGAACACCTGTTTTCGTCCATGCTGGACCATTCGCAAACATTAGTATCGGTGCTAGCTCAGTTCTCGCGGATAAGCTTGCTCTTAAGCTCGCTGGTACTGAGCCTGACGAGAATCACAACGAGAAGGCTGGTTTTGTTATCACTGAAGCAGGTTTCGATTTCACCATGGGAGGAGAACGTTTCTTCAACATCAAGTGTAGATCATCGGGACTCATTCCAGATGTTGTCGTCGTTGTTGCAACTGTTCGAGCACTCAAGGTTCACGGTGGTGGCCCACCAATCGCTCCAGGTGCCGCACTCCACCAAATCTACAGAGAGGAGAATGTTGAGATTCTTCGCAAAGGTTGCGTCAACCTCAAGAAGCACATCTCTAATGCCAGATCTTACGGTGTCCCAGTTGTTGTCGCTATCAACAAGTTTGAGACTGACACTGATGCCGAGATTGAGGTTATCCGCGAGGAGGCCATTGCTGCTGGTGCTGAGGATGCTATCCCAGCCAATCACTGGGCCGAAGGTGGTAAGGGAGCTGTTGATCTTGCCAAGGGTGTTATCGCTGCAAGCGAAAAGGAGAAGAACTTCAAGCTTCTTTACAGCCTTGACGGAGATGTCCAGACTCGCATTGAAGCCATCGGTAAAGAGATGTATGGAGCTGACAAGGTCGAGTTCAGCGAGATCGCTCAAAAGAAGGTTGATACATACACTAAACAAGGTTTCGGAAACTTGCCAATCTGTATTGCAAAGACTCAATACTCTTTGTCGCATGACCCAGATCTTAAGGGTGCACCAACTGGATTCACTGTTCCAATTAGGGATGTGAGATTGGCTGCTGGAGCTGGTTATCTGTAAGTTCTTTTGCATGATGTTTTCATTGCTTTCTCTAATATGATTCTAGGTATGCACTTGCTGCAGATATTCAAACCATTCCTGGTCTTCCTACCGCACCAGGATATCTCAATGTCGATGTCGACACTGAGACTGGAGAAATTGATGGCCTCTTTTGAGAATATATTCTCACATTTTTTGCTTTTGTATGTCGATTAGCGTTTCAACAAGTTAGTTAATATGAGGGCGGTAAAAACACATTCAACGTGTCAGGGTTGCATTTTCAACAAAAGGCGTTTATAGATATACGACTGGCTGATAAAAAGCTATATAGTATGTAGAGATATCCTTCATGATTAACTCATGATACAAATGAAGTTTACGATGTTTGAAATTTGCATGGCTATATTTCCCTTTTTGCTTTTCATGTGATGCGATGCTGGTTCTCGCTAATAGCGGCTGCTTAAGTTGTCACTATTTTGGCTTGTTTAAGTATACAGACCCAAGTTCAATGTCAATAGTAATCAGGTGTCAAGTTATCCATGCGCGAGATAGATTCTCGGCATAAAATAGTAGATGCTCGAACACATGTACAAAAAATGAATGGAGCCAGCTTCGGTCGCGTGTATATAGTATAACATTGAGCTAGAAGAAGGGTAGTGGACTTCAGTATTCTATGCATGAAAGGCACTTACATATGGTCTGAAATTTGAATTTTCGCATAACGCACATTAGATTCTGCGTTCGAGATTTTCAGACCGAGAATATTCTTAGTCTACTTGTCGCCTTTTCGATAGAGTGTAGTGATTCTTATTTAGATTTCTGTGAGGATTAGTACATTAGGTTGGGTGGGGAATGGTTTGCGATTGTTGGGTTTAGAGTTTGAAGTTTGATGGATTTGATGGATTTGATGGACTTACTAGGCTATGCGGATTATAGGGATGTATGATTGTTAGAGTTTTAGATGGTATGCAAAATGGATTTTTGGGGGTTTGAAATGATTTTTGGGGGGATAGAGAGGGTGGTTGGGGGGGTTAGCGAGGATTGGGGGGGGGGGGGGGGGGGGTGTATAGGTCGGGAGTAGGTGTGGCTGGATAGATGGGGGATTCTTGGGTGGGAGTTTGGAGTTTGGAGTTTGGAGTGAGTAGGTGAGTAATGTGAATTTCATTGTAATACTAGCTTTTTGCTTGTGTGGAATTTCATGAGAAGCTGAATTCTGACAGGGATATCATAACTCAAATTAGAAAGAAAAAGTAGAAGAATAGCATCCTTGAGAATTTGGAATCTTCACTTCTTCCCCGCATTCGCAGCAGTCTTCTTCTCACAAGTAAACTTATGTAACTTCCACCCTTTCCTCTGATGTTCAACCCCACAATACCAAATCTTCTCGTCCCTTTTCTTACACTCAGCGCATGCACTCAACTTTCCTCCCACACCACAGTAATCACACCAGCCTGCGTTTTCTCGATCGTTCCAGCGATCCCATGCCCTCTTTGCGCACTTTCTCATCAATTCTGTATGCTGATTCTCCGATATCCATGATGCTCCAATCTCTAATTCCTTCATATCATCACAGATGGTATCCATAGCATTTTGCCAATCTCTCCCCTTGCCGAGAAAATAAGGCTCGCCGAATATTCCTCGCTTGCCCCATTGCATAAGCGTCATATCGACCACGAAGAAGTCATCCAAGTTTACTATCTGACCTACACTCGTTCCTAGTTTAGGAAACCCGAGGATAGAATGGAATCCCTCGTTTTCTCCTCCGGTAATATATGTCGCGCCGCCATTCCCCAACTTTAAAGATTGGACACTCATGAGTTTGGGACCGGTCAATTTGAATTCTATGATGGAGCGTGGAAAAGGGTTGACGAGAACTGCATCTTCGTTTTTGATCTGGATAGATAGTTGTTGATCTGAGGAACAGAAGGCGAAAAATTCTTGAAAGAGGATTAGAGCTTTGTAACAAGCGTCATGGCTTCGAGATTCGTGGAAGATGTTTTCGAGTTGAGTGGGGGAAAGTGAACGGGTTGCTATATCGCATGAAGGATGAATGGTGCATGTCGTTCGAGTGGTGGAAGTTTCTAGAGCTAGATCTTGTGTAGAATCGGGAGTAGAAGCATCGTGGTGGAAAGTGTGAACGTTGATTTTTTGAATGCTTGCGGGACGCTTTCTGATAAGCACGTTTTCTTTCAGACGAGGAAGTATGGTTTGGTCTGAGATGGTGCTGCTGTGGAGACTGGTGCTTTTGTAGCGGGGATCACTGACTAGACGCTCGTAGTTGAGGAGTGTGGTCAGGGCTCGGAGGGGAATAGCTTCAGGTGCCATGGTCGGTGGTATGGATTACTGTGGGATTTCGAGACAGCTTGGTCTCTTGGGAAGAAGAGGGGAAGAATACTGTTTGTTAGAGGAGTAGGTGAATGTATTGTGGGGCGGTGAATTTTTCTGATCTCGTGGAATCACATGTTAGAATTACATTTGACAAACTTGGTTTGTTTGTTTGTTTGCTTGCTTGCTTGCTTGCTTGTGGTGGCGGTAATCAATACGGGAGCAACTGCCCGAAGTGATTGTCACTGATTTTATATCCTCTACTAGCACGAAGCCGCATAGATAGTTTCAAACCTCAAGCCAGTCTCCGGTCGTTCAGATCATTAGGCAAGAAGTAGCAGCTAGATAGGCCACGTTTCTTGGCTCTGTTGAAAGACCAAAGAACATCAAATGATAGAAGGCCAGAACTTTCCCTTCACAACATACTCTACTCAAAGCAAGTATAAATCCATGGTGTACTATTTATTATCTGGCTGTTGCAGGTCGTTACAAGATTATTCAATTATTCCCGTGATCAATGGAACGCTACCATTTTTGCCGTGGCTCCATTGACTTCAACATTTCCGCCACTTCTTTCATTCCACCACCCCTATTCATCCTCATAAACATTAAATCGTACAAACTTGTCTTATCACCACCATTTACATCGACCTTCTCCAACACGACGGCGTGATATGGAATCTCAGAATCAAAATTCGATCCGCCCATAACCTTTCCACCCACCTCACTGCGCTTATATTGTCCACTCGATTCTGGAAAGTTCTGTCCACCGGGTATGTATGTGCGATACACAACTTCACGCTCTAGATTATCGCCCAGAATCATAAACCCTTTATCCGTGCGCCCACTTTTGTGTTTCAGGCTCTTGAGATGATTCATAAATGCACCTCCATCGTTATGTTCTTCACCTCCCTCGAAGGAAAAGAAAATTGACTTCCCACGGCTGTTACCATCAAGAGTTTCTTGGAGCTGAATGACATATTTCGGGAGTGGTCCGCCTGGGGAATGCTCCTTGCGTGAATATCTACCAGTTTGAAATTCGAGGCCGATAAGCTGCTGGTAGTCTGGAACCTTTATTGTTTGCATGGTGTGACCAAACCATTGGCGGAAGTAGTCAAGGAGGTTGTGATGGATTTTCTCTTCCATTGTATTGCATGAGGCTTCATCTCCTTTGCTGAATAGAACAGTTCTGATAGACTTGAGCCATAACTGTCGCTGCTGATCGAGTGACTGGTTGATAGCGTTGGACATCTGAGCGGGCTTCTTTGATGCTGATGATGACTATCGAATGAGACTTGCAGAACGGGCATTCGAAGTATGAAAGTCTGTTCGACGTGTGAAAGTAGACTGGTCGATAATGGCAGATATTTCGAATGTCACTGAATGATTCTAGGTTATTCTTACTTTTTCATTGCGCTGCATTTGTGAAGTCTTTTGTTGAGAAAAGAGAACCAGAGTTTAAAAGGAAAAAAAGAAGGAAAGAAGGAAACAGTAGTGACGTATTGGATGTCTGTCATATCGCAAACCCGTTTGACTCCATGTGTTGACTCCGATTCTGCTACAGTTTGCGACAATGATTTTTTTTCTTCTGACTCAAACTTTGATGATAAGGGCGTAATTTTTTTTATCGAGGTAGAAACTTAACGGATCTCTGTTCGAATTGGAATGTGAAATAATACATATCTGAAGGCAACGAAGACCACTCTTTTACTATGGAAGTTCTCGCTTCTGTCATACACGAATGGACTGATTCCTTCGCAAGAAATTGTAACAGCATTTCAACCCTTTCGTTCAAAATCTATCAGGCCGCCTCAGCCACATGCCCCAGTCTGGATTTCTTTCGACTCGTGTCTAGTAACGCATACCAAATCCTATTGTTCAGTCACAACCAATCAGTGTCATTCCCTTTGCAGACACACTGTCAAATCTTAAACGATTGTGTTCGAACGACTCATGTATATCGCCATGATGCAGTGCCCAGCACGAATGATCGCGAATAAGGGGTAGATCTAAGGGGCATAGAAGACTTTAGTATCTCAACTTATTTGGAATATTGTTCATACTCACAACGTATCAAACGTCTAGGCACAATTTTCATCTTTCGCAAACTTTTCTATCTATTTCGTCACAATCTCCGCACGTTTCTCTCATAAGAAACTACAGAATTTGCTCAGCAGAACGATCGATAATTTCGTCGGTGGTGCACAGTTCAAGGGGAGGCGCTTAGGGTATCGAGGCCCGAGTTCGCTATGTTATCACAAGTAGTCGTGTGCAATCAAAGCACCCAAATGACAATCAAACTTGTAGTATACTCATCAGCTACACCATCCATGGTGACTATCAAGTTATTTGATTACAAGTTTGTGAAGAATGTCACTTTGACTACCAATCCCCGCAAGATTGAAATCATACCGACAATCATCACAAAGGAGAAGCATCTAAACATATAATCCGAGCAGTTATCTATCCAGGACTGATCGACCAAAGCGAAATTCTTCCAGAGACTCCAACTTGAACAATCATAATAAATAGGGCAGCCAATGGAACGTCTTCGTCCATCTTTGTCCGGCTTCGTCTAGCTGATTTAGAGCCTCGTTTATTTTAGTTTAGGGAAACACATTGTACTTGGCGTGTCTTTTTGATAAAAATTAGCGACATCTCTGCTCTTTTGGTGATTAGACGATTTTAATATGTGGTAAAGTAATTTATAGAGACGGTGCCCGTACCTGATCTGTACGTAGATAGAACTTTCCGAAGGATTTTGTACCATGCTTCACCTTGTCAAGTTGTGTGGGAATGACGAAAAAGATGTTTTACAATTTAAAAATCCTTACATTTCCTCCGATACTGCTTTGATTGTGATGTGCTAGCCAATAGAAGTTTTCACTTTATGTCTGGTAGATCAGCTTGTTACTTTTGGCACGCTTGAACGCCAGAATAGTCAATTGCAAACGATATCAAAGATATCAGGAATATTAGAAGTGTATGAAAAAACGAATTGTATGACCTTCGTCGCAAAGTGCGTCGACAGCTTATACAAAAGTGCAACTGGTATTCAAATCGCTGATGAGATAGATATTTCGAATGAGCTTGAAGACAAGTTGATGTCATTGTCTACAGGATGACCTTGAGCTTTCTAGCATCGTATCTGATTTAGGTGATGGTTATCTTTCAACATTCAAGTTGAACTTGTACTAAACTAGGATTATGCCGTTTCTGTACTTGAAAATTGAGTGGTCGTCAGCGGCGGCTCTAGCTTTCAAAGCGTTTCCCAGGAAAATGCTTCTAAAGTGCGAGTACTGGGAGCTTCTGCATTAGAATCACAACATATCTTCCAGGGGGGAAAGGGGGGGGTGGGGGGAGGGGGCGATAGATTACTAGAACACCATGAATCTCTTCTAAGACAAACAAAGAGCTGTAATTCGTTCCCACCTTGAAAACTTTTTGGGTGCAACAAACTCCGGCCAAAGAACCCGTCGAACAACGATTATCGGGGAACGATTATCAGGGGAAACTTGAGCAGACCACCGCAACAGAGCATGAAATACATGGTGGCCTTGACTTGATGAGAAATCGCTGGGCCGTTATCACGAAATCCCTGCTGAGTCTTGGAATGGGTTCAATTTCGGATGACTTGCGAAGCCACTATGTCGGGTAAATTAGCAGGAGCAACTACTATGTAGATATGACCTAGGGAATTCAGAAAGAGGGGGATAAGCAGCATTCTCCACAAGGTCTAGGGATCCATAGTCAATCTATCCTATGAATTGAACTCTGACTCAGTTCATCCAAAAACACCCGACGCAATGGTCCTTCTTTCACCGTATAGTTATCGTAAAGTAGTCTATGGTGATTGGAAATGTTGCGATTGAACTGTAAGTAGGAATTAACTTTTTTGATAAATTAATAAGCGCGTCATGTATATATCAAGGTTCAATCTACCCTCACTCTAGTAATAGTTGAGAAGGTAACCTCATCACGATTCTATTGAGTCTGTAAATCTGATGCATGAAACTGATCCATTTTCGGCCTTTCATGAAGCTACAACCGTTCAAATTTTTGAGCATAGGTATTTACGACGTCTTCAAGAAAGCTATGATGACTAAAAATTACGAGATCATCCCTTTTTAATATTCGAGTGAGAACATGTCGGAGCTATTATAGTGCTCGTGCGGCCAGAAAGCATGCAACACTCCACCTTCAAAAATCAGGTTAGTCCTCTTGTAGTCTACCATCTTGTGGTATGTGCATTTATGCGAAGTGTCACATACTGTATATACTTCCTGGTGGCACGAGTACATCGCATGCTAAAAAGCTTGTATAAAAGATTGAGTTGCGAACTTGCGATATGAAATCTAGATGCTTACGAAGCGGGAAAAACTAATATAGATTAGCAGCCAGCCTGCCACATGGGATAAAGAAAAGTAAAAACAGTTGCTGCGTATTCTGGAATCTGGTGCAACTAGACACGGAGTAATCCGTCTACAAAGTCAGGGCTTACCCAGTTCGCATTATCGCTTAGGGGTGGACATACAGGGCATACACACATATACGGTTCCATATATTCGACACCCTTATACCGCCCACACGGTTCGTCCGTCTATTAGTAATCTTTGTCAATTGTCAATAGCAGAATGATATCATTTGATGCTTCAGTCCTTATAGTCATGCATATGTACCTAATTATAACGAACTATGTAACCTTCTTCATTTGTTCAGGGCACCAAGCCCAAAACTTTCATTCCAAACATAGTCGTTTGGGAGGGATGAATCCGGGGCAACTTCCTATAAGAAGAAAGATCGCTTGAAAAATACCGATTCCAACCTTGTCGACGCGTGTGGTCGCTTTTCTGTCCGGGGAAGTGAAACATGTCGCCGGCACTGTCCCGAAGATTTACAGTGCCTCAAAAGCCTGTCATTAGGGATTCTACCGGGTGCTTATCGGTATCTTACCGGCATGTCATGATTTAGAGTTTTTTATGAACTCTAAAGGTTCAAATTAAATGCATCCCCTTGTCTAACGAACTCTTCAAGATGGGATGGTCAAATGGGGATCCTCTTATTCCTCCGAAAGGAATCACTTTGGGATATATGTTATTTACATAATCTCCACAACATAAAAGTTTACTTCAATTATGTCTTTCCTTGGTTGTTTCCGCTTTGAACCCTCCAAATTGACTCCTGAAGATCGTCGTTGAACCACGTTATAGAAGGTCTGGTAGTCTCCTGACTCTTCTCTCCATTCGACATATCCAGTTGCCTAAGAAGTCCGCCATGTCTCTAACATACGAGCAATACAGAGTGGTTGATATCACCGAGAGAGTTACGTCAGCCGTTTCTATCGTTGGTAATCTATTCATAGTTCTCACATACTTTTTTTGTTCATCATTCGACAAACCAATCAATCGACTCATTTTCTTCGCATCATGGGGCAATATTGGTTCAAGTATCTCGTGCCTGATATCTGAGCTTGGCCCGGCATCATTGATGGATAGAGAAAAATTCAATGCCTCCGGAATATGTCAGGTCCAAGGTTTCTTGGTGCAGATGTTCCGTGGAGTTGATTGTTACTGGGCATTTTTCATGGCCATCAACGTATACCTCATTTTCTTCAAAGGATATACCGCACATCAATTAAGAAAGTTGGATATTTGGTACTTAGTTGCATGCTATGGGCTTTCCTTCATACCCGCTTTTGTCTTCTTATTTATAGAGACAAAATCGCGAGGTCGTATTTACGGATCAGCTGTTGTTTGGTGCTGGATTAGCGAAGATTGGGATTGGATGCGGTTGGTTTTCTTATATGTTATTGTGTGGTGAGTAGTACGATCCGAGCTTCTAACCTTCTTCTCAAATTTGATCTCGTTTACTGATCCGATGACCATAGGGCTACTATCCTCTTCGCTTTCATCGTCTACGTTATGGCCGCCAAAGTAATCTGGTCCAAACGTGAACATCTAAGCGGCTTCCTCAACCCCATGAACGAGAACCCATTCGCAAATACCATCACGACTGAAATCGAAATCACCTACGAAGAACGATCCATCGTCAAAGATGCCGGCGATCAAGGCATCTCTGAAAGCGTACTGCACTCGGATCAATATGAAGTAGAAATCCAAGCGGCGCCTCAACAAAAACAACAAGAACCCCAAGTGTATCAGATGCGAAGAATGAGAAGTTTGACCAGAGAGGTTGCGGAGTCTGGAACCAATCCCGAGGCTTGGCTGTATGCACGAGTGGCTATCCTTTTCTTTCTTGCTATGATTATTTCATGGGTTCCCGCGAGCGTCAATAGAATTTGGCAAATGGCGGATCCATCGAAGGCTAATTTCCCATTAAACTACATTGAATCATTAATGTTGTCGCTACAGGGCGTTTGGAATGTGATTGTGTATATCATTACATCTCAGACGGCTTGTCGAAGGTTGGCATATCAACTGTTCTCAAGAAGTTCGAGGACTAAAACGAGGTTGCCCAGCGGGAGTCCCGAGAGGTATCCATCAGGTGGAAAGCAGAGGCTTGAGAGCGTTGCTAGTAAATGATTGGAAATTGGGTGCTATGTAGCCTCGCCTATTAACTGTATTTATTCATTGTAAATAAAGAACTTTTCATTCTAAGGATCTATCAATACTCATAATTTTCGAAATATTTACAAGACCCTCCAACGCCTATTAACTAACCTTAACTCGGCCGCTCGTCCCTCATAATTCATATTTAAAATCTCAAATCCCATCCGATTGTTGGGCCCAACTTGGGTAATTCCTCTGCAACACTTTGTACATCCTTATCACCCCTACCACTTAAACAAATAACGATATCTTGATCTTTGCTCATGGTCTTTGCCAATTCTACTCCTCCCCATACTGCATGCGCAGTTTCCAAAGCAGGAATGATACCCTCTTTCTCGCTTATCAGTCTGAATCCTTTGAATGCCTCGGCATCAGTGGCCGCAATGAACCTCGCACGCTCAGTATCTTTCCAATTACTTAATTCTGGTCCAACACCAGGATAATCTAAACCAGCAGATACGGAATGAGTCTCTGAAATTTGTCCATGTTTGTCCTGGAGGACGTATGTACGGACACCATGTAGAACACCCTTTGTACCACCAGACAGGGTAGCGGAGTGGCGATTTGTATCTAAACCATCGCCACCGGCCTCAACACCAACTAGTTTAACACTTGGGTCTTTTGAGAACGGGTAGAACATGCCAACGGCATTACTACCACCTCCAACGCATGCAACGACAGCATCAGGGAGTTTACCGCGCTTCTCTAGCATTTGAGCTCGAGTTTCGTTGCCGATGACGGATTGAAATGTTCTGACGATAGTTGGGAATGGGTGAGGACCAATTGCTGAGCCAATGATGTAATGAGTGGTGTCAAGCTTGACGACCCAAGAGCGCATAGCTTCATTGACGGCATCTCGAAGTGTACGTGAACCAGCTTCGACAGCGACAACAGATGCACCGAGAAGCTTAATTCGGAAAACATTGAGAGCTTGTCTTCTTACGTCTTCCTGTGGATGTTATTAGTGCTGTAACGAAGGAGCCAAGAGAAGACCTAATAGAAGCGAAAAAAAGACAGTTCAAACTTACAGCTCCCATGTAAATGGTACATTTCATACCAAACTTTGCGCACACAGTCGCTGTGGCCACACCGTGCTGTCCTGCACCAGTCTCTGCAATAATTTCCGTCTTTCCTAATCGTCGAGCAAGAAGGATTTGTCCCAAAGCATTGTTGATCTTGTGACTTCCAGTATGGTTTAGATCTTCTCTCTTCAACCAGATCTTTGCACCACCAGCGTGTTCAGTAAGTCTTTCGGCCTCATGTAATTGACCTGGTCGTCCCATCCATGGGTAATATGTTCGGTATTCTTCCCAGAATGCTGGATCGTCCTTGATTGCATTGAATCCTGCTTCAAGCTCTGCTAAACAATCCATGAGCGCCTCTGGTACGTATTGTCCACCAAATTCTCCAAACTTTTGAGATGCAATTTTTGGATCTATGGGGCCATTGGTATTTAAGGCCTCGATCTGATCAGCTAAACCGGGTCCTGATCTGTCTTCATCCCTAACGACGGCATCGACAGTAACATTTTCTCCGCTAGGCTCTTGGGCAACACCCATTGTCTCGGCCATTCCAACCTCTCTAGTCAGACCCTCACCTTCACTTGGAGCACCCCTTCTCCCGCAAACTTCCGCACAGTATTCTTCGACACTTTTTGCGATGTTTCCGGCAGGTGCTTGATTGACGGTGTTGATGATTTGACTTCCGATAACGACTCCATCGGCGATTTTGGCGACCTGTAAGAAATGTTCTCTTGTGCTAACACCAAATCCTACAGCGGCTGGAACATTTCCTGAGTATTCTTTGACTCTTTTCAATAAACCTTCCAAACCAGCATCCATTGAACCTCCTGTGGCTCCAGTAACACCCATTCTTGAAACAACATATATGAAAGAGTCTGCGAGCTTGCAAAGAAGCTTCATTCGGGATTCGGAAGTCGAAGGAGCGATGAGAGGAACGTAGGATAATCTGTTCAACAAAAATTGTAAGCCATGTATTCAAATGCGACGTATAGATTGTCTCCCAAAAGCTCACCCTCCGCTTGTGCAAAACTTTCTGAAGCTCACAGCTTCTTCTGGTGGAAGATCGCAAACGATGAATCCATTGACACCAGCTTCTCGGCAATCCTTCAATAATCTTTCCTCTCCGTAACTCAGAAAAGGGTTGTAATAGCCCATGAAAAGAACCGGGGCTCTTAATCCCTTCTTTCTTGCATCCCGCACCATTTGCAATACCGAAGTAACTGTTATACCATTCTTCAAAGCTTGAGTATTTGCTTTTTGAATCGTGGGTCCATCCGCAGTGGGATCTGTGAACGGAATACCCAATTCAATAACATCTGCGAACAATTGTCAACTTCCACACAGTCAAATGGAGTTGAGGTATCGCTTACCGGCACCACCAGCCTCCATCCCCAAGAGGATATCAACAGTATCATGTGCTTGAGGAAAGCCAGCAGTGATGTATGTTACCAATGCGGATCTTCCTTCCTTCTTGCATTGTGCAAATGTCCTCTTTAAATGATCCATTTTGAATTCTAGATTGATATGTATGTAAAGAAGTGTTATGGGAAGAAGAAGTTATAAGAGAAGGAGGGGGAATGATGATTGATATATGAACGAATTTTCTTAAATAGTCTCCAAGTAGGATTCCTTTCTTGTATATATATATATATAATTCTTGTTGATCACTCAAAAAAGTGAGTCAAAACCGTCGCCCCTCACTAGTTATCGCTCAATTAAGTCACCGCCTTGGCAAAATCTCGCATTCTCTTGCCAGTTGAACATTTTATTTCGTCATGGCCTCCTCGGGTATCAATCAATATCAATCTCCTTCTCCTTGCCACAATATAATCCGGCTGATATAGAAAACAATTGTCCGTGAACAACCACAACCGATTCAAACACTTTACACTGGAATCGATATTTAATTCCTCCTATCATTCAGTTCTCGAACTTGCCAATTCAACAACAATTAACAAATGTCTCGACTTTTACCATCAAGATTTCTCCTTCCTTCCCGTCGCTTCTTCTCACAAACTACTTCTCGAACAGCATTCGCAACCGGTCCAGCCCCGCCACGCTTGCCACCAAAGGAACAAGAAGAATTTGAACGTCTGCAGCGCTCCTCTACTGGTGCATTTAGTACCCCGAAAACTGAAGTCGTTACCAATACATTGAAGTCATCGACGCGAACGAGACCACAAATAAATCAATCACCTGCAACCACTGCTGCCGAAAAGGAGGATATAGAATTGGCTGCTGTGAACGCTAGGGTATCTGCTACAGGAAAAGGAGAGGAATTGCACCCGGATATTCGCAGAGGTGCGAGGCCAGAATTCGAAGGGGACATTAACCCGAAGACTGGAGAGGTTGGTGGTCCAAAGAATGAACCTTTGAGGTGGGGAAGTTCAGGTGAGAGGGGCGATTGGAGTTATAATGGTAGGGTTACGGACTTTTGAATCCTGACAGAACGGGTTGCAGATTTGAGAAGAATGTACAAACAAGTTTGAATGGCATGATAACATGATGCAGTTAAAGGGCTGCTATTCAAGTCAACTTTTACTTCAAAATAAAACTTGTTGTGGAGTTTGCCTTTCACAAGGAATCATAAAAAAACGTCTCAGTGGATATTTCCTCTCAAACAATCATCTCAATGTCTTCAAAATGGCAAGTCTTCGTACTGCTCTATTTTCTATTCTTTCTCAAGATTAAATTCTTCCTTATTGTCATTGCTATGTACAGGAAACTAGCAATACATCTACCTGTTCAGAGTTAATATGCGCAGGAAGTATTTTTGTATTCAACGATAGCTTCCATCCTGGCAGCGTGCATTGTTTCTTGAAGTACCGACATGGTCTTGTCATTGAACCTGCAAGTAAAATGCTTCTTGGATGTGACCATTTGTCTACTACATTTTATTGACACTGAAGTTTAAAACTGTGATCGTTATGAATGTTTGTGTGAAATTTGATGAACGCATTATCATTCTGGTGAAAGAAAGGGAGATTGATTCTCCTCTTAACAGACAATGAAAGTCAATTGGCTGATGCCCTGTTGTTTATTCCTATCCTTTGACTCAAAGTTCTATGCTGGAGTGCAAAGGTCAAAGTACCTTTGTCATGAATATTTGCCGGATTTGGGGTTTTGTTGTCAACTTCTTTCATATTTCCACTTTATATAATTTCTTTTGTTGATCTAGAACTTGGCTGTTCTATCGGATCCTTGATTTTAGTATAAGGTCGTTTCTGTTGTGCCTTTTCCTTGTATATTACAGATTACACAGAAAACATAACTCGGCCTTAGAGAAGCCATTCAAACATTTAATCTTTCCAATTAGTGTCCGAGATGTCCCATCCTAGTGAAAAGACTGAAGCTGAGAAGCTTGCAGGCATGTTAGCTATACATGCGGATATGACTCGCAGGTGGAAAGCATCAGGGTTTCACGCCGTTCAAAAAGAATGGCTAGAAAAGACGATATTTTCTTTAAAGCTAGTAGTGGATTCAGCGTTATGCATGGGTGTTGGATCGATACAGGGTGGCCCAAATAGTTCTTACAAGTATGATAAATATTACGGTTCGCGAAATGAAGAACAAGACGTAGATCTTCACCATCTTTCTCAGGTGGTTGGCTTTGAATGTTGGATTGATATTTTGAGTAAGTATTTTGCTTTTGGATTTCTAATTCATCCGTCCTCTTGACCCCTCTCGCGAAACACATGTATAACATTTTGCAGGGCAAAAATTCAATATTCCACCAAGTAAAGTGTACTTTCAGGATCCGGGTTTCACCGATCTCGAGAAAACATTCATCACTTCACTTGGCCATACAGTACTAGAGCATCCCCAAGCATACAAAATACTCACACGGCGAACATTTCTCTGTTCTTGTCGCCTATACAAAGATATTGTGGCAGCTTGCTTTAGCGCTGCCATGCCGGACTTGGCTGTTATGTCATCACTTTGGATAGATAGTAAGTAAAGAGCCTTTACATCATTCTACACCCAAAATCGCGTACTGGTGGATTGTTGATGATGCAGTCCCGCAAGGCTGGATTTTCATTTCTGAACCCTCCGTATTGAATATGCTTAAACAATAAATCTATTTGGGGTTTTGAGTTTATCATCAATGACCCAGAGTATAACGCAACACTGGAAGCTTTCAACCCCGAAATGCATTCCATAGTGATTGAGTCCTCTAAGCAGTATCATAGTTCGAAGGGATTAAATCTTCACTCGCCATTACCAACGTTTGGGAAACTCGATAAACTAATTGATGATTTGTAGGTTGGGTAACATCTCTGTACTACGAGGGCGGACCCTATTTTAACAGGTTAGTCTTTCCATGAATCACGTATGTGATGGGGGTTGATTGAACAATATAGAATGAGGCGAACTATCCGTCGGTACGCCAGGACACACCTTAGCCAAAAGCAAGGTCCAATCTTTGAACGCACTCGCGATGCAGACCTCAATGATTTAAGTATAGACAGATTAATGCATGGCTGGCTGCAAGACGTGGAGTGGTATTGGAGGCCGAATGATTTGAGTGTAATAGGGGACATAGGCGAACCGATAAATCAAGAAGTCTGGCGTTTCTTGCCCGGAATGTACGGTGTAATAGATTCCCTAGGAGGAGGGATGGCGTATGTGGAGATGGTTATAGAAATGCAGAGGAGGCGTCGCGAGGAAAGCCCATTAGAAGAAATACCTAGTGGATCTGAGTGGGAATATCAGGGGAAAGAAGGTGGACCGGAGCCAGAATCAGAATCAGAGCCAGAACCAGAGCCAGAACCAGAATCAGAGCCAGAGCCAGAGCCAGAACCAGAACCAGAGCCAGAGCCAGAGCCAGAGCCAGAGCCAGAACCAGATCCCGAGCCAGAACCAGAACCAGAACCAGAACCAGATAAGCCATTACCATCTCCAAACATAACTCCCGGGTCCCCTCCCTATCGCGATAGGTATCGCGGTAACAAAAGACGACTGACACGAATAAGAAAGCTGCGGGCATATCGCGATGATGGCACGGTAAACTTTTTATGATGATTCTGATCGGAGTATGGGGTTTGAAGTTTCTAGAAGGGATGGTGTCTTTGAGGGGGTTTATAGGAGTGTATTGTTGATGTTCAGGGCACTTGAGAAGAAGGATTCATCTATCAATCTTGATATTGGGCTTGGAGTAGTGATCTGGAGTAGTGATCTGGATATATATATATATATTCGATTGATGTATACTTCCATGTACCTAGATTAGATAGTCGCTTTGGAATTGAGTTTATCGGGATTTATAGTCCGCAGTTCAGTGGCTAATTCTATCTTCTAATCTAATCTTGATTTCTTGAATCCGTATCCCCTATACCGCTGAGAACAGGCTCCAAAAGTGGTTTATACATAGCGCAAGAACATCAATAACTTTGTATATAATATTGAAAATAAGGAAATCAACAAATACATTGTATATAACAATTCTATCAATATAACCTCAAATAATATAGAATTTGATTCCATTAATAAAGAGATATTATACCTAAATATTACCTCTATTTCAAAAACAAAGATTTGTTTCGAATCTATAGAATACATTGATTTCAATCGAAAACTCATCCTACCAACCAATTTTCAATATTACAATACATTCATTCTATTTTACCTCTATTTTCCTATTAAAATAATAGAATCGATTATAAAATAAACAAATTTATATATACAAATACCAAAAGATAAAGAATTATCGAATTTACAAGCATTTTTATAATATCCGATTACAACAAACAAGGTTTATTTGTATATAGGTATACACATATATATATCGATTTATATTGAATATACAATTACAACTTATTGGGAGTATAAAAGTAATAAAAATAAATATGATTTTATACATTTTATATTACAGACTAAATTCGAAGAGATTTATATAAGATACCATATATCACCCTCTAGAATAAAGGATGTTTTCGAAAAAATAAGATTTCAATCTTTCAATTTATATTTCATATACTAATATACTTCGTTTTAGATTGATTTATTATTAAATTATATTCAAAATGTTAATCTTTCAATATAAAGGTTTCAGAGTTGAATTTCAATCAACGAATACATTGTATAGTACAACAGCTAATCAAAATATATTATATTTATTAGAAATAAACCTATATCTATAAAATTTAAAATATAAATAACTACAAATCGAAACTTTTTTATAATATAAGCTTGGTATAAAATAGAAAAAGTAAATAGTTTTATAGATATAATTATACCCCCCCTTTTGAAATTGATAAATAGAAAAAAATATATAAATAAAATATAAATAATGATTCTACACTTAATATAAAAATTATTTAAAGCTTTATATTATCTTTATTTCAATAATCTTTTCATTTTAATCAACTTTTTGAAATATATACATTATTCAAAGTATACCATAACAAAAACATACCAACTAAATTCTGGAATTTATAAAAATCTAATTATAAAGAAGAAAAACAATAATAAAAAAGACAATATATCATAGAGAACGATCATTTCTATAATATCTCCTTCGAATTTAGTATATTATATAACATAAAAGAATAATACATTAGTTTTAGTTCAATCTACAATATTGTTACAGCGCTAACTACGTTGCCTTCGTGCCTCAGGCACGAACCCTTAACATGCTCTTAGTGTGCTCTACTTTTTATAATAGGACCTCAATCTTTTATAATATTTAGAATCTTTATAATATAATATAAGTTTTTACTTATATTTTGATAGTTTGTATCATCTATTTAGAAATTATTATAGCTTTATTTTAAAGATATTTATTCAAATTGTATTCCAATTACTCTGATTGCTCTGATTCTATTAAAGTTATAATCCGATTGTATTAATCGAATCTATTATTAATCTATTATAAATAACTTTGTTATTTTTTAATAAAGTTATTTGATTATATTAAAATATATCTATATTGATTTATTATTGAGAATTCTATAAGAATGTTTTGTAGTTACAAAAGTATTCTAGAGATAGCTAATTAAACAATTGTATTTAGTTTGTTTTTACAATTCCTTTTTTTGAATTACACTATCAATTCTATCAAAGTTGATATTTTCTTATTTATAGATCTATTTTATAATCTGAATATTATATATTTTATAATTGTTTAAATTATATTTATTTTAATTGAAATGATTATAACTTTATTATAAAAACAAATTATTATAATATATATCTAAATCAACAAAGTTCAATTATAGATTATTGAATTGTAAGATATAATTGAAATACTAAAAATTACTATTTATAATAACTCAAAAGCTTTGTTTTATTGAAAACATTTCATTTCTTTTGAGAAGTTCAATAATAATAAGCAAAATATTGTAAAGTATTAGAATTAATATATAATATTCTATAATATAATCAATTATTATTTAATTACAAATTATAAGAATGAATTAGAATTCTAATAGATTATATTCCTTATTAGTTTACTTTCTGATTTAGTTTATACAAACAATTAAATATATTTTGATATAATTACAAATAATCTATGCAATTTCAATCTTTAGTTTTCTAAATAGTGTATTGTAATAAGTATTTGAAGCAAATTGAATAAATAATATCAAACTTTTGATTTTTTATAAAAAGTCTTTATAGATTATAATAAATATAAGATAAGGAAAACTTTATTTAATAATTTTATTATTGAATTCAAATAGTTTATTATTAGATATAGGAAAATTATTGAACAATAAGTTATTAATCTCAAGTTTAAGGTTTTATAAAAGTTAATCAATATTTTAATTAATTGTTTTAATAAACTTTTTATTATTAATATTGATATATGAATAATTTAATAGTAAAATGTTTATAATAATTTAAAAAAGAAAATTTATCTTGATAATTAATGAAAAAGCTAGGGTATTAATTTCAGTTGTAATTAATTGAGGTATTACAATAAAAAGCTAGTTTCAATTATAACCCCCTTTGTATTAAAGCTATCTGGTGATTTTATACAACTGGATATTGTTTGATAAGATTAGTGTTTCTTATTTTGTTATATTTAAGAGTAATGTTTTAATCTTAGCCTCTACTTTTATTATAAGAAATTAGATTATATTAAAAACAATTGTAATGAGAAACAAGCTAATGATATGAAGTATAATATCAATACTAATATGGGATATAATTTTTATACTAATTGTTTTTCTATAGTCAATTAATATCAAAGCTCTAAATTCTATTGTAATATTATCAATTCCTTGTATTAAAGCTTATTCCTATTTACCAATTGTTTTCTATTTATTAATTATTTCCTAATTATATTATTATATTATATTTTATCAATTCTTTTTAGCTTTGTTTAAAAATTTAATTTGAAAAAGTATATTGAGGGATCTATTTATTTAGAGAAGAGTGAAAACTCTATTCCCTAGTTCGATATATCAAAAGATTAATCTTGATTTACAATTGTAAATTGAGATTTTTTATAAGAAATTTATTTTTATAAATTAAAAGATCAGTTATATCTAAAAATTCTTTATATCTTAAAATAATGAATAGCAAATCTTTTAAAATCTTAATAAAAATCTTTCTTATATTTAATATAATCATTCTGTTTATTAGCCTTATAGATAATAAAATTACAAATTATAGTTTTATTGATAAAAAAATTATCTCCAAATTCCAAATATCTATATAATCTTTTCTTTATATTTATTATCTATTTCTAATTGATAAAAAGTTTTTCAATATTCTTTTTTGATATATATTTCTAAATATATAAATTAATAATTATTAAAAAATCGATTTGTTTTATATTATTATTCTATTAATTATAGATTCATTAATTTTTAATTTCTTTTAGTTTTAATACTATAACCTTATTATCAATTGATTAATAATAATATTCAAGTTCATATTTATATATTATTTAAAATATTATTATTTTATTAATACTATAACAATTATTATTCTTAATATATCTAATAACTACAAAATAATTTTATTAAAAAATAACAAAATTATAATCAATCTCAAACTATTCTTATAAAAACTTATTTCGAAATTAGTTTTTATAAAAAATATTATTAATGAAAATTTCAAAATTAAATTCTTATTATTTCAAAATCAATTAATAATTCTCAAATTTATTAAGGTTTTGAATATTTAAAGAAATCTTAATACTATTAATCTCAAAAACAATAAAAACAAAAATCTTTATTATATTTATTATATTAATAATAAAATAAATATTCGAATTAAAATAATCCTTAATCATTTATTTTTGAAATCAATTTTAACTCAATTTATTATCAATTCTAAAAAATATAAAAGATTATTATAAAATTAGAATATTTTACTTTTATTATTATTATTATTATTAAATCCTTTAAATAAATTATTTGATATTATATAAAATATTCACTTTGAAATATAAAATATAAAGTTTTTTATAACTAATAGTTTTATATAATTCTATAAAAACAATAATATTTATATTACAAAAATATTCTAGAATAAATTAGATAAAGTTTATAATCTATATTATATAATAATCAAGGATTTTATTTAATTATATTAAAATTTAATGAATAATAATATTAATAAGTTTATAAAAAAGATAGATTAATTTATTTTTTTTATATTAGAGATTTAAAATAAATTGTTTTTCTAATTTTATAATTTATATCTAGGATTTCTATTCTCTCTTATTAATAAACTTTTATTACAATATTTATAGAATTATAAAATCAAGATTATATTAGATAAAGAATTATTATATAATAAGGGCTATTCAATATTCTCAATTGAATTTTAAATTATTTATAAATAGCTTAATAATAATTTGAATAAAGGATTTATTTGAAAATCTTATTCTTGATTAATTACTTTATTTCTTTTAATTATTAAATCAAAAGGAAATATTTAAATCTATCAAAACTATTAAAATCTAAACAATATTATTATCAAAAACTAATATTCTTTATTATTAATTAAAAAAACCTTTGATATTTTATATTATATTAAAATCTACACCAAACTTAATATTATTGCCATTTTCAACAAATTATAAATTATAAAGAATTACAAATAAAAAACCACTTTCACTATTTATTTTAATTTATTCGAATTATTAATAATATTTTTCGGATTTTGTAATATATTAATCTTGTTTTAAAATTATATCAACTATATTCTCTTCGATTTTTTGAATAGAATTTATATAATATATTTAAATAATATTTTAATTTACTTTGAGAATATTATAGATTATAGAAAATATATCTATAAAATTATCTAATAATTAATCAATATCAAATTATAAATTGATATTGATAAATATAAATTTGAAATAAAAAGAATTAAATATCTCAATTTAATTATTATCCTAGGAAATATAGAAATGAATCTAAAGAAAATCAATATTATATTCAATTAAAAATTATTAATTAAATTCAAAGATTTTTAATGTTTTTTTAGATTTGCTAATTTTTATTGATATTTCATTTGTAATTTTTCTAAAATTACAAAACTTTTTAATTATTTTTTAAAGAAAGAAAAAGTATAGAATTAGAATTTTGAATAAAAAAACATTTTTATAATATTAAAGAATATTTTCTTTTCTATTTCAATTTTTATTATATTTAATTATTATTATTGTATAATAATCAAAATCAATATTTCCAATTGAATTGTAAATAATATCTTTTTGTAATATAATAATAAGAAAAATCTATATCTAATAATATACTTTTTATCAAAATATAATATTGCTGAATACAATTATAAGATTTATAATAAAGAACTTCTAGCAATTATAAAATTATTAAAAAAATAAAGATTGAAATTATATAATATTTAGAAATTATTTGAAATCATTATTAATTATAAGAATCTCGAATACTTTATATCAATAAAAATATTAAATCAATAATAAATTAAATAAACTAAATTTTTATTGGGATTCAATTTTTATATTATATATCGACTCAGTTATAAAACTATTCACCCTAATATTTTAAACTATAAAACTAAAGATTATTTAGTATATATTGATTTTAATAATAATCGAATTAAAAATTGCTTATAAATAATTCTTTTAAAATAAATATTCGATATTATTATATTCAAGGATATTATTTGATAAACAAATAATGATTTAAATCTGATTATAACTTTAATAAATATAATTATTTTTGATATTAATAAACTAATCAATAATCTTATTAACAAAGTATATAGATTATCCGAATTAATTATAATTATATATATAACACTTTGAAATCTTTTTGCTTATTATTAACTACTAGATATTCAAAAAAACCTTTGAATAGTTTTATAAAATTATAAATTAATTAACAATAAGATCTTTTATTACAACTATTTCTTTATTTCTTTTTTTATTGAATTTTATATATAGATTATATATTATATATATTCAATTGAATTAATTGAATATTCAGATTATATTAAAACTATTGATCTCGTTTTTTATATATATTAATAATTTAATATATTTAAAAAAATCAAAATATTTATATAAACTTATTAATTCTATTTTTATATTAAAACTTTCTACTTTATTATATCTAAATTCTTTGAATTTTTATTAATACCATTCTATTTCTAATTAAATATTTCTATTAATTATATTATATTGTTATTAATTAATAAACATTATAAAAAGAAATATCAATATATTATTATAATTGTTTACCATTTAATCAAAATATAATATTTTATATTAATAATAGAATTATTTATAAAGAAATTTATAAATCGATTTATTAAAAAGATATATTACTTATATAATACTTTTAATAATATTATATTTAATAAAAATTTTCAATTTGTTTTTGAATTCTGAAAATATTTATTTGAATATTTATTAATTATTTTGAAACGATTTTTCTTATTTTATCCCAAATTCGATAATTAAACAAAAAGAATTAATATTATAATAAAACAATATCTTTATATTTTTATAAACTTTTATTAAAACGATTAACTCAATTAATTTTTATTTATAAAATTTGCATTGAATAATATTATATCAAAAATTATTAATATATCTTTATTCTTTATTAATTATAATTATTATCTATACCTCGAAATTGAATTATTTATATTAATCCTATTAAATTTATTATACTAAAAAAGATAAAAGTTTTTCAAAACCAATGAGATTACAAATAGATTTGATTTTATTCTAATTAAATTTAAAACACTTACAATTTAATTAATCCAAAAATATAAAGATTATATTAACAAAATCCAAATTGATATTTCTTTTTACAAAAAAAATAACAAGATATAAATTAATATAAAGAATATAAAAACCAATTGTTTAATAAAAAAGAATAATAATAAATAAAATAGTTTTTATAAAATTCTCAAAATCTATAAACAAGTTTATTTATTACAATTTTCAATTAATTTTAAGATTTTTCTAATATTTTATAATTTATTACTTCAATTGTTTTATTATTTGCTAAAATTATTAAATTAAAATATCATCAATATTACTAAATCATATAAAAATCAAAACTAAATTTTTAAAAGAAATAATAAAATATACAAAGAGATTAAATAATAGAAATTCAAAGAGATCCTTAATTATTACAATAAATATAGTTTTCATTATTATATCAAATAAAAATATTACCTATTATTATAATAATCAATTAAGAATCTCCAAAATTAAAAGAGAATGATTATTACATTTCATCTAATACATTCAAACAAACCAGATCCGTTTATATAAATTAGATTCAAAAAGCTTATTATCTTAAATACTATTATACCAATAATAACTTTTAAATAAAGATTAAATAAATTAAAGAAAATCCATCAATTGATTATTATTTTAAAAACAATTTGTTTTAATTTTATAATAGAAACTAAATTGTTTTAATATTATTTCAAAAAGTTTTGAGTTTTTATTTAATCAATATTAAACCGATTCCTTATAATTTTGCTAAAAAATAACAAAGTTATTTTATATCTTAGCTTACTTAGAATAAACAAGCTCTAAAAAGAGAATATTATTACAATATCAATTATATTACCTTCATACTTCAAATATAAATTCTTAGTGTACCCTTAGTATACTCTACTTCCTATAATAGGACCTCAATCTTTTATAGTATTTAAAACCCTTATAATACAATATAAGTCTTTACCTGTACCTTGACAGATATATAATGAGAAAGCTTTTGTTTATAGAATATAAAAACAATTGAAACCTACCTTTTCAAAAACTAAAACAATTAAAACTATATTCGGAGATAATATAGAAAAAGAATTAGCTATTCCAATTCTTTTTAATAATTATAATTATAATATGAATATTATCGATATAAAGGATCAATTATATTCGTTTATATCAGAATATCGATGAATATATTATGGAGGTTATTAAGCTATAAAACAATAACTTTTAATTATTATTTTAATCAATTGCTATTTGATATATAAAGAAATAGTGTTGAAAAATAATAATACAAATTCTTTAAATTATATTGATTTTCGAAAATCAATCTTTCAAGGGTTAATCAACAAATTTGGATCTAAAGTCGAATAAGCTTGTTTGAATTGAGATTGTGAAGATCGAATTTATAATTCTATACTATCTCCTCATTATTATTATATAAAGATATTGAAAAAAGGGGATTGTTGTTGTTGTAAAGGGAGATTTTATAATGGGAATAGGGTTGTTTTAAAGGAAAAATCCATTAATTTTAGATAGAAAGGAATAAAACGATAAAATATATGGGGATGTTAAGAATACAATGTTTATTTATATAATAATAATAAATATTTCAATAGTTATTATAGAATATAATCCAAATGTTATGAGAATTCTTATAATCCTGATAATCTGATTGGTTGATAAAATCCCTGTTAAGCGAGGGAGCCTATTCTCAGTGGTATAGGGGATACTTGATCATTGTAATCTTATAATAAACGGTAAATTGCTCTCATACAGGATACTACTAAAAGCCTCGAGTAATATTCCTGTAGTATCGAAATATTCAACCTCTTCCTCCTATCATGACTAAAACCTCATTGGTTCTACTCTTCTATCTTCCTTTATAGTGTCTAGCTTCCAATTGTAATATAAAAAATTGCACCCCTCCTAGTATGGATTTTAGATTCCTTCATACATACTACCCTTCATTTACAGATTTTATCAGAAACGTAGGTAGGTAGGTAGATAGGTAGTTATCATAGTATCTAAATCGTGTAAAAGGAGGTAAAAATATCATACGAAATCTCTCGAAAGTTGAGATTTACTACATACTCACTATCAAATCTCTACTAATATTTAAATAGAGTAGAAAAAGAACTTGTTAGATACTCTGGCAAAGGAAACTATATATAGTTGTTGACTTACCATTTAAACATCGAATTATCGAATTATCTAATTATCTAACTATCAAACTATCAAACTATCTATATATATCCATATCTCTCTCCTCCACATAAAAATATAAAAATATAAAAACATAAAACAAGCGATTCAGAAAACTTTTCCTAACCCCTAACCTAACTCCCGAACTCCATTCCAGAGTAATCATAAGCATTAAATGTAAAGAAGGAGAAGAAGAAGAAGAAGAAGGGAGGAGGGCATAATTTTTGATATTCTTCTTCAAATCTATTCTTCCATGTAGTCTTTTAAAGTGATCTTCTATTCTTATTAATCAATGTGAATCCTTACTCACTATTCATATTATCCATACTAGCTCCTCAAGTCTCAAGTGAACATGACGCTATGTATATGAGATATTATGCGGAATTTGCAAGATGGTATGTTTCACTCCCAGGAAATTTCTTTGATGGTGTATGTCTTGCATATCATACATTGACTTACAATTAACCGCACTACATCAACACCCCCCTAACCCGCCACATTCTCCGCAACCCTCACCCCATCCATCCCGACCTTTCCCTCCGCCCTCTCCCCTTCCTTGCCAATACCCCCCTCCCCAAACAACCCGCCCAAAGCCTCAATCCCCACATTCCCCCCACTAAAAACCACACCTACATCCCACCCCCTCTCCCCCGCCTCCCTCTCCACCAGCGCCCTAAACCCCTCATGAAACAACACCGCCGCAAGCCCCACACACGCACTCGGTTCCACCACAACCTTCATCCTCTCCAGCACCAACCTCATCGCCTTCTTAATCTGCTCCTCCGTCACACTATACATGTTCTCCACCAATCTCCTCTCAAAAATAACACTCCACGGAATTTTTCCCACCGGCGTGCGCAGTCCATCCGCAATCGTGAGACTCTTCACACTCTCAATTCTCTTCCCCTGCTCGAATCCTCGCCGTCCATCATCCGCACCCTGAAACTCGGGTTCCACGCCAAAAACGCGGATTCCTCTTCCTTCGCACGAAAGCGCAACACCCGATAGCATACCTCCTCCTCCACAAGGAGTAATAATCGCATCTAATCCTTTTGCCTCCTGGCCATCTTGATTACCTATGCCTCTTTCACTTTGTAATTGTCTAACCTGTTCTGCCAATTCCAAACCCATGGTTCCTTGCCCAGCAATAATATCCGGATGATCGTATGGCGGCACAAGTTTTGCGCCTGTTTCTTTCATAACCTCTTCAACCATCGCTTCTCGCTCTACTGACGTTGACCCGCTGAATCTAACATTTGCGCCGTAACCTTTTGTCGCTGCTATTTTTGAGGGTGTCGAGATAGTGGGCATGACGATATGGGCTGGAATGCCGAGCTCACGGGCTGCGAGTGCGAGGGCTTGTGCGTGGTTTCCTATTATCGAGGATATGTTAGTATTTTTAGCCTCCAGAATCGTTGGTAGATTAGAAGAGAGTCAGAGATGAGAATAATAGCAAAAGAACAATTCACAAGCCAAGAAGAAATCAAAAAGATTAGTGAACAAACCACTACTATGTGTTACCACACCCCTCTGTCTCCAACCTCCTTCTCCATGTCCAGCTTCGACCCCTCCTTCTGCCTCCTCTAATCTCTTCAGGGCATGAAAAGCCCCTCTAACTTTGAATGCGCCCACCCTCTGTAGATTTTCACATTTAAACCATATTCTAATTTTTGGTCTCGCAGGTTCCTTTCCTTCCCATTCTGTTCCTTTCAATGCCTCCGCAGTCTGTGGCGAACTCGCTATTTCGTCAATTGTCCTATTTGTCAGGACTGGGGTATAGTGGATATGCGATTTAATCAGTTCGTGAGCATCCAGAACCGATTGGCGATCAAGAGGTAGGCGAGTCTTGGGATCTGCCATTGTGAGTTCTGACAAATGGAATACACTTGTAAATGTGTTAACATGGATTGGAAATAAATTGCAATGTCAAGGAAGGGTGCAGCTGCAAACCATATAGCATAATTGATATGGTGGGGGCGGGGCATTGCCCGGATGATTCATATAAAATGAGACCCTAGTTTGGTCAAATTCATGCCGATCTCGGCCGAACAGGAAAGTATGAACAAGTGCACAAGTATAGTTAATTATTAAAACAATTGGAATTTTTTTTTGGAGTTTAATGGCTTTAACTTTTAATTCCAGATACCGTTGATAAAAAAAACGGAAAGTCATGAGAGTATGATACAATTGGCCCAATTTCAAATATGCAACTCCAGCCCCACGGCCCCATTAACTATCCATTTAGTTGTTCTCAGGACGGAGGGAACTAATAGAAATGTTAGTGATTATACAAAACGTAGTGATGAATGATTGTAACTTACCGAACAGCCTTTCCAGCTCTCCAGATCTCCAAATCACGGATCTCCTTCATCTCAGCCTCGTACTTCTCACGGTAATCCTTTTGGGAGTTGAACTCAAGGGATCTTTGAGTCTCCTTTCCGGTCTTGACGGAGTCATACAAGTCGTTGAAGACTGGCTTCAAAGCATCCTTGAACTTTCCGGACCAATCGATAGCACCACGACGAGCAGTGGTAGAGCAAGCCTCGTACATCCAGTCCATACCGTTGGCACCAATCAATGGGTACAAAGATTGAGTAGCCTCCTCAACAGTCTCGTTGAAAGCTTCACTTGGGCTGTGACCTTGCTCGCGGAGAACCTCGTATTGTGCGAGGAACATACCATGAATACCACCCATCAAGCAACCACGCTCACCGTACAAGTCGGAGTAAACCTCCTTCTCGAAGGTGGTCTCGTAAAGGTATCCAGATCCAACACCGACACCGAGAGCGATAGCCTTCTCTTGTGCCTTACCGGTAACATCTTGGAAAACAGCGATGGAAGAGTTGATACCACGACCCTCGCGGAAGAGAGTTCGGACGGTACGTCCAGATCCCTTTGGTGCAACGAGGATGACATCAACGTCAGTTGGGACATCGACCTTGGTTTGGTCCTTGAAGACTGGGGAGAAACCGTGGGAGAAGTAGAGAGTCTGCAGAAGTCAGTTTTGATCATTGAAACTTGAATATATATCTATACCTTTCCCTTGGTGATCTGGGGCTTAAGTGCTGGCCAAGTTTCACTTTGAGCAGCATCAGAAAGCAAGTTCATGATGATGGTACCCTTGGAGATAGCCTCATCGACCTCGAAGAGGTTCTTTCCTGGAACCCAACCATCTTGTTGAGCATCCTTCCATGATTGACCGTTCTTTCGTACACCGACTACGACTTTAAGACCGTTATCACGCATGTTCAAAGATTGAGCATGTCCTTGGGAACCGTAACCAATAATGGCCATTGTGTCATTCTTGAAGTATTCCTGGAAGATAGATATTAGCAAAATTCAATGCCAAAGGTTGTAAGGTGTCAATCATACCTGGAGTCTCTCAACTGGCCAGTCGGCTCTCTCTGTTGAAATTGTCAGTTTCCATTAATATTCAAATGGGAATCTAAATTCATACCGTAAACCTTCTCCTTTGTGCCAGCAAAGTCAATGGTCTTTACACCTCTGACTTGTTGGGAAGCTCCAACAACAGCACGGGCAGCAGAAGGTCTGGCTGAGGCATTGATAGCAGAGACAAAAGTTCTGCGTGCTGGGGCAGTCAATTGACGTGCAACTGGTCTGGCGACTCTGGAAAATGTACGGGCAGCCATTTTGAAGGAAGAAGTGAGTGGAGTTCAAAAAAAAGGGAAGATTAAGAAAAGGGTATTTTGAGGTTTAAATCAAGAAGTTGTAGATGTGACTCTTCGTCTTTTTGTTGTGGGCAACAGTAGCTAGGAAATTTTCCTGCCCGGTTCCGGAGGTACCTTTGACAGGGGTGTTCTCCAGTATCGCACTTTCTATGGGTGGGAAAGTCTTGGCAAGCCAACAGTGCGGGTTGTATTTCAATGTGAATATCGTCCAATAAAATTGTTGATTTTGACGTATAGAAAGTGAAAATAGTTTGTATGTACAAGCGTCTTAAAACTGAACTCAATTTGGCAAATTATTAAACTTTACCAAAACTCTAAATAACAGAAACTCTAAATATCTGTAAATATTGTTATATTATTATAGTGTTATATTGTTATATTGTTATATTGTTATATTATTATAGTGTTATATTATTATATTGTTAGTAATTACATTATTACATCATTACATCATTATATTATTATAATTCTTTCTACAGATGCCCACATACACAGGTAGCTATTTACAACCCATTCCATTAATATCTAGTACGTAGGTACTGGTAGAGAGTAACTAGGAGTAACTAGGTAGTTACGTTTCGAAATTATATATATCAAATCCGACAATCTAGATCATCTATCTATCCGAAAGGAAAGGAAGGCTACCTTACCTATACATCCATAGTGGAAATTCGGCCACATCACAGCCTCACCCACCCCTCCGGTATTGTTCCGGCCACGGTCCAAGCCGTGAAATAGCTTGTATTATATCATTAGTTTACCATTGATTGACTACAAGAAACTGGCCTCGCGTGCTCCGACTTGCCTAGCACACCCCGATATATGTATGAATTTACAACAGTAGTGGAGATGGATAGACGAAGTTACCAAGTAGAATGTTTCCATTTACAAATGTGACTCCTTCGCTATACCTCCATAAACCGGAGAAACCGTAATACTTGTTCGTATACTCTAGGGGTTGACATCAGAATCAGATGTACTCATGAAATGTCGCTCCGGTAGTCCTCCGCTGGTCATTGCTCTGGACGTCTCACCCCCCTTTGCTTGGATTGGAAAGATCTCTGTTTATGTGTATTCATTCATTCGTTCGTTGTATCAACCCTAATGACTACTTCCCCCTTACTCTCTGGCGCAAACACAATGTATCCTTTCCACAGCCACAACACTAAGCCTGATATAAAGATCAGCAGCCAAAAAGGCTACATGAAAAGTCCTCGATCTCCAAATAGAAAAAAACGCCCATTATGCCCCCGTCCTCATGTTGTGACCTTACACATTGGTGCGTGGTGCTGGAAATGTAGTACTTGTCCGGATCGAATAACCCTATCTTGACATCGTTTGTATTGTTGCGTAACGCATATTGAAAGCATAGTAAATGTTTAATCGTATGCCTTGTTTCCTTCAAACCTTCAATACTCTATCGAATGCATCATTCTTTACAGATCCACCTCCCATAGCAGATCTTACGTTCCGCTTGAATCCCTCTCGGTTTGATCTCAAATCCTCTGCAGCTTCCTTATTAAGTGGATCCGAGGCGTTTGGTTCGAGAAAAAGGAACTGTTCATCCAGTTGTTAGTATGAAGTAATTTCGCAGACCAGAGACATCATATATATCCATGAAAACCGCTTCCCAAATCATACCTGCAATCCTATAACAATCGCCTGTAAGTTCAGCACTGGTTTCCAGTCCTCCCTCAGGATATTCAAACAAATCTTTCCCTCGACATCGATGTTTGGGTGATAGATCTTCTGTTCACAGTTGACCTTGGGCGGTTCGTGTGGGAACGTTTCCGGAACGGCGAATTTGAATTTGAAGATCCCACCCTTGTACATGCCTTCATCTGGTTCGATGTATAGAAAGAAGTTGAGAATATCGTCTTCGTCGGGAAAATCGGTGCGCATAGTAGAGGGTAGCGACATTTCAGCAATATCTAACAGCGCACGATGTTAGTCCTCACACATGCATGCCCAGTACAATTTCATTCTGTGCCCTTCCGTGTACACTCAAGAGCCTGGAATCTATTCCTCTTACCTTTCTGCAATCTAAGTTGTGCGGCCGTAACCTTCTTCTTCTTAATACCCGCAGCAGCATCGGCATTTGCCTCTTGCTGCTGTTTTTGTTTCTGCGTACAATATCAGTATTCCGAAGGCGTTCCACATCGTACCCGGAATCCCAGTTCTGAGGCGCACATACCATGGACCATATCTTCAACATCTTGACTATTGGTGACTTTTCAACTGAAGTGTCGAGAGTGCAATTCTGGAGTTGGGAAGTTGAGAATTATATTGTAGGTATTGAAATAATGTTTGAGAAATGACGTTTGACAATGAGAGAAGAGTAAGCGAGAGGATCTTTTTGTACACAGTTATAAAAGTATATGAACTTGGAGAAAGTGAATAGCTCCAGTCTCTTGTATCAAAATGATGTTATAGAACGTTGTGGCTTGTCAAATGTACAATAATAATACGGCTGCTACAATAAGGATTGTGGTTGCTGACGCCTTGCCGAAAGATTTGAGGCGGACTGGCGGGCTGGCGGGCTGGCGGGGTTTGATTTCTTATCAAAAGCGTCACGCGAGTGGCCAACCCGTTTTGTGCCACATGTAAGTTCTGTACCAAATTTCTCATTCTCATATAGTTTGCTACAGTGCACATTGGATTGTTGATGAGATAACATCTAACTCAATAGATACGAATGGTTATTCATTCATAAGGGTATTCAATAGTATTAAACGGAAACGCCTACTCAAACATGCAATATAGAGAGACCGCCTAGGAAGAAAAGAAAAATCTCAAAGCTCCCATATGTGCAAACAAAAATGCAAAAAATGGTTGCTTGCTATAGATTCAAGCGCTGATTCCTTTCCAATGATAGGTGCTCACGCTCCGCCGTAGAAAGGGCCCATCCTCCTCTCCGCCCCCCCCCAATTTTTTGAAAAAGAAACATTTATTACTCGTGACCTTTTAGTGGTACGAATACCAATATTTGTTTCTAGAGTATGTATGGTTGAAGTCTTGTCTAACGTCTCATGAAGCAGCACATGATACCAGACTTGAACAAGAAGTAAGAACATCCGAGGAAACGAACAAGCGCCAAGAAAGCCGTTGAGTAAAGCAGGACTTCGAAGAACTTGGCAGTTCTAATTGATGCAGTATTCTGAAAATAATGTTAGCTGAGAAATTCAAACTATTGTCGGCACATAATTACTCACTCCGAAACCAAATCCATCAACACTGTCACTCGTGATAGCAACAGCCAACAAAGCGTTTGAGAATACCCAAGAGATCAAAAGCTTGGTTCTGAAAGATTTGTAAGAATCCTCCAAGGTCTTGCTCTCATCTTCAACTTCAGGAACGAATGGCTTAAGAGCACGCTTGACGGTTGCCTCAAACTGACTATCAATATCCTCTTGCGGTCTGTCAATTTCTTCAATAACTGCTGCTTTACCATCAACCTTTGTAGTTTTAGCTGACGGAAGAGCCTCTGCCTTGTCAGATCCCTTGGTACCCCAAGAAACATCGTGCCAATTACTGAAAGCGTATACCATGAGAATGTTGATGTAAGATGACATGAGCAACAAGTATGGTCCGAAGGAATGAAACATGTGCCATGGATCCATATACATGAAGGATGCAACGAAGTACAATCCAAATGTAGCAGCTAAAGCAAGAATAATGATACCAGCTCCGGAACTCGAACTACTTCCGAAGAAACTCTCAAAGAAATCTTTCGCGTTACTAGTATCGAGACTATCTCCTGACGAGAAAGCACGAACGACCAGATACATGGATAGGACAATAACATAGAGATTGATAGCACCAAAGACGACAAAGGATACGATATAAGTAACCTTAGATCCTTTAGGTCGATTACCAAGAGCCAGAATGAATTGAACGAGTAGGAATCCCAGGTAGAGATATTTCAGAATCGTATTGACGATGGGGGTAGCAGTATCACCGAAAGGCCAGCCATGGTGAAGGGCAGTAGTCTCCGAAGCGACGGTAGGGGTACCGACAAGATCCATAATAACAGTAGTTGTGAGCCAGAAAGAAGATAACATGAACCAACTAAGAAGGTTGGAGAAGACGTTGTATAAGAATTGAATATGCAAGAAGAACATGCGGACAATGTTATGACCACTCTTGTACCTATGAAAAACGTTAGTTATTGAAAGTCTGATTAAACCGTCGCGTATAAACTTACATTCTGCCGAAATGCATAATGGAATACATTCCTGCTGCAAAAGAACCGTTAAGCCATCTTCTACGTTGACCGATGAATTCGGCAGCTCCTTCGGGTACATCAGTTTCTCCTTTAGCTGCCTTGATATAAGTCAAATGCCACTTGCTACCAGCCTTGGCTACAAGCTCGAAACAGAGAATTCTGTCCTCAGCCAAGAACATGTTCTTCTTGAAAATGTTCATTCCCTCAATACCCTTCTTTCCAAGAATCTTGGACAAAGTGTGATCTCCGTGGAAGTATTGTTCAAGAGGCCGTCCCATGATAGCTCGGAATCGATATGCAGAGAAAGCTCCCGGCAACACACTGACGTATCCGAAAGAACTCTCTAGAGGCTTGTCAAGAATATTACTGATCTTATACTCGAAATTTTGACCTGCAACAAGCGGGTTGAGGAGCTTTTTGCCACCCTGTATTTGAGTTAGCACATCTTCTACAATAGGTTTTAATGAAGGAAAAACGCCAACCTTCCCGAGCATAGCGTGAATCTCTCCGCAAGCACCTCCTAGATCTTTGTCGTTGTAGAATCCTTCCCACAAAGACAAAAGTGATTTAGGTCCTGGCTTAGTACCGGCATCCAAAAGGATACAGACTTCCGGGTTAAGAAGGCGACCAAAGGCATTGAAAAGCCATCTATGGGAGTTAATCTTCTTTGTGTTCTTTGCTTTCAAGCAAAACATCATTTGAACCGGAGGAAGGCAGTTGGCGTCACCCTCGGTTGGGCGGATAAGTTGTTGACTAGCCGTGACCGACAGTTGTGTTGTATATTCGAAAACGTGAGCGACAGTCTCCTTTCCATCGACATCTTTCTTCATGACACCGTCTTGGTAGATACCAATAGTAGCAAGAACGTCAAGTGTATCTTTGTCGCAAGGGTCGATACCATCGAAAACAAGGCAGACGACAATTTTTTGCCATGCTGGTCCACCGACATTCCAGAAATCGGATTTTTTAAGGTTGACAATATCGCGGATATTTTGCATGACACCGTGAAGAGTACGTGCAGTCAACTGCTTGTCTTCGTTGTAATAGGTAACGGCGATGAGCAACTCAGTATGACGATTGTACATGGCAGGTCGTAGATTGTAACCATTTTTCAAAGTAAACTCATCGGGATCGCAAGTTGCAGCGGTGTAACGCATATGTGTGAATTCCTCGCTGCCACCTTCCAAATCGTTTCTGTATTTTTGCTGAATGGCATTTTTGATAGCACTGGGTACTGGATGATCAACACTCAAAACGCTTCCTTGTACAAGCTTCACCTTTCTTGTAGCATAACGTTTGAGACCCCCAGCTTGAGGAGCTTGACGTTGTCTCCAGGCCTCTGTGGAGTTAGTCTCAGCTCGTGACAAAGGGGTTTCGGTTCGTGGGTATGGGTTATCTTCTAACTGCTCATTGTATGTGTGGGATGAATTGTAATCGCTGCTGTATGGTTGTGGATCGTTCGCATACGTTTCTGTAAGACTGTAGGCAGAAACAGGTCTAACGGGAGGAGTGTTCGCGCGAAGACCTCCTTGAGAGTGAGAGTCGTAAGGGCTATTGAACGGGCCGCCATGTCCTCCAGAATCGAGTAAAGGTAAAGCACCTTCCTCTTCATCTTGAGGATGATGGTACTGCAAAAACTGTGATTAGAGAAGGCCTTCCTACAATCTGCGAGATGAAAGAAGTCTCAAAACTTACGTTGCCCCCTCCAGGTGGAAGGTCTTGGAGCTTGTGCTCATCATAGCCTCCGTTTCCAGAGTATGCCATGGTTGTGGAAAATAATCAAGAACCCTTTGTTGAGTGATCGAGATTATACAAATGGTAAGTGTAATATTAATACTGACAAGATCTCTGAGATTTTATCAATACTTGATGAATGAGAAATAGATCTAAAGAGGAATGTTGGTTGTGTCCAAGATTTAGAGGTATACTCCCGTATGGCGGTGTCAATCCGTGGGCTTCAGGAACGGACGGTCAGATAGGTCGAATCGACCCTCTCCTTGGCAACCTAAGTAAAAGAGCGAATGTAGTTCAACTCGGAATTCTTTCTTTTGATTCAGAAATAAAAGAATCAGTCAAAAATGGAAGATACCAGTGATGGTACCTCAGTATTGAAGAGAGGATAAGAAGAAGAAGTCAGAGAAGAAAAGAATGATGGATCAATCTTCTCCTCTCAGAATATGTAGTGGTGAAGTGGTGAAGATATGAAGAAAGGCTCAGAAAGGGTAATAAAAAAGCAACCCTGTTTCAGATTCTTGAAGTCAATAAAAAAATAGGAGGGATGGGATGGATTCCTTATGATTTAGTTTGTTGTCTTGGTCTCCGCTATTTTCAGATCCCTTGAATTATTCTTGGGTTATTCAGAACCTTGAAAGTATTCTTTATAGATTTTTGAGTGCTGACAAGGCGAAATGAAATAGAATAGGGAAATTTGAACCAATGAAATGATAGTGAATCAGTAAGCTATATAAATGATGTAATTATGAATGTCGACATAGTAAACATTCCAATATATATCTCAAAATATAATTTAGATTTAGATAAATCTATTTCGTTGATTTTGAACCTTTAATTGATTTTAAATATTTAGATGATATAAATAGTTAAGATAATTCGAATGATGCAAACGTTTTCAAGAAATAAAATAATAAATAGGTTCAAGTGATTTAAAATATTTCAACTATTTAAATAATTCTAAAGATTTAAATTATTAAAATAGTTGAAATTTTCTAGAAAATTAAGAGAATTTTAAAGATTCAAGAGATTTGAATATTTTAAGAGATATTAATATTTTAAACAATTTTAAGAATTCCAAAAGCTATATAGTATAAATATAAAATAGATCCTAAAAAAGTCAATCAATTTAGAAAGAGTATTGAAAAGCTTATTATCATATATAGTGGTAGTGGGGTCGAGAAAAGACTTAATATACAATAGGCATATGAACTGCGCCTCATCCCTAAAAGTTTATTATTGAATCCAATTGTAGATCTATATGCATTATCATTACCCATCCCTATGCTGCGGCTCATTTTCAATTATCCAATCTTCATTCTCAAAGTTCAACATTGCGTATACATATCTACAACTATCTCGTATTCCTGTAAACATGTTGAAGGGACGAGGAAGGCTTGACTCTTTTTTTCGAAGCTCCTCTGCGAAGATCTTTTTGCCGCTGCACTGATTCGTACTTCACCACGAATTCATGCCATGTCGTGTAATATTAACTACCTCCTTGGAAAAGTCGCGTTTACAGAGTGCAATGCTATGGGGTACAAGCTTAACCCCTTTAACCAGCGTTTTGGTCTGATAATCATTTGAGATTATTGGTTGTTTTTGCGCTTCGGTTTCAGCTGTTATAGCTCACCTGCCTATGAATTGTTGGATCAACCACATCACAAGTCGTGTACATCATCGTATAATATAAAGGGCTTTTCTCATTGGAGAGAAATGGTCATCAATCATACACAAGGTCGTATCCTTAAACTTCACTATAAATTCAGAGAAGACATCATATCATTACGTTCTCGCATCCGAACAAACCAGTCGTTGGCAGCGTCTGACGGAGTTGCTCTGTACATTATTCAGCGCCACCATCGCGGCTACTTTCCAAATGTCAGGTATTGCTGTCTATTAATAGACTCTGTACTATTCTAGAAGAAGCTAATGAAATGGATTTTGCCCGTGGACGATGGGAATGAAAGCAGCTCTTTATTAGGATAAGGATAAGGATATGAATATGGATATGGATACAACCAAAATGGTGTCTACAGTAGAGTATTTAGCTGCAGACTGTCAGTACGTAGTGTTGTGGATGTTGACAACAGCTTCATTCCATCATTCCATCATTCCATCATTCCGTGTTTGTTCACTGACTGATTATATCTCATTCATGATGGATGATGCCTCATCTACAGGTGTCAAGTGGAAACATCCCAGATAGCGGGTAGGGAAGGAGAACTTGAAAGCCAACGGGAATTCAACAGCAACTAAAATTCAGGGGGAAATGTGGCCTGGGTTTTAAGGTGCTCGCTCCTACTCTTCCACGCAAGCAACTCGGTAGAATGAAAATTCTGCTTTACGTGATCATCGAGAAGGCCTATGGAGGAGTACTGGGTATCCAACATGAGCGGACATCCTTACTAAATTATTGAAAATCCAGTATTTTGCAATTTCTCGTCAGCCCGCACGGGTTTCTGTTGTCTGATGGTAGGTATCTTTACCGAAGCACTCTTGAATCATTCATTAGCTGCTTCAGAGTTTGGGAGAGAATGGAGAATAGAGAACAATCAAAGATCTCTACATATTACGGAGTATTGTGAGGTTGTCATTAATGCTGATTGAAGCAAGAGAGCAAGCGATATCTATCATCTAGATATCTGAGTAGCTAGCTCTAGACATAGCATGGTGTGAATAGATATTAAATGGCACAGCAACGAACACGGTGATACCTCTATTGACCTCTGCCTCTATGGATACTATCATAATATCATTGCTCAATATAAATCTATGGTGCATTCATATATCATTTATATGTTATTTATATATTATTTATATATTATTTATATATTATTTATATATTATTTATATATTATTTATATATCACTTATATATCACTTATATATCATTTATATATCATTTGTATATCATTTATATATCATTTATATATCATTCATATATCATTCATATATCATTCATATATCATTCATATATCATTCATATATCAAAGGTCTTATCCCGTGTCCCGTGTCCCGTTTCATCTGATGTATGATTTGCCAATCCAATGTGAAGATGTGAAGAGTTTTGCATAAAATATTGGAGATTAGATTTTTTTGTTCTTTCTCTCATTGTGTAATAAATCTCTCTCTTCCCCTGGCATCAAACGTAACCTGGAATGACACAGAGCGTCCTATGAAGAAGAACCCATTCATTCCCCTTCACACTCTAAACCAAAAGTAAATTAGATCCATTTTTCCTCGCTATTCTCGCCCTCAACCGCCAAATTCCAGGAAAATCTGCCTCAGTTTGCTTCTTTGATTCCTCACCAACTCCCAGCTACTCCTACTACTCGTCGAACATACAATGTGCTACTTACTATTCTTACTAATGATAGATTGATCTCCATCAATTCACCCCAATCTCATCTACACCATCACTTTTCATCCCAAATGATCATCACGACTACCAGTACGACCGTTTAATTCCCCTCATCGTCGGTCTAGATTCCAGTCGTCAATGTAGATGGAGTCGTAATCGACCTTATTTACGACCGCAATAATAAGAGTTCGCTCAAACCAACATTCGTTTTCAATCTTGCCTACTTTACTTTCCAACTTCATATCGCGACTGTACCGTTTCCTACGGTATCACCTCGTTCTTTCAGCGCCGGCAATAACAATAACCATTCGAGTTGCGATCAATTCATCTTATCTTTACTTTTACGATTTTTCATTTCATCGCTCTCGTAGCTTATACCCAATTCGACATTTTATTTTATTTTCCCACCACTCACTCACCTTTCTCGAGCCGGCTCTCTTCTGTTGTCTTCACCCAACAACTACCTACCTCTATACAGGCCAAGCCTTCAATTACCACCACCTCTCGATTTCCTGGATTTATCCCAAGCCAAGCTTGACTGGTTCACTCTCAATTTATTCAATACGGCACAATACTATATCGCAATCAGTACCGGAAAAGATGGCGTATTACGAATGTAGGTGAAATTCTTCCAAAGGTAGCGATATGTTGCTAATCAATTGCAGCATCCTTCCCTACTCTTTTTCGAAGATGTGTTGAATGCGATGGAGCCAGTCCCGCATGTCCGAGTTGTGCCGATGATGAGATTTGTTCCCTCGTCCCACCAACCTGTACAGCATGTCAACAGACAGTGTGTGTTGCTTCATCTGCTGCACCTTCGACGACTGTCAGTTCCTCTTCATCATCGAAATCCGGTCCAAATGTAGGCGCTATTGCGGGAGGGGTCATCGGAGGAGTTTTAGCTGTCGCAGCTGTTACTTATCTCGTATGGAGGTTCTGCATCAAGACGAAGCGACAACAATTCGAGCAAGATGATTGGATAGAGAACCAAGAGCAGGCCAATGCAGAGAAAGATTTCGCAATGCGAAGGGACGCAAGAGCTTCTACACATACCGTTGGATCAATTGCATCTACAGTGCTTACACGAGCATCGAACATCATTCAGATCGCATACATCCCAGGTGTTACCAACAGATCCACTCCATCCACTCCAGGTCTTCTTGTTCCTCCAGTTCCTCCGATCCCAATTGCTTTATCAAACTCATCCGGATCGCCAAGATATGAGCAAGAACATTTCTTCATGCCAGGAGATCTACGTGACTCAACATATAGTGGAATTAGCGGAATTGGGGAACGGAACTCGTACGCACGAAATAGTGTGGCATCTACTATCTACGGAAAACAAGCTATCGTCTCACCAGTTCCAGCGCAGACAGTCATTCGAGGAAAAGCAGCTGTTGTCAGTGTCAACAAAGCGAGTGGAAATTCATCAGGTGGCACCATCACACCTCCAGTTCCAAGCGTCGACTTCAAAAAATACTCTGAAAACCCACCTAGTCCAGCGTTCTCTGTAGGCAGTACATTCTTGAATGCTGCTAGTGCTGCGACAATGACCAAACCACAAGTTATTCGAGTGAACTCTAGCTTGTCAAAAGCTACTTCACCTGAGCCTACAAAAGCGAAAGGGGTCCCATCATCATTATTTCCCCGAGACTCTAATGCTATCACTTTAATCGAAGATGGCACCCCAATCACACCTCAAGGACCCTTTAGTGATCCTCCCGACACAGGTCGAAAATCTAATGCTAGTTTATCAGCCATGACACAAGCTGCAACGAAAAAGTCGCACGGAGATGTATTCTCAGACCAACATGAAGTAAAGGAATAGAGGGTCATCTTTTGACAGGATATATTTCTTTTGGGAAGGCATTTTGACATGGGTCACCCGTCTGGTTATGATTAGGGTTACTTGTTTCTTTCAATCCGCTATACACTTGGAGGAGGGGCGGATCCCCATTTTGATGGTTCACAACTGGTGTGGTAGGGTGTTCACGGGGGGTATTTTATGATTGGCAATGATCTTTTATTTTTACTCTTTTCTAGGGATATGTTTTTACATCATCCTATCATGGTACTTGCTTACCTATTTCTCAAGATTTCATAGACGATGTCAATACCAATGAATCTATTCAACAATTTTAGGGCATGTGAAATGAAGTGGGATGATTGAATGTCCACGTGTGCATGTGATGTTTTACTAGAGTATGTGCGAATACCTGATTTGTTTCTAAGAGAAGGGGTGGCTTGTATATTGTATGTTGTATGTTGTATATCGTATGTTGAGAATAATTTCTGGTGATACTGCAGGAGGGATATGGAGGGAAGGGAAGGGGAAGAGTGTGAAATGAAATGGTGATTTCCTCACGGAAATCCGTCTCTTGGGATTGAAAATGTTAAAGCGGTAGATAATTGGATTATGAATATCTATTTATTTATCTATCTATTGTAGATAGGTAGGTAGGTAGGTAGGTAGGTAGGTAGGTAGGTAGGTAGGTAGGTAAAGAAGTTTATAGATGGGTAGCTCGGTTAGGTAGTAGGTTGTTGATGGGTGGGAAGTTTATTAATTATTGATGGTTCGTAAATCGCAATTTGCAATTCGCAATTTGGGATTGGGGATTGGGGATTTGTAGTAGGTGATTTGTAGTGAGTGAGTGAGTGGTTGGTGGTTGGTGGTTTTTGGGGGTTTTTTCTTTTGGAAATTTGGGATTAGGAATTGGGAATTGGGGAATTGGAGAATTGGGGTTCTTGCTATCGGATTTTGGAGGGGAGGGGAGGGAGAGGAAGGGGAGGAAGGAAAATAAATAGATAGATAATAGGTAGTAGATAGTAGATAGTAGATAGTAAATAATAGGTAGTAAATAATAGATAATAGATAGTAAATAATAGGTAGTAAATAGTAGATAATAGATAATAGATAATAGATAATAAATAATAGATAATAAGTAATAAATAATAAATAAATAATAAATAATAATAAATAATAAATAATAAATAATAAATAATAAATAATAAATAATAAATAATAAATAATAAATAATAAATAATAAATAATAAATAATAAATAATAAATAATAAATAATAAATAATAAATAATAAATAATAGATAATAGATAATAGAATTATAAATAAAAATAAATAAGAAGAAAGAAGATATAAATGAATTAGTATGATGCTATCTAAATAGATATTATATTAGTATTGATATTAGTATTAATCAGTATATACAATGAATGATACTAGCTATCTATACTCAAGTAATACATAAATGAATGAATTGAATTGAATACCTACTACATAGTAATAATCAAAAGAGGATTGAGTTAACATTAACATCAACATCAACATCAACATGATCATAATCAACCCACAATCAATGATTGACTTCTCAACGAACAGAAGAGGAAAGGAGCTCTCGATGATCGCTACTTTAAATCTACATGTATATTATGTCTCTTCTCTGCATGTGGAGGGGATAGGAGTGTGAAAGTTTCCTACTTGTATCTGTATTCTCTAATGATTGTAATAATGATATATAATATAAACGCTCGGTAATCAAAACCACATCTACCCAAATATATAGACTACCTATGAGATCTTGACTTTCTCTAACCCATCCCATCCCATCCCATCCCATTCATCTTCTACAATTCCACATCCGGCTTCATCTAGTTGTTGGGGTTGGGTTGGGGTTGGGAAATATAGACCTGAGATTTTATGCTGAGAAGTCCATCCCATTCATCAATTGATTCTCTGGTACATAGCGGAAAACCACAAGATTGCCTATTTAGTAATCACATCATATCATAACATCCATCTCACGAGGGCATTTCCCACATCTCAGCATCTGCAGATCCCAATCCCAATCGCAGTCAAAGGAAGTTCGATTCGTCGGCAAACTGATAGACACGTACAGATTGATACACGAAATTCTAGATGTTTGATTTTCATTTGTTCTCTTCTCTTCTCTTCTACAGAGATATCATTCTAGAGCGTGGCTCCGTATTCAAGGTTGTGTTTACGGAGATTTTATTGATTTGATTTAATATGATATGGGTATCTACCCTAGCTTTGTTGTGCTTTATGGTCGGTAATAGTGGGGGGTGAGTGGAGGATGAGTGGTGGATGAGTGCCACTGATGGGAAAAGGGTTTATGGTGAACATGGCAGAGTGAGTACGTGAGTGAGTACGCGAGTGAGTATGTGAGTGAGTATGTGAGTGAGTATGTGAGTGAGTATGTGAGTGAGTATGTGAGTGAGTACGTGAGTGAGTATGTGAGTGAGTACGTGAATATCTATATATACCTATCTATTCGAGGGAGTAAGGGGAGTGAGGAAGTAGTGAGTAGGTAGGTAGTAAGAAGACTTGGTAGTATCATCCCAATCTACCAATCTACCAATCTGCCAATCTACCATAATGTTGGCAGCTTATGATTACTCCTTCTTACCTACCAAGTACTAGACGGGGAGATAGATGATAATAAGATCAGATCTTACCTACTGGTGTATCTTACCTATCTACCTACTTCTCTCCATCTACCTAGGTACCTGGATCACTAGTTTTCAACCCCATCATCATCCTTCAATCTATCATCCCCATCAACGTATAAAATTGACACAATATATACCTAGATTATATACCTATCTAGGTATATATATACCAAGTACTCAATATACACACTCTCGTACACAACACACTCTCGTACACAACACAATCCATAGTAATAAAGCGGAAAGACGTCCGAGCTTCTCCTTCTATGCCCACTCCAGCACCTCCCAGACCAGACCAGAAAGGAATCTCCACTCCACTTGCAGCCCAGGAGCAAAGTAATAAACCCATACCGACCCAAATCTATCTTTCCCACCGACAGTCAGACAGCACAGCACACCACAGCACAGCACAGCGCAGCAAAAAGAATTAAGGATCTTGCATCTTTGGACGAATTGTTTTCTTCTAAACCACATCCAACATACCAACCAACCCACTTACCTTGCCTCTCTCATTTATTACTTCAACAGATCTAGTCTATGGTCGACAGTCTCCAATCTCCAGTCTAACGTCTAAATTCTACATCCTACATCCTACCTACCCGTCCACATCCTATTGTCTTTCACTCGATACCACTCGATACCACTCAATACCACTCAATACCACTCAATAGTTCATAGTCCATAGTCCATAGTCTTATCTCCTTCCCAATTCATACTTTGTTCTCGATATAACTTCAATACGTCACAAACGAAGGTCACAAAGAAGCCAAAGCTCCCCCCGTCTTCAGAGATGTCTTCCAAACAAATGGTCTTGTACAAATTGGTGGTACTTGGTGATGGAGGTGTGGGTAAAACTGCTTTGACAATTCAATTAACATTACAACATTTCGTCGAGACTGTAAGTGATCCCACCTGCCATTCCGATTGATTATTATCACATGCTTACTCTGGCACAGTACGATCCTACCATCGAAGATTCATATCGAAAACAAGTCGCAATAGACGGTCAATCATGCATGTTGGAAGTCCTCGATACTGCCGGCCAAGAAGAATATACTGCGTTGAGAGATCAATGGATTCGTGATGGTGAAGGTTTCGTTTTGGTTTACAGTATATCATCGAGATCATCCTTTACGCGCATTCAAAGATTTCACAATCAAATTCAACGAGTAAAGGAATCATCATCCTCCTCTCCCATATATCCCGGTTCTCCCATATCACCTATCTCGCCTTCGGAACCCGTACCGATTATGCTTGTGGGAAACAAATGCGACAGAGTTACGGAACGAGAGGTATCTACACAAGAAGGTCATGCATTGGCGCGAGAGTTGGGCTGCGAATTCGTTGAAGCATCCGCCAAGAATTGTGTTAATGTCGAAAAGGCATTCTATGATGTAGTACGACAGCTTCGCAGACAACGTCAGCAGAGATCTTCAGCTTCGGGTACGGGAAAGAGTCCCCGTGCTAACGCCTTGGACAATGGAATGGTTCGAGATGAATCCAGAAAATATCGCCCCAAGAAGAAGGGACCTTGTGTTATTCTATGAGAAATTCCATCTCCTCACACTTCAAGATATGTTTTGAGCACAAAGCTTTTCTATTTTCGCATGGATTATCAACGACGTTTACGACATTCCTTTTGCTAAATGCCTCTTTTTTTTTTAAATAAACACCCGCAATTTATGAACCTCACTCATCCCGCCTTTACGTTTTCAGCAAGACCTCTCTACCATCTTCCCTCGACAGCGTTTGCTCAATCAAATTCCTAGCTGGGTCGGCGAATGGAGTACCAAAAAGAGTGGCATACGGCGTTTTCATGAATATTTTTTTCTTGGAAAATAACCCCATTCGATCTCAATATCGACACCTTGTCACATACGTCACTACATATTATATTAGGAAAGAATTTCCTCTCGAATTTGTTAAATACGCTTTAAAACGATGACTTTACTTTTGGTGTCTATGGCGCAACGAAGTCGAGATGGCGATTTATTTCCAAATGAGACGATCATCTTTTCCCCTCAAATGCGATGTGCTTCTTTTGGATTTTGATCTTGATATGACCCTTCTTTTTACTCTTCTTACTCTTCTGCTTTCTACTTTTTCACTCTCATCATTTATGACGAAATGGTTCCCCTTTTTCGATTTCAGTCATGTAGCATGGAATTGTCATCTGTTCATATTGCAAAGGCTGGGCTTTCATGACGTTCATGTTATACTTGATCTTTTGGTAGTTTTGGTTGTGATGGGAGTAAGCATTGATATTGATATGTTGACGAAAATCATGCTTGCTAACTAAAACTTTGCTTGTCTTGATTTCACTTTTTGGGAGCTGGGTGGTTGGTTCTTTGTCTTTTCAAAGGGATTGGGGTATTACTCGAGTCCTTTACCTAATCTATTTGTCATGCTTCACGCAATCCTGGGAGATGAGAGAGACGTTGAAAGGAAGAGGAAATGAGATGGGGAGGAAATGAATTTGGTGAATTGGTTGAGAATGGATGGAGGGGGGGAGGGATTGGAGATGACATCTATACCGTACTGGATGCTTGGGAAAATTATTCAGTAGGAGAAGGTCGGGTGGTGAGAGTGTACTGTCTATACTATACGTAGAATGGACTGGAAAGTGGAACTCACTAATTAGTTACTTGACTACGTACAACGCGAGTTGTGTAGTTGGGAATAATGGAATGGACAGATGGGATAGGATGGAGAATCAATGGAATTGAAATATTGAGAGAAAAAAATTAATACGATTGGTTTATGATTTTTTTGTGATTTTGTGAGTGAGTGAGCCTTCTCTCTTTCTTCCTTCGGAAAATGAATATGTCTTGGCAGGGTACTGGTATTAAATTGAGGATGTATACTAGTTAGTTGGTATATATACATACATCTCACACTTATATATCTTTAGCATCTCCTCTGGGTTGGTTTTGTTTTAGGGAGCTGAGTTGAATGTTACGTAAAGTGGTGGAGTATAATATAATGTGATGGAATGTGGGAGTGATATTAAGACAGGGAGAAGGAAGGGAGGGAAGGGAAGGGAAGGGAAGGGAAGGAAGGGAGGAAGGAGGAAGGGAAGGGAAGGGACGGAAGGGAGGGCATTTTACCTTCTTTTCTTTGGTGTGTTAGTGTGTGTGTGGTTTGTGGTGGGAAGTATGGGAAGTTGTTGTTGTTTCTTTTTGTTTTTCTTTTGTTTTCTTCTATTTGGGGGGGTTGGGGTTTGGGGTTGTGGGATTAGGGGATTAGGGGAGCTGGGAGGGGGGGGGAGGGGAGGGGAGGGAGTGGGGAGAAGGGGAGAGAGGAAGAAGAAAGAGGGAAGAGTGGGAAGGGAGCCCCTCTCTTTAGAGAGAGAGGGAGAGGATATTTATATATTGCAGCGGAAAGATCAAGGAGCGAGGGAAGGGGAGAGGGAAGGAATACTAATATATGTATATCTAGGTACATTTGATAATATTTTGAAGTCGAGATATAGAGTTATGGAGTTATGGGTAGCGTAGCCTTCTTGAAGAGGAAAAGGGAGAAAGGGGAGATGAGGAGAAATAGGGAAGTTGTAGTGGAAGGGATGTGGTGGTGTAGGGAATGAGGAGTTAGGAAGAGAGAAGGAGGATAGGAATGGGAGAAGAGGGGGGGGAGAAGAGGGAAGGGAGAAGAGAGATGTATATGTATTTTCATATTGTAGAGGAAAGATTAAGGGGTGGGGGAAGTGGATTAGTATGAGATGGGATGGGATGGGACACAGCAGAGAAGCATAGGTAGGTGAATGGAAAACGTAAGGTATGGTATGGTATGTTATGGGGGGTTAAAACGAAGAGTTATATATACTCATTTGTGAGTTGGATTGGTATGTGTGGGGATGTGTGGGAAAAGAGGGGAAGGAAAGGAGAAGAGGTATGCTGTACTATTGTATGAAGATTTATTTAGCTATTTGAGTGTTCTGAGGAGTTTGAAGTGAGATGAGGTGAGTTGGATTAAATTGATCGGACTAATCTGACTTGATCTGAAGTCTACAAGATGGGATGGAACATTGCGGGAAAATCGAAATCGATATCGGGACATTCCGAGATCGATTAGTTAGAAACGAATCAGGCAAAAACGAATCGAATAGTATTACTGGGATAGTTGTATAGTATCTTAAGAGGAAGAGAGAAGAGTGAAGGAGGATGAAGATTCACACCTCGTATATGCGCTTTGATGTGTGGAATGTGTGGGTTGATGTTTTGGTTAGGGGTAGGGTGTTTGGCTGAGAATGCGGATGAGGATGAGGGTGAGGATGGGTATGGGTATGGGGAAATAATATATATTAAGATGCTGGTTATATACGTAGTTGGTTGTATTTCTTGGAAAGTGAGTATTGTGGTACGAGGGGGAATGTAGTAGATGTGCATGATGCATATGAAAAAGGGGGAGGGAAGGGAAGCGAGGAGAAGGAAGAGGAGGGGTGGTCGGATGTACGGATGCTGAAGAGATGGTATATTGTAATGCAATGTAACTCTACAACGAGATATCAATATACCACACTTCTTTCACAACTATCCTGTTCAAGATGTTGTCACAATGCTAGGGGTTCAAAGTAGCAGCCCTCCTCAAATTCTGGGATAGCATATCTAGCATATTCTATTTGTGCTGTCGTCGATATGCTAGATTATGGATGGATATTTTAATGGTGGTGTGGATTTTGGTCATCTCCCAGGACTGGTCAGTCGCTCAGCAGGACTAGATAGATATAATGAGGGGGCCCCCGTCTGTACCATAATCTACTACCCCTCCATCTTCAGATTTTCTTCCGCCTCAGAAATGGCAATTGTTCCAACATTCTCATACTCAAATGGGCGCGATATAGATGGAGACTAGTACTCGATATCACAAGTGGTGGTTTTTAATGGGTGTAAAGCAGTGCGTGTGTTATAACTACTCCCTGCGAGATAACGGAAAATTGATCCCCTATTCTATATTGGTGGGAAGAAACATAAATCTAGGAAATGTTTCCATTCATTATCTTCTCTCACACAAGTTGGAGGGAAGAGATGATTATTGCTCGATCTCGCCTCATATGTAGATGTTGATGCATCGATATTAAGCTTACCGATACCATTATTTGGGATATTGAGGAAGTTTCATATAAGATACTTTTCATATACTACCCGCGCTTCCTGCTGAACTCGGTATCCTTTTGCCATGGCCACGGCAGCGGTTCTATGACCAGACGAGAGATATCTCAATCAGTTCCGCTCAAAATTTAGATTGTGTCGAGAAGCCTGCGACACAGCGGTCTTTCTTTCTTAAGGCCTATCACCCAGAGTACGGCTGGGTGGAGATTGCCTAGCCCATACTCAAATCCTTCTTGTCGATAACGATGTGTCTCCGTCGATTTCCACCATTGTTGATGATTCCTCGTCTAAAGGAAAGACAGCCCCTTTGCTAACTGATAAGCATGCTCTCTGAGCCATCTATTCGATACATTTCCATCGATAAATGGACTGAAGGCAAATGTATCTCTGCTATAGTATTTCCGCACTATAGCCCTCAGAAACCGCGGACTTCAATTCTCCCGGGGACTAAAAAGCTGAATTGCAAGACCACACTTACCATCTGATGCAGTACTAAGATAGGATTTCGACACAGATGAAGCTTCGAAAATTTTCTCTAATGACAGAGGGGAATCATCATCGAAGGGCTGCCAGTGGGTGAAACTTTTCAGATAGATAAGTTGCTTCAAGATGGCGTACACGGGAGTGACATTGAAGACACTATCGTCAAGAAACATGCCTGTGATTTGCGACCGCACGATAGGTCGGGTTGGGTACGTGATCAAGTTTCGGTCGTGAAATAAGGGACTAGAATAGAAGTGCATTTAAACTCTTTCAAAGATGGTAATGCGAGGTAAGCGAGGATATCATCGGGCATAGAAAGTGCATCTGTCCATGTGTGCTGTGTGGTACGCCTTGATGGAATTCTAAGGATAGTATTACCATGGCGATGCTTCCTGATGGAAAGCTTGGTGATATGAGATGATCGGGAGTTTGTTAGACTCTTTTTGAGAATAATGGGGATAATATTTTTGACCAGACGCCGGAAGAAGTGAGGCACGGGTTCTCTACTAGCAGGAAAGTCGGTGGTTACGTGCTGTCTAGATAGCTCACAAGTTGATGATTATTCGCTTGAGTGACTCGTGGCAAATCAAGGACTTGTGAGCAGAAAGCTTAATTTTCGTGCTATAGATTGAATCGCGGTACGCATTGAAGAATAAAGTAGGAAACTTTTCACATCAGAAGATTTGATGACTCTACTGTCTTCCAGCTTTCAAGGCGAGTGTTCGTTCACTACAACATTTAGAAATGCGTGAATATCTCATGTTACGCTGGCAATGTGGGATGGATATTTGCACCGAATTTCTTCTTGGGGAAATTAAGGAAGCAGCTATTTTGAACACGAATTTTAACTTAGACCGAAGCTGTCTCCGCTTTTTGGTTTCCGGTGGCGAGGGAAATATCGTAGAGACATGTGACGTTCTCATCCATTATCTAGGAAAATACGGAGCACCACCACATGCGATCTCTACAGCCTCGTAAGTTAGAAATCGACTTACTATTAGGCTTAAATACCACTGAAAGAACACAAATAAGCTAATAATACCGCAGGGGTATGTCACAAACCTGCGCTGGGTCTCTCTATAATCCCGATTGCCCGAGATACGATGTTCTGAATATGCAGCAGTTCTGTTCTCTTGGTCGCTGTGTACCGAGAATAGAAATGCGAGTTACAATCCCTATGGCTGGCGAGGATAAAGCCTACGCCTCAGTAAACGAACTTGGCCTTCTTGAAGTTCGTGGACCTATCGTATTCCAGGGTTATGTTAACAATAAGTCAGCCACAACGGCTTCCTTCGCCCCAGATGGCTGGTTTAGAACAGGAGATCACTCCACAATCGATCGAGCTGGAAAGCTCTGTCTGGTAGGGAGGACAAACAATACTATGGACATAAATAGTGTTAGGCATCCCCAAACGAGCTAGAGGCTGCCATCGAAAAGTAAGTACTGTTTCACTTTACATCTGCCAGTCTTGATCTTTGGCTCTTGTTAAGTCAGATAAAGATTCAAGCTGAATTTGCGAAAATGAAAGTTTGGAATTGAGGGTATGATGCCGAGTTACACGATAAACTTTTCTTTCCATTCACTTAGTGCGGAGTCAGAGCAAATCGAAGCTGTGTACTTGTCCTCCTTTGGAACTCAAGATCTAAATGCTCGAATTATAGCTCGGGATGCCATTGTTCAAGCTACAATTTACATACTGGCTCTCGACCTTCAGTCCTGCAATTGAACGAGACTTTTCTGCAGAGAACGACCCTTGAAAATATCTCTCGCGCTAAAATCAGAACCGATTTTGAATTTGGTGACTATAAGAAAGGCTTGAAGTCCGGTAAGATACAGATCGAAATATATAACTCATCTCATATGCAACAACCTTGTACTGAGAGCGAACGGTCAAAGTGCAAGAAAATGCAAACTTGACACATAACTATACTCTTCCACCTAATACTGCGGTATCGCGATTCATATATGTATCGGAGAGTCTATCTGGAGAATGACGTCCTGTTTCTGGTTATGTCTTGTGGCATCACATACCTCGTCTGGATGCGAATGTCGGAAATCAAGTTGTTGCCTGGGCTCACGGGACATCAGGAACAACAGTCTCGACTGCCCCTTCCAGATTGAAAAATCTCTGGAATCATTTTATTGCTCGAGCTCCTTATCAATTGCTGTTTCAGGGTTACGTCGTAGTCGCCACGGATTATGCTGGTTTGGATGTTGATAAAGACCAGAATAAGCAGTCGGTTGCCCACGATTTTTTCGCCTCTTCTAGTGTAGCTAGTGACGTTGTCTATCCTGTTCAAGCCGCACGAAAAGCTTTTCCTCAACTTTCTGAGTCGTTTATTGTGCTTGGACACAGTCAACGTGGGGGCACTGCTTGGGGTGTCGCCCAGAAACATGCTGTATCGAACATTCCAGGTTATCTCGGTGCCATCGCCATCTCTCCAGCCACGAGTGTTCTCGATAACCCCGAGTCCTTCGGAAGCCTGATAGCTGCAACCATGACTCTTAGAACTGCGTCGTTGTATCCATAATTCAACTACAATGAATTCGTTACGTCTGAAGGCTTAGAGCTGTTCAAGAAAATCGTCAAGCTTGATTGCGCCTCTTCTAAAACCATACTAATATTACTCACGCTTCCTGGTAACTTACTAAAACCAGACTGGGCATCTAATAAATGGCTTTTGAAATACGACAATCTGAATGCAAACGGTGGACGAAAGATCTCTGGGCCTCTTCTTGTAATTCAAGGCGATAATGATCCAATGGTCGACTATGATAATACGTTAAAAAAACTTGAGGCTGCACTTGATCTCTCTCCTAAATCTCAAGTGCAGCTTTCCGCCTCCCAGGGACCTCACATACCCCTGCTGTTAGAGGCTCTCATAGAATATGAATGGACTGGATAAGAACTCAAGCTTTGCTAGTGTAGTCGCTCCCGCCAGACACTTGTCAAGCTATGTAACAGAACCCAATTGGGTTATTGGGCTTGCAACAGAATATTATCAAACCCTATAACTCTGCTCTATCTTCATCACTTCATTTCATTTTTCGGTTTTCCTTTCCAATAACGAAATCTCCCAGGTTTATTTGGCTAACTTTCTTTATATTGAAGACTCATACAGTCGCGGATGTATTGACTTGAGGGGTGAGAAATGCTTGAGTAGGTTAGGAGAGTGAATGAAGAATTCAAATATGTTTACGTTTGTAAGGATAACCGCTGCTTCTAGAAAGAACGAAAGATGGGTATTTCATTATCAAGTTCATCAACTGCTCATCACTTCCAATGCAATATTTGAATACTGAGAATAGCTTCGTATTCGACAGTTCAGCTTAATGAATAGATATTTCGTACCCATTTCAAAAGCTTCTTCTGTAGGAAAAGAACCTTGGAGGGCTAGAAGGACTGACCTTGAGTTAATAAACTATCATAGTATACTAAGCGAGAGGATTAGCCTTAAGCGTATCAGAACCCCTTCTTTCTATATATTAGCTACCTCTTTAGATACCTAGAATATAATGTTATCATTTGGACTCATCATTATAGATACTATATCATCTAAACTCTTCTCAAATTGATACTTCTAATCCTAGATTCTATATTATAATCACTATCAGTGTTGTAATTAGTATTTTCCGTATTTTGAATACACCCCACTTTATTAATACATATTGAATTTTTGAAATACATTCCAATAATAATTATTAGATTGAGTATCACCAATAGCATTCAATATAATTAGAATATTGAATATTAATAATATCCCGAAATACAGAAATTTGTATATTTCAATTTGAATATTAAATATTTGGAATGAATTTAATTCTAATATGAAAAGAGGTTTCTTAAAATATATGATATTCAAATGAAAATATACAAATTCTCGTATTTTAGTATATCTTCAGTATAATCTCTTTCGTATAATATATACGGACGTGAATATCATTAGCTATTATGTATACTAGCTTACATATTATATTCCTGATAACAGCCACAATAATGCTATCGTATACTAATTACAACACTGTATTATATACAAAACAATACAAAGAGAAAGAAAGAAATCAAAAATATTATATTAATCAGTATTATTCACATCTTTCCACAACCAAACATCGAGCACCGATCAACTGCATCCCAGCAGTATATGTCCCACCCAACCAATATCTTCTTGTCATTCTACACTCTCATTTGTGCAAACTCTCAGAAAACTAGGAGATGAATATTGTCATCTCATCTTCTCGCTTTGAATCAGTATGGGAAGAGCCGAAGATTCGCCTAGTGGTTGGTTTCTGGGTCTCTCCTATGCACTACTTTATTAAACTCGTTTTTTAGGATTACAATGTTAGGTACTTATTAGTTACTAAAATCTTGGAAATTCGGTAACCGCCATGCCCAGTTCATTCCCTATACTCCACTAAGAAAGTAAATTTGTGAACTCCATCCTACATTCCCAATAAATACACTTATTAATAACTACTCGCATCTGATCTCATTGATAAATACAATAATACGACAATACAATCATCAAGCCCAACCCTACAATTTCGCCCTCTCAATCTCTTTCCCAGTCTCTCCCTTTCCTACCCCCTTAATCTCAAAGTACTCTCTAACTTTCCCTCTCGCAACCTCAATTACACTCTCATCTTCAATTGTCGCCGGAATATTAACACTCTTTCCTCCCTCGCCATGATACTCATTTTCCAACAATTCCCTCAGGACTCTCCTCAAAGTTTTGCCTAAAAACCATCTTGTCAGTCACATTCAAAACTCACAACCCATCCTCATTCCAAATCCAAGACGAGAAAAACTCACCACTTCGTGTTTTAGGGATCATATTTCTCCCCTGAATGATCCCTCCTAGACTAGCAATCGCCCCGATTTGTTTCCTCACCAGTCCCTGAATCTCTTTCTCCAAATCTGCATCTGGGATTGCGGATGCGGGATGAGTAGGCGTGGAAAGTGTTATGAATGCAAATGGCATATGTCCTTTGAGAGGATCAGGGATACCGACTACGCAGCATTCAGTTATGAGGGGATGTGTTGAGATTGCTTGTTCGATTGCACCTTTGTGGTATTAGCTTCGTTATATGAATATTTTGATGGCAAGTGAGTCGAATATCTGTGAAAGAGAAAAGAAAACAATTGAAAGAAGCAAGGCGAGCGATCGAAAGAAATATGAGACAAACCAGTACTAAAACGATGAGCTGCCACATTAATAATATCATCACTTCGACTCATAACACTAACCCAACCTCCTTCATCTATAACACCCGCATCTCCCGTGTCAATCCATTTCCCATCAAACCGCTTCATATATCCCTTATAGAATCTTTCCTCATCATTCCATAGCGTTCTAAATCCTGTTGGTGCTAAAGGGATCCCAAGAACTATATTGCCCATTGTCCCGCGTGGAACTTCCTCGCCAGTATTATCTACTATACGGACATCGAATCCAGGGAGAGGTTTACCAGCACTCCCAGGCTTAATGGGAAGGATTGGTCTAGTTTCATGGGTATAAGTAGATGATAATGCGCTTTGAGGCGAAAGTGCAATTCCGGTCATAGGACTTCCCGATTCCGATGACCACCAATTATCAATTACACTAGCACCCTTTGCCGCATATTTTGTGAGAAGCTCTTGATACATAGTGACGATACTCGGTTCACTTCTTTCGCCAGCAAGGAACAACGCACGGAAATTCTTAAGTCCGCCCTTTTCTCCAATTTCCCTAAATAATTTGTTTTCCGGATCTTCGCGACGGATAGCTCGAAGAGCTGTTGGTGCTGTAAAGAGGGTATTGACTTTATATTCATCAATGATCCTCCAAAACGTCCCCGCATTCGGTGTCCCTACTGGTTTTCCCTCAAAGAGGACAGTCGTGGCACCAGCCAAGAGTGGTGCGTATAAAATATATGAGTGACCAACTACCCACCCAATATCGGATGCACAGAATATTACATCTCCAGGTCCATGAATACCAAATACATAACGAATGGATAAATTTAAACCGACCGCATGACCACCTGCTTCTCGTAATACACCTTTAGGTAAACCGGTTGTTCCGGATGTATAGATGATGTAGAGACCATCCGTACTCTTAATAGGTACACAATCTACTTCAACTCCTCTGGAACCAGCACTTTTGACTAATCTTTGCCAATTCCTTTCGCCGTTTTCCTTATTTGGATTATCCCATCGTAGTTGTTCGCGTTGCCATATAATAGTTTTATTGGGTTTATGAGATGAGAGGGTAATGGCTTCTCGGATGAACGGTTGATAGGATAGAGGAGGTTTGGTTCCATCGATTCCACAAGAGGCTGTGAGAATAGCCACTGGCTTAGAGGCTTCAATTCGTTGCGCTAAACTTGCTGGAGCAAATCCTCCAAATACGACGGCATGAATAGCACCGAGACGAGATATTGCGAGGGTACCTATGAGAGCTGCAGGAATCATGGGCACTGTAATTGATTAGCTACTATTTCTTCGAATGTGATGTATGTCCTTGAAACTTACTGTAAACCAAAACCACATCCCCCTTCCCCACCCCCTCCTCTCTCAAAACCCCCGCGAAAACTTCCACCTCCTTCAACAAACGTTGATAGCTAATCTTCTCCTTACATCCTGTGACAGGACTATCCCATATAATCGCGGTTTCCTCTCCATTTCCTGCCAAAACATGCCTATCCACACAATTGTAACAAGTATTTATTTCTCCATCCGCAAACCATTCCCAATGTTTATGCGAAGTACCTGACTTCAACGTCTTTGTTTTCTCAGTCAGAATCTGGGTTGGTGGTTTATGCCAGTGCAAATGGGAAGCTTGTTTTGCCCAGAAGGATTGGGGATCGGCGAGAGATTGAGATTGCACTTCGTCTTGGGGATGAAGAGGCATTTTGGTCTGCGGATTGATTGATTAGATATTAATTTGATGGTCTAGGAAACCGAGCATTAATGGAGATATACTGACGATTGAATGTGTGGTTGTCGTATTTGCAATCTCAAGCTACACGAACTGTATCCCATGTACCCAGATACCGTCTAATACACTCTCAAATATTGTACGAACTTATCCCAAATAACTAAACCACTTTGAGCAATTCAAAGTCAACAGTCGCCGTATCGAACAAAAGACTCCAGTAAATCAACAAGTCGAATATCGAGATTCAAGCTTCGAGCTGAAAGAAAAAGAGAATATAAAGTGACATCAGAAACAAAACAAAACATACTTATCTCACTCATTCTTCACATACTACTACTTACCACATACCTTCTCTTTCGGTATCGCAACGGATAACATCGGACTGATGGCTATACCTACGAATAGCTTACCTAGGTAGTTAATATGCTGCTTATAGGGAAGAATACTAATAAATCAATGACCATTGCTCCGAGGGAGATTTCGTAGATCCCCGCATTCAAGCTCTGAGCTCTAATAATAGCCGAATTAGCTTTCCCCATTAACTTATTAAGCTCGGTCCAAGGCTGAATTCCGGATGAGTGGATGATGATGAGTCAGCAATGTTTTATTTCATTTTTCAAAAAGGTATCTAGCTCGAGTTTAGAAGGATTCATTGCAAAGCTCTCTTTTCACTCTCGTAGGTGAAAATAAAGTGGTCAATTAGGCAAATATACATGTATTTATACTGCGTCTTTTGTTGGTAACCGCATGATAATCAACATTTCAGGTGGTATTTAGCTAGGCGCCCATTCAACAAAAAATGGCTTGAGATAAAACTAATTCTAAGGGAAGCGAATCAAGAAATCACAAAGTTGATCTATGCATTGTATTACTAATAGGAAAATGAGATCAATGTATGTTTATTTTAGGCAGAGATTGTATAATACTTTTCTCTATCGAGACTCTCACAATACCATCTCCTGTGTACTGATCTATCTACTTGCCCTCCTACCTTCTTCCCACCTTCCCCAGCACCATGTCTTATCCTCTCTCGTAACATTCCACTTCGACCCTACCCACTGCTCTCCCCACCTCCCTCTATATCCTACGAAAACACATCCCCCGAACCCAACTTTTAGAATAGAACAGGGGGTGCTGTAAACATCCCATGCAAAGCCGTAGCTAAAAAACGAAAGTCCAGAAGGGGTATCCGATTATCCTCCCACTTCGATACAAAGCGCAGAGGATATCCAACAAAAAGTGTAGTGCCTATCAAAAACAGAAAAGACAAAAGTAGCTGAGTACGAGAATGCAAAAAAGAGAAAAAGAAAAAGAGCCTGCTGGCTAGCAGAATATTGTAGAATATACAAAAACATTACTGGTAAATGTATCCCATCGATATCGATCGAGGTGATGTCTGTTGTGTTGGCGCGAGCCTGATTTTCTCACTTCTTGGACAAAGAAATTCCCTAGCTCCAGAAATGGCCATTTCCCTCCTGCCATAATCTCCTGATGCTCCTCAAGGTTCCAATTGGCCTCCTCGTGCCAAGCCTTGTGAATTTCATCCCTTTCCACCATCCATCCAATCCACCAGACCAGTCCAAGCCGTTCCCACCCCACCCCACCCCATCCCAAACTCAAGAAAATATAATGAATGTATAGGTAGTACCCATTAAAAGACTACAACCCGATAGTGTGATTTGCCCGTGTGAGTGACAAGATCAAAAATTGCTGAAAGGATCCTCTCTGGTGTCTCTTCCATGTCTTTCTGATCTTTCTTCTAACTCATGATGGCCATATTCTTCTCCTCCAGCAGTTCTACTTCCGCTGTACCAATCTTCAATTGCTCTCCCACCAAAGCCACCTCGACTAACACCAAAAGATTCCTTGTTTCTATTTCTTCTGCTTCCATCTCTGCTGCGTCGACGCTGCAAACTGATCATATCCATTTCGTCTTGTTCGTCGGGAAAATCATCAAATCTCGTAACACCTAGTGGAGAAATAAAAGCTTCCATTCGCATCGTTCCTACTGCATCGAAGAAGTTATTTACGACAGCTCCTGGACGTGCACTGGCATCAGAAGTGCGAATAGATGAGCGACTACTAGGTCCATTGTATCCTGTCGCCGAAGAAGGCTGAGAATAAGAGCTGTGGTTCTCGGAGGAGCCTGTTGTTCTATCGCTCATACCTGCAGTGCTATTGGTAGGTACATGACCAGCACTGAAACCTCTGAAAGAAAGAGGAGGTGGTATATGTGAGCCAGTATTACTGCGCTTCCTGCCGTGACCACCCATTCCTCTTTCGGAAAAACGGGGTACGAAGGGTGCCTCCGCAGGATCAGAGCGTACCGAGTATGAATTCGTATGAAATGATTCATTGTCGCGAACGCTCGTGTTTGTGTCGGTTTGTTGAGAAGATGAATAATTTGATGCAGGACCAGTACGATTGAAAGCATTTTTCCCCTTGGCAATCTTGATCGAGTCTCGGATCTTGTGAGTTTTTTGCATACGACCAGGCTTCTGGAAGTCGGGTAATGGAGGAACTTTGGTAGACAAGGTTTGTGCAGGATGGGGTGCGATAACATCGGGTACAGCCTGTGACGAATGTGCGAGGAATGATAGAGCAGTAAGCCAGACATAGTGTCGTTCTCGTGAAATAGCAGTGAACTTGAGGGCACGTGCTGGCGTAAGGATGAGGATTGAGCGATCAAAAACTCCTCCAGATCCCTTCGGTGGTGCATTGTCATCTTTGACATCCAACACGGATTGAATTGTTACTATGAAAGTTAGTATGATCGGGTAACAGAACATTTTTTAACTTACATTTCCTTCCAGTTTTGCCCAACAGTGCAGATCCAGACGTAGGCTGTTTACTGCTCCACATTACAGCACGCTCATAAGGCGCGAGCCAAACCCATCGTTTGTGACGAGCACCGTTAGTAGCATTATCCCCATCTTGATCAGACATTCCGAAGGACTTGCGTCTTCTAACGTATTTGAACATCCACTCTCCAACCATTGTTTGAGCAATAGCATCTACTACAGTCGTAGCTTGGTTGGCACTTTGGGTATCCGTAATAACCGATGATCCAGCAGTGTTTGTGGTCGATAATTGCTGTCGATGCATTCTATAACGACCGCTACCATTATCCCTCGAAAACCGCGGCGTAGTGATATCGTTATTGGGGAGTGGTGGCAAGCCAGGACTCTCGGGATCTAGAGTTGGTGACATGGGCGGTGATCTGCTTTCGGAACGTCGTGGAGCACGCCTACCCTTTGTGATAGCAGCTGCAGATCGAACTTTCCTAACACTGCCAGTTCGGCCAACACTACCAGCTCGTTTGATACTACCAGCCCGATAAGGCTTTGATCCTCTACCGTGGCTAGAACTTCTATTGCCATCGCTGGGTGCGCTAGCAGCATTTCCAAGTCTACGAGAGCTCGCTCTAGTAGGTATTGGAAATGGGGGCGCAACTTCTTCGGCCGCTCCAGAGCTACCAGGTCGGGGACGGTGAGCATTCACGCCACTTTGAATAAGAGCTGAACGATGTAATTGAGCTGATTTAGCCATTGAAATGATCGGTAAAGGATGACCTAGAGTCCGGGCGGCTTTGTTGGATATCCTAGGTGGCAACTCCAATATTTCTTCATCGAATTGATCATCTGCTTCATTATCTAAATTGGAAGGAATCTTAATGGATAAAATATTAGGAATTTCCGTCCTTTGTGGAACTGATCTTGGGACTTGTGATATTTTCTCAACATCCTTCTTTGTTGCGTTTGGAGCAGAAAGTGCGGTTCTGAAGTCATTATCGCTAACATCACCATCATCAAACTCATCAACCTCATCAGAACTTGCACCATCAAAGCCTGCGAAGAGACTACTGATGCGATGTGGTCTTCTAATCTGTCCTCTGTCCTTTGCCAGAGGCCCATCGTCATTATTGCCTGGATAAGCATCTCTTGTCTCCATTACAGGTGGCGATGATGGGAGCGTTGTTATACTGCGTTGACTGCTCTGGCGACGGGGATTCTTGGGAGGAAGTATATCTGGAATTGGCGAGTACTGAAGACCATCGGGTTTCAAATCGGGTGATGGAGGGCTAGATGATATGATAGATGGGTGAAGGTGAGCTGGAAGATTATTCAAGCGTTGAGCGACCCTGATCTCTTCTGTTTGTACAGCCATTGATCTTGTTGAAATAGGTGCTGAAATTGAAACCTGACAGCCCACATCTTTCGAGAATTGCGGCAACAAAGACTCGCGAGGCGTTGCTGGAGCTGAGGAAGGCGGATGCAATTGAATTAATGGAATGGGTATCGGTGGTGGGATTCGTTTTGGGGAAGTTGGTGATGTGTCGCGGGTTTGGATCTCAGCTTCTGTTTGAGTGGAGGTAGATGTCATCTTATTCTCCTCTTTATTAGGCATGGATTGGGAAGGTGGTGGTGGTGGTACTCGTGTTAGAGAAACTGGTGTTCGTGGGGGGCTGAGAGGTTCATCTACAGTCTGTGATGCCGAAGAGATCATAGAACTCTTAGGAGGCTCGATGACCAAAGGAGGATTTGTATACACACGCTTTCTTCGCTGATTCGCTCCGACCTCCCAGTCTTTACTCGATATCTCAACCGAAGGCTGTTCCTCAAACTTGTGGGAGATTTCTGTCTCAGCTAGCGCTGTTGGCTCAATAACAGAAACTATCTCAATTACTGGCGAAAGTTTTGGGGATGGTGGAGGGGAGTACTGAATACCAGTGTCGACGTATTGAAATGTTGGTTTAGGTGCATTCTCATCATCTTCAGAGATGCCTCCTTCTAACCTCTCGAGAACGGTTTGGTTGAGTAATGATTTACCTCGGGTAATGCTTCCAGGTCGCTTCATACTGTCACCACTCTGGTTCCTACGGTGAGTGCGGAATAAGATACTTTCACGACTTTGAGTTCGGTGATGTTTTTCTGGGGATGACATGAGACTGTCACGTCCGCCGTCATAATCAGTCTCGCTTTCGTCGAGATCCAATTCATCAGCAAGGCTCAGACCATTCCCTTTCGTGACTCCATATCCATTAGGTCCATTGAGCATCGAGAATCGTAAACTATTGGTTAAACTCATTGTTCGAACACTACCACCATCACTCTCGTTTCCAGTGTCTTTATCTTCTGGGTTGGTTCCTTGTGGTTGGTTCTTTGAGCGACTGGCTTCATAGGCCGCGACCTCATCCAAGACTGTCTTGAGTCTGTTTTCAGAAACATGAATCTTCACTTCCAGCTTTCTCCTCTCATCATCCCAGTTGTCCTTGTCGTTTGCCCAAAGATTTTGTACGCGATCCACTTCTTCATCACGACTTTTGAGTTTCTTCTGAACGGTCTCCAATCGACGGCGCATCTCTGAAGTAGTTTCGACTGCTTCATCTCGCTCCTTTGCCAATTCAGATAAAGCCGATGAGGTTCCACCTTCTAATAAAGCCAGTTGACGTTTCAAAGAACGGCTTTCCTTTGTCGTGTCTGCAAGACGATCCTGTAAAGATTCATGTTCTCCTCGAGTGTCATGAAGTGCTTCTTCCAAGCTCTCAATCGTTCTGATTTTCTCTTCCTGGTCCCTACGTAAGGTTAAAATTTCAGCAACCAAATTAGCGTGCAAAGTTGGTGTAAATCGTCTTGGGTCGAGAATAGAAATCCTGTTTATCCTATCAGTATTCAACTTAGCACCGAAGATCATTTTTCTTCTTACGTTTCATCATTGGTTACGTCAAGAGAACAACTCATACGCTTTTCTCCTTGAGGTAGCGGTGGTGGCGAGGAAGATGGTCCTGGAGATACTGATTTTTGTCTCGAAGAACGTCTTGAGCGGTTTGATCGATTTGAGCGAATGGACGGCGCTGGTGTTCTGTAAGGTGTATCTGCTGGAGGAGGGAGGTGATATTGAGCTGCTACCGCAAACTCATCCTCAGTTTCCCATCCATTGTCCCTCATCATGATTGACGATGCGTTTGTCTATTCTTGGGAAGGAGAAAAGAACAAGATTTCGATCAAACTTGGACATCCATGAACCACCTTTGAATCTAGTGAATTACTGCATTAAGAAAACTGATGTTTTTTCGATGGTGTGTTTTCCAAAATTCACTCGACTTAATCAAAGCTCGGGTAATCCTTGGGTATATTCACAAGATACTATAAGCTTTGTATGGAGTATGGGGAAACTCGAGATCCTTGTGGGGATAGTTGAGATAGTTTCGAGACGCGTAGTTTTCAAATTGTTAGGGGGTCGCTTTGATAAAATATAATCGATTAGATGTAATGTTTGACCAGGTCCAGGATACCTTGTTTCGAGGCTATATGAAGCTTTAAATGGGACGATTCTTGAGAACTGCTCTAGATGTGCCCAAACCCAGCTTCCTCAAGCTATGAAATAAACAAAAAAAGCAAAGAAAAGTATTATTGTTTCCAAATAATGATACTAAATTGAAAATGACCCATTAGTATGGATTGGAAGACAAAGTTGACCCAACGAATAAATCTTCCAACTCCCATATACCAAACGGACAAATCCTCGGCGCATACCTTTTCAAGACATCGATCAACATGCGAATATATATCTGTTGCAATATGTTGATCAGGCAGTTATTCCATAACAGTTGGTTCGTCCTGTAGTTTCCTTGCTTCACTGCTAATGACAGAATTTTGATGACTAGTAGTTCATGTCGAATGTACTTCAGCCTCAAATGTTTGAGGAACGCCAGGTTTTGGGGCTTGAGACAAAAAAAATGCAAGTAGTGAAGGGCGACGTTGAATTTCCGGGTGACTCTGGAGTTCTGTTGCTGGAGAAAGACATAAATTAGCATTGCTTCATGGCAATCGCATGTTTTCCAAGCTACCACTGCATTTTCTTAGACATCTTGTTTCGAGAGCTCGGATTGGTAGTATGGCTGCGGGATGATACAAAGGTACAAGAAGTACTCACCGTATGTCTGGTTGCGCGACGTCAAAAGGAAATGTGTAACGATGATGGAAAGTCTTCTGCTTCTACCTTTTCGATTGTGTTCTTTTCCTCCAGTCCAATTGGAGTTGTCCCACTCTGAAACCAGACAAATACACGAGAGTCGGAGCAATAGAAACCTAACGATACTGCCGCATCGGTTTGAATCGAATCTCAAATATGGCATATACAAGCAAGAAGGAAAGTAAGGGAAGTGAAGATCCACGAGATTCAAGAACACACGGACTATACCCTACGCTTCAGTTATGGATATGGATATGCCATGTGGATATGATTCCATGGGTAGCAACAACCGTCAAGGCACATACTTTCGTCGAAGTTTCGGAGCTCCATAGGTAAGAAAATTAACCCAGGGCCAATCTGAAGAGAGTCAAGACTCAAGAGACCCTTCAACTTGACTGAGGTTAATGGCCTTGACTCTTGCGTCCCCTGATTGATTGACTAGCTAGGATTGGTTCTTGAAAGGTTTGATGGGATCAAAGTATTATGCAAGGATTTCGATATAAAACTGCAAGTCAAGAATCAAGATGAGAAGATGGATCAGACTATGGATCAGACTATGGATTAATATGGCTTAGTGGAATATGCATGGGATAGTGGCGGGGATTTCATATTGAGGAAATTGAAGTGGATAATTTGCTGAGGCGTCCAGTCAGGGGCTTGAGCATCATTTGCACGGAGTTTTAATCGCTACTAGCCTACAAGCAATTGGAAATTATAGATGCTAGATGCCATGTTTTTTTGTCTCTTTCTTTTGCTGCATTTTCTTTCTCTTTTCTTTTCTTTTTCCGGGTAGAACTGCAGAAAAGATGATTTATACCGAGGTGTTATAAGAGCCGGGTTCAAATGATATGCATTCTCGAGTGTAAAGTTGCCCTTGCCCTGACTCCTGAGAAAAGGCAAGATCTGTCTGTCTGGTGGTGGTGGTGTTAGAGAATACGGAGCATAGTTATCGAGTACGTCTAGTCTCCCGTCTCCCGTTCACGTTTCCATAATATCAAGAGCATCTAGAACCCAGTACCTAGCGAGACGGTTGGCTCGAAAGAGTATAAGATTTCCATGTTGTTACCTATTTAAATCTTAAAGGCATCTCATATTTATCTGGGTATGATCTGCCACTGGGTGTTGGGTACAGACAGCAATCGATATACCGGTTCGGAGACTGAGTACTCGCTGCGTCGCTTTGATGCTTTGATCACCATCTCGTCTGTTTAGAGGTAGGTAATTAACGACTCCATCCTGATTTTCCACTTACAAGCTGTATTATTTATTTTCATTCCAATCTTGGTGAGCATCGGGGATCTGTCACTGGGTATGTCATATCACGAAAAGAGATGGGCAAAAACTTTAAGGAAATTGCGATACGAATTGGTTGTAGTTACAATACATACCACGTAGGAGTTCATTCTCACCATCTCGAATACAAAGGAAGGAAGAATCTTGGAAGATACTCGGCTTCACAATTCAAGAACAATACGAACTGGAAGTCAATTGATAAGGGTACCAAACTCATCAAGCTGCAAATCTTTCAATATCATCATCGATTGGATGAGGATCAATAAGAATCATCTCGTACCTGGCAAATTCATACCTACCGTCTTACCAACATAAGCCAATTATCATGTATCCAACCCTCAGAGTCACAACCTCTACAGGCTTTCGGAGACCATCCGTCGACAAGGTTCACCGAGAGTGTTGTTCGAGTACAAACCTAATCGTACGCTCAATGTCCTTTCGATTGGTTGAGTTGGCAATTTCAATTAAATTCCAACTGTTGGACTTCCAGCCAGGATTCTGTGAATCTGCCAGTCAATCATCTCTTTGGCACTCCACCAATCTATCCATGCCGGTACTCACACAGTGTCTTCCTCTTCAATTCGTCTATAATATGTTTAAGGTATCTCATATGTACAGTGTAGTATCAGCATCTACAGGCTAAAAAAATAACCTTACCAGGCTACCAGCACATCAAAAGTTCTTCAACCCAATATCACATCCCAAAGACATATTGGGAGTGAAACCCCGGTTAATATGTTGATCACAATTATAACTTACCGAGCCCAGCATCATAAAAGCAAATGGTCTTCATATAAAATTGTCTCTCCAGTCTAATACGAATAGGTCTTGGTTTAGTACGGAGTTATACCTTTCAACTCTAGTGGCCCGTCCCAGATAGTTTAGAATTGCTCTAAATGTAGTTTGTTCGCTACCAAAGCATCCAAAGTTTCGCATCTAACGGATAAGACTCGGAGACTTCCACTCTCCAAGGACCCGTGCTTGCCAGAACGTATGCAACTTCGCTGCTAAGAAAATTAGCTTAGTCCTCATGTAGTTCATCGTCTTGTGGTATGTGCATTTAGCTTCGGAGTTGTGTGCTTTTTGGCGGCACGAGTATGATATATTGAACCATGACGGGACCGAGACTTGAGAATCCACGATTCTAGCTTTCCTGACTTTCTTGACAATGATCTTTACGACTATGTACACACATACAGGCTCTAGGGTAATAATGACTCGGTTCAAATAACAAACTCGTGGGGCATCGGGATTCCCGAGAGTGACCGGCTATCTCCCTTTCAATTCCCCTATCGTCATTTCATCAGACCCGGGCATTTGGATCGCATCAATATATCTAACCAACTATCTCGCAAGCTACTCCATATATTTCGAAGACAAAGACAACAATAGGTGGAGTCATGAATCTCGATAGATGACTGCCAACCTCAATAATTTCGATTCGAGAAGCCAGAAGAGCTCGAGACTTGTCTGTATCTCTCTTAGCCTCTTGGGTTATCAATACTCCGTACATGTCTTTCCTTCCAACATCCACCCAGTAACGGCGTTACCAAAGTTTTTCAAGTGAGGTTGAAGCGTTCAATCTAGACAAATTAGATTTGATTATACCCTTAGGAAATAATTTAAGGAAATAATTTATTGAGCCCTAGGCACAGGGCTCGGGATATCCATCTTGGAAGTACCTACGTATTCCACGTCACACTTCCATGATCCATCACTGCATAAGGTTACTGCATACAGCACAGAGCACGACAGGCACAAGACAATCTTTTCCCCGGCCGTGCAACTTTAGGTACTGCATAGTGATGGTGTGATATGTTGGGCATCACATCCTGTAGGTATGCTTACAACATGCGATTCCCCGGGGTGCATTAAGAGTGGAGTGCAGCGTATTGGCATATCGATTGAGAGTATGGTACGAGAATGTATTTCAGCTAGCATGGCAATCTCGAAGTGAGCATTGCAGCCACGATGTGTATGGTATCTAGACAAATAAGAAGCTTGAGATTAGGAGGAAATAAACATGGAACACACCTTGGATTTCTGGAATAGCTCTTGGATGGTTCAAGCACCAACAAATTTGGAACTACCTAGGTATGTTCATCTCTTTTATAACTAACATTTAGCACTAAATCTAGGACAAGGTTTCATAAACTCCCTAGATTGACATGATGAACTCTATGATTTCTAACAATACCATCCATAATTCATCCATGTGCCAACTGCCAACGCACGTGCAAGGTTCTTGCTTACTTGCTATCAATGATCGTTATCAAAACTTCTCAAGATGTATATCACACATACTCGAATACCAGATCTTCCACATGCATTACTGTGCACCGACAATGCAATCTTATGCTTGATTGAAACTTATCCTCCTTTCATTCGCTACCCGTACGAACCAATGGACATACATGCACACACGGATGACAAATCTCAATTGCTTCTGTTGCGCTTTCTTTCCATCTCGCTTCACGAATTCGAATTGGTCCTTGGCTTCATGTACAGAGATCTTGATTTTGTCTTCTTGCTCCAATAATTGATCGACACGAGGAGAGGATCCGAGAAGGAATTACAGAGTGGTTGGTTGAGCTTCCCTTTTCTTCTTTCTTGAGTTTCCTGACCTCGGGAGGCAATTCCCGAGCATGAAAGAATGGATGAAACATCAGGAAGAATGTCTTTCATCCATCAAATCACCTCGTTCGTTTCATTCTCCTGGCCTCTGCATCCAGACTTCGTATATTTGAATATCACCAAAACTGCCGGGTGTTTTGAATAGCGTTACAAGGACACACATTCACATATTGGTACATGTCTTCATCTTGTATCACTTTCCTCAATGTCCATTACCTCCGTGGATAGATCTTCAAGGACTTTCTTCAATAAATCGTTCCAATTATCAGAAACAAAACAGAACATACAATACAACCTCGGAATCTGCTGCCTTCTCTCGTCAAGAGCAACTTATTATGGCAGGGAACCATTTCTTCCCTTGCCGTCATTATATCTGTACACCAACCAGCGCCTCCTCCGAAATTGAGGACAACCGTTTGAGTAACCGTGTCCGTGCAGCACGATAACCCCCAACTCCCGTTCGTTCGTCTCATGCAGATGAATATTTCTCCACCTCGGCATCAGGGGAAGCGGTTGCCATGCAATACATCCACCAATACCTTTTTTTGCATCCACACTATAATTTTGTACCTGCTGCACTGTACTGTTCCTGTATCTTTCTATCTTGAAGAATTCTGTGGTAGTATCTACAGTTGCGAGATATCAAGAGGGAAGTTCCTCCGAACGAGAATGAATTCATTTTTTTTTACCCTCAATATAGCATTTCCCGATCAACCGCCTCCGATAGACTATTAGGATTTAGATTAAAGTACCCTGGTTCTTCGAGCCTCCATTTGAGGATTCAACGTCACATTCACCACCATTGTCTCGCTCGGAGATTTCTTGCGGGTTGAGGGTAAGTCCGTGGTTGAATTTGTTGAGGGAAACACCTAGGTACTTGTCCAATACAATGATGATACCAAACTATACATTTTACGGAGTATTCAAATGGCCACGTACCAGTATGAGCGCAAGAGAAATCATAGGTAGAGGTTTTGGAAGCACAAAGGTTAAATCCTAGGATGCAAAATTGACAAGGTACGGAGTCCATTGAGGATACCCGGTGGTACAAATGAGCTGGTTGAAGCGAATGGACTGGACACTCAGGTGCATGTACTGAAACGTATCTTGTCACCGTCACATATACACATTAACACATGCCAGCTGTTCATCAGATTCCACCAAACATCGTTGAGTCTCTTAGGAGAAGTTATTAGAGTTTTGGAACGCAGGGTCGAGAGCTGATATCCTTGGATCTTTGGACCTGCAAACCTCGTTTACATGGTCCAATATCAAAGGCAGACACATTGTTTTGCAAATTGCAAGAGCTGCTAAGCTCCTCTCATTATCAAAGTCTAGATGTTTAATCAAACTCTCAACTCCCGAAGGCCCTCCAATCGATTCCCCCGAGGTAAATTCGCCTATATTCACCTTTCCACGTCGATAGTTCTGGAACTCCTTCATTTCCCTTGAGAGCCACTTCGATATCCAATGCAGTCTTCATCTCAAGCACGAACTCTTGTCGCTGTAAACCTAATAGTCTTCGAGCCAATCTCCCAACTCACAATCCCAAATCCATCATGAAGAATTTGCCTCTCCATCTTCCAGTCTTTCACCCGATTCAAATGCTCAAGTGAGTCTTATAATGTCGCGTAATATAATTTCATCCATCCCGTCTTCACACAAATTAGGTTTACAAACTCTTAATTCTTGACCGCTTCACGAAGTCCATGGGGCAGTTACAATGTATTTTTCTAAGATTTGGCACATATGCCTATACCATCCAGTGCCCATGCTGTTGCGTCCTTTGTCTTTCATGATAATATTCATAACACATCGATCTTATACCTCTTATATCAACCTATCTTCTATCTTACAGTACATATCAAAGTGGACGAGAGAGAGATATTACAAAAAGTACTTTCTTCTCCCCCCCAGAGTCGCAAGAATCTTGAATAGATGTAATTCGGGGAGATAGGCAGTGGAATAAAAAGTAGACCACCAGTGAGTTCATGAATCGACAGGACACTTCCCCTTTCAAAAAAATTCATAAATCCATTCTCCAATTGTCTAATATCAAAGCTCATACTTTGATATTTATCATATCTAATAAATAATCGTAATAACATCCAAAATATACAATCCAATCCCTATTCCAACAAATATTCACAAAAATCCCTTTAAGAAATGTCTCGTTAATTTATACACTCACTCACTAATGATTTACTAAATTATCTAATATATATATAAATCATCTATCAAATCCTCAATTCCTCAATTCCCCATCTCCATCTCCATCTCCATCTCCACACTCAGAATAACAAAATTATTACATTGTCATTTTAAATTAATCTCTATTTCTATTCTTCAATACTCACTCTATTATCTATCTCCTACATATCATATTATAAAAATATAGAAGAAAATATAATGAGAGCGATATATCTCTATATCTAATATATTATAATATATTATAATATATTATATTTATATTTAAATTAACATTAACATTTAAATTATATTATATTATATCTACCACATCATCCCTAATATTCAATAATTAGTAATCAATATTATTTTATAAATGAAAAGCTATAAGAGTTAGATATATCGTAACACCACAACCTCTTAATGATTAACTAATCTCTCCTCTCACCTCCCCTTTAGATCAGACCAGATCAGATTAGATTAGATTAGATGAGATGAGATTACTATACCTTTATCTCCAAATCTCCAAATCTCCAAATCTCCAAATCCATCTCATAACCTCCTCCAAATCTCCAAATCTCCAAATCTCCAAATCCATCTCATAACCTCATCCTCATAACCTCATCCTCATAACCTCATCCCCATAACCTCATCCTCATAACCTCATCCTCATAACCTCATCCACATACATCTCATCTCCATCACCATCACCATCACCATCACCATCTCCAATTTCACTACCACTACCAATACCAATACCATCCTCACCTCTCCAATCTTTTTTGTATACCTAGATACTCACCTCGCCTCACCTCACCTCACATACTTCCCCTTGACAATATCTCCAACCTTTTCCATCTAGGTTTAGAATCCATACCAAGTTTGAAAAAAGATAGATGTATACTTACTTATACATACATACCTGCACAGATAAAACAAACCAACATCTCATTCTCATTCTCATTCTTATCCTCAAACTCACAACTCACAACTCACAAACTCAAACTCAACCTCAACCTCAATCTCAATCTCACAAAAGTAGACAACAAAAAAAATACCAGCACCGATGATAATCACCCTTTTCAATTCATATCATTTCACATCTATAAATATGTATGTATGTATGCATTTGAGCGCAGCTCAGCTCAGCTCATCCACACCGATCCCCTCCCCATTCATTCATATCCACTGCATCGAATTCCTCAACTCCATTCTCCTAGCTATCCTACTGAGATCTCTCTCTCCCACTCTCGCAATCAACCTTCCCACTCCCACTCCCACTTCCATCCCTCCATATTAAATCTTCTCTCTCAAAAGCTAAACACAAGAAGCATAAAGACCACACACACATACATCATTTCGGGAAAAAGTAAAGAGCAAGATACAAAAAAAACCAAGAGGTATCCATCCATTTTCATCATAATGTCATCATATCTCTCCCTTTCATAACATGAAATCCCAATTCATATCATATCCATTGAGAGCAAAATGCGCAAGCCCAACAAATCATCAGAGCATCCCTTCTCCCATCATCATGACCTCCATCCATATTCCTCGTCTCTCATCACCCCACCCCGTAAGAAATCCATTCCTCCATGCCGAGCCCTCATCCAGCCCATTCAACCAAATCCAAATATTCGCAAAAGTATTATTATTTCGTATTGTTGTTGTTTTGTTTTGTTTCTGTTATTGTAACGGGGGGTATTCTAAGTAATTCGCCAACACATCGCTCGCAACACACGCCCAATCTTTTAATTCACTTAAAAAGTTTCTGACTCGCCACTATGATTGCTGGCAACACTACCAAATGTATCTAAGAATTTATTAGCATATAACCCAAATAACATCGGATTGATTCACATACTTCTCTTAACATTTCTTCTAATAACTGTCTCATCCCTACTCAATTCCCCACTCTTACTAGCCACACTCATACTTCTTGGACCAGTAGGTTTTCTCGTGGGAACACCCAAAGCGCCGCTCAATCTTCTAGAAGCAGATTGAGTATTGCCATCCCCATGATCGTCTTGCAAATGTTCATTACTCAAAGGACTTGGTTTTGCAGATTTGTTACGAATGTTGAGTGGCTTCTCAGGCACTATTGGTTCCTTGGGAGGTCTGGCAGGAGCTTGACCTGAAGCAGAACGATCTGAATATCCACCATCGGAAATGGGTGAGAGTCTTCCTTCGGTATTAGTTGTTGCTTGACTATAACGATGGTTTGCGTTAGGTGGTAAACGATTGATGCTAGTTGATGAGCCCCAATTGATGGATGAAGGGGACATTGGTGGAGGCTGATCAAAGTTTTGAGCTTGTGATTCGAGATGAGTTTGGTAACGGTGTGTTGGACCTTGACGAGGTTGTGGATGTTGAAGGTTCAATGAATTTCGATGAGCTTTATATTTTGGATCTTCGACACCTGGCAAGACACCAGGCAGAAGACTGAGAGGAATCTCCTCATTCAAAAATTGTTGATGAAGTTGCTCTGAAGAAAAGCCAGAGTGTAATTTGTCATCAGATTTAGCGAGTGATCTAACAGATCGGGGGGTGGCGGGGGATTCAACACGTGGAGGCTCAATGAACTTATCATGATCATAATCTCGCTCTCGATCTTGATCAGTTTGCTCTTGTTCGGTTTGATATGTGCCAAGTCCGGAATCCGATCTTGATGGAGGTGAATTGTAATGTTCAGGCTCCTTGCTACCACTCTTACGACCACTATTTCGGAAACCCTTAAACACAGTTGATGCGGTAGTCTCAGACCATCGGGATACTTTAGGGATCCATCCAGAAGAACTACTTGACTTGTGTTTCTTGTTCTTATCCGTCTCAGTCCGAGGAGTATTGTCATTGCTCAAAGAGCCAGATGCCTTGTATTGTTGAGGAGGCGTGTTCAATGGTAGAGACTCACCACGTTCACGAAAAGTCTCACGAGTTGGAGTGAGGACATCTGCATCATTCTCGAATTGGTTGCTAAGAATTTCCTGCTCATGTGGACTGAGCTCATCCTCATCTTCATCTTCGTCATCTTCAGGTACTGTACTAATTCGATGATCCGAAAATTTACGTCCATCAAATCCTCGGTTTGTGTTGCGAGATTGGGAGGGTTGGATAGAAAGGGGTCCAGATTGGCTTCCATGGCTTGCAGTGGAAGTGCCGGCATTGCCCTCAGGTACATAGCCACGATCTTGTTCAGAGCGTCCTTCGGGGAAATCATCATAATCCAAAGTGCCATTTTGAAGACCTTGAGCAACCTTAAGACCTTCAACATCCCCAAGTAATTGAACAAGCATATCTTCAATCTTTCCAAGATCATTCGTACTTCTCTTGCTTAGACCTTTCAAAGCTCGGCGGAAAACATTTCTTCGCTTTGTAGGAAGATCTTCATACAGCTCGGCGGATCTGATTGAGCGAGGTGCACTCTGTGGCAGAGGTCGTGGCCCATTGATGACTTTTTGAACCGACTTTTCAGTGTTACCTTGTACTTCTGTGATGATGACATCTTCAGTATCGGCAAGCAATCTCTTCATATCCTCGAAGGAATTTCTCATTTCGGCAGCGGCCCGAACAAGAGTGACGAGAATTTCCGTGTCGCGTGCGCTACGTTGAGCGTCACGAACAGTGAGATGATCCATCAAAGCAACGATGTCCTTGGATTGGATGCGATCAATACCGTTACCCGTTGAACTATCATACAATGGAGATCCCATTCCTTGTGACATACCACTGAGATGTCGAGAGTGACCAGGATGGAATTGATCACCGTTCAGTGCGTCTGTTGCATTTCCTAGTTCGTGATCCATGAAGTCCACTCCCTTTCCTTTGTTGACATGCTGTTCTGGAGTCTGACCGCCAGCAGAACGAGCATTGGGAGCTGATGAGATGTATCCCTCATCTTTGTGTAAGCCGTTTGGACTACCAGCATAGAGCTTCTCATTGTATGCTCGATTGGCGTTTTGGAAACCAGCTTGATTCAAAAGTTCTCGATCAAGGCCGGTGCCATTACCAAGAGCAGCAATTGGACTTGTATCTTCATATGGATTTGTGATGAGGGTGTCACGCTTTCTTTCTCCAGAAGTTCTTCCCCACTCATCCTCATGCTCACCACTGACCTCTCTGCTGTGGCCAGCCAAAGCAGCGGAAACCCCTGCGCCAGTAGCGGCATCAATCAATGCAGCTTCTGCTTCATGGAGAGCAGATGCAGAGTCAGAGCTTTGTGTTCGCTTAGCTTGTGGGGGAGTAACTTGATTTGGCCAGTGATCACGACTTCCTTGTTGTGTACCGCCAATTGGCCCTTGAATGATGGATGGGTTTGTTGTGACTTCTGATGCATCATCTCCATAACCAATCTCAGGCATTGGGTCATGCATATCTGGAAGACCACTTGCAGACATCTTAGGTTGATCAGTCATTTGGCTGACTTCGCTAAGGTTATCAATGCTGTGGCGAGGAGAGGAAAGTTTCTGCCCATCTGATGTACGATCCTTGAAAGACTTCTGTAATGGCGCTCCAGTGTCTTCTTTGCGTTCCTCATACTTGAGATTGTCTGCATCATTATTGTTGCTCATTCTTTCACGGGCCTTGGCCAATAGTGCTGCAGCTGCAGCTCCCAGCGCGCCAGCTCCAAGCTTCTCCTTGGTATTTGACTTGGACATCTCGACCTTTCTTCCATTCTCATCGACATCATACTCCTTGTCATACTTCGTAGGGCTCTGTGCGTTTGCGGGGCTATCGCCACGGCTCGTAAAGTTTCTCTCGGAATCGTCGTCGAAAGATTCGTACGAAGCCTTGCGGTTAACCTGGCTACTACTTCCAGGGTATGAGTGAGTAGCTGTGGTGACTTCAGACGCATTAACCAATGAAGCAACATGTGATTCGACTCCTATCGGTGTATTGACGAAATTTGGTTTCCCACCAACACCTTGAATATTCTGACCAGTGGAGACATCTCGAGCATCAAAGCTATCGTCGGTAAAGTTGGTCAATCGTTTGTTTTCAAGGCTCAATTCGGAGTCAAAATCGCGATTTCGGTCATTCTCCTGATGCTGTTCCTCCCAGTATTGGACATCCCCATCTTGGGTAAGCTCTGAATCGGACAGTCCACCTGTTCGAACTTCCGAAAAGTCATGACGATTTTGAATGTTTTCAGACGACTCAAGTGACTTCATGGACTGGTTGTGCTGAGCAGTCTTTGCCAACGAGGAGTATGACGCGGTGCTCTGAGTCAACCTGGAGTCTCGATGATCTTGGAGTGGCCCGTCTTCGTTTTCAGTATAGCCTGAGACACTCTGGATTGGACTTAGACCACGTCTCTCATGGCCGTAAGGAACGTATCTGAGTGGAGGAGGTACTTCCTGGGTGTTTTGGTAATAAGGATGTTGTGGCTCGGCCTCGAGGAGTTCTGAATCTTCATCATCAGGGGTATCTTGTTCATTGTGATGATGACTTGCTGCCAAACCAGCACCAGCGGCAGCACCAGCAAGACCAGCTTTAACTGTATTGGAGTGACCTCCGTTATGTTCCTCTGAAACCATTGAATCGTCGAGATCGGGATCGTAGAATTCCCGCATGGGTACTTTCCTTCCATTTTCATCCAATTCATATTCCTGTCCACGCAACTGCTGTTCGCTATTTTGACTATGAAGACTGAGATTTCCACGAGAGAAGTTGGAATGCTGAGTACCCAAGCCGTGTTGCAGGTTGACCGGTGTTCGATTTGGTGTGCGAGAAGCTGGCGAAGTAACGTCTTTGCGGGCAGTGACCTCTTGAACCGGTGTCACACGCTGTGAGCTAGCGGAGTGAGGTCTTTCAGACTCTGCTGATAAGATCGAGGTTCTGGTGATATCAGAGGCGTTGATCGCGCTCATTAGTGGCATAGGAGGCGCCAGACTAAGACTATCTCTCTCTTCTGTAGGCGAGAGCTCACCCCCTAAGCTGTTGCCACGACTGTGATTTTTTCTCCTGCGTCGTCGTTCTTTCTTTTCATCTATGACCGATTCTTGTGATTGATGTTTCTGTAGAGCAGCTGCAGTCAAGGCACCAACCCCGGCGCCCAACGCAGCGGTTTCGACACCTCGACTCTTCTTCTTCTTCACCTTTTCATTATGCACAACAGTTTCTTCCGATTCGCCTCGTTCAAAACTGCGTGGCGAGTCCGAATCCCTCACCTGGTCTCTTCGACTCTTGCCCGAAATCACCTCTCCATCATTAAGTGTAACCTTTGGTCCTCCTGATATGCTGGATATACCACTTCCGACAGAACTTCTGCGCTCTGTACGCTTACTTGACTCTCTCTTCAATGCTGATAATTCGGGTAAGATCAGACGACGGATGGCATCTTCCACAGTCTCCAGTAACTTGGGATTGTTGATGGAAGAATTCTTGGAAGCTCCAGATCGGACAGAAAGTCTGTCAGAATTACGACTAATCTGGGAATCTAGCAGACCCGAATCGGCCCCGGACATTAAAGATTCTTCGGCTTGGCTTCGACTTGATCTTCTTCGTGGTGACTTGATCCCTTCGGTGAGCTTCTCGCCACTAACGCTTCGACTTCGACTCCTCCGTTGCTTTCTTCGGTGTTCTGATCTATCACCTCGAACCTTTGACATGGCTTTTTGTGCCACTATTCGTTCTCTACTAAGACTTCGGCTTCTTCGACGCGATGGCGTTCTAGATTTCTCCGATACAGCACTAGGAGCCAGGCCGCTAGCCGCTTCAGCAATCAAGGGTTCGTCTCTTGTCAAACTTCGGCTACGTCTCCGCTCTGGAGATCTTGTGTGTCCATCGAGGAAACTATCGGCAGGCATTGATGATATCTCTGAAGCATTATACAAAACACTTTTCGATCCTAGCTCTGTGGGTATCAGCGGACTTCCATGTCTCATTATTTCAACTTCGATCGGTCTCCCACCACTCCTGGAAGTGAGGTTGGATTCTTCAGTCATCGATCTAAAGGAGCTCATGCTGGCTTCGTCTTCTGGCGCCGATTTGTGATTTTCCTTGGTGACATCCGATAAGGAGATACGCTGGGTGTATGATGGCCTTCGAGAACCTTTTCTGGACTCCGTAATCTGAATGTGGTCGTGAGCTGACTTGCTTCGGTGTTTCGATGATGGTGTAACTTTGACACGAACCGATGGCCTTCGACTTCTCTCTTCTTTCCCGCCTTCAAAATACTCAATCAACAATGAAGTTTGAGACTTATTGTTTGATAAACTACTTAGACTATCGTGCTTCTTCTTCTTGCGAGTAGCTATGGTGACTGGAGCACCGTCATCAGGTATTGTGTATGTACTCTTCTCCGTTACTCTTGACCCCAGCTCCGTCGTCTCGTTTTCGTTCTCGGCGTCACTATCCGCAGTACTTGTTTCCGTTGGCGCAGGTAGAGGGGGAGCTCTTGATTTTCTCGATTCGACACCCATTATGATAACTCCTCACAATTCGAATAGACGAACGGAGGGATGCATCAGCGGTAAGTATGGATTGGGGGGGGGGTATCGAATGGTTTGTGTAATGTACAAGAAATGCCGGTAAGAAAATTGGAGAAAAAAGATGAATTGGGTTATTCTTTCGAATGCTTGGTCCTCAGCCCCCCAGGATGCAGCTGAGGCTTTTCCCTTCTGCAGTTGTCACCCGAATTAAGAGGTAAAAAAAGAAGGAAAACGAGAGAGAATGCGAAGATTGAAGCGCCCAAGAAACCAATTAACCTTCTGCGGGATATTATCGAGGCACCGAGGATAATTAAGAGTTGATTTGAAGCTCTCTATTATTATGGAGATAATCGGGGTTGATCTTTTCGAAATAGGCTGGATGGAAGGGGAAGTTGTGCGTTGGCGATTTCTGTTTATGCAGCTTGGATTGTTTTGATACGATCTGACCCAATGAAAAATTAGCTGGAAGTGATTAAATTTGGGAGTGAAGGATCTGTATTCACCAATTGAAAGTTTGAAGCTGTCACAGTCGTACTCTGGACTTTTGATGATTGAACGATTTTATCGGGGGTTTGCCATGAATTGATGGGATGGCTCGGATGGATAGATAGATAGATAGTACTTGTGTATGGTACAAGCTGAAGAGAGAGAGAGAGAGAGAGAGAGAGAGAGAGAGAGAGAGAGAGAGAGAGAGATGGGTAGTTAGGTATCTTGGGAAGACCAGGCCAAGGTAGGTATGAGGTAGGTCGGACGGGCGTAAGTAACCTGGGATGATTCACATATAAGGCCAAGGGTAGATGTGTTTGAGATGTTTTGATTGGGATTGCGATTGTGACTGCGATTGCAACCGAGTACCTATTGAAATTCGAGGAGTGAGAGGGAAGGGATTGAGAGATCGATGGTGATAGGTAAGTAAGGTGTAAGTGGTGGAGAGGTCGATGGTGATAGGTAAGTAGGGTGTAAGTGATAGAGAGGCACGAAGGAAGAGTGACAAGAGTGACAAGAGTTACAAGAGTTACAAGAGTTACAAAAGTTACAAAAGTTCACGAGTCCATAATGATTTTGATTCCTACTAGGTTACCGCCTTTCTCTTCTCTCCATCGAAGGGGTATTACAGTACATCCATCGTATGTATCGAAGCTCCTTGGGCATTTACTACAGAGAGAAATGGTGCCCAAAGCAATGATGATATAATAAATATCATTTGGCTCGTGTTGAAGGTGTTGAAGGTGATGAAGGCGATGAAAGCTTCTCTGTCTTTACTTCTTATTAATAGGCAGGACAGGTTACTATTTTATTAGCTACCTAGGGATTTATACTAACCATTTCCCATCAAACCATATAACCCTCAATTCAAACCCTTCAACCCTTCAACCCTTCAACCCTTCAACCTAAACCCAAAACTTTCCCAAATGAAAATCTCCAATTGCCATCCCAACGTCAATTGACTCCAACCTTCCAACCCAGTCAACAACCGTCAACCATATACAACCAATGCAAGAATGCGCAAAAGTACCAAAACATAAGCCTCATAATCTATCATCTACAGTACTGTACTCATAAACATTACCCCAAGCGACCATAATCCATTTCGAATCAAGGACACCCATACCACACCAAGTACCACCGGTAGCACGGTTGTATTCCCAACCTCCAATATTTACCAGTACAGCCATCGACATTATTCCAAGGCACATGTAACTTAGTACCTACCTAGAGAGTAGCTGTACTCTACACCAAAACAAATCACAATTCAATTCAATTCCATCCCATCCCATCCCATCCATCCTCTCCTCCCCAGAAAACAAACCCCCCCTAATAAACCATAAACTCCCACTATAATTGGTCACCCATCAATCCATCAATCAATCCATCAATCAATCCATCAATCAATCCATCAATCAATCCATGGATAACGGACCGTTGACCGTGGACCATTGACCGTTTAAAGAATGCTTGGTACCTACCTAGCGTTGATATCTAATCATAGCGGCTGATAGAAAAGTCAGAATTTAACACAGAGTATCGTACAGAGTACCAAGTCTTTGGTTTCTGGGACAACGCGTGTCTGTTTAGTATTATATTTGTTTGATAAGGCGTTGCGTTGCGTTGCGATTAATGAATGAATGAAATGGCTGGGAATCATTGTTGATGTATTGGGGATATGATTTATAAGCTAATGAATTTATATCGTAATGTTTTGAAAGTTGGTAATATGTAGGTGTATATATGTATGTATGTATATATGTATGTATATATGTATATATATATGTAAGATTATATATGTATGTATGTATGTATGTATATACAGAGGTTGACGTGTAAGTATTATATACCTCATTTTTAATAAAAGTTATTATTTTATAAAATTCTAATACTACTTTTATTAATTTTATTAATTTTATTAGATATTTAGCTATTCTTTTTAAATTTGTAAATTTCGAAGCTTTTTATTCTGTTTTTTAATTTTCATCATTTGAAAGTTTTAAAAGTTTAAAAGTTTTGAATACATTTTAAATATACTTGGAATAATATTTCTAAAAAGAAAAATACAAATTTAATATTTAATATTTTCAAATGATTTTATTAAAATTATAATAAAATTATAATACTTTTATTATCTACAATTCGTTATATAAATTTTCAATCAATATAATAATAAAATTAAGGAAAATAAGGAAAATAAGGAAAAACTCCATTGCTTTTGATATATTTTACAATACTTACACCGTTAATCTCCGTATGTATCTATATATATAAAAGGAGGTCGAAATGCATCCATCTCGTAGCTGGGATCACCAGATGGGATGGATGCATAATCATTAGGTATGGTTAAGGGGTTCGTTTGTTCATTCATTTTTATCAATTGCGATACAGAAGAGAGTAGTTATCTCTTCTCAATACAAACCCTCCCATGAATTCATATCCATAACCACAACCATAACCACAACCATAACCACAACCATAACCACAACCATAACCACAACCATAACCACAACCATAACCACAACCATAACCACAACCATAACCACAAATCTACACCTCCAATAAAAACCCCATGAAGCTATTCCCACTTTCCTCCCCCTCCTCCTTTCCATCCATCCATCCATCCATCCATCTATCACAAATCTCTACCCCGCACTCCCGCACTTTTATCAAAAAATACGACGTGTTCGCATCCATCTCATCTCATCTCATCTCTTGTAAGTTGTACCTACCTATTACCATGTATCAAACATCCAATTTCCTCGGAGAATACTTAGATTACATTACATCATTTCATACGGGTATTGAAAACTTTGTTTTTGATTTAATTGATCTCTCATTTGTTCGTTTTGTATTGTTTTGTATTGTTTTGTATTGTGTTGGATTGTTTCGAGGGATGAAGTGAGGGATGGTATGTTATGGTATGTTTTGAAACTATCATGTGGAGGTGAGTAGTGAGTAGATAAAGAGTTTAGGGAGGGGATTTGAAATGCAAAGCTAGGTGCGTACTCAACGATGGGATCTTGGAGTGTTTGATAAAATGGAAAAGGGTGTGGTTGGTTGGTTGATTGGTTAGGTAGGTTTATATCTGGGTGGCTGGATTAAATGTACTCGAGTGAGAAAACTGCATCGGTGATGGTATTACGAAATAAAAGGATTTGAGTTATCAAAAGGTGTGTGTGTGCCTTCTTAGTTTTCTAGTTTTGTATACAGTTCTTTTGAATATATCTTCTCTTACAATGCGTATATCTTCAGATTGTCAGTGCAAGTGCAGTGCAGTGCAGTGCATTGAATTTCTCGTTTCTGAATTATGGCCAGTGGCTATAAGTAGAGACATCAACCCGAAATCTCTCAACCCCCAAGCAAATATCATCGTTCAAGGGGGATGTGGCATTTAGCACTCTTGTGATTTCTAGCTTGCTCTTATATTGTTGCATAGCAAGTAGCTGTCGAGGAATCTAGAGGTCATCGTATTATTCAAGAGTGGCCTCTAGCTATCATCATTGTCGTCATTGAGTTCCATCACTATCCTCTTCTGCATTGTCAATATTGGTTTAACTTCTTCTTCTTCTTCTTCTTCTTCTTCTTCTTCTTCTTCTTCTTCTTCTTCTTCTTCTTCTTCTTCTTCTTCTTCTTCTTCTTCTTCTTCTTCTTCTTCTTCTTCTTCTTCTTCTTCTTCTTCTTCTTCTTCTTCTTCTTCTTCTTCTTCGAACCCCCCAAAAATCAAACAAACAGATTCGAACCCAATACTCCCATCCCATTAATAACTCTCTCTATTCTCACAAGTGTGACAGTCAGTACACACCTGAAACGAGCTCAAGTTCGTCCATCTATATTTATTCCGTCTTCGATACTCTCTCTATGGCTTATACACTAGCCTGATCCTAAATATCGAGGATTGAAGTTCGGGAATCGGGTCATAGGGGAAATTCTGTACGTGATTAGATTTTCAATATTCTTGTATAAAGATGAGTGCATATCAGTTAGAATTCAGAAAGTCATACAGTCTACTACATGAACCAAGGCTTGCCAGCTATGTGTCACTTTTGAAAATAGCACATTGATATCATCTTCTTTCTACAGCATCTTTTGCCTTCCATTTTAGACACAAAAACCAGACAAGAGATGTCGTTCATGCCATACACAACAAAAACGACAATCCAAAAAATGATCTCGAGAACAATAGTAAAAATAAATTGTGACAGCAATACTTCCTTTTCAAATCCACAACCCCGAAACCCATCACTCATCTAAAGGTATGAAACCCATACAATCAAATCTATACACCTATAGATTCGATATATACATACAACCACCAAAACTCCTGCAATTCTGTATCAAGCTCCCCATGCAACGTTTCTCTTACATCAATAAACAAAGTAGACCATTATATACTTTTGCAAAGTCCCGAATGTTCTGGTGGATTCATTCAGTAAATGAAAGGGGTAAATATTGTTTCGAGGGGAATATTATATATTATATTGTTGGTGTAGATGTAGGAATTGGATGTGGAGATGTGAATTTATTTATCTAGTATCTGTAAGAATTAAATCGAATCGTATCTTCGATCTGATTTCTTGATATGTGGAGGATGTAAAATGGATCGAAACGATCAACAGGCTGTTTTTTGGTTCTAAAATCCCGTCGTCGTTGAGAACTTCGCACGTGATGAGAAGATCTTTAGTTTGGTCTGGTCTCATTTTTTCTTGTCTTTGTCCTTATTTTCTTCTCCTTGTTCTGGGTCATTGCTTTTTGTTGTCGAGTAGTTTAAATATAACATTTCATGACGAGAACTTGGAGGGTGATTGATTGTATATAAGGAGGGAGGATCTTGGAGTTGGAAAATACACACAGCGGTGTTGTATTGAAATTCTTCAATACCTGTAGACACGGGGGCTTGAAGGTATTGATCACTGAATGCTCATGTCATGGGCACTATATCTGATGGTTTGTCCATATAGGTTTGGGATTTTTGGAAGATGGGGAGTTTACATATCACTTCACTGATTCTGGTTGTGGAATAGAAAAAGAAGGGATATTCACTATCTGAATCATTGATATTCGTTTCCATTCACTTCTCTCATCCATTCTTGTTTATTATGAGTATAAAAATACTCTCTACATTCTAGATAATCTTCTCTCGAAATGGATATCACAAGAAACGATGAATGCTATTCGAAGCCCTGTCATCTTCATCCTCATCCTTCACCTGCAACCCTATCCTGGGCATTGCGGTAATATGAATGGAGAATGGTGAATCACAATGGTCATCAGGTATGCGAAGCTCAAGATCCTGAGCGAAGAGATGTAATTTTTGCTGGCGGTTGAATATATGTCATTCGACGATGGATATCTACGATTTATCAATACATTGATAATAAAATATAGCAGCAGCAACAATAGTAGTAGCAGCAAGTGAATCGAAAATCTCTACTCAAACTCCCATCCTCCTCCTCACAAATCTACAAATCTACAAATCTACAAATCTACAAATCTACAAATCTACAAATCCACTTCCTAGACTTCCCATTCAATCTCGTTCTCCAAAATCTCCTATAACACAAAAAATACATCATTCTGTCTTCATGAAGATTTAAATCTTATCAATGATTCAGACATTATACCTACATCTTCACACGCCCAAAAGCGATGAATCTGCAAGTTTTTCTATTCGTTATCGAGTATCGAGATGCGTCCAAGTTGGATGTGCTCAGTTGAGGAGTCCTACGTACGTACACATGAGTTTGTTGAAATATAATCGATTCGCAACTATTTTATAAAAGCACACAAGGTTGTTGGTATTTTTCTACTTATTTGGCTAGATGATTCGTAAAGTGGCTTTCAAGGTGCTCGGGTGCTTGTGATTACTTAACTATGTTGTGAACTTGTATATTTGTCATGGAATCCCGTGTACATTACAAATCGGCGATAGCCATTTGGTAATGATACAAACTATAGTCTCAATCTCAAAACTGAAGCACAGAACGATAGCAAAAATCAGGATTCTCTGAAACAGCTACAAATCAGACGACAGTGATGATTTGTCTAGTTATCCTTTTGCTAAAGATAGAATCTTCGAAGCGCAGATTGTGAGGGGATGTTCGGTTTGTACTGGAATGCATGATAATGGTATGGAGTATCAAGGTTTCTGTGCCAGGTTCTCAGCCCTCAATGGGTGCAATTATGAGGTGTTTGTTGTTCTGATACTGTGTGAGGATGGTGAAGTGAGTTTTTATATAGCGGTAGGATGATTTTTTTACCTGCTTCTGTATGTCGACTCATGTGAAGAATTCAGGAGGGCAGTTATGCACTATAATATGATACAAGCAGCTGTAAAGTAACGGTCTGTTTAGAAATAGTTTATAAGATTTGACTACCTAAAAAGAAGATATATTAACTATTTGAGTGTCTTAAATAGTCATATTTTGAGATTCTGAGGAGTGATTGGAAATTTGGAAGATAGTAAGGATGGGGAACTACAACATAGCTCTTGGGTTTTAGGACATTTGATATTAGATGTCGGGGACCAAGTGATAACGACGAATAATGGCTGATAGAAGAATATCCAATATTCCACGACAAGTGTGTGATTAACTAACAGGAAGAACATAACCACCTTAGATATCAAAAGAAAAGGTAGAGAAAAGACGGAGATAAGTAAGTTTCGAGTGGAGAAGGCCTCAAAGGAGGTTCCTCGAGATAGGTCAATTTTCTTCAATTAGTATCATATTGATTGAGAAAATGTGTACCGGATGAACAATTTATAGGGGACATTACTTATTTTTGAAGATAGTCTCAAGGTTTGAATGACTTTTATATAGTTAGCAACCTAGTTATTATGAAGCCTTTGATTGCTATGGTGTAAGAATATAATTCTCTTTGCAAATGTGCAAGAGCACTCTCATTCTTCATTTACACAGCAGGACCCGGAAAAGTGAAGCTTTCCATCATCGATAAATGGCAAATAAACACACGCGGGGAGGGTTGACGTGAGGAAATCTCAGATAGGATTAAGTGTCATGCAGCAGTAAAGAACCCGAGCCTGGAACATGATCGAATGGTCAATGACTGGATAGATTCGAAGGGCGAAGTGAAAAGCAAAATTTTACAGATACAGAATAACGACAGCACAATAAAGATACGCAACAGTGACACTCTCTAAATAGTACTCCCCCTGATCAGATGACAGAGACTGAATATAGCAGCGATAATCAGATTCATGATACTAAAAGGTCTCCATGAGCTCCCCGGAAATTATATTAAAGATAATTTCTTGGCAATTCCAAATACTAAATCATTTGCAACATACAAATAGCATTCTGTAAACTCGTCAGGTAGGTTCAATGCTGTTTAGAGTGAAGCAGAAAGAAGGATCAGAAAGGTGGTTTATATACCTTCTCGGATTATGGAAGGTGTCTCTGCTGAGATACAAAGTGAGCTCAAGTAAGCATATACGAATCCGAGAGATTGAGGATTCTAGCGAGTGATCTCGATTTCGCTTAAAAAAGAAACGAATTGACGTTTATAGAACAACTCTTGGATACACTCACTTCTAGATATAGTGAAAAAGACCAGAACCCAGAATCCGTAGGTTGGGCATGGCTGATCGGTTGCGAGATTTCTAGCTTCTGAGGTACATGTGGCCGAGAAAACTACCGCGCTGGTTGAATAATAGCAGATGAAGAGGTTCGTGGAGGAATGCATTACTATTTGAGATATCTAAATCGATATTATTCAAATAGTCACAAATGTATAGCGATTGCACAAAAATTTGACAGCAAAAAAAAGCGGCAACAACGACAAACAAGATGGAAAATGGGCGCCGATGTAAACGAGAGACGAGGCTTCTGGCTACCGTTGATTTTTTAAGTTATTCTTTCTCTTAGGTCGATGTTTCTGTTTTTGGTATGCGTCTTTTACTAATTTGATGTACGGGTTGGTGAGAATAGATGTCAGTATTTATAGTAGACTGTTGTTGCTAGTTTCACTTGATCTAGCTTAATTATTTCACGTAATTTGGGTTGAACTAGTTGGGTATTCTCGGGGTTCGAATCGATGCTAGCTGCAGCTTTCTTCACTCGAGTTTGATATGTATTCCACATCATGACTTTTGAAACGACAATAGAAAAAATTGACATGAACTCTTCACGTATGAAGCATATAAAAATCAATCTATCGAAGTTTGATGTTCTGGAGCCTCTATTTAGGGAATTCATGTAATTAGGGCCTTAGCCAATATCAGGTTTGCATCATTTACAGAGCGGAGCTATCCGCGGCGAACTGAGTTTACCGAGCCAACTTCTACCCCATCTCAACCTGCCATCTAGGTCCAAATCGTTTCATAATCTAAACAACTGAGAACGCGCTAATCCATCCAATAATAGCTAGTATCGTAAATAGCCAACCGTCTCCAATGGCTTGCAGCAAAGGCTGCGCAATCACTGACCCGACACAGCTGAAAATTGTCCGCACAAATGTACTCACTGCCACACCACTCGAACTTCGGTTGGGGAGAAATTCCGGAAGCCTATTCTTGAATTAGTTACAAATATCAAAAGGTTTTGTTGACGTCATGAAGGGGAAATGCTGACATAGTAGTTGCAGTGGAAAAAACAATCATAGTTCCGAACCCAAAGAAGAAATTCGCAATTAAAGGGACAATCCCATGAACTTCCTTCTCCGCAGTGCATCCAAACCATAAAAGACCAGCAGGATAAATAGCAGCAGCAAGTAAAACATTTTCTCTCATGCGATCTTCCGGTCGGAGAATAAGTTTTCCAGATTCATCAAATCGCCCTGCAGCACGAGCTTCTCGATGCATGATAGCATCCGACCATTTCCTCCCCACAAAGCCTGCAACAATATAGCCCAGTGAACCTGGGATATATGTCAGCCCGACTATTATCTCAGAGAAATTATATGGCTCCTCCCCGAATGTCTTTTGTATGGCAATGTTCAATATATATAAAGATCCAAAGGTTATGCTACCGATGTAGACTGTGACCAAGACGGCTGGAAATCGAAGATAGCCTAATAATATCTTCGGTCGATCAATTATTGACTTTTTTTTTAATAAAAAATGACCACCACTCTTTTCATTGCATGTTGAATAGACGGTGAAGTCGGCAAGGGATCAAAGCTAGGTCGATGAGATGTAATGTTCCCATCCGCGAGTTCCTCGACAACTGGGGCTCGTCTTGCGAGTGTCTCAGGGAGGTAAAATAACAACAGAATCGATAATACCCCTCCATAGATATTCTGAAACCATTGGGTACTTCGCCAGCTCTATTTTTCTGCTACTGCTCCACCAATAATTGGTGCTAGAAGCGGCCCCAACATAGGACCCAGGAAGAATATTCCTATCGCACGACCGCGCTCCTTTGGCTCCCAAATATCCGCAATGGTTCCTGCACTGATAGCTAAGACGGATGCCGCTGAACCCCTTCCCAAAACTCTCATTACGATCAGCATTGCCGTTGAGGTAGATATTGCGGTAATAGCACTCCATAACGTGAAAAATGGGAAAGATACCAGGTATATTGTCCGACGGCCAAATATTTCCGAAAAGGTAGACCACCAGAGTGGAAATATCGACATTGCTAGAAGATACATAGCCACAGCGAGATTGGTGAATGTTTTAGAAGCATGAAAGTCTTCCGATAGCTCAGTGAGTGCAGCTGCGCAGAGGGTCAGAACTTATGGCAGCATAAAATGTAGGCAATCGAGTGATAGGGAAGAAATAAGGACTCACGAAAGAATTTAGCACTTCCTAGAGGTGCCGCAGCACCTGCTACCGCAACAATGAATGTTATAAACCATTTAGTGCCATTTTTATAGCTTTGTGGATGTTCGACTTCTGGTATAATGGTCAATAGCCCAAGTAGTCCTTGCCGTTTCAATAGTGGTACTATCATCACCTGAGGGAGATGCTCCACCGCCGGGCTCAATGCTTCGATCGGAGAAGTTTCTGGACGCACAGGAGCTGGACTGGTAGACTGATTGAACTCCTTGTTTGACTCTATATCTCGGGTGGCTGTGGTTTTTGAATCGTGAATCTCTTGAGGGAGTGCTCTGTTGGCCTCTGCCCTTTTATCATCTACTACCATCTTGTTGTACACAAACAGACCAAGTACATGCAGTTATAGTCAAGCTTCTGTCTAGAATTTTAGGATTGAGACAATTTTGGTAGATATCTGAATGTGAATACATTTTTTTTGTCGAGGAAACAAGATGCGTGTGATGAAGAATAAACAAAAAGGAGTAAATAGAGCGAGCTCAAAGGGCCATTGAAGTAAAACTTATCCCATGCATCCATAAATCAATGAACCCTCAGCTTTGAAGGTCTCGGTGGGGACGGGATAATTCTATGGCAAATATACCGATAAGTTTAAAGCTTACGAAACTCGGAGACCCTCCCGTTGACAAATATTATAACTTCGGAAGCTCCGATGATGTCGTCGTGCTCAATCTCGAAAGCTTTTCCGAAGTTATCTAATCTTTTTTCGGAAGATCATCCGTCGCCCTCGAGTTTCCCCGTCTCGGTCTTTCAGTTTAGCTCAAGAAAACCGGGAGTAATGTGCTCTTTTGATATAAGAAGCACTCTTCGGTAGTCTGTAAAAAGAATTCTTGGCTCACTATAATGCACCATCCCCGAATATTCATCACATCAACTTCTCAGACTTTCTGCAATATCCTATTCATCGGTTTAAAATATGGAGAAAGTTCTTGTTATCGGAGCCACTGGAAACATCGGTGTCGCAGCAGTACTCGGAGCCGTGCAATCTAAGCGTCATGTGCTTGCAATAGTGAGGAATCAGGCCTCTGCGGACAAATTATTCAAACATGTGGGAACAAAGAACGGCATCACAACAGTCGAGGCCGACATTATGTCGGAAGGAGGAGTGCAAACTGTCGTGGACCAAGTCCGGGCTGGGAAACTGCCAAGTTTTCAGCACGTTTACTCTGCTGGTAAGAATATAATAAGGTTGATTTTTTCTTTGCTAATTCTGAATGAAGCTGGAGGTGCATACGGTGCAACGCCTTTGACCGAGTTAAGCCTTATTGAACTGCGTCAGATCATGAGTGTCAATTTTGAATCCAACTTTTGTAAGATCTCTAGTTGTAGCAGCAGCATTGATATGTCCACTAACTTTCAAAATCGCTTACCGTGCAACCATCCCATATTTGCTAGAGCAAAAGAAAGCAACTAGCTTCACACTCTGTACCAGAGCACAGGGTGACATTGGCGCTCGAGCAGCACCCGCTATCTCACAAGGTCCCCTCTTCTCGATGGCTAACGTAGCCTGCCGTGACAATACTGATTCGAGCGTTCGCTTCAACGAAGTATATCTTAATTGTCTGGTTGAAGTTGATCCATCGGCCGCTTAAACGGGAGCAATAAAATCATCGAATTTTGCTCATGTTTATACGGAACTGCTTTCCAGACCAGAAATCAAAAGTTCTCGCATAATTGTATCCACGTATGATGATCTGAATGATTTGAAGCACAAGAAGAAGATTATTTGATGTAACTTCCAAGAATCGATAGATCTCAAAAAACTTTTTCTAGTACAGCTCATTATGAAAGCATGAATTGGTTAGATGCGCCTTCTCCGAGAAGTGTTGCATGTGAAAAATTTCTGTCTGGAAACAATGCAGCAAATCTTGTCGTTTAGGCGTGTATTCGGGCTATCTTTTGGCCGTCTTGCTTCCGGTTACTTTGATAATTAAGCTTCGGATCGCTTCCGTGATCTGGTGCCGTGTTTTTAATGCTATAAGTCAGATACACTGTGAGAATGAAAATACTGTACACATCATGAACTTGAGATACAGCATCAAAGACACTTCACTGGATATCACACTTGACTTTTCAATTCTAACGCTCAACCAAGAAGCTTTGTCACGTGAGAATAGAGCGCCCCAGCTTCAATCCATTCTGTTGCTCATCACCTCCATTGTTCAACGAGGTGAATCGTTTGACCGATCTGAACCTCTAATACTATTATATCAGAATTTACAGTGAAGCTATGGATACTCGAGCACCAAAAAGGCAGAAGGTGACAACGGCTTGTGATCCCTGCCGAGGCCGGAAGGTAGCAGCAGCTCCAATGTAGATTGTAATGTATGTCATTTACTAAATTCAGTCGATAAGTCAAATGTGATGGTCATCAACCAGGTATTACTCACTAACTAAGTAATAAACTTTCAACGTCACTTATACTTGCTGATCATTCCATTCTCATAGTGTGCGGACCATGTGAGAAAAGGTTCAAGTCAGTTTCTTGCACTTGGGCCACGGACTTTTCACGTGCTCCATCAGCATCTACAGATTATATAAGACGTCTCGAAGATCAAATCAAGTTGCTGGAAGCACGTAACAGTCAAGGTTCTCAAGTCTCACCCAGCAGCAACCCAAGTTCAAATAGTGCTTCCGAAGACCTATCAGTAGAGACAATAAGTAGTCATGGAGCTACTACTTCAGTTTCACCTGCATCTGCAACATGGCTTTCTACAGTTTTGTGGGAGGGATACCCGTCAATAAGTACGCCGGAGATGAGCACCAATCAATGGCAGTCTGATTCGGCTCCCACATTCAGCCCAGGACTAGTTCCTTCATTTCAAAAACTCTCAAAAAGCATTGATGCTTTGTGCACCTCTAGCAACTATCTCAGCCATAACAATGTGGTTGAATAATCACAGGACCAATGTTATTGACAAACCCTTTGTCCGAAGTTTCATGCAAGAAGTGGAGAAATTAGTCATAGAGAAAATCGGTGAAGCATGAACACATGCATCAAATGTTCTTGGCTTTGATCTCAACATTTTCTCATCCCGAATACCAACTAATGAATCACAGTAAAGAAATCTGGACTACGCTTTACCAATTCAGGAGCAAGCCGATAGCCTAATCACATTGTATTTTGAGAACGTCCATGTTTTATATCCATTCTTGGATAAATTGGAGTTCCGACAAGAGTATGAGAAAATTTGGAGCTGTGACAACTATGAATTTGATCAAGGATCGTTGGTTTGTCTAATAAACTCAGTATTCGCTATCAGCAGCCGCCAAACGAGGACAACAGTTTTCAACCATGAGAATATGGCTGCCATGTTTTGCAGAAGAGCACAAGGATTTCTCAACATTCAAGAGTATTCGGTCCGTTCAGTGCAGTCATATCTTCTCTTAGCCTTATATTTTCAAACCATGGGCGAATCTCGTACGTGCTGGTTATATGTTAGAAATGCAATACGCACAGCTCAGATGCTTGAACTTCACTTACCCGAAACAAGCGAACGGATAGTCAAAAGTCAGGCTAGAAACTCGCTTCGTAAAGCTTGGCATGCCTGTGTTATCATGGATAGAGAGATTTCAATGCTGTATGGCCGACCATCTATGATTGATCCACAAGTTGCTGATGCTATCCCACTCCCTTTATTTGTGGAGGAAGATGACTATCAGCGGAGACATAATGAAGAAAATACCATTAGAAGGCCTCAAGCTTATACCGCTGATTTCCATAAGTCTTGTATAGAGCTTAACATTATTTTGTATGCCATACTCCTCGATTTACGAAATAGTGAGTTTGACAGAAACCTGAAGAAAGGGCGTTACACTTCCGAGAACGTCTCGTCTCCTGGAACGAACATTTCCATTCTCAATCTACAGGAAAGGCTTTCAAACTGGGAACAAAACAATCCTCAAGATCTCAGAATTGAGCAGCATTCCACATACAACGATCTAAATCCTGTGTTATCCCGTCGGACAATATTTCTTCACCAAAGGTACGAACTCAAACACACACACAAGCGAATCATGAGGTGAAGCTAACAGCATTCCAAGATATCTCCACATTCAATTATTATTGTTGACGCCCATTCTTCAACAACTCACTGGCGCCAAGTTTCAAAAGAAAACAGAACGTATCCGTCTTGGAAGTTTACTCTCCCATCGAATCCCTCTCCAATGTGCAATTGCGTGTGTCAAGATTGCGCAAGAAGCTATTGATACTGTACACATTCGCGAAACTTCTGGTTCGAATGAGATCTCTCCATGGTGGTGCAATGTAGTATTCTTGTATAAGTCTGCAACGGTATTGATTGCAGGAGGTCTTTGCCCTTCTGTTGTGGCTGAAATATCAGAAACTTCGATCCATGAAAGTTTATACAAGGCCACTGCAATTCTCAGACAATACACTACTCTCAACCCGTCAATCCTCCGTCTAGTCACTGTATTAGATATCCTATTCCAGATCGTGCCTCAAAAATTCTCCCGTTTGAAGAACGCCTCTGAACGGGTCGAAGCCGAGGCCGGGCCAACTACTCCTGACGACGATTCTAGCGACGCAACCTTTCAGTACTGGTGTCCCATAAAACCCCTCCGTCATGCCACATCTGCTCACCAAGATACTGTGCATTCTAGCCCCGAAAATAGTGGTTCATCTCAGATTCTCACAGATTTGGATCGGATTTTTGACACGGACGACTTTACATGGCTCACTAAGGTGCCTTTCGATACTTGAGGAAGTCCCGGTGTGCGAGTTGGCGAAAGAATTGTACTAGAATAGAAAAATCACAAGAAAATAATGTATGCTTAGATACATAGTCATTAGAGGCTCAGAACGGTAGAATGAGCAATAGATCTAAGATAGATGTGCCCTCTCACCAATAGTTGCGAAAAGATATTCTCGTACGCATTAAAGGAACACAAGCCGCGCGGCCGTGAAGTATTGATACCTACCCTCCATCCCAAAACGAAAGAGGGTGGGCTTATCTCAATTCTTTTGATGGCGTCTATCCGAGTACATCAGTATATGGTTGCTGTCAACATATATTTCTTCACAGATTGTTTATGTATATATTGACAGTTATTGATCCATATGATCATGTATCTCTCATATCGCCTGGTTTTCTAATGCTCCTGATTACTCCTGGTACCAATGTACAACGCATGTATAATGAATTTCTATAGATTTCCGCAAAAACTCTCAGTATAATATAGAGGTTAATATATCTAAGTGGATCTTTTTATTCACTCGAGCAATTGAGAAATTTCTGTTGACTGTCTACGTTGTCCAAAACTTGACTGCACAATAATGATGCTAAAAATCTCAACCTATAACATTAGACGAAAATACGCGATATCTTATTCCTTCCACTCAGACGAAAATATGCTAATATTCTTAACGTAGCTTGATATGTTTCCAAAAGTAAAATGTAATCTTACAATGATATAGTTCCTCTTCCCCACAAAAATCTACAACTTACTCCCCACCAGACTCCCTCCATCCAACGGGATCGTCGCCCCATTAACATAACTCCCCGCTTTACTAGCCAAGAACAAACAAGCACCTGCGACATCCTCCTTACTTCCAATTCTCCCCAACGGGATCCCACTCACAATTTCGTTTTTGAAATTCTTAAGCGTAGCTGCCATCATTTTACTTTCAAATGGTCCACATGCAAGGACATTACTCGTGATATTTCTCTTCCCTAGATGATTCGCGAGAACTCTGCTTAATTGATGTAATCCTGCTTTACTAGCCGAGTATGAAAAGGTTTCGAGAGAAGGGACACGAATTCCATCTACGGAGCCGATGTTGATGATACGTGCTGGATCCTCGGGGGTAGAAGCTGCTTCCATCAGAGGAGTAAGTGCTTGAGTAAGAGTAAAGACTCTTGTGAGATTAAGAGTCAAAACTCTCGTCCATGCCGCATCAGGGAATTCCGCATAAGGAGCTCCCCAATTACTTCCAGAATTATTGACTAAGATATGTAATTTCGATTCTTTCTTTTGTAATTCATCGACCATGCGTTTGCAATCTTCGAGTTTGTAAAAGTCGGCTGGGATGGCGTGTGCGGAACCTTTGCCTGTAGGAAAGAAGTGTTAGTTTGGTTGTGTCGCACGAATGGAGGCATGTTGAGGCACCTACCTAGCGCATTCAATTCCTTGCAGGCTTCTTCGCAGGCTTTGGCATCGCGGGATGAGATATAGACTTTGGCTCCATTTGTGACGAAGCCTTCGGATATCATTCGTCCGATTCCCTTTGCGCCGCCGGTAACAAGAACGACTTTGTCCTATTCAATTTGTGAGTGTATGTATTACTGAAGGAGAGAGTTTGATTCATTACCTTGACGTTAAAAAGATTCGCAGCATCCATGATTGTTAAAGATTATGAAGTGATATCTTGCGAAGAATAAGGAAGAGAATGATTTGAAGTTGGTGAACGAGGAGGTCGAGAGGAACCACATCTTTTATCGTGCCGAGGTTTCGACGGATATTTGTGCATGGTGCCAGGGTGATGCTTTTTCTACACTATATCAAATCATACATGGTTATGTGATGGGTTACCTGACAATACAAAGGTATCCATGGATGAGAGTGATTGTGATTATATGAATTGGAACAATTGTAGAGCCTTGAAAGAGAGAGTGTATGTATTTCCCCTTTGTATTTGCACTCTCACTCCCAGACAGACGTATTAATCAACGGTAGGTATCCATGGATCTGGGGTTAAGGTTGCCTGAGCCTCGGCCTGACTAAGAGCCCGGCAGGGTACCTAAGCTCTCCAGCTGCTTACCTAACCCTACCCCCTGCCCACCTGCCCGCCACCTGCAGTACTTATTAGCGCCACAGTTGCCACAAATGACCCCACCACACGCTATACGAGGTACCGGCTACCTCGGTATCGATGCATGTTCTCGTCATCGTTTTTTTAGATGTTAATATCTGAGTGACCGGAAAACTTTTTCACCCCACGTCGCAGTTTTCTATTGAAGAAACATATTATATATAAGACTATAACATTAGTATCAAATAAGGAAGAACAGTGAAAGAAAGAGAATAAACATGGCACCAGAACTCAGTTTGTCCGGTAAGTCGAGCTTTCATGAAAAATCGAAATGGCACTAAACAATCAGAAACACGCGCTCTCCTTAAAGCCCAATTCGAAGGTCAAGATCCATCTCAGCACGGCGAGAAATGGGATCAGCTCTGGAAAGATAATGTGATTCCATGGGACAACGAAACACCTAATCCAGCACTGATCGATATCCTAAATGAGCGGGAAGATCTAGCTTCGAAGAAAGCCGATGGCTCAAGGAAGAAAGCCTTGGTAGCGGGATGTGGAAAGGGATATGATGTTTTGCTGTTAAGTGCTATGGGTTATGATGCTTATGGGCTGGATATTTCCGAGACAGGTTTGCAGGGTGCTAAGGACACCGAGAAGGAGAAAGATGGGAAAGGTCTGTATGAACCGAAAGCCGGAATCGAGAAAGGGAATGTTACGTGGATAGCCGGAGACTTTTTCAAGGATGATTTCTTGACAGTCGTCAATGGAGAGAAAAGCTTTGATTTGATCTATGATTACACGGTATGTAATTTTTTGAGTTTATTATGGTCATGAATACTAAATCTTGAGAAAGTTTGGTTGTGCATTACCTCCTAGTCTAAGGCCTGCATGGTCTAAACGATATCATGAGCTTCTATCTCCAGAAGGAAGACTTATCTGTCTCGAATTCCCCACTACCAAATCTCCATCAATTGGAGGACCGCCATGGGCTATGCCTCCAAGAATTTATGAAGGTCATTTGTCTCGTCCAGGTGAAGTATTGCCATATACTGAGGAGGGCTGTGAGTTAGAAGTTGAGAAACTTGGCCTACCACACAAGAATGGCCTTCGACGTATCGCACACTTTCACCCCCAAAGAACCAACAGGGGTGGATATGATGCAGATGGCAAGATAAATGATTGGGTCAGTGTTTGGTCGCACTAGATAGAGTCCCGCCTATGATTAGAATAAGAACTCAAGTGTCCCTTGGTTATGGTTTTTTATGGTGCTCTCCGAAGGGAGTTATAGTGTTCGCCCAATCCAAATCCGTGTCGATAGTATGCCAGATGAATCGTCTCGGGTTTGTTTGTTCCAGGCTCAATCTTCTGGGCAGCTCCGTTTTGTAGAACACAAATCTCAACGTTGTATGTCTTTGCGAGAGCAAGAAGTTCCAAATGACCACCCCATTCCGCAGTATCTCTAATTTTGTGAATATAATCCTCGAGAGGTTCGTCTAGAAATGGAACAAAATCATCTGGGTGTCCTTCGATATATGTTGCGGCGGCTTTGCGGACCACTTTGTAGCGCTGATCGTCCTTCAATCCTTCTGCTTCGGCTCCAAGAGGTATTCCAACTTGTGATAATTGATCGGCTATGGCAGAGAAAAGGCAATGTCCATCAGGCCTGATTTGTTTCTCCTGTAAATTTCTCGAGGCGAATTCCTCCTGCATTCGTTTCCTCTCTACTTCTTTTTCATCAGGCATATTCGCGACTTCTTTTTTAGCTTCCTCAACAGCAGCTTCTTGTTCTGCTGCTCTTCGTGCAAGCCTTTCCTTCTGTCGATTGCGTTTTTTAGGCGGTCCTGATTCAGATTGTGTTGTTTCCGCAATTGTGGATTCATCTAAAGAGTCGGTAATATTGTTGACACCATTTGCGTCAGTCGCATTCGCTGAAGCTTCTGAAGCTTCCTCGTCAAGCTCTGGAACATCATCGATATCTGGAACATTATCACCATTCAAAGATGCTATCTCTTGAGCTTGCCGTTCCTTCAATTGTCGTTCCAGTTCCTCACATTCGTTGTTAACACCTTTGCGAGTCTTCTTCGATGCGCCTTTCTTCTTTTGTGTTATACGTCCTTGCAGGTCTTTTTGCTCCTTACGATGCCGACTTTGCATATCCTCGAAGCTCTCCATCTTAATTCCGTGTATTAATTTTTGTGGCAGACGTTGTGTTGTGGTGAAATGAGGGGTAGATCTTATAATTATCGAGACCGGCTGGTTGGTTGAGCTTATGAGCGAGACACACCCACCACCACTTTTTAACCCGGATACCAAAAAATTACGATTTGACACGGCCGGGAATAAAGTCCGAAAAGTGCTCTTATTCCCAGTCGATACAATTTTTAATAATTTTGTCCCCAAATTGAGAGATGTAGTTGAGAAAGGTGAACAATTTTTCAGACGTGCAACAAAACGAAGTTTGGTCAATTTACCACGTGATAGGGGATTTGATTGGTGGACCAGATAGAAGAGCGATGACGTAAGGGTACCATCAATTCGGTCCAGTCCTACACAATGATTCTTTTATTTATCTTCATACTGTACTTTTTTCAAGCTACTTGCAAGGCGGTTTGTAGCTCCATTTGTGAGATTGTTGCCGCATGCACCGTCGTCCCCCGCCAAATGGATAAACATTAGATCGAACGGTATGAATTGTAAAACACAAGACGAACCCGAAAAGGGCATCTCATCTAGCATTTTGTTTCAAGACGATCAAATCAAGTGAAGTAATTCCATTCTCGCCGCATTATTTTGGAACGTATCGTGTTTCAGATCCAGCCACACTCGACAAAACATTAAATGGCGAGAATGGCTACCCACACACACCCCGGTATCATAGCTTATCCTTACCGATCTTGATATTATACAAGCAGATAATCATGCAGGGAGAGTTCCTTAAGAGGGCGCATTGTTTCGAAACTACACAGCTATTAGCCCTCTCGCTTTGCCCTACGAACTGCATGGATCTGAGTCCAAAGTACATACATACATAGACGGTGGCGATCAATCACAAGTTTAGGCTCAGAATTGATGCAGGTCTTCAAACATAACATTGTCAACTTTATATGGGGCCAGAATAATATCTATATATGGCTATCCCTCACTACAGAGCACACGACTCAGATATTGGCCACGCTAGCCGCTATGAACATGTTACCGCTGACAGATAATCAGGAGAATACCTTGAAAAGTTGGGCTTCAAATAACCTGGGCAGGCCTCGAGATGGCTTCATGGCTTTTTTAATGAGCGAGACAGGTCTACAGCAAGAACAAATAGATCGTTGGTGGACGAGTCAAGAGAACACTCGTAAGTAAAACATCCTTCTATCTGGTGCGGAAAAGGTTTCTAATAGTTGAAATTAGGCCCAAATATTATAATTACGTCTGAAGAAGAAGTTGGGTTGCCTCCTGAGATTGACGCGTATGGTTCTGAAAGCCGCAATTCCACACTTTCACACCTCGATTTTTCAGACTTGACACCCATTCCAGTGGGCAACGACATGCAATACTTCGATGCAGTTTTTTCCGGTCTTGCTGATTGGTCTCCCCTCGAACAATCATGTTATGATTTGCATGGAACCCCCTCCACTGATCTGATGGATTTTCACCCCAACAAAATTTGGTGCGACCAGTCGACAGAGAATAATCTCCTCCACTCAGATACTATGATATCCTCCGATAGCGATTCAATATCATCGATATCATCAGGTTATGGGAGTAAGCGCACTTCAAACAGATCATCCGGGTGTACTTGGGGCACTACATCAACGCTTTTCTCCGTGGACGAAGCCCTTGAATCAGGCCCAACTAACGCAGCCCAGAGTTTCCAGCACCATCAGGTTATACAGCCAACCAAATCTCCTTCAGTTTCGAACCTACAACACAAATTAGCTGATGATCTCGACACAAGCGAGTTCATTCCTCGACACCGCAGCTTGGAATCTATCCCCCGTTCAACCGCAAGATTGAGACGCAAATCAAATACAAACCTCAATTCTAAGAAACTACCGGATATACCTCAAAAGTTTTCAAGATATAGCTGTACTAAATGCGGTCAGCTATTCGAACGTAAAGGTGCTAAGGGCGACTGGAAAAGACACGAACAGACAAAGTGCGAGCAACAGAAACTGTGGTACTGTATGTCTCAAGAGCCCACTTTTCAGGCACTTAATATTTGGTATTGCATGTTATGCAATCACTCTGACGGAAATCGCAATGGGATGGCTGGCCATATCATTAATAAACACCGATTTCAAAATTGCTGGAGTAAACCTTTGTCTGAGAGGAGTCATCCCAGGAAGGACAAGTTAAGGGATCATTTGAAGAAATATCATGCTTTATCGGAAGGGTCCACTGGATGGGAAGCCTGGCATCAAGATTTGCCCGAAAAGAAGGCTTGGGGCTGCGGCTTCTGTGGTGGTTGCTTTTTCACTTGGGATAGTAAGTCACATCTTCATCTCCATCTCCATCTGTGATAGTGATCTAGTTTTCCTACCTTTCTATTTATTTGTGTGTAATTGGGCTAGTTGACGAAATGGATTTCGAATAATTTGGGCTCACGAAACTGATTTTTACTAACCTCAAACAGCAAGACTTGACCATATTGCCGAGCACTACGAAAAGCAAGGTCTTGACGTATCACAATGGTCATTGACGAATGTAATCAAAGGCTTGCTCAAACAACCTAGAGAATGGGATGTATTGACTGCTTGGAACACAGTCGTTGGTCACAATGACAAATCCTGTACATGGTCAGATAATGACGCTCTGATGTTGCAGCGCAAATTAGAGTATCGAGAGGGCACGCCACAGAGTCTGGCCGAAGAGGCGAGAAGATTAGCTAAAAGATCCCCTCATAATTCCGTACCGCAGACTTGGCCCATCTGTGAATCCCGTGCAGTAAAAGTAACACGAGATATGTTGAACGAGTCTCCGAGAAAGAATCCTTTGAACAGGCATGGCGGCGTCTTCCATGGGGAATCTTCTTGGGTAGATATTAAGCACGTAGATTTCGGGGTGGAAGGTGATAATTATGGTGGATATATCTAATGGTCGAGCAATCTAAATAATCTGAATGGTAGAGACGTATGCGGGAGCAATCGTATGAGAACTCTAGCGTCTTTCAGGAATCTACACCTGAGAATGAGCGTGGCCTGGTGCTGAACGCTACAGACGAATTCATCATTTGCTCAGAGATTCAAGTAACCTAGACGGTGAAAGAATAGAGCCGACGAAGAGCGGCTTCGGGCTGGAAAAGACAATAATATCGATGTGGTAATTGAAAGTCTCCCGAGATCAGGTTTACGGCAGGGCCTGTGGTGGTTAATATATAATTTAAAGTTCGTACATCAAAGCAGAGTTCAGGAAAGTTTTTAATCATAACAATAATATACTTTCTTTCATCGCTCCACCCATGACGCAGAAATCGAATTATGTCAGTAAGGTCTTTCAATGGTGACTTTGATCAGTCAGAGAAAATGACGGAAGTAATGTGAGATTGTAAAGAGTTGGAGGAACTCTGTATCAAAAGCTTTGTCGCATACAGGGCTTATTTTATTGTAAGAAGTTTGCAGCACATTCTCGACAATATATTTCACCATTAATATCTCCCGATGTTTGATGGACATGTAATTAGAGCTTTACTTTTGTTCTTATACAGGATTGAGGCAGCTTTGACATTAGTTCCTACCAACTTCATGTCCAGACTTGGAGGCGAGGGGTAAACGTTACTGTCGCAATTTGTGGGAGAGCATCACGAACACTCTTAAATTATATGAGATGACCATATCCTGACAGCTTTTCAAGGGGAGAACGAGAAGGTTGAGATGACTGCTTCTCGCTTAGAACTCTATGTCCAGCCGTCGAAAGTCAGATCCTCCTGGAACCGAAATTCCCCTAGAGAGCGGATAATCGTGAGATTGGGCATGGAAAATCGAGCGGATGAAGATACTTGCTTTCTAATCCGTTTCTCATGACCTTTGCTTCCACTGAGAACTGATCAACTCAAACTTCGGTACTTGTGCACAGAACTCGGAATAGATTGAACATAATTCCACCTTCGAGAGATATCATAGTTCATTTGTCCATACTCTGCTATAGGTATTTTAACTTTGAAGTGCTATTGCAGATCCTACTGGATGCTTTCGATAAAAGTAATTGGGAAACCACATCCTGTATGGAATACTTGTTCATTCAGAACATCGGCTTATGGAATTTGGGAGAACTTGAGAGAAATATGGTCTGTTTATTAGGATACTGGCATTTGATTTAGCGAATTCATGATGGATATAGAGGCTTTGAAGAATGAATGGATAGTATCCGAGTCCGCGATGAAAAATACAATGATAGTGTCTTCGCGTGTGAAAATCAAACTCTTTCTCTCATTCTAAACAATAGTGATGCTCATGCCCTCTCTCATGTATATACCGCATTTGAAGCCCGTGAATGATTGAGCAATGCGGCTAGTTCTGGACATTACACACGGGCAGATGTGGTTGATGTTAAAAGTTACGGAATAGCTAACTGGATGCCAGGTGCGAAAATTCGAAAAACATGCAGTGAACATAATTTGATATCTTGAATCACTGAATCCCAGAACTGAAAATGTTGTGGTATTGCTATTGGACTGTTGTAATCCTCGCATGTGAAAGAAATGGACATTGAAAAGAGAAAGTTTTTAGAAGGATGTATGCTGTCTCCGGTGTGTTTGATGAGAAGGAGAACTTTATAGGTTTGGGAACATGTATTGATCTTGGGATACACAATAAAATGATGCTCTACAATTCGATTCTGTTTCTTGGACTTCAAGATAAACGCTGGTGCGCTTGTGTGCTGGACGACTTGGATTTGGATGTGTGTTATACCTCGGTTTGCTTTTCAGGGGCTGGAGTTTTCACATGCTAGCAGGTCTTTATCATCACTCGGAGAGATCAAATTAGTTGAATAGCTTGTCATTTTGTAAAATTCAACACAGTACTAGTTACTTGCCCCGGTGTTTGAAGAAATCAGCCACCTCAAAGTGGACTGAAATCTAAAACTAATTATGAGTGGGGTGTTTCCCTTGAAGAATAGAGAAAACAAGGCTGAACAAATGTTCGCGAAAGCAAGAATATTACGATTTCGCATGGTTGTGATTTTATCATTGAAAGTCGTCTTCCCTTCAACGATCAAATTTCATGACCGACTTGCCGATCTCCTCATCTCCCATCAGACATCTAAATGTAAGGTTGTCTCCCTTACCACCGAAGATGATTTGTTCTTGAAATGAAACCTTATGCACCCAACGATGAAGTCTATCATTGTAATTTTTCATAGTAAATTGACCAAGATCAACATCTTTACCTACAGCTGAACAGATAAGACCAACTGCCTCGATCCCTATACTTTGTCAATCAAGTTCTCTTTCGTGAACGGGGCCAACATACGAGGATCATTTCGATATTCGGGGGGGTCTTCTGCTACACAAGCATATAAGGTGCAAGTAAAGACCAGATCCATTCCAGGTGTATACCCGTGGCAAAGATTAGTAATTCCAGAGGTATCCTTGGTTATTTCAGTGCCCTGCAATTTCTTTGTTAGCAAGACCTATTAAAACAAATTTGCTATCTAGTGCTACTCAAGAGCCCACAGAATGTCTCTTGCATTCCGAGAATCATCATCTAGTATACAGGGTGATTGGATATCAACTCGTGAAGAGGCTTACCTTTAATATCAGCCATCGCATTCGCTGGCCGCACATCTTCTCGTCGTTCCAGGGATCAATGTATGAGTCTTCTTCAGAGTCTATACCTTCTCTAAAAGGCAAACCCAAGCAGATACCGTAATGACGACGAAGCTGCTTGGCCCGCGGCGCAATTCCTTCCAACCCACGCAAAGCAGCGCCACGCACAACAGCCGATTGTCTTCAGAAAGAATTAGCATAGAAACAGACTGGAAATTCATGTTGATTGAAGCTTACGGGTGCAAAGGGCGCATCAAAATTATGTTGCCATTTTGCCTGCACCACTTTTTCAACTGTTTATTGAGGTGTGGTGACTCTCCAAAGCCTCCGACTAGGATGATACGCTAGAGCATCATAGATATTAGTAAAGGATTCTTCAATCCTGTTCATTATTGGAATCCAAACATACGTTAATTTTGGCATCTTTGGCTGTCTTTGCTGCCTTCACTTGCTTTCCAACCAGGCTCGTAATTTCTGCAATAACGGGATCGAACAAGTGCTCCATATCTTCGCTAGAATTCTGTTAGTAATATGAAAGACTTCTGAACAGACACACGATTCTTACTAGCTGAGCAAAACAAGTCGATCTTCCGTGTCGTAATGATCGGAATCTTGAACATCAAGATTGAGAGGGCCCAGCTCTCCTACTTCTCTCTCATCGTTGCGTCCAAAATCCCGCTTCAATGTTTCGAAGGCCGTCATAAATCTACTCCCTGGACCTTTTTGATCAAATGGCAGATCATTATATGCTGACCCAAAGCGTTTGGAGAGCAAAAGGTGTAGATTTCGATCAATGTTTGTTGAACCACATTTTCCACCTGTCCAAAACGTTAAAATTCAGTTATCAAAGATTGATTTTGTCAAGTTGGAAACAGGTGACCTACCGATGCCAACACATAATTCGTCGAAGATGAGGTATGGCTGCACCTGAATGATTGTGTACGTGGTAATGTCGACAGTTCCTCCACCACAGTCACATATAAGTATATTCTCATTGCACTGAGTTCGTTAGTATCTTCCGCCAAGGTACGCGTACTTAGACTTACGGAGACTGAATTGAATGAATCTGATTTAGCGTATTCCTTCAAGGTTGCGATTGCTGCAGCTTCAGGCTCGGCAATGGTATAAATTTCGTCTCCTGATCTCTCCCAAAAACCAGCGTTTCTTGCAGCTTTCAAGGTAGCATCTTTGGCCTCTTCTGACCACACAGCGGGCAAAGCTACCCAGCATTCCATGGGAGTGTTTTCAAAGGTCAGATCGGTCATTTGTTCCCGCAATATACCTGATACGTGGGTGTATACTTCGTGCAAATAGTCTTCACAAACACCTGCTGCATCTCGAAATGGAGGTAATTGTAGCATGCCACTACCTGCCAAACTAGTGAGTGATGGGTCGTCATGCTCCATCGCAGCAGCATTATTATCAAGCAAAAGTTTTGTCCATGAGTAAGACTTCATCTTCGAGGTAACCTGAAATCCCCACTTGTTGTTTTTGATCTTTGAATTTTCCTGGCTATACGCAATTCTTGTTGGAGTCTTCCAGGACACATGAGGATCTCCAGGCCATGGAGACACGATGGTAATATCCTCTAGGCCAGCTTTATCTGTGGTCACATAGCTGACGCCTGTATTGATGTTAGAGAAGAACAATGTGAGGTTTGATTTCCATACCTGAATATGTTGTACCATAATCAATTCCAATAATGATCTTATGGCCACTTCTTTTTGAAGCAATGGAACCCTCAGTCTTCTTAGTGGGCTTGCGGTTGCTCATTGTGGTTGTTGTGATAGACTAGATCCAATGAATTTGTTGTATGGTATGCTCCGTTTGATAACAGCATATAATCTTTCCTCTCCTGAACTATATTTCCTTACTTTATGGGCTTATGTGGTGATAGCAGGCTTCTGGGGAATGGAATGGTTGTATTTTGGGACTGTGGCTTTTGGACCTGCATTATACGCGAGTATTATTATAGACGGAGGAGCGGTGATTATGATGTTGTGGGGATGGGGTAAATATTAAGGCCCGAGGTTTTGGGAATGTGAAGTGAAGGAGGTTTGCGACTCTTGAATGTATGTATTAATGTTTCCGGAAATGAAACGATTTACCGGTGCAAAATTTATATCATGTGCTTATAATCAGATGAGTCTACAAGTCTATATTTGGTATGCCGATGACATTTCTACTACCAAAACTAATCGTACATGAAATATGCTTTTGATCGCTTAACATTTAGAGCGCTAGTATACACTGCGTCTCATCCCCCCTTAAGAAATTGTACATATGATCTTCCCTTTACTTGTGTTTTTCTCCATCTCCTTGTGGGCCTCAACCACCTTTTCCCAAGGGAAAACCTTGTCCACAAAAATCTTAAATGTACCGTCCTCAAATTTAGGAAGGTATTCTTCCAACTTATCTCTCAATTTGCCCTGGTAGTCCACATCTCTACTCCTCAACGTACTTCCTTCAAATCTTACTCTCTTGAAAATGAACGCACCCATATCAACACCACTTGGTAATTTCGTACCACTCATTACTCCCAAAAGCACAACTCTCGCATCTTTTGCTGCTACATCCAGATCTCCCTGGAAATAGTTTGCTCCTACGAAATCAACAATAATATCAACACCCTTGCCATCTGTAGCAGCGGTGATTTCCTTGGCCCAATCTTGGGTTTTGTAGTTGAAGCCTGCTGTGGCTCCTAATGTGTTCACGCAGAAATCGATCTTTTCTTGTGAACCTGCTGTTACATAAATAGCTGATGCGCCGGAGTTCTTCGCGAGTTGGATACCGGCGATGGAGACGGATGATGCACCTGCGTGCCAGAGAATGGATTTTCCTTGGGAAAACTCGCCAACGAGATACATAGCTTGAGTAGCTGTTATCCATGTCTATTTCGGCTGTGTTAACTCAATCCATAAACAATATCTATAGGAGTACAGATATAGTGGGTAATAACATACTTCAGGAATACCAGCTGCCTCTTCCCAGCTCAAATGATCCGGTTTTTTCAAAAGCATATGCGTGCTCACAGCAAGGTACTCCGCATATGCACCTCCATACGCCAAACCAAAGACCTCATCTCCAACACTAAATCCCTCTTTAATATCTGTACCTAAACTTTCAATCGTACCAGAAAATTCCACTCCAAGAGTTTTGGGAGCTTGTGGTGGAACAGGATAGAGGCCTTCACGTTGGAGAAGATCCATACGGTTAAGACCGAAAGCTTTGACTTTGACGATAGCTTCACCCGTTTGAGCGGTAGGCTTGGGGGTCGAATCGTTTATGAAAAGGGCGTCGGCGTGGCCTTTGCCATCTTTGATATCTGAGGAGTTATGTTAGCTGATAATGCTCCTATTGGTGCGCAATTGCGTGTAGCTGGTTGGAACGCCAAGAACAAGAGCTTAAGTTTCCAGTACATAGGATTGAAAATTACATACCAACTGCTCGCATAGTTTCAGGCATTTTAATATCTAGTTTATTGCAGAAAATAACTGGGGATATATTCTGGAATGAGAACAAAATTGTCTTGGAGGAAGATCAATGCCAAGGGGCATTTGATGTTTATTATTATATTGTAATGTGGTGGGGCCGCCTAATGACGATAGCGGGGTAGCTAAAATTCCTGCTTACAAAACATGTTAAAATAGGTGACGAAAGTTCCCGAAAATCAGTATTATTTGTACCTAGGCAATTATAGTGCACAGCCTTTCGGGTATCTAAGTCCGATTCGAGTTCGCGTATCCCCTTTTATCTTAATTGGATAAACACACTGGCAGCACAAGTTTTCTGTTCTCTGCGTCAATCACAAGGATCATGTATACGGTTCGTTGATATCTCACATACAACAACAGAGGACGGCCGATCTCTGTATCTCTTGGTAGGTTCAAGAATACGTCATGGAGTGATAAAGTCAAATACCAATATATCCATACCATTCGCACATCATATCCGCTTCAGCGGCCTCGGGGTCAAACATTGTTCAAAACATCAAGTAAAGTGTATATAGTTTCTGTTCTAATTCCCATTGCACCCAAACCATTCTACAATCCCCTCCGAAATAACATCAATCAAACCGGCCACATCATCCGTTTGTGGTTGTAATGTACCGGCATGCATTTTGGAAATATGGGTTGAATAAGGAGCTCCTCCGTGTGATTGATCTTGGAAATTGGGTCGAGACGACTGTTCTTCTTCTTCGATCAATTCGCGTATCATGATGCATTGAAGGAATTGGTAGAAGCTAGCGCCTCTTAATATGCCTACTTGTCTACATTTGATTTGACACATGAATTTCTTGCATGTAGTGGTATCCAAGCAAAATACTAGCATTTAGGAAGAATAGCAAGTAGTAATGAAATCTAAAATGGGACGGAGAACATGAGAACGTGATATAAGATGGCCAATATGTATGACTCGGCTGTTATGAGATACTCGAAAGTGGCAGCGTTACCATTGTCTTCCTTACGAAGAGTTGGGATATATTCATTAGGTTCACGCGGATTAAGGATCACTAAACGATGTGGATGAAAGTATATTTGGGTTCGAATGAATGTGTGTTTTATTATGAAATGGCTGACCTGACTTACCTCTACTCGCACTCGCCTCTCCCACTAGAGAGATAGAATTTATAGAAAAAGCGTCCTGAAAGATTCAATCGTTCGGTAAACGAGTACCAAACTGCAACTTGGCCCACTTGAACACCGTCGTTACATTGTCGGCGCTTGTGAGACAAAACTTCCTCACAAGCGGTGCAGCTCTCAAACTTACGTTTTCGGTTTCGTTGAAAAGTGTCTTCGATGCTCATACGCTTGAGTCGAGCGGCAAGCTCGTTGACCTCCTGGGGATGTAGGTCTTGCATTGATGCTTCTATATAGTTTGATATGTTGATGCAGGTATGATTGTTGTAGAGATTTGAATGTTGTGATTTGAATGGAGAAGAAAAGAATATATCAAGAAGGAGGGATTGCCTTTTATACCAAAAATTTGTGTCATGTTTACAGCGAAGTCGATGATGAAAACAATGCATTAATTCTCAGTGCTGGTGGATTCTTTGTCATGTGTCAAAGGAACCTTCAGACGTCTGGGATTGTTCTCCATCTTCTTTGTTGCATCTATCTTTTAAGGGTAGACTACAGCACTGGGTTTTTTCGTCTTCAGCCATCCTTTGTTCGAGGAAACCAACGAAATAATATCCCCTCTATATCGAATTGAACGTTCTAACTTAGGCCAATGGAGGGTATCCAAACGCGCGGATGCTGATCACATCGCCATTAATCCTACAATAACCTCAGTTGACCACCTCCCGGTTGTTCAGTCTTTCTTTGTAAATGAAGGCAAAAACTCCATAACTGTAGCCACGGCCCACTTGAGAGTTGTGGTCATATCAATATCTAAACCTCCATCCTGGCACTTCAGACCTAGCTCACTAACCACATCTTCTTTTAACTTCCCCTCAACATCATCACCTTCAAACATCCATTTGTGATCCTCGACATAATTTGGCCATACAATCTTATCAACGTATCCTGGTGGATCTTCCCAGAATCCCTCAAGAGTTACATAGCCACTACGAGCCTCCCTTCGTCCTTTGGCCTTCTCATAACTAACACGTAGGAAAAGTTTTAGGTCGATCTGGGATTGAAGTGCGGCCAAGGATTTGGAATAGAGAAGAAACCCATCAAAAATGCAAAGACGAATGGGAGAATCTGTGTCTGATAAGATTCCATATCCTGGCTGTCCAGGTTGAGTCCATGTCTTAACTTCAGATTTTAATGCTTCTATATCTTCATCTGACACGGGACATCGTCCAATAGAGTTTTTGTCTTCTTTGGAATCGAGACTAGGCTAGGGAGAGTGAGGAGTCGTTCTGCAAGATTCGCAACTATCAAAACGCAGATAAAAGATTATGACTGACAGGAAACGTGCCTTCTTTGCGTATATGCTCAAGAGACTTGACCATTTCCGGTATATCCAAAGCTTCCGCGCAGTCCCAATCTACTAAATCATGCTTCTTAGGGAGTCTGGTTATTATTAGTAGGGGGCACATTGAAAAGTACTTCGCAAATCAGACACTAGGTCCTGAAACAAGATACATATCAAAAGCAATACAGGCAAAATCCAAACTCACTCTTCTTCGGGTCTATAGAAGTCATCTTCGTGAAGAACGAAAGTATGTGGAAAGATATCACGGAGAAGTCGACTAAGTGTTGTCTTGCCACTAGATGAACACCCACTAATGCCAAGTACCACTGCTTTCTTAGAATCTTTCATGGTGAGATAATAGTGGTTTCTATATCCAAATTGGGCTCCCATCAACCGTTGCTGTCGATCTCGAGATTGCTTCTCAAGCTGAGGCCGTTGAAGGAGGGGGTTTGAAGATTGGGTAACCATAGTCAGCACCGTTTATTTTGTCTCGACGCTGTGACCAATTTGATAACGAATCTTTCCGATATCACATCATGTTTTGGTGGATCAATGTCTTGACTGCCTCTACGATGTACAGAAGCGATCTGAAAATGAGAAATATTCCCTCAAAAGCTGTATGTAACGGTGATATGAATGCATATGAAAGTGCTAAATTATGGGCCTGAGTATATTACCGTCCATTGCCAATAAAATATATCTTCAAATTTTATTCTTATTCGTGCGCATCTTCAATCACAAGAGAATCCGAACTTATGCCAGTCCGCTCAATCCCCAGACACCCATGCACTTGCCAATCGGAAGCTTGTGGGTAGTTTCTGGGGCAGCTGCTCTCAAGACGAAAGAAAGTATTTGCTTGGCCTCGCCTGTTTCTTCAAGCAACCTTGCTGTCAGATTCATTTAATTGAATCAATATTCCCTCTTTTACCCAAACATCCTTTTTCCCAATTGTCAACCTTCAAGATGCTTTCTCCCTTCAGATTAGCCAGCAGGCAAGCCATTACCCGTGGTGTTGCTTCCAGAAGTAGCATTGCCATCAGACAAGCTTCCACATGGGCAGATGTTCCTCAAGGTCCTCCAGTACGTATTTCTTGTCAATGGCACTACTTTAGACACTTTTAGGCTAATTCAATACAGGATGTAAGTTATTGACTCTTCTAATTCGACAGAGGGGTAGTTTTCTAATTGTGCGATTGTTCGTGACAGGCCATTTTAGGTATGAGTCAACAAATGGGATTATTTGTTTGATATGAAAATCTAACAAAAATGCAGGTATCACCGAGGCCTTCAAGGCAGATAGTTTCAAGGAGAAGATCAACTTAGGTTTGCACCACCGAACTGCTTTCAATTTAACATCACTAACTTTCTTCTAGGTGTCGGCGCATACAGAGATGATGCAGGCCAACCTTACGTCCTTCCATCCGTCCGAACCGCGGAAGACAAGGTCGTACAAGCAAAGCTCAACAAGGAATATGCGGGTATTACTGGTGTTCCGGATTTCACCAAGGCAGCTGCCGTTCTTGCATACGGTGAGGGATCGAGTGCCCTTGATCGTTTAGTCATTACACAATCCATCTCCGGTACTGGAGCTCTCCGAATTGGAGGTGCTTTCCTCCAACGGTTCTACCCTGGCGCAAAGAAGATCTACATCCCAACTCCATCGTGGGCAAACCACGCTGCAGTTTTCAAGGATTCGGGTCTCGAGGTTGAGAAATATAGATACTATAACAAGGACACAATCGGTCTCGATTTTGAGGGCATGATTGCAGACATCAAGGCTGCACCAAAGGGAAGCGCTTTCTTGCTCCACGCATGTGCGCACAACCCCACTGGTGTCGACCCAACTGTCGAGCAATGGAAGGAGATTAGCGATGCTGTCAAGGCTGGTGGACACTATGCTTTCTTCGACATGGCCTACCAAGGATTCGCCTCCGGTGATACCGACAAGGACGCTTTCCCCATCCGTCACTTCATTGAGCAGGGCCACAACCCATGTCTTGCCCAGTCTTTCGCCAAGAACATGGGATTGTACGGTGAGCGTGTTGGTGCATTCTCCATTGTCTGCGCCGATGCCGCCGAGAAGAAGCGTGTTGATTCACAAATCAAGATTCTTGTCCGCCCTCTTTACTCCAACCCTCCCGTTCACGGCGCCCGTATCGCTTCTACCATTCTCAACGACAAGGCTTTGAACAAGCAATGGCTTGCTGAGGTCAAGGGAATGGCTGATCGTATCATCACCATGAGAGCTTTATTGAAGAAGGAACTCGAGAACTTGGGCTCAAAGCACGACTGGTCTCACATCACTAGCCAAATCGGCATGTTCGCATACACTGGTTTGACCCCTGAGCAAATGGATAAATTGGCTACTGAAGTAAGTTTTTTTCCGTACTGATTTAGTCGAAGTAGCGCTAATCATGAATTTAGCACTCCGTATATGCTACTAAGGATGGTAGAATTTCCGTTGCAGGTATCACTTCAGCAAACGTCAAGAGATTGGCTGCTGCTATCCATGCTGTCAAGCCATAGATCGGTTATAATTTTAATCCCAAAATCTAATATAGCACGGCGTGTTAAAAAATAGCCTCGAGATTCCAGAGCCTAATCCAGAAGAATAGACAGATGCAACGTATACCATTGAAAGAAATAAAAAGTCTTCCCTCCATGAATTATTCCGCCTTTCGGAATTGTTATCGGATGAAATTAAATTGATCACAGTACTCCCAATCATTGCATCCCCAATAGAAATGTCGTGTCTTTCAGTTCTCTCAATATAACACCATCTCTCCTCTGATCTTTTACAGCCACAAGTTCATCACATCTTTCCGTCTGATCATCAAAATCGTAAAATCGTAAAATCATCCTATCCTTCTCTTTCTCTGTCACTAATCCGCGCGATTAATTTCCCCTCAACCTCTCCACATCCCTTTTCACCTCCTGCAGCTCTTCCCTAAGTTCTCCATATACCCTCGCAATCTCCCTCATCTGCCTTTCCTTCCTCTCGTCCTCTCTTCCTACTCCATATCCCCATAAATCCCTCTCCTTCAATTTCCCCCTCTCCTTCAACCTCTCTCTACCCCCACGCAGTTCCCGCATATAATTTTGTAAAGCTTCGGTTGTCCGTTCGTCGTAGATGATTTTCTCTCCTTGTACATACTTGAGTTGCAATTCGTGGGAAATAGTCTGGGACTGGAGGGAGAGAAGAGAGATTTTGGAGATTGTGTGTCGGGTAATGGGGCCGTGTTTTGAACGCTCGAGGAGCTGAATAATGAGGGCCGTGGCGCGGTGGTATAGGGTTAGGAGCTGCGTCGTGGTGTTGGTTAGGGTTGTGCGGGCGAGAGCGAGAGAATGGGATTGCGTGAGGAGAGAAGATTGCAGAGTTAGGACGCTAGGGAGGAGATTGGGGATCTGGCGATGCAGGAAAGAAGTGTTTGTTGTCGGGGAAAGGATTCGTGAAAGGGAGAGGGCGCTGTTGTGGAGGTTGGTGCTGAGGAGGGCGCTCAGTTGCGGAAGGTGGGTTGGGAGGGAATAGTATGTCGGTGTGGATTCTAGAAGGGCAATATCGCGTTTGGAGAGGGAGCTTGAGGGAAGAGAGAGCTTTGCCGTGAGAAGAATAACCAGCTCGATGAGTTCATCTGGTAATTCTGCAGCCTTTCTTGGCGGCGCGGGTTGAGAAGTTCGGGTTCGAGGTTTCGCGGGGATGGGAGGCGGTGGTGTGAGATCCAGGGATGAGAGAGATGATATCAGGATCTGCGATTTTGCGGCTTCTATTCTGGCAGTTTTTAGTGCCTAGGATTGCATGTTAGTAACTGTGAAAAAGAGTAGAGTGAGGGGAAAAGCTACCCCAGAAATCGCATCCCGCTCTTTCTGAGCAGGATGATTTTTAGTAGAACCATTAGGATTTAAAATGTTGGTTGAAATTTTTTGGTACAACTCTGCAAACTTGGGGTTACTCTGAAGAATGGACTCTTCGACAGGAGGCAACATGGCGTCGTTGATGTTAGAACTGGTTGTTGAGTTGTACCAGATTTGCCAACACCTCACTGCAAAAGTTCTGTAGCAAGTCTGGCCAAACAATTGTCTTTGGAAAACTGGAAGAATGGCTGTTAAATTCTACGAGGGTGCTTTTTGGGCAGTTGTCAATTTATTTTGACAAGGATGATGGGGATTATGCATTTCTGACGAGGCTAATGTGGATCTTATTGGGTTAGATCATTAATCCCCATTACATGACTCTGTACCTCGCTCTTGCCCGACTTTGGGTTCTGTCATAATATTTGATATCAGACGATTGCGAACTTATCAACATCACTCATGCAAACGCAAACAAGATCTTATTTGGACCTGAGGTACACATTTTTATACTCTTATTAGTTCAATGCGTCAATGCAATTTACCTGCGATCTTCCGTTCTCAATTTGTAGATTCAAACTCTGCCCAGGTGTTATGTTAAACTTTCCTTTGCTCTTCCTGTTTGCTTACTTTGATCCAAATTGGATCTGAAATCAACCCAATTCGGTTCAAACTTCATTGTTCAATCAGCTGTCAGTCCCCTGAAATTGGTATTGGGTATATTCGGAGGTTATCAATACCTAATCAATGATTCTTTCTTGCCAAACTTCTTCACGCCCGAGGAAATCCCTTTTCCTTGCTCGAACTGGCATCCGAGCTTCGTGGTATCCTGTATGAAGCAATCGTCGGCTTCACGAGCGACAAGCGACAAGCTCCTTCTACTCTATGATAGCCCTATGTTGAAGGACCACTGCACGAAGTAATTACTATGCGCAGGGAGTACTAGAGGTTCTGATTGAGCCCTTTCAATTTTACTTCAACTTGCAAACAAATCAGGTATAAAGCTCAGAGATTGTTTTATAGACAGAACAAGCTCGGATTCGAAGGCCCCCCACCATTCAATATGATGTGGACCAGTATTTATCAAGGCACTTTCTTACGAGGGTATCATGCTGGCAGTCATTCACCTGGGATTGGTACTAATTGAGTTAAATCGTGTGAAATTGTGATGCGTATCCGGGCGCGGCTCTTGTCTGAAGACTGACTCGGGTCTGATCTCAGGAGTATGTACTGTGTCGTATAGAAGTTATTCATAGTAGATGGAAAATACAGAGAATCATCCAGTTGGTTTCGTTGAAATCACCGTTCGAATGCCAGAATAAATAGCAATATCTCTGGAGAGGCCCTTGTCATACAGTGAGTGGTTCATGGGCTGCGCCGCCAGGAACAAGATATTAGAGATTAGTGCTTGCGAAGCGAAAACTTGTTGAGACCAGTGATTAGTGAAGCATGTGGTGTTGATGCGATGCAGAAGAGGTCTGTTAATAATTGCTTGAAACTCACGAAACGATTTGGGATACTAGATGGTGCTATACAAAGTAGAACTATGACAAGAATTTCTGACAGGGTCCCAATTTTGCGCTATTGAAAACCTTATTAATAAGTCGGAATATCCATGAGCTTGAGAAGTTGAGAGTCTACGGGTAGACCTAATGACTGGGGTAATCTTACAGGTTTGTAGGTTCTCATAATCTCATTGTTCTTGAGTCCGTGGATACTTCTCTGTACAGTATGGTCGAGCCGTAATATTGCTCAGAATGATACTTATTAGGTAATCTTCCCAGGAAATTACTCTCTCAAGGCATTAGCTTTCTAACATCAGCATATATCAAAATCCAAAACTGTGTCTATAAACTCAAAAGAACGGCTTGGTGTGAGTCAACGAGCAATGTTCTACTTACTGAAATCTCAACTCTTTATCACATCAGGGTCTCACCGCCAGCAAATCTTCTGCAAACATAATTGATTGAGTATTTTTCGCATTTTATCTTGATGCTTCATCAACTAATTTGCTACATAGAAGAGTTTGTTTAGAGGGGGGGTCTTCCCGTCATACTGTTTCACTCGTCATGACTCAACAAATTAGTCTGTTTATCGTATAAGTTGTTATAATATGTCTCGCTATTGCTCGGATATATAAGACGCACATTTCCTTCCAGTAGATCGTACATGTCTTTACATCAGCTATCTTTCCATGTTACTCTCTATGATTCTCTTACTTAGTATTGAGTTGCCGGTTACTCACGAGGTCATTCATTGAATGCTCATACTACCTATGTGAATGGAATCTTCAGAAGCACTTCAACACAGGGAACATGAAAGAGTCAAAGTCAAAGAACTCTTATTACGGACGAAGTGAATGTCTCGTTCGCCCGTGTGGAGTTGTTTGACGCCGTAACGCCTCCAAACCATGAAAAATGCACACATGATTCGAATCTTCATCTCCAGATCGATATATCAAGCCCTTGGAGGTTCAGCCGCACAACGGATCTAAGGAAGGGCCACAAGGAATATTGGATCCATGGGTTTTCGCCGGACATGTGAGGGACTGTTGGACGCCACATCTTATCCAAAAGACAGTAAAATCTGCACACAGTAACCGATATTTACGTGCGTAGAAGCGGCCATAAAGTTGCTATCTTGAATTCCTTGCTTATTTCAACGACAATCATCAGCTTTTCAGGGATTACAAGGCAGCAACTTGATTTCAATAGTTGTCACAGACAAATTACAATCCATCTTTAATGTGGAATTTGAAGGCATGAGCCTCAAATATATAAGGTTATCCATGGACTTCCCAGCAAAGATGGGCTGCTGAACTTGCGAGTTCGGAGTTTCCAAAGATCTGCATCCTTCCGATCATCAATCTCCACAGAATACTTTTCAAGTTAGTGCTTCTAGATTGATTGGCCTGTTCGTATCCCACATCCTCAAACATATATGGGGTTGGATTTCAAAACGGCGGTGATGTTGCTGGGATTGGGGTGATCTTTTGCAGTTGATGGATGTCTGTGCTTTACGAGTACGTGGATAATGTGGATCCTGTAAGCATCCATGGATAGATAGCTTGGGCTGAGCTACAAATATACTTTTCGGAGGAGAGTCTATTCATTTTATTTTGTGTATATTTATTGGTGCACCACGCATAGTCTTTAAAAAGTTTCTGCGTACGTTTTTGGGTTTTGCTTCTTCGATTCATCTATACTTGTTTAGAATTTTCCTGTGACTCAATAGGTATCTGGCGAAAATGAGCTTCGATACCAAAGTTCCCCAAGGACTATTGGGTAGTCAGATCAAGAGAAAAATGGTTGCCTCTCCAGATTTAGATGAGAAGCCATCTGTAGCATAGTAAGTCTTCTAGCTTTCATGATTAAAAGATTTCAATTAACATACAAAAAGTCAATCCCCAGACTACGACCCAACCCAAGCACCACCGTACCTGATGGATCCCTATTCCCAAGAAGTAGATTCCCAGGACAACATGTCCATCAACCAAGCACTCACCTCTACCCCCTCGTTTCCAATCGCCAAACTCGTCATTCCCACCAGAACAGATTCTTTAGCCTCCGGCTTTCCTTTCCATCAACGTCTCTACGATTACCGTGTTTCTCATGATGAATGGCATCTCTTCACGCACGAAATTGTCAAAGCAGCTAATCTCACTATACAGGAGGACTGGGCAGCATGGACCGCCGGTATTTCAACCGGTATATTAAGTACTGGAGTCCTCGTCTTCGGTGGTCCTTTTGCAGGGTATTATACCGGAAGATCGGTTCACAGAAAGAAAGTAGTTGAAAAGGTCAAAGATGGATTAATGCAAGAAGGGAGTTTGAGAGCTACGCTGCACAAATGGAATGATCAGTCGTTTAGAGGTAAGGGTTTTCAGGCGTGGTTAGAACTACCCTCTGTTAAGGGCGAGGTCAATGGAGAAGATGAGGGAAAAAAGTCGGATAAAAAGTGCAGTAAGAAGGAGAAGAACTTGAAGAAGAAGGAACAGAGAAGGTTCAGGATTATTATTATCCCTAATGATGCGCCGATGGGTATGTTAATGAACAGCCAACAGTCGACTTGGAGTTTGGGGAATGTGGAATCGAATCAAAGGAGTGGGATTGCGGAGGCGCCTGACACTGAACAAAGACAGCCAGCGGTCGCGGAACTTCCACCATAATGGGTGAATCTCAAGAGGTATTTTGCTAATTTCTGGCGTTCGGGGGGTCGAAGGCGTGGTAATGTGCTATATTCACTTTTGTTGCGGTGCAGGGAGGCCGGAAAGACAGAATCTTGAATAATGGGTGAATTCATGAGGTGTATTGTTCATCTGTGATTTCGAGAAGTCAGTGGTGTAGTAAATTGGTTCGTTATTTACTGTAATTGTGTTACGACAAGCAATTTTATACTCGGTTTTAAAGTTAGCAACTTACTCCGCAATTCATCTGCATCAACCCTTAGCGCTCCTTCCCCACAATCAACTTCCTTCCTTCTTTGGAACTTGATTCACCCCTTCGAACTTCTATCCCTATATATACAGTCATTAAGACTCCACATTCGGAAATATTCCCTCTCCTCTACAACAACTTCCACACAGCAACTCTCAAGCTTCTCAACTTCGATCGCATCTTACTCTCGGATTCCAACTTCAAGTTCTTAATACCCATCTTTGACCATACCGCATGCGACATCATGGCTTCCAAGAAGGATACACTCTATCCCAAAATCTCTGGTAAGCCCAAAAACTTACTCGTGGAATTCTCAAAGTACCAGAGAACCTCAAAAACTCGACGTGCTATACTCCCTGTCACCGGAACAGTAAAACTCCATGGGACACATGGAGATATTCGCATCACAGCAGACGACACTATTTATGTACAAACTCGAAACTCGGATGTTCTCACACCGGCTCTCGACAGCTTGAAATTCCTTGATTTCATTCAGCCAGCTCGAATGGAAATCCTTGCCCTGAAAACCCAGTTCCATGCTCGTTTCATGAAGCTGAATCCCAAAGCCAAGATCAACGATGAACATCCTCTGATCATCGCAGGCGAGTGGATCGGCCCAAAGATTCAGAAGGACGTGGCAGTCAGTGCATTGCCAGATCGATATTTCGTCATCATTTCCGTTTCCATCAACAACGAATGGCAGCCGGATGAACCATATTCAGACATCGAAAACGAGTCTGTTAACATTTTAAACATCTCTCGGGGAGGATTTTATCACGAAACTATCGAACTGAAGAACCCGGATCCAGCATTCACAAAGATGCAAGCTCTGGCCAATGAGGTGGAGAAAGAGTGTCCTTTTGCGAAGACTTTTGGCTTCATTGGCCTTGGTGAAGGCATCGTCTGGAAACCTGCTGCGCCTCTTTGCCATGATGCAAAATATTGGCTCAAATTAAAGGGTCCAATTTCCATGGGGATTGTGGAGGCTGGGCAGGCCGCTCGCATGCCGCAGCGAAGCAATTTTGTCGTTCCTGTGTTTGCGGCTCCAACCCCTTCTGCAGCAGCGAAGAGAGCTATACCAAATCGAGAGATAAGCAACGCGACATCGCAACGAAATGTCGTTGGTACACGGATATTTTCAGCGTCACCTTCCTCAGTTACAGCTAGTAGAGGTTCCAACAACCCGATGGGCAACCCACTTTCATTGAAAGTTTCGAGTCTGAAAGAATTCCCGTCGCTGCCAGCTTCGCTTTCTGTCACAACTAGCAAAACAGTCAGTCGGGCAGTGAGCATCACGACGCCACCCGAAGTATCTTGCTTGAGAGAATGTCCAACGGCATCTGCATTTATACCACTGAGACTCGAGAATACCACAGGCGAAAGTTCGGGGGATTCCAAAGTTGATGGAGATGGTACCTCATCGCCTTCGTTGCCTAGACAGGTCAGCGACGTGTCATCAGAATTCCAAGGCTCTATACCAGGGTCATTGATAGCTGGAAAGACTGAGGAGAGGGAATCGCAAAGTCCGGAAACAGTCAGAAACGTGACACGTATGCCAATAGCATCGAAGAATGTTACTTACATTTCGCCAGAGAACGCAAGACTTCTGGAGACTCTCAAATCGGCGCCTGTGACACCTGAAATGTTCAAACAGGTTAGATCGGAAATCATGAGCCTCATCCAAACGAGCAGCCCTGAGAAACTACCAATTGTGCCCGTGAAGGAATTCGAGCATATGCCAGAAGTTTCCGAGTCTGATGAGTGCGTAATCTCTTCTCCTGTTGCCCTCAAAGAAACCGGTTGTGAGTCATCAGACGACGATGGCCATGAAGAAGGCGGCTGGCCTATGCCATCGTTCAGGAAGAAAAACCACAAGAAAAAGTCCGAGAACATTAGTCTTGTTCCTTTGGTCACAGTCACCGAGGTGGTCGAAGCCATCAAATCAGAGCATGTGCAGCTCGGTCCTGTGCCATCGAAGGTTGAAGATGACAATGAAGAGTCATCTGAAACTACCAAACCGGCTTGCCCACCACTGATTCTCAAAATGATTGACGGACCAAAGGTGATAGCGGCCAGAAACTTTGCGAACGAAGTAATTTGGGAGAGGAGACTGGAGCAAGGATGGCAATATCTAATCGAGAAGGGAGAATGTACCGAGAGACAGAATGCAGAAAAGTTTCTAGATTGGCTATGGGAAGACGTGGAGGTAGAGGAGGAAATAGAGATCGAGGAGCTTGACCTTAACGTGTCTCTCTTGAAGAAAGAGATTTTTAAGATCGGCAGAGATTGGTTCTTCGAGCATCTGGCTTTCGAGGAGCAGAATGAAAACTGGGGTGTTGGAGCAGCGCGTTAAATATTAAGAAACTTATAATTCTAACATGATACCGGATGGAACTTATTTACGAGCTTAATATAGAAATCTACATTCTTGCATACCTATATTCGACTTTCTGATGCAATTAGTATCTTTTGGAGAAATTGTGCATGTATGACCACCGTTACAATGCTGTTGGAATATAAAAAAGATAATTGGCATCGACCTTCGGGATTGAGGACCTCTGCGTGGACCGCTGTTTTCCAGAGAGACACTCATCCACTAGATTGTTTTGGCAATAGCCGCTGCTTAATTTCATGCGTAGGTATACCAGGTATATCTTCAAATATGAACACCATCCTTGGCTATCAGAGTCGAAGTTCTGCCATCAGTTTAGCGCACTAGTCGAGGTTGGGCTGCACGATAGTATACTGATAGTGCGGTGAGCCGTTAATTTGACATGCGATCAAATCGATGGAAGCCAATTATCAAATTCAATTCCTGCTGAAATGTGGTAGATGTACACGTGACTATGAGGTCCTGAAATAGTTTTGTTGCATATCTTAAAAAGTCGCAAAGTTGCGCGAAGTTCATCGTTGATTTTAGCTCCAAAATTTATAAAAGATACATCAACTGGGAATAAGAGCAATTTGGGGAATTATTTCCGGAGTCCTGATGTCCGTGTTGTGAGGATAATTGGTCTGTGCTCAATATCAATTCTCCTCCTTCCCTTGAACTGTCTTCATCCGATCATTCTCGAACTCGAGATCTTCAATTGATAGAAGATATGCTGGATTAATGTTCTTAGACTTCGGGGCCTGTACGTGGATTGATGTTACAAGCGTAACCAATATGTTGTTGAATCTACTGTGTAATTTTACTTGACGTCTTTCACGACAAACGCGTTGCTACGACTGTGGCACCAAACATACAAAATTCGCAGCTAGCAAGTTCTACGGGGTGGAACACAAGCATGATACAAATATGGTAGAAAATCTTGAGGGACTCAAAGAACAACGTTTCATTTCTTTATGGTTGTGGTAATTAGTGTCTACCCCCGTATTGTTCTTTCTCTCCTCAATAATAACTTCTGTTCCCTTTCTTTATTCCTAGCTCGGACTGCAAACGGTCTTCTTTCAGTACTTGGTCATGAACTTTCATAACCTCGTTCTTGAAAGAAGTCAATCTGATACAATTTCAAGCGGAAATTAAGGACCTGTTATTCAAGTTTCTCGTATGTACGATTTGCAATAAGACATTTGCGCCAAATCCCTTCCAAGATGGCTGATCTTCAAAGTCAATTCAAGGTCGTTTCGACCACCGAATATTTAGGCACTACAGTTGAGGTTCTTGAAGGAGATATGTTAAAATATCCGGTCGATGTGATTGTCAATGCTGCGAATGTTAGGTTGAAGAGGGGAGGTGGTATCGATGGAGCGATTCATGCCGCAGCTGGTCCAGAACTTCAACCTGAAATGGATAGGCTGTTTCCGCATCCAGGACAAGTGGGTGCAGCTTATGGGACGACTCATGCTTTCAATATCAGCTCTTGCAGATATATTATCCACGCTATTGGTCCGAATTGGAATATAGTGAACCAGCGAGACGGAACACTTTTGTTGAATGCTTTTCGGAATAGTCTAGATCTTGCGATGGCTAACAAGCTGAGATCGATTGCGTTTCCTGGAATTTCTATGGGAATTTTTGCAATGCCAAAAGATCTAGCTGGATTAATGATCATTACTGCCGTTAGAACATGGATCAAGGAACACCAGGGAGAAATGGATCGCATTAGTATATTGCTACTTGGGTATTCACAAGATGATATAGTAGAGACGCAGTTGCACGAAATCACTCGATATATGCCAGATACAGGTTCTGGTCTGGACAAACTCGTACCTGCAGCTTTCAGAAAACATCCTCATGCTACTACAGCACCAGCACCTCCTCCAATCCCGACAACCAGTGGGCCTCTACCCATCCCGAACATCCCCAGCCTTTTCCCTGAAGATTCGGTTCCAGTTGAGACTCCAGATCCTGTGACTGACCAATCAGAATCACCAACACCTCCTCCACCTGGCCCTCCTCCACCTAAACCTCCTCTACCTGAACTTCCTCTGCCTGGACTCCCTCCTCCACCTGGAGACCCAGCCGTACCTCCCCCAAGACCCGAAGGCGCGCGTCCTGAGACTCCAAGCGATTCCGAAGATGAACCACCCAACTACCTCCTTAAATTCTACGAACCCCTGTCACACATGTGGATGGGAAGAGACCGTTATTACGCTTTATTAGAAGCGGGGATTGACCCCGAAACCTTCTACGAAGGAATGATCATTCCTGATCCCGAAGAAGATCCCAATGTAGATCCCCTCATTGGCGAAGAAAGAGATTTCTGGAGGGATTACAACGCTGAAAGACTTCGCCGAGGAAGAGAAATCAGTCAGGCTTTAGGATTACCAATAACGGCTGCTGAAAAGGCGGATGAGGATGCCGGGGCCTTGAAAACCGCTCGAGAGAAGAGTATATCTGTTACAAAAGAACTGATGAAAACAAAAACTGCCGTGCGCGATGAAATAATTATAAATGAGGGGACAACTAACTGTACTGCTCTTACAGAAAATGGGTTCCCATGTCGTTTTCGTGGCTATACTGCGATATGGCGCAAGCATAACGTTCCAGATCGGTGTACTTTACATCAAGATCTGGAAAAATTTCCGCGGGCTTAAAAGGAGAGTCAAAGTGACAGAGGGGCGACTCGATGTATTAGGGCTATTGGGGTTTTAGTTAGAGGAGAGATCTTTTGCTCATAGCTTGGCTTCAACTATTTGTTTGGATAGACGATTAATCATGTTGGTCTCAAATCAGATGTTGTGTCGTTGTCTTCTTTACCTTCCTCGCTCTTCGGCAGAAGAAAACGTAATGTGATTCTAATACTTAAGTTAGATGGCGTTTCTGCGAGGCCAAAATCACAAATATCTCCAACAACAATTAAGATGACGCAAGCGCAGAGATGATCTAGATTCCCTTAAAATCCAAATCATGGAGGTATCGAGTGATGCACAAAAGTGAGGAGAGTGAGGAACATTAAAATTATGAGTTTGAATATTCTTCTACATTATTTAGCAACGCCAACCTCTTATCTGAAAGACAGTCCCATGAAAATCCCAAAGACTATTCCCTTCGGATGCTGTAACTTTCTACCCTGAATCTACCATGTAAGTTTATATCAATTTATGAACAACTAGCAGGCATAGAATCTCAAGTAATGTTATTTAACAAAGATCATTAAGACTAGGTCTAAGTATATCAAATACCTCATATCTCCATTTTCCAAGTAATCATCAGATCCCCAAACCCAAACTATCCATCACAAAGAACCACACATGCATACAGGATGTCACTCTCCCTCTCTCACAGAAGCATCTCCTCCCCATCCCCATCCCCCTCCCACCCAAACTAAATCTCGTACCTGCAGGTACAAAGCTGTATGTACCCCCTGCCCTGCAACCAACCACAACCCCCTCGCTTAAATCTCCTCGCACAAACCCTTGAAACTCCACTCCACAATCACAACGGTAACGGCCAACCCCACTCCACCCACCGACCAAACACCCCACTCACCACCCATCAAAGTTCAGACTCATAAAAAATTTCTCCCCGACGGATTCCCCTACTGCATCCGCGGAACCCTTCTCCATCTTCATGCATGCATACACTGTGGTATCCACATGCTCTTCATTTATTTTACTTTCTAGATCTAGATCGTTCATGCGGGTTTGATACTATGAGAGTCAATCTTTATGGAGAGCCTTGTTGGTTTTTCTTGATTCCGCTTGTGGTTCTTCTCTTCTCTTGTTCGCGCATCTGTTCGTATGCGTATATGTATGTGTGACATTGTACGTACGATAGATATGCATTACAAAATAGAATCATAAGTGGGAGAGAAAGAAAAACATCTCCGGTGTGATACCTTCGATTTGGGAGAGAGATTTGAGGGTTGTCGATATCGAGAAAGTTATGTGGGATATAGGCAATCTTGATGTCGAAGACATTCCTCATCTGTTAGATTCGAAAGACACATAGATTGGGATGTAGGGGATGGGTGTTTATGGTATTCTATATTATCTTTTGTATCTCTTCGCATTCTCTATTCACCCTTTCTTCTAACACATTATATCTACCATACACCTTCAAAGTTAATCACGCTCCTCTCCATTCCGTCCCCTCCCCTAAACAAAATCCAGAAGCACAATCCAGAAAAAATCTCTTCACCCCCCTCAACAAGGAGGCAAAAACCAAAGATACTATCCACTAACCACATCTATACTGACTGCACTACTCCACTCCACTCCACGCCATACGAAAGCAATAGCTAGCGACTCCAGAACTAACTAATTCTTTCCTCCACAATTTCCATGAATAACAAACTCCATCGTGAATCATGAATCATGATTCGTAGAAATAGGCGTCGCATCCATAATCTATTCCCTGATATGGGCTAAATAGCTCGCCTCCCTCTCCGCCCCACTCCCCTCTCCCCTCTCTCACTCCCCCTAACGAAAATTCTTCTCTACTAAACTTCAACGTCCCCTCTCCCCTCTCCCCTAAATCGCTAGTATACTCAAAATCCCACCAACCAACCAAGCATTTACCGTCCCTTCAGAAGCACAAAACTTGATGAATGACATGACCCATGACACAATAGTATCGAGATAATATGACACGATACGAAAGTGCAACCTGATGTGACTGAGATTTTTATATTGTCTTCACGTGAACGTATACTCTCTACGCAAGGCAGAGCATCTAGACAAGAGAACTTTGAATCAACATCTTTCATTCAATTGTATTATACTAGCCTACCTTCATCATGTTAAATGCCACAGCGCGCGACTGCCACATTCAACATAACCCAAATACACCGGTAGAAATGCACACATACCAATAAACTCCACCCCACATCGATCCACCCAACTCAACTCCATCAAGCCCGTCACAAAATGCACCAATCCTCATCCCCAGTCCCATCGTTTCTTCTCAAACCATTGATCGATCCACAACTTCGGCCGTTGCATACTCCCAATATTCCCGCACTTCTATATTTTGAAATGCAATTCTACATTGTTAGGCCGTCAAAGTACGACCATGAACCCGTTCGATAGTCCCATTAATTGCCCGATCATATCTCGCAGTCTAGCACGTGCCTTCCATACTAAACACCAAAATGCCAAACGAATCAACCGCCAAATTACGCCCGCAATAGACAGAATAAAGCAAATAGCACAAGAAACACACAGGAAAAAACTGAAATCGAGAGACAAATAACTTGTAAAGCAATGGTACTAGTATGTAAGATACCTTGATGATATAAGCAAATTTGTCTCTACTACGTTGAGCGCTCGCCATCCTGGATAGTGTCTACCGGCGGGTCTTAAGTAGTTTGTTAGCTAGAGATCGTAATGAGAGGCTTAATTCCCAATTACCATAATCAAGAGCACAATACTCCCAATCAACAAAAGAGCAGTTATAATGAGTACAACTCCTCGGTGCACCCAACCAAGCTTTTCATTCCGACATGCCATGCAAATCAATCCACCGGCAGCCAGAGCAAATCCTAACAAGGCACCCGTGAGTGCACCCAAGTCAACTTCCGTTCTTAATCTATGTCGACCTGTTGCAAGCAGAAGTGTGGATGCAGCTTGAGATAGTATCGAAAAGAAAAAGCAAGCAATCATTGTGAATGACAAAGTTTGTTCTTGAAATCGACTCAATCGCTGATCCGCCACGCTGGGGAAAGTTGCATAATGAGCAACATATCCATTCGGAAAATCCGCCGAGGAGGCATACGCTTCGTCTTCGACATCGGTTATCGAACCATTGGCTGTTCCGCTTGGACTTTGTTGAAAGTATCCTCTATCTCGATTTCCCAATAGTGGCTCACGTTCGCGATTTTTTGTTAAACCGGGAGGTATAAACCAACCCCTAACTTTTCCCATTCCTTCTTTTGTTCGTCGAATCGCACTTGCTACAACTTCTGCGCCAGGAAACGTCAGTTCCGCATTAGGATCCGTATATATATAGTATGGCTCGTCCTGATCGACATCACTCCCGTTGTCGTATTCGTTCCAATATGTTTGTCGAGGCGGCGATCGCTGTAGTGTTTGTGATGGGGCACGGCCGAGACTGTCTCTCCTCGAACCCATACTAGGAGTAGACGGCCCGCTAGTCAATGGCGTAGAAGCACGGATAAGCGTCATGATATCGTTATATTGAGAATGTAAGGAACCAAAATCTTGTCTTGTGAAGCTTTTTGGATTGCCCAGTACCTCAACTTCGAATCGTTCCTTGAGTCTCCGAGATCCGGTCCATTTCTAACGACACCAAATAAGTTATTGTATTATCAATTTCACATGTAATCGTCCATACCGTATATTTCTTCAATAATTTGTAGAATGCGACACGCTGGGCTTCAACAAATCGATCCAATTTCGCAAGATCATCCCCGCAACTCTCAATCTGCATGTTATATTTGGAAAACTTGTTCATCCGCTTCCTCGTCATCTGCCCATTGGAGCTTTCTGTACATCTTGCAAGTAATCGCAGGACGATAGTCGATAGATATTCTGTTGTTCAATTATTAGCATGCATTGACTGGTAACAGTCTCAAATTGACCCTCTACATACGGAGTCTGCGACCAATCTCCTCACTCTTGCTCTTAACAAACAGTTCGACCCGATCGTGTTGGTTTGATAACTCTGTAAAGAATTCATTCTCGAATGCGACCAAGGAAGTATCAACATGACCCGGAATAGTGATCGATTTTCCAGAATCTCTCGTGGTATTGAGCTTTATCGAATTCTTCAATTCATCATAATCAAGGTTGTCTAATCGCAGAGTGAGAAAGCTGTGTGTCAGTACAGATCTGCGTCATGATATTTTCGCTATCACACCAATAAGACGAGATTGTTTCACACTCACATGGCGCCCATTGTGGCACAGAGTCCAACTGGAATTGTTGACCGTACTTCATTCCCACAATGTACTCGTCTTGGAAAGCTACTCAAGCAATTGTTTCCCTTTTATAAGGCAATGGATTCGAGGTGTTTGGGATTCCTTTGTTCCTGACCAACTTTCATGTGCGGGTAATAGCGGTCCTGGTGGAGAAAGTTGGAAATTTAATGCGCAATGATATCCGCAATTGCAAAAGAAAGGTACAAAGTACAATTAATGTACAGGAGAGTGGATATGTACGAGGATCCAGACCAGTACAAAATCCGCTAGAAACCTGATGCGTCGGTTATCCTTGGGAAGAAAACCGAAACGAATGAAAAAACCGAGAATTGATAAGCTTTACGAGGTTGACAGTGCCAAGGGTCCCGGGGAAAGCTGAATGCGTAGCTGGAGCAAGCAGTAGCAACGAGGTCAAGCAAGTCCTGCTTCACAAGATATATATTATATCTAGTGTACGGAGTAAGTGTAAGTTGTATAAAAGCAGGCGAGTGAGTGTAGTGAGTGTAGTGAGTGTAATGAGTTGGAGCTGATAATTATATCTTTCAATAACTTTGAGACACTGATCATTTAGAGTGAGCTTAAGATACGGATCAGACGATATCCTCTAGAGCTAATAACTGCCACCAATACGGATATGGCAGCAGAGATAGCAATGATAGCAGCGATAAACCAGAGTTTGAGGGCAATGGGTGACTTTTATGGCGTGAAATCTTGTAATGTAAGACTGTAGAATACGAATCATTGAATCTTTTATGGAAAATTGTATTGAGAATCAAAAATTTGAATTTGTTAGAAATCATCAGCCGGACATCCGCGGAGTCTTTTCTCCTGCTCGAATGAGTTTCCTTTCGTTATTCTTTCCTTTCCTTTCCTTTCCTTACTTTCCTACAAAAGGGTGGCTCGGTGGATGTCTGATGTCTTCATATCAGCGATACCATGCATATGCACATGGAAGGTCGACGGAGTATGTACTCTATGTACCCGCAGGGTTGGTTTCAATTCTGTTCCTTGATTGGCGCGCAGATATCCAACGAATTAGACTTCCAGATGCAGCTGTGATTATTATCTCCCGCTGTACATCCCCCCCCCCGAGGCCCCGTCTCGTTGTACATCCACCGTACAGCTGCGCCGAAAGAAGGGTTCAATGATGTCCAATGCCGTGTTGCTTCCTCGGTAGGTATGGATGGTGGTACTTGAAACGATAGTACTACTTCGTACTGAAAAGAACTATTCCTTGCAAGTGAAGAAGAAAATTTTGTTTATTTTATTTTAGTTTTTACACAACCTTGTTATCAATGACCAATGAGCTTGTCAAGTTGACAGGAAGTATATTTTGCGATTGCAAGAGCTTGTCCGGTTGGTCTAGATGTTCAGTGGGAAAGTCAATCATGATACTAGAGGTATTTGATACATGTATTGTCAAGATAGACAATTGGTTTTAGATCCTGCAAGCCTGCAATAGCAACACGATCAATAGTGCCTATAGATGGATCATCGTTGTTGGATCAATGCTGGACGCGACTGATTGGTACGGGATAAAAGTAACTTTGGTTTGAGAGTTACCGATTGTCCCAGAATTCTGAGATGTCAGATCTATCCTACCGTTTATTCCTCATTATCCGGATACCTAGGAATCAGAACCGTCAACTCTTCCCATCTCATCATTGAAACAGAACGGACAAAGTGTTATCAGATTTCACTATAATACTGTAGTTGGCTTCTCAATACTTAACAAAATCCACCCAGCATTGAAACAAGGGAGAATGAATGACATGGACTCACTGCTATTGGTAGACATTCACCCGTATATATGCAACGCACTTATTTTCAATTTGGCCAGTGGCCCCGAGTCATAAGCGAGTACGCTTTTTAGGAAGTACATATCTGGATTTGATGATATGCTGTTGGCTCATTTTTCGATATATTGATGTGGATTTCTTACAACAGGAAACTCGTGCGAATGCTACATGCCATCTTTAGTATAAGTTCCGCGCCCCCGCTATATCTAGGTCTCTACTCTTTCTAGATTGATCCCCAGAAAGACTCTGGCAATCTCTTCTTGTGTGCTCAATTACCAAATGTCGTCCGATTATCAAGATGCTAATTAACCGGCCGATCCCCTCATTTTCAGAAAATTCGATCGCCCCTCTATATGTTGTGATTTCACATCGAGTCGTGAAACTAGAAAATCAAACTAAGATACCAAAGTGGATGATAATTGGAGACGGCGACATGACCTTCCTCTCTTACCCACAGAGGATTCGGCTACCCGTTCATAGAAGAGGGACGAACATGAAATCACAACACACATCAAGTCATATAGTTGACAAATCCTCATGAGAAGCAACATCTAGAGATTGTTCTGGACGCATGGAACCCCCACACCTTTCAAGATTTTGAGATTGTCACATGAAATATATTCTTTTGGGCGACATGCATGTTCAATGTTTGAAGATTTCGTCTGAAATCCCGCCGTCAATGGTGTACAATGGGTCCCTCTAGAAGCAGTAATAGTGCACGCGAGTGGTTTCAACCCTTCAACGTCGTGCTATGCTATTGCACAAAAAATGCTAAATATGTGTGCTACATGCCTTCATCAACACAACAGTTGTATTACGGTCGTACAAAGTCAGCCACTTATTGAGAAGAACACTATGGAGTATCCGATTTCGCATGCAACGTCAGGCACAATAAATCGGGTAACGAGTTGAGGAAGGTGTTGATGAGGAATGATACATGCAGGTTATTGTACATTTTTCAGCTGATAGAACTGCGGCAAATGGGCCAGAAATGCAAATTGTGAAAACGGTCTTCAAGGGAAGCTTGTGAGAATGCATTGCGCCTTGTAAATCAACTTTGACGTTGGAATACTCACCTCTATCAATCACTTGATCGACAAATGTACGGGTGAGAATGAAATTTCTGCTTTGGCAACATGAAGCTCAAAATATGTCGAGGAAGAAGGAAAGTCAGCAGACATGTCTAGCAGATTGCAATGAAGTTCTTAATTAACGAGTTTCACGTGACTGTTATCGGAGTTGTGGAATATACGCTAGTCTTATCGTAAAAAAAACTTCAAAAATGCCAAACAGTAAAAGACTGAGAGAGCCAACGATGGAGACAGCAGGCAGTATTACCTCCTCGACGACATCAACTTCCCACACCATGACTGCTTCCCCACCCAGCAAAGTTTCTGCCGCCAAGATGAATCAAAACGGCACAAATGGATCAAGTTCAATTGAGGATTTAATAGCTGCGCTTGCCTCGACCAATCGTCATACTTTTATTGCGCCCTCATCGAAAATACTCAATACCAGTTCGGAATTTTCAAGAGAGACATTGGACATATTTGCAGGGAAAATAGGAGATGAGCAAGCTATAAGATTGAAAGAGCAGAGGAAAAAGAGGAAGAGGGGCGATAAGGATGGCGCTGAGGAAGAAGTATTGAAGATTAGAAAAATACATACCCAAGGATTTGAGGCTCAGCAAGTTTTCGAACAGGCTAAGAGAGTTGTTGATGCGCTAAAAGGAGAGGTAGCAAGAGGTCTCGAAGAGCTCGGGATTGGCGGAGATGAGAGTGAAGAAAGTGAAGACGCTGGAGAGGAGGGGTCTGATACGATGAATTTTGACGAGGATGGATTCGCAATTGGTTCAGATGTTGAAGGCGAGGGAGGCGATGAGGAAGAGGAATTTCACACGGACTCGGAGGACGAAAATGATGGCCAAGATGACGGGGAGGCTTTCGAGGGCTTCGGAGAGGAGGATGATGAAGAAGACGAAGAAGGGGATGAGGAGGACGAAGCTGGGGTATTTGTCGAGGATCCAAATAAACTCAACGACGGTTTCTTCTCAATCGACGAATTCAATAAACAAACAGAATTTCTCGAAAGGCAGGATGCCTCAGCAGATCCTTACACTGGAGAAGCAAGTGATGAAGAGGATATTGACTGGGGCACCGATCCAATGTCTATGCCAATTAAATCAGATAAAGGATCCAAACGTGCGAAAGCTATGGATGTCTCAGACGGGGAGGATGACGAAGAGGATGGGCCCACATTTGGTAACATGGATTTGAATGCACCTGAAGGAGATAGTGACGACGACGACGATATGGATTTGGACGAAGCTGCCGATGTAGCTGATGACAACACAAATGACATTCTCTACAAAGATTTCTTCGCACCTCCGCCAAGAAAAATCGGCAAAGGAGAACGACAAGCAAACTACCTTGAGAGACAAGCTAAAAAAGCAGCTAAAAAAGCACCCGAAGAAGATGAAGGTGCTATGGAACGAGCCATGGCTGACGTTCGACGCGATCTATTTGATGACGAAGACGACGCCAACTCGGAAGATGCCCTCTCAGATCTCGACCCCGCAGACCCTAAATCCCGTCGTTCAGCTCACGAACGTCGTCAAGCCAAAATCAGCGAAGAAATCCGTCGTCTCGAAGCCGCATCCGTCGCAAAACGTGACTGGACACTAGCAGGAGAAGCAAAGGCTCTCGATCGACCCATGAACTCCCTCTTGGAAGAAGACCTCGATTTCGAACGTACCGGCAAACCCGTTCCCGTCATCACAGCCGAAGTGAGCGAAAGCATCGAAGAACTCATCAAGAGACGTATCCTCGCCCAAGAATTCGACGAAGTGATTCGTCGTCGTCCTGATTCGCTAACCCCTGCCAATACCCGCCGCGGCCTCTTCGAACTCGACGATTCGAAAAACCAACAGAGTCTCGCGGAAATCTACGAGGAGGAACATATCAAAAACACAAACCCAGATACATACGTCAGCGCCACGGATGAAAAACTTCAGGCCCAAGAAAAAGAAGTGGAAAATCTCTGGAAGGATATCTGTGCTAAACTCGACGCTCTCAGCTCCTGGCACTACAAGCCCAAACCCGCAGCACCGAGTCTCACCGTCGTGGGCGACGTCGCTACAATCAGCATGGAAGATGCTCAGCCATCTACAGCTTCTGGTATCGCGGGAGCGGAATCCAGATTGGCGCCTCAGGAGATCTATAAGGCAGGACAGGTGGTCGAGGGCATGAAGAAAGATAATAAGGAGATTACACGGGGTGGCGCACCCGTTGCGCGAGAGGAAATGAGCAGAGAGGAGAAATTGAGGAGGAGGAGGAGGGAGAAGGAGAGGATTAAGAAGATGGGTGAGGGTGAGAAGGTGCTGAGTAAGAAGGCGAAGGAGAAGAAGGATGTGGTGGGTGAGTTGAAGAGGGGTGGTGTCAAGGTTATTGGAAAGAGAGGTGAGATGAGGGATGTTGAGGGGAAGAAAATTATGGCAAGTGAGATTGTTACCGGTGGTGGTGGCTTTAAGTTGTAGATTTAAGTCAGTGGTTCTGTGACACATACAACAAGTGTGTTGGGGATGTAATATCGATAACTTTGTAGTTGAATACCAGGCAAATTGCGATTGTCACTGGAGGGACACAAAACGGACATATTGTATCGCAAAAAGTATTGCATGTGTCGGATATACAACTGAAATGGTTTCGCTTATGGAAAAAAAATATAAATCTTCTATATCTACCTCTTCGCCGTTCCATTTCCCAACTTCTCCATCTCTTCCAACTGCTTCCCTTCCAAACCCGCAGGTCTCTCAAGCTCCACATAATCTCCCATCTTCACATCACCCTTTATCTCTCCCATAACTACAGCACTATCTCTAATCACCTCTCCCCCAACATTTCTTTCCCACCCCCTCGCTTCTACGCTCAACGGTCTCCACCAAGTCTCTCCCTCTCCCTGTTCACCCCTAGCATGCCACCTCCCGCCACACATTTCCCACAACCTACTCGCCGCTCTCTTATACGCAAACCTCTCATCTTCTCCGGTGAAACTTTCCGTCTTCGCAAAATCCACTCCTCTCCTCCCAATCTCATTTCCCGCTCCGGGGACTGATCCAAAATCCGCATCTTCATCGGGATCATACCCTGTTTTAAAACTAGGAGTATCGGTATACGTAGAAATATTTGGTCGGAAGGGAGATGTTTGATCCTGGTAGATTTCAGCGAGGGTTTCGGGGTATACTGCATCTTGAGGATTTTCGGATTCGGATTCGGGATCCGAGGAAGGAGACAGCTTGGTTTCGGGGAAGAAAAGAGTGTCTGGGCCAGTGGCGGCGCGAATTATGAGTTTGCATCGGGCTTCGTAGAGAGCGTCAAGGAGAGTGATAAGGCGTCTTGCTTCGTTCTTTTGGAGGAGGGTTAGGATTGGCACATCATCGATGATGAATGTGTGGAAAGTAGATGCCATAGTTATGTAGTCTGCGGGACCAAAAGCACCTCCACAGAGAGTGGGAAAGTCCCAGTATGTTATACCGTTAAGATGGCGGGCGACAGGAACTGTACGACCGTAAACTAAGACTGTGGTTGATTGCCATGGAATTGGATCTGGAGAGGACGGGAAAGCTAATTTTACCACTTTCTCCCAGGTATCATCACTATCTGAAGCGAGAAGATACTTTTTGGGAGTATTGGCTTTCAATATCTTCTCGATGGTACTGTCATCATCTTTTTCATTAATACTTTGCTCAAATTCAAGTCCAAGATTGCCGGGTGAAAGCTTTTCAAGTCCTGTAAACCCTTCTATCATTTCCTCTCTCATTATCTCAGACATTTTCGCTGTTTCATCGTCCACATCCTCGATTTCTCTTCGTCTCCAATCTCGACCCCCCTTTCCCATATCCCAAATTTCACACCTAGCTTTCAGAACTCCAACAAATCCCGAAAACTCATTCCCACTAGAAAACATGTCGAGTTTCTGTGGCTTAGCTAAGCCTAGCCAATTCTTCACGAGTCCTCCCCTACCAGGCACGGCATAATCCATGCCACTGGCCTTTTCGAGCTCTTCTGGCATACGATTTGAAGATGCAATGAGTACACCACCCAATTGAAAGAATGGTGTCAGAAGATTGCTCAATATTTTACTCGCAGCTCTGTCTGGCAACTGAAATTCGTCCAAAAAGAGTATCGGCGATTTTTCAATCATATCCTTCGCTAGCCAAAGTAGGGAGTAGTCTTCAGAATCCAAATTTCCATGCTTGGAACGAGATTGTCTCAATTGTTCCAGACGTGAGAATGTTTCCAGCATGAACGTATTGAAATGCCATCTCCTTTTTTTATTGTTCGGTAGACTGTCGGCTAGCATATCCAACAACATTGACTTTCCAGTCCCAACTTCACCGTGAAGTAATATACCTTGGGGAGAGTCCAGATTCATTGCTGCCTCATGACTCGTAAGAACTCTTGTCATCGCAAGTGTATCTTGCCGTTCTTTCCTTCCGAAAAGATGGGCAAATAGTGGATTGTTCCTCAAAGGATGACCAGGTACTGCTGCCGTCCGACCATCTTCATTATTTTGACCATCGTTGACGGCCTGACTGATTGCTTTGAGTCGAGCTGCATATTCCGATTGAGGTTTATAATCCTTCAACCGTAAATATAGTTTTTGCAAATGTAGAGCTATACGATGTTGAGCTGGGTCGGGGTCAATTACTTTAGTCGCCAGCAGAGCACGATACAATATGAGCGGATTGGTTATGGTTAGCCCTGTGGATTGAGGGAGGTTTGTTGGTGGCATTTGGAACTTTCATGGTCGAGATGAAAGCAAATTGATGGATCTTGATGATAAAATGATGAGGGAGGGGTGGAAAATGCAAGCGTCATCGCCGGCACTAAATCGGACGTCACTTTCCAGGCTAGCCTTGCTTCTGTGGCTGGAGTGTGGCGTCGTACCTGGACCTGCCCAGGTGCCCAGGTGTCCACGAGTACCGACCTGTGCGTATGCCTCAGCCTTGTAGTCTTATATTATAGCCTTGCAGATCTGCAATTATTATTTTCGCGTCCCTATTGCATTTTTTCTGTTGAGATGGATCTTTAGTCAATGGGCAATATATCGTTAAATGAGGTCAGATGGTTGAATTGGAAGACAGCAGCTTGTCTTTGAAAGTTATCTGGCAGTATTGGAAGAGGAAATCCGAAAGATAGACAGTCATAATTGGATAAGCTCATGATGCTAATGCCGCACAGAATCAGGTTCTCTGTCTGTGATGTCTGCAGGTGTCTGCAGTGGTTTGCTGACGACGTGCTTTTGTCTCACTGTCGCTAGTTCATTGGAAAACAAATATATTTAAAGGCATGCGCATAAATGGTGAAGAACACTGAATCCAATTGACCCAAATGATTGTCAAATATTTATCTACTGAATCTGTTTTTCATCCAATTCTTTCCAGAAGACATCAGAACGTAGCTGGAGCTTCTCACTGCTGGTCTGGCACGAATAGCAAAAAGTTAAGCCTGAGCCTTGAGGTGTGGTCAGAGCTCAAGGATTAAAACGCGTGCTTCCAAGGTTTCCACCGGTCGCCTTTATTTTCTTTTGGCACCTGTTGCCGTATTCAATTTGGAGCACTTGGGTCTAAACTTTACAAGAAGCTTTTGAAACCAAAACAAACACTAACGAGCCACGAACAATCACTTTCCACACGAGTTATGCCAACATTATCATCCATCTTTCTTACCCTATAATCTCAATCTCTTAATCCTCATCACATATTCAACAAATGTTTTCGCCCACGGTCAACGCTGGGGCTCCCGCTCCAGTAAGGAGCAGCAGGAGACGTCCACGCCCTCATTCGAATGAGAATTCAATCGCACAGCCAAAAAGCAAGAGAGTTAGAAGCTCATACGATGATCAGACTTTTGCGCCAAATGGTACACCTGAAATGGAAGAAGCAAAAAACAACAAAGTAGCTACTTTGACGAGGCGCGAAAGTCCCAAGGAGGTACCAAGTCAAAGACGAGAAATTGCTGTACGAGGAAAGAAGTCGAAAGGAGCGGACAGGACTGGGAAAGGAGATGGCAGTGTGGTTCTTGTGAGTTGTCCAATATCGCATTGTATTCCGACTTTTGGAGACTGATAACTTACATTTTCGGGCAGACCAAAAATGATACTTATACAGTTAGTAAACTGCCAGCGCTCCCAGATCAAATTCGCGCAGATATCACAGGTAGTTACAACTCTTTCAGCCATCTGTAAGTTCATCACTAAAACTATGCTATAGCTCGTCAGCACGGCGCAATATATTCAGACAGCGGTTATGCACTTGCTCTCACCCACTCCCATGCATTCGTCTGGCCCTACGCTATTAACATCTCTTCCCCCGAAACATTTACATTCGCGTTACCTTATAACCATAAACACATAACCGACCCTCTTCCTCTTGGTTCGCTAGTCTCGCCCTCTGCGTCATCTCCGGAGCCCGGCCTTGTCGTTGTTATACCTACTGGTAAAATCACATATTGGGAGTCTATTGCAAGCGCCGCTACACTCGATCTTATTAAGTTAAAAAGCAATGGAGTCGGATCAACTATACCAGGAATGCTCTCCGGAGAAACCGTTGTGCAACTTTTGAATGCGGAAACAGCCGGATTTGTTCTGGCATTCAGTACGGGGCGATTGGCCTATCTACGAGTCAGGGATGGTCATGGAAGACCCGAAGTATCTGTTCAATTCTTGAGAGGATCAAGCGGACCACTGGCAGGAGGTCTTTTTGGTAGTCTTAGAAATGTACTTTCTAGTACAGCATGGCGTGGAGACATTGCCGCCGTTCGCGCCGGACCACAGGAGCATGTAGGAGACCGAAATGTGGTTGTCGCAACAGGGAAGGGAAGAATACAACTTTGGAACCTTCAAAGGGATGGGCAGAATGCTCTTCAGGGGGAAGCTGAAGGGCGAGAAGCAATTGTTCTGGAAATGAAAAGGGCAGAGCCTATCCTATTCGACCTCTCGATAGAAACCTTCGAAGTTCTTGATTTCACCTTTATGCCACAAACACCAGAGGACCGCGACAATGAAGGAGATCGCTTACTTTTGCTAACATCCCTCTCCAATCGATACATCACTCACTACACTCTCGTTGATGTTGTACTTAGGCGGGATCAATTGATTGTAGAAGGTGTTCGACTGCTTAAATCTTATACCACTCCAGTCAACAAACATGCGATTTCAAAAGCTCGAATTTATCTACCAAATCCTGCGCTGGTTGCATATGCTGTCTTTGACCGTGCTGTCGTCGTTGTTTCAAGAGCAAAACAAGCTGAATCGCCCGACTCCCAGCTTCGCTCTGAAAATCATACACTTTCGCCATCGTTCGAAGATGTGGTAGACTTCAGGGAGGACACCAATGTTGAGATTGTCGGATCCGGCATGGAAGAACCCCAAAATATCCCACATGGAATTGAGGAAGCAAAATCGTTCAAATACAAAGCAAAGCACCCAGCTACTGTTCTTCTAGTTCGGGGTGGGGGTGTGATTCGTGTGGCGGCTACCGACGTTGATAAACTCGCGTCCAACAAAGGACAGCAAGTCACTGCGAAAAGCAAGCTAGAACAAGCAGTGTTTTTTGGTACAATGGCTCAAAATCCTTTAAGCTTCGCAGGAAGATCAGAATTTCAGTTCCCTCCGGAAGAAGTTGGAGCTGCAGCTCTGGAATTGAGTTTAGAAATCGTGGCATCTAGGACTCCTTTTATTCCCTCGGTGTCTGCGTCACTCGAACAACATCTTAAGAGGCGATCAACGGCTCTCCATGATCTTGCTAAGCATCTCAAAGCTACTGGCGTGGAAATTGATAGGCTCACGCGATGGAAGCTACTTTGGGATGCAGAGAGAATGTCGGCGGCAACGATTATTTGGCAGCGGTATGATGCTCTTGTTCGAGAATTGCCAGACGACCAAAAGCGTGGACTTCTCGCCGATCTCGTAGATCACATTCATGAGAATCTTAAGACTGAGCCTGTTGCTGAAAGAGGCGAAGTCGATCGCGTTCGTCATTTCTTTATTCATGATGTTTTTAGATTGGAATTGGCAGTACCATGGGCATTCCAGATGCTCAAGTACGCCTGGACGAATGGCAAAGTTCCTGCTGCTTCAGTGATGGAGACGCTTAGTCAAGCTAATGATGTAATGATCAGCGCATTGGAGGGTGCGTTTGACTTTCGAATGAATAATTTGAGGCTGTACGGATTACAATCGGAAACAATTTCACATGGAATATTAGAAGAAGGCTACGAGGGACTTCCAGAGTTTTGGACTTCGACTTTCTACATTGCAGAAAATATTCGAAAGCAAACTGACCTTGTATCTACGCTACTTGGAGATTTCTGGAACAAACCTGTTGCAGAGGATGGCCCCAATCTTGCAACCGTCGAGAAAGTTCGACTAGAGCATCCTAATCTTATCGATGTTGCCATTCGATCCAATTTGGAGAGGATACGTTGGGTATCGGCTCAAGACTCACCACAACTTCAAATGCAGGCAGAAGGACTCCAAACCCTACAATTCGATGCACAAGATAAACAATTACAGCGCCTTGCAGATACCTTCAGTCTCCCCGATGAAGCAATGAACTTGGCGGAAAAATACGAAATTCTACAAACCTTGGCAACTGTGCTTATGTACGAGGTCGGCATTTGTGCCGATGGGCTTCGTATTCCGGGCATTGCTGAAGAAGACTATAAAAATCTTAAAAGGCGAGAGCAAGACCTCCGTGATCGGATGGACAAGTCTTTTGCAAACTTCGGTGCGAGTTGGGCTGCCGCTCTATATGAGTATTACATTGGCATGGGAGAAATAGAACAGATGCTCAATGATTATCAAAATCAGCGCGCATTCCTCACTGCTTTCCTACGTGACAAACCGGAGTATGCTAAGATCGGTTGGATTCATGAGATCACTCGAGAAAGGGATTATGATGAGGCCGCGAGAATGCTTCTTGAACTAGGATTAGATCGAGAGCGTGATGTCTGGAGCAAAAAGGTCGAACTTAGTATCGGAAAGCTTTCGCGCATGGCAGGTCGCAATTACAGTCAGACCAACGGAATCCTAATTCCTGATGGAGGTGAATTGGAACTTGTCAGAGCAAATCAAGAGCTTGGATTGCTCAAGATTCAAGATCTGATTTACAATTATATATACCCCACCATCAGCACAGCCATCGATGATAATGCGGAAGTCCAACTTGCTTTAGAAACTCATGGCAACAAGAGTCTGAAACAACAATTTTCTTTTATGAACCTTCTTGAAAGTAGCATCACTCATCTGGTCAAGCATGAAACGATGGATGTATTCTGTTTGGTTGATTTACTCACCCTCATGGGTGATAATTTCAGAGCCATGGAACAAGATGACTTCAGCATGAGTAGATTTTATTGGGCACTTGAGGCTATTCGTTTGGGTGTCACAAACAAAGAAGAAAAGTTGCTTATGCAGCGTGTTATTTGGAGACGATGTCTCTTAAGAGATGACTGGGCTGTGATGAACAATACAGAGGCTAAAGACGATCAATTTGTAGAAGATCAGTTAAAGACAACAGCTTTGTATTGGACACTCAAAGCTTGCTTCAAGAATCGTAAGTACCATCATTTGACATCATATTGAATTACAAACTAACAATATTTTCAATAGGTATCTTCGAAAAGGATCTCACTATCAAGTCATTGACTCCTGAAGAAGTCCTTGGTGCGTGCACAGAAGAGCTAGAACAACGCTGGTCTCGAATTGATGCCAGTATGCGCGAACGCATGATGCAAGACTATCAAATTGAAGACGATGCATTAACACAATATATCGACACGGCTAGAATAGATAAGTGGCACCAACAAGCAGTAGAACTTGCCAAACAAGATTTTAGAGACGAAGTTGGAGCGGAAACGTCAGCTGGATCAGTCATGGATCGAGAGGCGGCTAGGACTCTGGAAGAATTGGAGAGAAGTATAGCAGATAATGAAAAGGGAAAGGCAGAAGGAATGCTCTTGTCAAAACCAAGACATAGAGCGAAGATAGGATATGATGGAAGAGGGAGTGCGAGTGGGAGTAGGAGTGGCAGTGGACGACCAGGAAGCTTTCGAAGCTCACTTAAGTTGTATTGAGGATATCGAGGAATAGAGGAGAGATGGGCGAATGATATGTTGGCGTTGTTTTTGTAAGATTCATTGACAAAGATGAAGAAGATATTTATTTCATTATGGTAGTGCAGTAGGGTTGATTAAGCACTGGTTTCTCTTGTTCACTTTCACTTGTGCGAAGTGGATTGAATGATTTGATTGAGTGTGGAGTTTTATGGATGGGATGAGAAGGGAGGGGGTTTAATTCTTCTTGAGCAAAATTTAAAGTAAAATTGTATGGATGGATGAAGAATTGCATGGCTGGATGGATCGATGGATCGATAGATCGATAGATCAATGGAATACATGGATCACTTCACTTGAATGCCTACGTACCTGCCTATATGTGGACGATGATAAAGTGATGCTCTAATCGAGTGATTAATTGGAAGAATGGGAATTAGAAGTGGAATTTGGAATTTGGAGTTTGGAGTTTGGAGTTTTTATTGTATTGTATTGTATCATGTGTATCGTATGGAGTATATGTGTAGGATGTATGTATCGTATCTTATTATGTCGTATCTTGTATACGGAGTCAGTCTAAGGATGTATGTATGTATGTATGTATGTATGACGCTTCATCATCAATCAATCAATCATTAATCAAGCCATGGCATCGTATCGCATGGCACCGGGGATCGTATCCCAAAGTGTCTACTCTGTAGTTACGAGGTGCGTATGGGAAATGGATGGATAGATGGATCGCGGTTTGTGGTTTGTGAAGCGAAGTATTGAACATTGGACGAATGAATGAATGAATGAATGAATGAATGAATGGCCAACGAGTGTATATTGGATATACAGAGTATGTATTCAAAGCTCGTAGAAAAATAATGGAATCTGGGTCTAGATAGAGAGGGTAGGTGGATGGATGGATGGATGGGTAAGGAGGTGGATTTCCTTCAGGGGGTGGATGGATTTATTTATTTATTTATTTTTTTACAAGGGGATTTTTGGAATTGGAATTGCGTGCTTTGATTTTTAGATAGGGAATGGAATTTGGGTGGTGAACTCGTGGTGGGCTTGGTAGATTTGGTGGATTGATGGGAGGGGGTTATGGGATGGTGTGGGTTGATGGGGAGGGTGGAAAGGAGATTGGAAGAGGGAAGAGGGGAGGGGAGGGGAGAGGGGAGAGGAGAGGGGAGAGGGGAGAGGAGAGGGAAGAGGGGAGGGAAGAGGGGAGGGAAGAGGAGAGGGAAGAGGTAATTAGAGGAATGGTGATAGAATAGTGGGATTTGGAGAGAGTTGGAAAGATTTTGGGAAGCAGATGATGGGTTTCGGGGAGGGTGTAGACAGGTGTAGAGTAGACAGGTGTAGAGTAGACAGGTGTAGAGTAGACAGGTGTAGAGTAGACAGGTGTAGAGTAGACAGGTGTAGAGTAGACAGGTGTAGAGTAGACAGGTGTAGAGTAGACAGGTGTAGAGTAGACAGGTATAAAGTAGACAAGTGTAGAGAGATGGATAGGTAGAGATATAAGGAGAAGTAAACCTTTTAGAGATTTGAGGGATATGAGATATGAAATATGAGATATGAGAAGGAGAACAAGGAAGAGGAACGCAGAATCTACAAGTGCGATCGGGATATATGTGATGTAGAGACGAATTGGACGTTTGGAAAAACGGCCGAGAGAGTATAGGGTAAGGTGAGGTTGTGTAAACTCGGAGATGGATGGGAGAGGTGTGGGATAGAGAGATTGGAGATGGATTTATGGAGTTGTGGAGAGTTATTGAGTTAAGATGAAGGGGGTGTGTTGGGATTGGGTGTGAGGGGATGAAGTGAGGTGAAGTAAGGTGATGAATAAATAGATAGATAGATGAGTAGATATGAACAAGAAGAAGAGAGATTGAAGATTGAAGATTAGAGATTGAGATTAGAGCAATTTATTCCCAGGGAAAACTTGGGAGGGAGGGAGATGAGGTTTAGAGATATCTATCTAGATAACTACCCAGGGAAATTGTATACATACCTATCTGGTATCTATACAACAATATGATGCCCAAAGAAGTGAATTGAATACCTACCTACCTATCTAGATACTTGACAATATAGTATCAAACTCATCTGATATCTAATATCTTATATCTAATATCTAATATCTAATATCTAATATCTAATATCTAATATCTAATATCTAATATCTAATATCTTATATCTTATATCTTATATCTAATATCTTATATCTTATATCTAATATCTTATAATTATCTCATATCTCAATCATTTCCTACACCCATAAACTCAGAACTCCGAACTCATTACAAAATTCGAATTCAAATTCGACACCTAAAATCCACCCGCTTATCGAATCTGATTTTCACTTGTAACTTTATTACTAGGTAGATACACTTCTTCTTCTTTGATCATGAGTAATGAGATTTATAGAGGGAAGATGAGAGGGAAGAGATGAGTTGATTGGAGATAGGTAGGTGGGTAGATTCTAGATTCTAGATTATAGCTTCTTAATATACCTAGTATATATCGAATCCAAAAATACGTATCCATAAGAGGATTTTTCAATCTAGATCTTTGATATATAAAGATTATATAACTAGAAAGAAAGAAAGAAAGAAAGAAAGAAAGAAAGAAAGAAAGAAAGAAAGAAAGAAAGAAAGAAAGAAAGAAAGAAAGAAAGAAAGAAAGAAAGAAGAAAGATATCTAGATAAATAAAGAAATATTTTATAATTAATTTAAAAAACCAAATATCAAACCTACAAAATAAACAAAAATCCGAAAAAAATCTTTTTCTTAAAAGTTAGCATTGATTTGATTTGGTATTTTAAATATTTTTAAATTCAATAATAAGAATTTATTAATAGAAATTATAAACTAATAAAGATTTGAAAAGATGATATTGAATTGTTGTTTATATATTAAATTTCTATTAAGATATAAATAGATTTTTCGTATTTGATTTTTTCTATTAGTTGTAAGAGTATCGAGATATCTTATACTGGGAATTTAATAAGTAATATATTATAATATAATATAAGTATATCGTAGAAGAATATAAAGAATATAATAAAAAATTCTTATTTATTTATTTATACTTTGGTTTGCTTTGATGAGTTTTATGAGTTTGAGTTGATTGTGAATTATATTGATGGGGTTTGATTTTGAAATTGATATTAGAGATGAGGGATAGGGATGAGGGATGGGAGTTATTAGTATACCAAGGTATATATAGGTATGTCCCTGTGCATGTACTAGGTATAGAGTGCATAACACACACGTGATTTTCAATACTCAATTACCTAATCATCAAAAACAAATAGAAAAAGAAAAGAAAAGATATTGGAACTTGGGGGCTGCAGATCAGAAGTTGAAGATACCATCTCGAGACGGTCGAGATACCCATTGGGACTTCTTTGCAGGTTTGCTTACTTTGATTTCATTGGTTTCTATGGATATCGCGAGGTATGTATTTGATTTGGGAGGATAGAGGACTATTTATGTATCTACCTAGTAGGTCCAAGGTTATGGAGGTGCTCCGTCGGTAGGTACGGTATGATGTAGATGTAAGATGTAAGATGTAGATAGATACCTAGTCGATGCTCTAATAATAACAATACAAAGGGTACTGTACCGATATCCGGCTTGGGAGTTGGGAGTTGGGAGTTGGGAGTTGGGAGTTGGGAGTTGGGAGTTGGGTGAATGATTCCACCAATGAAAGGAGAGAGAGAGGTTTGTTAGGGAATAGAATGGATGGGATGCGATAGGATGAATAGAATAGGATGAATAGAATAGGGTGATTTTAAGAGTTTTATAATATTGGAGTGAATAAGGAGGTGATAAAGATACAGATAGATACTTTTACATATCCCTACCTACCTAGTATGTAGAATTTCAATATTGAATTCTCACAAGGAGCGAAGAGAAAGAGAAAAAATAACAATGTCAATCAGTAAGAAAAGAGTATTTAACATTTCCTCTCTCCTCTCTTCCATAGTACTTGTCTTTCCATCCATTCCTCTGCTTTAACTCTTTTCTCACCTGCTCATTATTCATCAGTCAGTCAGTCAACTCAATCCATCTTAGTCTGTCGGGAAAGAAGAGGAAGAGGAAGAAGAAGAAGAAGAAGAAGAAGAAGAAGAAGAAGAAGAAAGAGAAAAAGAAGAGAGAAAAGAAGAAGAAAAATGCCCCTTTTGACATGAGTCAAAGAATAGATCCGATGCGGAGACTAGGTAGATGATGGTTTTGATAAATTGATAAATGAGATGTGAAAAGAGTTGGGGTGGATGAATGAAATATGTATATATGTGTGTATATGTATATATGTATATATGTATAAGTATATATGTGTGTATGTGTGTATATGTATATATGTATATATGTATAAGTATATATGTATAAGTATATATGTATAAGTATATATATATATGTATGTGTATATACATAAAAACATAAATACAATAGATAATCAGAACATTTTCAAGCCATATATCTATCTACCGAGGTATTGTACGGAGTAGGCCATAGATGTATCAAGGCGATATACACCCACCGTATGTATATGATATGCGATATGCGATGTGCGATATGCAGCCTTGTTATACCTGCGATATCAATATCCGTAGGAACCTAGTAAGTACCGACCTATCTCAGCCCCTACCGACATAACATTACCCCTTTTTATTTTTATCTTTATCTTTGTGGTTTGGAGAAGGGGTGGTCGGTTGGTCGGGTCGGGTAGGGTTGATGAGGTTGTGTATTAGTTGTGTAGCTGGCTGGGAGTCTGGGAGGCTGGGACGGATGACCTTTTGATTTTTTTGACCTTGTGATTTTGACCTGCAACCGACAACTTGCAAGCTGCAGGTATGTTTTCACAGCAAGAGTATAGTTTCAAAGTACATGTTAGATTTGTTGTTAATTTTGGATTGTCGAGGTCTCACAACATCTTGTCTGTTGGTTAGAGTGATATGATATATATATATATATATATATATATAGAGTATGAGATGAAAGTTCAGACTTGGTTTTGTGCTTTGAATATGAATACTAGGATACTAGGTAGATGGATAGGTATTAGGTATGGACTCTGGACTCTGGAGTGTAGGTGCGTGCAGATGGAGGTATAATAAGAAAGTCAGTAATGAAAGTCAGTAATGAAAGTAAATTACGAGAGAGAATGAGAGGGAGGTTTACCTACCTACCTACCTACCTACCTACCTACCTACCTACCTACCTACTTTTACCCTCTCAACCTCGTACCGCACTCTCTTTTTTCTTCCTTTTCTTCTTCCACTCCAGGGCTCCCATACGCAAATGTCACACGGCTGGATTACCATTTGCCTGATTAGTAGATCGACCAACGTGGACATTAATTTACGAGAACATTATGGATGAAAAGAAGAGAAAAAGTAATCATGAGGCCGAGATACCTAGGTAGGCTGGGTAGGTAAATGTATTGGGTATTTATATCTACAGCAATGGGTAAATTACTCGTAATCAGAGTCAGTCAGCCAGTCAATCAGTCAGTCAGTCAATAAAGCTGCAACACACTCTCTTTTCATTTGGTATTTATTTTATACCTATTTAGGTATATATATATATATATCTATTTATATTTCTATTTCTACTTATATTTCTATTTCTATTTATATTTATTTCTATTTTATTTTATACTATCCTATCCTATCCTATCCTATATCTCTTCAATTGTGCAAAGTATCGACCTAGTAATTACCAAATACCCAATACCTAGTTTCCCCTTCTTGGCCGACTCTACCTTTCCGTATCGTCTCTGGCCTGTTATTACATTTACATTGGACGTCTATATGTAAATAAATCAATCATACACCTCCTACCTAAATCATACCACGACGACTACATCTGATTATTCATCCAAGTATCGTACCTCCCTATGCATTCAAATCATCATTATCATTATTAGAGATTTCATCAAATAAATGTCCCTAAACTCCCTTGAGCCTTGGTAAAGACACCTTTTTACAGTTAAATCCACCCCATCCAACCCCCATCCATCCATCCATCCATCCATCCACCCACCCACCGCCTTCGCCGCCTGCGACCAAAAACCCAAAAACCTTACTCACCCATTCACTTAACCTCTCACCACTCACTCACCACTCACCACTCACCACTCACCACTCACCACTCACCTCTCTCCTCTCTCCTCTCTCTCACCTCTCACCTCTCTCCTCTCCTCTCCTCTCCTCTCTCCTCTCTCCTCTCTCCTCTCTCCTCTCCTCTCACAACCCTTCTTTCCTAATCTCATCCATTCACAATCCCTCCCAACCCAACCCAACCCAACCCAACCCAAACCACCCCATCCCAAAAATAATAATAAAAAAGAGAGAGAACATCATCTTTTGGGGACAATATCATTGGGGATTGCATTGAATGTCCCCTTTTGTGGCAATCGTAGCAAAATACTCATCTTCAACTGGCCTAATACGATAAACCCCATCCGCCTACAGTCATCGCGTTCATTTCCCACCACCCCCCCCCCGAGCCCCGAGCCCCCCCCCCCCAAAAAAGCATCTCTCTCTCTCGACCTTAATTTGTTGATCTTCAATCCTACTTCCTGGTAAAAAGGCAACAATTCATTTAGCCTATCAATTTTACTTTGACTTTCAATTCCGATCATCAAATTCCAACGGCCTATTTCTACATCCTTCAACCTCTTGAGCTCAATCGAGAGCTCCTAATACAATTACGATGGCTTCATCATCGTCTAATGTCGTCGGCGTTCACTATCGCGTAGGGAAGAAGATCGGAGAGGGTTCTTTCGGTGTCATCTTTGAGGGAACAAATCTACTCAATAATCAACAAGTCGCTATCAAATTCGTACGTTCTTCCTCATCGTCGTCGCCATCAATTTCATTCTTTCATCTGCAAAGATGCATTGATCGACATAAAAGGGGGAAACGATGCTTCGAGTGGTTTTGCTTTGCTGACAATGTTATCATGAATAGGAGCCTCGAAAGAGTGACGCTCCACAATTGCGAGATGAATATCGAACTTATAAGATTCTTGTTGGCTGCCGTGAGTACATCAATCACGATATTCTCGAGGTCGAGATGCTAATTCCATGCAGCTGGTATTCCTAATGTTTATTACTTTGGTCAAGAAGGCCTTCACAACATCCTTGTCATCGATCTCCTTGGTCCATCGTTGGAAGATTTATTCGATCACTGCAATAGAAGATTCTCAACTAAGACGGTGGTTATGGTAGCAAAGCAAATGGTTCGTTTCCTTCTTCCACACTGCAGAGGTCGAGTAACTTCGCATGTACTAATTCCAAAAATAGCTTTCGAGGGTACAAACAATTCACGAGAAGAACTTGATCTATCGAGACATCAAACCCGACAACTTCTTAATTGGCCGACCGAACACGAAAGCCGCAAATGTTATCCACGTTGTCGACTTTGGCATGGCCAAACAATACCGGGATCCGAAGACCAAGCAACACATTCCTTACCGCGAGCGAAAGTCGTTGTCGGGCACTGCAAGATACATGAGTATCAACACACATCTGGGAAGGGAACAATCAAGACGAGACGATCTAGAAGCTTTGGGTCACGTTTTCATGTATTTCTTACGAGGTGGTTTACCATGGCAAGGATTGAAGGCTGCTACCAACAAGCAAAAGTACGAGAAGATTGGTGAGAAGAAGCAAACGACCGCGATCAAGGATCTCTGTGATGGTTTCCCAGAGGAGTTCAACCAATACTTGAGCTATGTGAGGAACTTGGGTTTCGAAGATACACCGGATTACGATTACTTGCGGGATCTCTTCACGCAGGCTTTGAAGAACAGTGGTGAGGTTGAAGATGGAGAGTATGATTGGATGAAGTTGAACAATGGCAAGGGATGGGAAGCTATGAAGCAACATCCATCTCAACACATGCTACATCAGCCAAATGCTGTCCCAGGGGCCTCGCAAAGAGAACTACATGGAACAACTCGAGGAGGAAATACGACACCCGGTCACCTCACTGCCGCCCGTTTAAACGCCGCACAACCCCCGCCACCATCTCCGATAAAGCCAGGGATGGGCAAGTCTCGCGACCGGCAAAACGCCCCAGGTGCGTTAGCCCCGAAACGCAACAGCGGAGCGGCGGGGGGCCTTCAGGATGTATCTACACCAGCAGGCTCAACTCAAGCCCAATTCCAGAACAGCTCAAACAATTTACCTCAGAGGATGAGCGCAGTCCAACAGTCACCACTGAACACCAACGGGAGGGGACCATCAGAACAGCCACAACCAACGGCAATGCAAAAGATCATGAAAGCTCTGTGCTGCGGTTAGTATGCACCTGTACCTTCTCAGCAAAATCAAAAATTCTAACATGTGACTAGGTTGAGCACTTGTCCATAATTCATTTTTCATTTCAAAGAACTTTTTACGCCTCCTCGACTCTTTCACTTTCCGTGCCGTCTTCATATTGAATGTCGGTTATAATGAACACCTCAATTTTCAAATCGTTTCAAATAGGATCATGTACCGGAGTTGCATCAGCTTGACCGCCAAGTCGTTTCTTAAAAAGCCTCATCTTTGCTTCTGTGGTTACATACACCTTGTTCCCCGATTCTGAAGCTGGGTTTGAAACACGAAAGTACATCATAAACAAAATACCTTCGGTTGGCATTTGGCATTTGGCATCTGGCATTTGGGACTTCTTCAGCGAAGCACTTCAAGACTAATAATTGTTTTTCTTACATTTTCCCTCTCCCGTCTCACCCTCTACCTCACTCTCCCATCCAAAATATTATTCTGTGGCATCGCATTTTCCCACTTTTCTCGTCGAATCACATCATGGCTCTCCTACGTACCAAGAAACGCTGGTCTTTAATTCAGTATCCCCAAGGAAAGGAAGTTTGGAATGGGTAGCGGGGGACACTTTTTACGATGTATAGCTTTTTGACCCGTTTGCTTTTTTTTCTCCCATCTTACTTCTTTGGAGCGAGCGGAGTGTCACGTCTTTTTCTCTCTCTTCTCCAGTGACATTGCAGCAATGGCGAACTGGGAGTGTGGTGTGTCTTTGTTTTTTCCTGCTTGTCTGCGTGTTGTGGTGAGAGGGTTGCTACATTAGATGCATATGGGGAAGTTGATGGGGGTGGATTGAGAGATGTGATGGGAGGAGATTCCTTTTTTTGTATGTTCTGATGGATGGGATGGGTGGGCTGCATGTCATATTACTCTTTTCATCTTACTTCAGTAGCAACGAATGAGAGAAAAATGTGTATGTGGAAAGAAAAGTAATGGGGTCTGTCTTTTTTTCTTCTTCTCTATCTTTTTTTTTTTTCTGAACCGTGCGAAACAAAAGGGGTGGACTCTCATATCAGCATCCGGCAAATCAATCAATCAAATCAAATCAAATCACAGTTAAGACAGAGAGATGGGTTAGCAGAGTAGATGAAGCAGGAATGATAGTTTAATGGAAGTTGTTGATAATGGGATCTTGGATCTTTTGTTGTGTAGATTTTGTAGATTTGTATATGAAGGTGTGAATGTAATGTAATGTAATGCAATGTTATATGTATATATGTGTGTGTGTGTTTTATATAGTGTTATAAATTAGATATATATATATTACAAAGGGTGTGTAGAGATGTAGATATGTACCTAGTAGGTAGATGGATATATAGATATTACATAGCTAGGAAGGTAGGTAGGTAAGTAGCCCCTTTTCCTTACTTTTCCTTACTTTTTCTTACTTTTCCTTGCCTTGTCTAGCCTTGTGTTATATGATATATATGATATATATGAGTGGGTAGGGAGGTAGGTAGGTATTGGGGTTAGTTGGTTAGTGTTACTCGAGTATGAGCATTAGTGTTTCCTCACTAGCTACTTACATGGCCTAGCTACATGTACCATGCATGTATGATCATATACCTAAGGAAAGCTTATTATGTGTTGCATTGTCTTGTGGTTTCGTTTTGGGGTTTGGGGGGTTATGGTTTAAGGCAGGAATGATAGGAGAAAAGTTTCATGTAATTCTTTAAATGCGTAGCAGTGCATTGCAGCGCAATCCTCATCTCATCTCATCCCGCCTCGTCTCATTTTGGGTCGAATCAACCAGCTACACTAACATACAGAGGTACATAATGAAAGTAAATCGTAGGTCTCTTCTCCATTATTCCATTTTCCACCCTCCATTCTTCCCTCTTCGTTGCTCGCTCTTTCTCTCTATATTCTTCCCCCTTCCCTTTCACGGATGGCAATTGATGAATTGAAACATGACCACAGAAAAGGTCATCTAAGTCAGTTTCTGCTTGATGAAGAAGGCTCGCAGATGCGAAAGTTGCCATGCGCAAGTGATTCCCAAGACGACGAGTTGAATTAGTGTCCAGCGGACGACGCGCGCGTTGGTGGATTCGGATTGGTCGCGGAATTCGGCTTCACGTTCCTAAGGGGGTGGGTTAGTTTGGGGGTTTGGGGGTTGGGGGTTTAGAATTTAGAATTGGGGATTGGGATTGAAGTTGACATTGGAGAAGGAGAAGGAGAACTTTCAGGATAACATGAAAATGGGGAAGAGCGAAGTAGATGAATGTGTAAAGGGCAAATAAGCATCAGCACTTACCCGTTGGAAAACCTGTTCCCTTCTAATATCCTGCAATCTGCCATTCAAATCCTTAACCTTTTGCACAATATCATTGATTTTTCCCTTATCGTCACTTTCAATTTGACTCGTCTCTCCAATTGCCATATCGAGGGTCAACTTGATACCGCCATTTGAATGTAATGCGCTGAGCCAATTGCTAGAGCCAGAGGTGGAGGAGGGAGTAAAGCAGATTTTGTGGTCGCCAGAATCGGCGGCTGTGAAGGTAAAACGACCAGAAGATGAACCGGTTTGGAAGACTACTCGGTGGTCGTTGTCGAAGACTTCCTGATGGGGAGAGGTTAGTAGGTTCTTGGTATACTCAGGTATGATGTGTAGATAGAGAGTGTACATGGGACTTGAGGAGATTGGGCAAAGGGAGGAGAGGTGTATATACATACATCTACGGAAATAAAAATGTTCAATCCATCATGTTTACTCCATTGTCTTGTATTTTCATCGTATTCCTCAGCGGCATAATGGCCTACTACCAATGTGTCTTTGGGCAATTCCTCGAAGAAACATTTGGGTGCTGAGCCGTCGATATAAAAGTAAAGGGATTGAACTGGGGCAAGGAGGACGGAGAGAGCGGCCCCAATGAGGGGGAGAGATGTGCGCATTTTCGATTACCGGGAGTTATATGCGTATTGTGAGGGTTGAAGTAGTGAGCTTGCGAGGATGATTTGATTGAGCTTGTTCAAGGCTTATTATATTCAAATGGATTGATAGAACACGTTCGCGACTTCTTGGACAGGGATATGTTGATTCACGTGCTGATAAGTTAGCGGTTGATAGCGGTTTAATGGTTGGGTTTTTGGGATATTTCGCGATCGCAATATTTCGTAGAAACATTGAACTATCTTTCAACAATCAATTCATCTTTTTCCCCTCTAATAATTTATCAACAGACACGTTACTATTGTATCTTCTTAGAGTGTCGATTTATTTCACGATACGATTCCAAAGAAATGATAAGATAGAAATTCCATTCACGCACCACACTACTACGTAATTTATTCAAAATGACATCCCACGATGTTCGCGATATGCTGGATCTCCCCTCTAGCTCCTCAGCCCCTCGACCGAAAAAAGTAAAAACGATTGTCCAGAAACCGAAATTGGGAGGTCTGGCAAGAGAAGTGCAAAATCTAGGCGGAGATAATCCTATTGCGATTGTACCAGAAGAAGCGGTCTTCAAGAAGAAGAGATTTGGAAGTCGAAAACCGGCGACGAAATGGGAAGCAAGGAGTTTTAGAAATAGCGCGAGGAATGGGGATGGTTTGGTGCTAAAGCATTGGAGGAAGGTTGAGGGGAGGGAGAAGGAAAGGCAGAGGGAGAAGGATGCGGAGGGTGATACGGAAATGGGGGAGGATGGGGAGAAGGGAAAGGAAAGAGAAGAGGAGATAATTGAGGACTCGACTTTTGCAAAGTATAATGTGAAAGTACAGGTACCGACTTATACCGACGAACAATACAAAGAAATTCTGGAGAGTGAGAATTGGTCGAGAGAAGAAACGGATTATTTGATGAGAACGGTTCAGGAATATGATTTGCGATGGCCGGTTATATGGGATCGATACGAATATATACCTCAAGACAGTCCGGAAGACATCATGGAAGGAGCGATAGCTAGACGAGACAGGACTATGGAAGACTTGAAAGTGAGATATTATACAATTGGTGCGGCTATGATGGCATTAAATAAACCTTTACATCAAATGAATACCGCGGAATTCGATTTACATCAAAAGATGTTGAATTTCGACCCTGTACAAGAGACACGGAGGAAAGATTTCCTGGAGGGCGTTTTCACACGTACAAAGGAAGAAGCTCGAGAAGAAGAAAGTCTTATGGTGGAACTCAAACGTATCTTGGCTCGCTCAGAGAAATTCATGGAGGAGCGAAGAGAACTTTACGCCAGACTCGATGCTCCTGCAAGTAGTTCCAATATCAGTGCTTTCATCACTAGTCAGGGTCTACATCAACTCTGTCAACAACTTCTCACACAGGATAAAAGCAAGAAAAGAAAACCTATTCAAGAAGGTCAAACTCCTGGTGGTGCTACTCCTGTCGCTGGTAATACGCCAGGTGGATATGATGCAAGACGAGATTCCAATGTTCGAGAGTCCATCTCAGCACCATCAGGTAACGCAGGTAATACTTCAGCAGTGGGTAATAAGAAAGGAAGCATATCGTCTATTCAAACACCATCAGATCGCCGCAGACTCACAGAAGAAGAAGAAAAGGTTTATGGTGTTTCGCATCATGATCGTTTACAAGGTGGTCCATATTTCCGTGGTGAAAAACTTATTAGACCGCTCACATCGAAGAGTGCAATTCAACAAGGTCGTATCAAAAATATGTTGGTTGAATTGGGCATTCCTGAGAAACCAATTATGGGCACGGCAGATGTCGCCCATGGTTATGATGAGTTGTTCAAGAGTATTGGGATTTTGTTGGATAGTAAGAAGGCGGCCGAGAAGTTACAAACTGAAATTGATGTGTTAAAGGCGCAGTTAGAGGAAAAGAAGAGGAGGAGAAGAATGAGTGGGTTATCGGCTGCTGGAGGACTGGATGGTACCGGGGATGAGAAGGAGGAGACGAATAATGAAAATGATGGGAATGGAGAAAGCGGAAGTGAAGAGCAAGGAGCGGCAGCTGTAGTACAAAGTACAGAGAGTGGAGAAAACGGAGCGGGAAATGAACAGAGAGGCGGTGATGGCACGCAGGGTAATGGTGAGAATGATGGTACTGAGAACGCTGATGCAAATATGGCGGCTGCGCCTGAAAGAAGCGCGAGCGTGATGAGTACGGGGACTGATAAGAGTTCGAAGAGGCAGAAGAAATAAGACTATTTGTAGAGAGGGCACGAAAAGCTATACAGGGGTTAGGTAGCTAGCTACTCTGTGGAGGAGGAAAGGAAGACGCTTCGCTTCTCACTTGTATAGATTAGTAGTGTGATAGCATTTTACTAGAAACTCATAAATTCTGTGGTTTGCTCAAGTGCATTTTACTTCTTGTAAGTTGAGTTCAGGTGAAGGGGTTATGAAATTTTAGATTTGAAATGGGTATGTAAGATTACTATCTGTAGTTCCTTTCATTTCATTCTCAAACTTTTCTCATATTTTCAAAAGTCATGCATAATACTTAAATTTAGAGAGTATGACTGGGTATACCATATGAATTCATCTGATAAGTATCGGTAGCAGTACAGTCAAAGCGTGGCTATCCTATCACTTCATGTCTATGGTCTACTCCTTTGTCTCTGCATCGTACACCGCATACCACGATCGTAGAATCATTCCTCATAACACGAGTTGGGTGGGTAGTTGCTTGATTACGAAGTTACTCAGTTGTTGAGTAAAGTGATGGATGGTAATACTGGTGAATCGGTAATTTTCAACAGTAAATTAGGATCGTTGATTTAGTTGCAATGCATTATAGCAATAAAGTCACTGTTTCTGGAATGTATTTCGCTTCTCTGTGACTCTAGATTCAAAACTCAACGCCCGAATGACGTTCAAGATTCGACCCCAGTCCTGATGTTACCATGTTCGTCTATCAATAAATAGAGAATAAGGGTGTGCGGTGGAAAAGGGGGGAGAATGTATATACATGGAGGGCTCGGAATGTTGTTTGACCGAATGTCGTTTCAATCGACCAATCAAATGTCTACCCCGATCGGCTGAAAGACGGAACAAAGCAAGGCAAGAATGCATCATCACTCGATATCGTTATCAACCATTTTCTGGAAGCGAAACCACATCACGAAACCCGTTTTTTAAGTCTTCAGATAAGGCTTGCTTGGTCTGGAAAAACAAACTCTTCATTGAAGGGATCGAATTCAGACGTGATTGTTGCAAAGGAAGGGACATTAACGTCATGCCATACTGACACCTTTGTTCGCCACCACGACAAAACAAACTACTGCCATGAAATTGACTAAAGATTGAGCAAAGAATCACATTATAAAATTTCTGTTCTCCTACTCACAAAATGTCTCTACCACGAATTCTCCTAACCCTCATCGTGAAAACAATCCGTTTCTTCGCCAATACCTTCGCGCCCATCATCCTCCGCTACATTTATCGCACACCTCCCCACCCTGCGACCTACACCCTCCGTATCCACACTACACTTCTCCCCGCCTCTCCCGGATCTCTCACTCTCCACATATACCAACCCCACGGCCACCAAATCTCAAAAACTGATCCCCTGCCATGTGTTCTCAATTTCCACGGCGGCGGTTTTGTGATCGGAAATCCGACGGATGATTCACTTTGGTGCCATACTGTCTCGACATTACAGAATTGCATTGTGATATCTGCATCTTATCGATTGGCTCCCGAGCATCCCTTTCCTACAGGACCTTACGATGCATGTGATGCCCTTCTATATGTATTTTCCCATGCTGAAGAATTGGGCATTGATGTCGATAACATTGTATTGAGTGGATTTAGTGCAGGAGGAAGTTTATGTTTTGGTATTCCTTTATTGTTGGAAGACTTAAAGGACAGAGGGGTTGTGAAGAATAGAAACTGGAATGTCAAGGGCATCATGGCATGGTATCCAGGATTCGATAGTACGATATCTCGTTCTGAAAAGAAAATGAGGATGAAGGATCCAAGTCTCTCGTTGCCATCTTGGCTCACGAGTATTTTCGATCAGTCATATAAACCTGAGTATTTGAATATTGATCGCAGGCACAAGCTACTTTCTGCGGGAATCCAAAGTAAAGAGGTCTTGGAAAAAGGATTACCGATGAAAATGAGAATTGTTACCTGTGAACATGATATGCTGTGTAGGGAAGCGGAGGACTTTGTAGAGAGATTGAAGGGTTGGGGTTGGGAAGTGGACTTGGAGTGTGTAATGGGTGTGAGGCATGGATGGGATAAGTTTCCGCGTGCGAAGCCCGACCCGAGGGAGTTTTATGGAAGGGCTGGAGAGTGGCTAAGAAAAGAAGTTTGGGGTGGGGATGAGGAGAGTGGTTATTGAATTTCTGTGGTGACGGCAAAGAATATGATGAGAAGTGTGTCTAATAGTTGTGTCAGACAAATCTCAAATATACAGGTGTCTAAACCTGATAGCGATCGTGAACCATAGAAGCTGCGTTGTGTGCAACTGGTTTTTTTGGCCCCAGATGCTTGAAGGTTAGGTTCACCATTCAGCCGAGAATTCGACATGGGATACAGCCTTATTAGACCTTGTCACCTAGTATGTGAGGATTTTCATCAAGTAGCTACCTCAGCTACACCATCGAAGCATTGTTGACTATTCTAGCTAATCACTACTCGTAGGTTTTCTCAAACAAGAAACCTGGCCAAGAAATATCCAATACAACCTCTATTATCACATTGTGTTCTAGTGTTATGAGGTTACTTGTTTGAAAGAAGAAACTTTATCTTCAACGAAGTTGTAGGCTTTGAACGAGGGGAGAGATTGAAGTGGCCGGAACATTGTAACAGTGGTACCCTTAATTGGAGTACAATGTCAAAATATCAGGGGATATTCTATTGACACGGCGTCATCGACCAATGTAGGCAGCTTGCATAAACCTCACACGACACATGCATTGTGTGAAGATCCCGTTCTCGAATCGATAGAATCCTCCTTTTGTCGATGGCTGGCATTAGATACTCTGCAAATATTCTGTACTCCAGTATTTCTACATACAACGTCGCCTCACTTCCCTCAGTTGTATCTTACTTCCCGCCAGCTTAGCATGATGCATATGGAAGAGAAGATGTCACGTGAGACACCGCTTGGACACTTTCGTCAGTCAGCCTCTAAATTCGACCACTATGATACACCATCCCTTCTAATACTTCGATGAACGCATACATTAGGAATGGATCTTGAAAGCTCCTAAATTCATCATGCATGCGGGATTTTACCTCACGGAAGGAATACTATTCAACGATGACGAATGATGCCGTGATGGGCGATTGATTGAAGGCACAAGATTTAGCAGAACTTTTTCTGATGCACACTCTCCCGGAAGAATGCAATGTAACATCGAAAAAATGGTATGATTAAGACAATCAACATTGAGGCTCTTTTCATCAGCTGCCTCAATCAAACATTGTTTGGGGGTTTGTTATACCTGGATTCTTTTTTTTTTATATCTCCAGCCACGTAATCGGTGAGCTGATCAGGTCAACAGCCTGGATATATATTCCCAGGCCTTGGATTTTATTGGCATACAACTCAGTATACTGATGGTAATATGCTCACCACTTGAAACAGAGAGCCTTGGTCGAGTGTATCTCTATCGTAAGACGGGAACTTGCTTCTACGCTGACAGGATGTTACTGGTTCCTAAAATGTTTTGCAGAGAAACCAAGCGGCGAAAGCTGTATATCTAAATCGGAATCGATTCTAGCCAGGTCAATAGTAGGCTGAACTCACACCGGATCTCTCAGTTCCATCTATTCAGGCGCGAGATATACCAGGGAACTGGGTCAAGACTTAGCACACTGTCATGCAAGTTAGCGCCACTATCCTCAAGTCAACCGGTACTGTTCCTTGAACCCAGATTTTCACAGAGTTCATTAGCCTTCTATAAAAGGGTCTCGTGGAACCGAAGGGTTAGATAACTAGCAGACCCGTGGATATGCACAACAAGGCTAGATCTGCTGTCATTGTAGTTTATCTTGTAGCCGGCCGTCTGGGCTCAAATCCTACATGCATCACAACCCAGATACAAACTGTCTCTTGGAGAAAGCGAGGATTAGAAATGCCGTTTTAGATGGCATCCTTGATTGTGTTCTCTTAAGTTTCAACTCCTGATTTCTATTCGATCTACGGTCCTTTCACAAACTACAATGGCCCCGTTGACCTATACATACTACAGTTACCAAGGTAAATTAGCGTTGTATCAGCTTACATTTGGAGAACATGCTGATGAGAACGACATGTTAAAGCACGAGGTGCGAGAGGAGAGTCCAACCTAGCTGCAATTGCAGAACAATCACCGATAACTTCGATCGACCTTGGTGACGAAATCTTGAAAGTCCTGAAAGGCAACGCTATTGGATTATCTCCAGAAGGGACTTACTTTCCAGACGATGAATGTGATAGACTATTGAGGAAAGACAGGATACAAGCTGCCCTTGGTGGTGGCCGCGAAATTTCTGCCCTAGTCGAATACATTATTAACCGCGCGAAAAAGTCATTTGCGACATTGCTGCAGGTATTTTCTAATTCTGAAGATCGTCGCGATGTCATGAATTCCCTAATGGAGAAAGAATTCAACGACACGATCTTAGAATCCTACGAAATCGACGCGTTATACTTTCAACATGGGTTGTGGAACGAGAGAACAATTGACGATTTCAAAAACAAACGGCTGTCATTCATTCTCCCCATGTTTGATATCAATGTTTTCAAATATGAATTCGATAAAAAGCAAATTCTTCCATTTACGATTTTTGACGAAGCGAATACTCCGTCAAGAAGCGGCCACTTCAGCGAAGTTGAATGTGTGGAAATGCTGGCTAGTAAGCAGAATAAGATCAGCGTATCTGGCAAGACGGTGAGGGTCGCTTTGAAGAAGTTGAAAAAAATTGGCGATCCTGGCTATAACATTCATAAGGAATGGGAGCGTGAGGCAAGAGCTCACCAACAGCTGAATTGTTCAAGTGAAAACATCATTCAAGCTTTTGCTGCCTACCGTCAAATTGGGACAAATAGACAGCTCGACGAATACTATCTTGTACTTGAATGGGCCAATGGCGGAAGCCTCTTTGACTTCTGGGAGAACAATCCTGAGCCACAAGTGGATTTTCCCGACGTTGCTAAGGTTCGGCGAAGGTTCAAAAAAGTGCTAGAGCAGTTACATGGACTAGCGGAGGCTCTTGAAGCAATGCATTCTACTAGTGCTCGCACCCCTGGAAGTAGTAGAAAGAATTCTACGTCAAACTCGACTAGACTCCCACCAGAGAAGACTGCAACCTGGGAGGAGGATGCTTTTGTCAAAGGTGTACCATATGCGAATAGCTCTTCTTTGCCTACGTTTAATTTCGACTCCGAGGAAAACAGCGATAGCAATGCAACAGTACCGAGCATCTTGGTTTCTTCTGACCCTGCAAGTTTAAAAGCAATCGAAAATTCAGACTCGCTGAATTGGCGTCATGGCGATATAAAACCGGAGAATATATTGCGTTTCACTACCGGCCAACAAGATGATGAATTAGGAATCCTTAAGCTCGCAGATCTGGGGAGAGCTCAACAGCATCAATTTGTGACAAGCATGAGGCATACCAAGGAGAAGGAACTTTGGAGAACACGATGGTACGAACCACCAGATCTTGAGAAAGAGAATCATGAGGAAGCTCAAGGCAAAATCTCACGCCTATTCGATATTTGGTCCATGGGATGTGTAATTTTTGAAGCCGTATTGTGGTTGCTATATGGACACGAGTCTCATAATGTCTTTTTGCGCGCAAATGGATTTCCCACAGGAGAGAAAGGTGTAACACCATATTGGCGGAAAAGAAAAGATGGAAGCTACGAATTGACGGAAGCTGTTACATGGTGGATGAGCCATATATTGGAGCATGACCTGGAACGAGATGGTGTTATCGGTGACCTAATAAGGTTGGTGAGAGATAGATTACTTCAGATTCATCTGCCTTCGAACTCAGATATTTATGAGAAAGGCTACCGTACAAATGCCAAAGATCTAATGAGACAGCTTGGTAGCATTCTTGCATGCGCCAATACTGATGAAAACTACCTGTTTAGTGGCGCAGATCGGACGAACATGTCTCCACCCAATATTATCAATTCGATCACAAAAAAATCGTTACAATCTAGAGGTGGTTCATTTTTGTCGGTTGAGGATACAAGTGGAGCAAATCTCCCTATCATTCAGGGCTGGAGAACTGAGATAGCTCAACGTCGTGAGTATACTAGCGACATAAAAGACCAGTGGAGGACAACTCCTGAAGATCCTTCATTTGTTGAATCGATGTTAATAGGCCGGAACTTCGGCTGCGATGATCCCGAGTTATGTATAGACTGCAGTGGCATCGAAATCTCGTCGCTGCATACGGAAACTTCTCACAATATGAGTGTATTAGAGGCCAATTCGACAAAAAGTGAGTGCGACCTCTGCGAAGTAATCTACACGGCAGCCAAAGATCACGGTATCAAGAGTCGTGATGACATCCAGCAGATCTCATTAGTACGATCAGGCGATGATTTCCTTCTGAAAGGAACTGATCGAAAATTTCTTCGCCTAATTGGTAAGTATTGACATCTCGCCGCCTAGTAATTTTGGTTAACAAAGGAATCAGAAACAAGGCAGGAAATCACAGTTCCTTTAGCCGCTCCGGAGCTAGCTTCACTGACCAGCAATAGCGACCCTTCTCCTGCGGATCTTGACTCCTTCATGAAACTACCAAGGGCATGGCTTGAAGAATGTAATACGAATCATGAAGACACTTGTGCTCCCAAAAATACTCATATCCTCCCAACGAAGCTCATCAGTGTCGCAAACCTGAAGAAACCAAAGATCGTAGCGACCGCAGATCTCTCTCAGACTATTCTTTTGGAAGGCATTCGATACATTGCACTTTCTCATAGATGGGGTGCTATGCCTTATGAAGCCATCACAACGCAGAATAATCTCGAACAACGCCAGAAAAAAATCCCGATGGACGAGCTACCACTTAGCTTTAGGAATGCCATGGCGATTACGAGCGCACTAGGCTGTAGCTATCTCTGGATCGATTCTTTGTGCATAATACAAGGCCCCGATGGTGATTTTGGTGAGGAGGCAGACAAGATGCAAACAACATTCAGCGGTGCATACTGCGTATTGGCTGCTTGCAATGCCGAGAGTGCCAAGGTCGGCTTTTTAGAAAATCGAGAATCACGATCAAAATGTGTCAAGATCGGTGATGTCTTTGTCTCACCAATCACAACCGACTTTGAGCGGGATGTCCTTAACAGCCCCCTAGCCCGACGTGGATGGGTTTTACAGGAACGCGCCTTGGCTCGCAGAACTATTTACTTTACAGACAACCAGACTTATTGGGAGTGTGGCGAAGGGATTCGTTGCGAAACATTGGCAAAGCTTAAGAAGTAAGCTAGCTTGTTCATTAACAAAGTAGACTTGACTAATGCCTTCTCATTAGCGATAAAATAGCTTTCCTCGGTGACCCCAATTTTCCTGACTACACAATCCGACCATCAAGCACCGTCGGGGATCAAATCAAGCTCTTTATTGATCTGTTTCAGAGATACACCAGGCTAGAGTTTTCCCACCCGGAGGACCGGCCTATCGCAATTGACGGACTGATGGAGCGACTAACCATCGCATTTAAGACACGAAGCTTAGCAGGGCTTTTTAAATCATTCTGGGGCCGCTGTTTGCTCTGGCGACGGGCTGATAATACAGGACCGCTGAAGAAAATTCCACCTGGCACACATTCTCGGCGGACTCCACCGACTTGGTCATGGATGGCTTTTGATGGCGCAATCTCATTCATCGAGCCTGGCGGCGGGCATGTTTCCTGGAATGATACCGGAGTGAAATTACCATTTGCTAATCTCACCGGCTATCAAAGTTCATGGCTTCGAACAAGCTGCCAAAATGAAAGTGTGGCTGTTCAAGCCGAAGCATTTGACTTCGATATACCTGAAAACACTAGCAAAAGTGAGGCATATATATACTATGATGACTCAATGATTGGTACCACAAAGTGTGTGATTGTTGGTACTGACAAGCATCAAGTCAATGGTGCAAGCATGAAGAAACATTACGTCTTGATCGTCAAGCCGCTCTTAGACGTCCTCGGTACGACTTCCTACGAACGTTGTGGCGTCGGATATATACTAGGCAAATACATCCGCTTGGACGACCTTTCTGTTTTTGTGTCAATCGAGTAGTTCTTTTTGTATACACCATTGGTCGAGCAGAACTCGAGGAGATGGGTGGTCATCAGATTCGAATGTTGGCTATTGGATATAGGGTTCTGCAGATCTTACTCAACTATATATAGCGGCGAAATAATGTAAGAGTTCTAGCCCCTGCTCATAATATATGTAACGCTTTTCCAGCTAAAATCTGGGATTATTCAACTTTTTATATCTTGGTTTATTTTTTATAATAAAAGATAAAATTAGAAATTCTTTTAAAAAAAGTTATTTAATTAATCAAATCTTATAAAAAAATAAATAGAATTTTTTTTTAATTTTTAAAATAGAATTTGAAGAGATTAAAGTTGAAAATTCTAAATTTTAATGAAAATTCGCTTATTTTATATAAGAAAAACATTATATATTAAAAAATTTGAAAAAATTCGATTTCAATATTATATAATTATTCAACAAAAATAAACTAAAATATTTTGAATAAATTTTTATATTTTAATTCTAATAATTTATTATTTTTAATTTTTTGAAAAAGAAAATATAAAGATTTGAATAAAATATTTAATAAAATAATTTGTATAAGAAAACCTTATTTTTACAGGGATTTTATCACATTTGTCACAGAGGTGTAATGAGCAGGGGCCAGAACTCTTACAATATACCATCAAAGTTTTCCTACTATCTGCATCTGGATAGACAATATAGTATTTGAGCATGTGATTAGATAGAAAATGATTACAACACTGAGATTCAAGATCGCATCTAGTCTGAGCAATCATACCTATTCCTTATTCTATAACCTCAAGCATTAGAATAATCCTTTTTTTATCCATCTCAAAATATCAAAATCTCAAAATCTATCACAAACATCACAAACATTACAAACATTACAAACATCACAAACATCACAAACATCACAAACATCACAAACATCACAAACATCACAAACATCACAAACATCACAAACGTCAACATCAACATCAACATCAACATCAACATCAATATCAATATCAATATCAATATCAATATCAATATCAATATCAATATCAATATCAATATCAATATCAATATCAATATCAATATCAATATCAATATCAATATCAATATCAATATCAATATCAATATCAACATCAACATCAACATCAACATCAATATCAATATCAACATCAACATAAATTTCCCCTATCACTTCCAACTTAATCTCTCCCTACTTCGCCCTTCCTCCTTCCCAACTTCCCAATACAAACCATTATACACACACCCCAAACAATAAATCAAATTCCTTCCTTTCCACAAAAAAAGGCATCCATCCCCTCTTTCCCCTCCCTCCCTCCAATGCAAACATTCCGCCGACAAAAAACCAACGAAATTCCGAAATCAAAACTGCAAAAGTCAAAAGATCTCAAGCAAGCGACGAGATTGAAAAAAGGGAGGGCGCTAGAAGATAAATTCATCAATTCAAGTAAGTACCTAGGTAAATTAAGTAAGTTTTCATTCCTATTTCGATTCTACTTTTAGCTAAAGCTAAGAGAACCGAGTTGGTGAATACAGTATACTTTTCCCATCCAATTCATCCACCCATCCCACCATGCATTCTCTAGCCCCTCCCTTCCTTCTTCTCCTCCTCATACTCATCCTACATGTATATCATAAAAGTCTCCCAGCCATCTTCAATCCATGAGCCACGCAAGCAATTAAACAAAAAAGCAAACAGATAAGTAAATAAATAAACAAAACAAGCTAAAACATCCATCCTAGCCTGCTAGCGACTCCCTACGCCATAAGCTACCAGAGCAATCAACTCTTTCCATTCCATTCCGTACACATCTCCATCCCGATCTAAGCCCAAACAGTAGTAGCATGAATTGAAAACTCCAAGAAAGGTTCCCTAGATACAATTGAAAAGTACGAAATGAAAGAAAAAAATCAAATATTAAAGAGTTAGTCCATCAGCTCATCGTTCATAACGAGACCTTGCAGAATATCCATTAGCCTTCATGTGGCGGATAGAGACCACGAATAACCCTTGCCGGATTTCCACAAACCACTGTATAAGGTGGAACATCTCTTGTGACAATCGAGCCCGCTCCCACTGTACTACCCTTCCCGATAGTTCTACCAGGTAAAATCGTTACACCACCACCAATCCAACAATCCTCTTGAATGATGATTTTCCTTCCCAAATTTGGCCCTCGGGATCCAAGTCTTCTCTTCGGATCAATGTGTAGCGTGGCGGTATAGAGGTTGACATTTGGTCCAATATTGCAACGATCACCAATCTTAACTTCGCAAGTATCAAGAATTGTGCAGTTCTTTCCAATAGCGACATCTTGTCCAATGCTAATATTGTATCCATAATCGCAAGTAAATGGAGCTTCGACAACCACATTATCGCCTACTTTACCAACAGGAGTGACAGGCGTAGCTTGGGTGGGAGAAATGACATGATCGCGTGGTTGAAGGATGTCACGGAATTGACGAGCTCGTTCTTCGGGTGATACACCATTATTAGGATTTGTGCTATTGTTGAAACGCCAGCAAGCTGTATTGCAACGTTCACGCTCAAGAACTAGTTCTTTATCGAATGGGAAGTAATGACGGCCAGCTAACATTTCTTCCTTTTGAGTTCTTTGTCGACTTGCAGGATGAGAAAGTGCTAGTTGTGCGGCAACTTGGGCGCTGCTATGGGGACTATCGGGGTGAATCTGATGATTGAGTAGATTTGGAAGAGCCGAAGTAGGCTCACGAGCAGAATGCGGCGTTCCAGTATCCGGCTCTGTTCTTGGCTCTTGCCTGGAAAGATCATGGAGGGGCCCAACGCGCGGATACTCACTTTTGTAACGATCTGGATGGGCACTGTTTGCACTCACAGGAGTTGGCGTCTGTTGGATTCCATAACCTGATGCAGACATTCGATTATTCTCCGGGCTTGTGATGGAAGCACTAGGTAAAGTAGTTGCGCTTGCTTGATCATCTGCATCAGTGATAGCTCTGCTGTGAGGATCTACACGTAAGCTTTGGCCGCGATATCCAGGTAATGGTTCCCTTCGAGTTGGAATTCCAGGTTGGTTTCCATATGGTGATGGCTGCGTGTATGAAGAGGGGCTCTCGTATTCGGTTTTGGATTGTAATGGAACTGGAGTTTGTTTCATTTCGACCTTTGGATAGGAACCTCGTTGTTGATATCCAGAGCAGACAAACCCACCACGGAGACAATTGTTACCTATGTCAGATGTCAGTACAATTCGATTAAATATTGTTGGATTAATTTACATTCTGGCCTGGATTCATCGCACTTCTTCTTTCGTCTTCTGCATGTCATGCAGCCTGTCTTGGTTCTATTACTGAAATTTCTTTTCCGTTTCTTGAGATCCGATTGTGCAGATAACTCCCGTCTCTCTTGGCTGTATGCAGATTGCGGATCAGCGTATCGATTATCATCACCAGAAAGTGTACGACGATCGTACTCATGTTGCTGCGCATCCAGATTTTGAGATGCTCTTTGTAATACCTCTCCAATGTGCTCATCGGAAGCCACTTGAGGATGCTGAGGGTAATGACGACTATGCCATAAGTCATTTGAAGGCGTATCTCGAGCAGAATCGGTTGCTGACATGAATTGTCTGTACTGTGAATCTGCGCTATACGTCTCTCTGGAATCTGGATGAGGTTGGGATTTTGCTCGAACACTTCCATCATCTCTGATTCCATCAGACTCGGTAGTCGCCGTGGTTGGTGTCGCTTTTGTTGAATTTGGTAGGGCGTGGCTGTGGTATGAATTTGCGGATGATGAACCTTGATCCATTGAACCAGATCTTTTGCGTTTGTGAGAATTCTCGTCGGAATAACGATTTGAATTCTGGCTAGTATTCATTTGGCGATCAGGTAATTGAGTTCGTTCTCCACTTTTCGAAGAAGACCAGTCTTGATCCTGAGTTGTTGTGATGGTCAATTTCTCATGACCTGGAGGTGAAATTCTAGGTTGTCCATTTGGCCTCTCGTCGGAACCCCTCCTAGCAACACCGTTCCCATTTACTCCAGTGCTAGTAACGTTTCCATTTCCATTGGTCGTAGGCGAAGTTTCATTCTGATTTCTACCATTCACTGCTGTAAATCTCGCCGTCGGTGATTCCGCGTGTTTATCTGTACCTTCTGGAGTGGCCATTTCAACTATATTTTGAGCAATCTTTAGTCCTTTTTCACTGCCCGAGTTAACCACCAAAATTTCTCGAGCCAAATTCACAAGCTCCTGAATTTCCAGGATTTTTTCTGTATTCATGGTGTTAGGCGCCATCCTTTAAGTTGATTTACCCTATTGCGACAATGAAGGTTTTAGAAATAAAAGAAAAAATATCTCTTCGGCGGTTAAACGTACAGTATTTATTAAAGTGTTTGATAATGGGAATGAATGTTCCAATGTTCCAATGTGATGAGCTTTCGTGAATAAAATTCGGATGAAGATCACGTTTCTTCCTAAAATAGCAGACGCGCGCTTTCCAAATCAAATGGGAAATATCGAAAGGTCGATTGATCCAGTTACCCTTCCATTCGTTGGTTTCCTGCTTCTTCTTTTTTGAATAAACTATGTTTAAGCACAAATCCCAGGATTGGAATCGTTGAGCTACTTGTTGTCGAAAAATCACTTTTCAGCAAGACCAGACTCGTGACCTTATCAACGTCGTTCCCCTTGGCCGAGCTGAGATCGATCCGTTGAGAAATGTGGAGACCAGATGATGTGTAAAGACCAAACACCACGAAATCTTTAGATTGATGATGATTGCGATGGTTATTTTGAGAATCCTTCAAAGTCTCGTCGAAATTAAATTATTTTGGGTGTGGTGCCCAGTATATGATATCGACGGGAGTCGGACAGTTTGGATTCGTGATATACTTTCAGGATTCGGAAAGGCCGATTAAATGATTACAATGAATTATTCTTGACGGAAGGATGTGTTGCCCTCCCCGCCTGATAAGATTGTCGCCCAAAGTCAAGTCGGGTCAAATTAGTAGTAAATTCAATCAATTGGTGTGCAAATGACTGGAGTAGGTAATGCTATCTCTGTTTTTCAACCAAGGAAATGCAGAAACCACTCGACTTCATTCACGTGTACTTTGAAGTGATTTTCCTTTTTCGTCTGTCGATGAGATGTAGTTTCCAATGAATGAGAGATTGGTCCAGCCGAATCGTATGTGATTATAATGATGAGGGTGATGATGATGGTGATGGTGATGGTGATGATGATTGATTGATTGCCGATTGATGTCTTTGCCTCATGGATGATGGATTGTGTTCCTTGAGCTTGATTGAGATGAGAATTGGGAGGTAACACAAAATGATTGTAGAGATGGTTGTCCGTCGGTAAAGGTGTAATTGATACTTCGCCTTCTACCTTTCACAGCACAATATCGGAGATGATGAGACGATAGTTTGTATAATGTGGTATGTTCGTCTGGTCTGGTATGGTTTGGTCTGGTCTGGTCTGGTCTGGTCTGGTAAGATTTGATTTGAATGTGTATGTATGTATGTATGAATGTATGTATGTATGTCGTCAATGAAAATCGTCAAGTTCCTTAAAATAGAAAAATTGAATCGAAAATAGACTTTTTTCGATGTAAATGGCAATGGGCGGGATGATTTTATGGGAATCGATGACAAAAAACGTTTCGTCTTTTCTCAAGTCCTTCTTTATTTTTTTGGATGAATCTCTTTGACCCAGTGGAATGGTAACGAAGGGACGCAAAGAATCGAAAAAAGTTCTGGCTGTTGGGGTAGTGGGAATATATTGAGCAGCGTCTGTTCTGTACTACAAATCGTCATGGGTTAATTAAAGTGGGCATTTTTAATTGTCTAGTGTCTCTTCTTTCTACCATGTTCCGCGTTTAGCTCGGTAAGATGTAAATCCTCGGCGGTTGGAGATTCAGCTTGGGTGCATGAGTGGTGAATGGTGAATGGTGGATGGTGGATGCGAATCGAATGAGAAGGAGAATGTGAAATATAAGTGGGAAAGAGATAAAAGAAAAGAGAAGAAAAGAAAAGAGAAGAAAAGAAAAGAAAGAAAGGAAAGGAAAGGTGGAAGGGAGGGGACAGAAAGTACGATTATATATGAAGTCGAGTGTGTGTTTGGAGTGAAATTTCTCAAAGGTATGAATGAGATATGAGATATGAGAGTAGTGAGTAGTGAGTAGTGAGTTGTGAGTTGTGAGTCGGGAGTACCTAGGTATATCTTGGAGATGATGGTCAGAGGCAATACTTGTAGATATTACCTGAATTGCTGTAGAAGGAAGATGTTACCAATTGAAATCCAGATGATCTCTATGTACCTACCTAGTACATCGATAAGTACCTGCATTTCAATACAGTACTTCTAATCAATACCGTCAGAAATCGATTGAAGAACATACATCCATTGATTTGATTCATAAATACTTGCCTCGGCCCCAAAGATGACCCAAGTTGAGATTTTGATTGATATGGATGTGGATGTGAATGTTGTGAATTCGAGCCTCATTCGCCGCCGTTAAACACCAAACAATCTCTTTGTTGTCATCAATTCCATTAAATTGTCACCGTTCGGGCGCCAGCACTTTTTGGTCTCATGCAGGATGATTGTTTGTATCTATTGATTCGAATTCGAGATATCATTTTGTACTTCTCACCCATAATTTCAAACACTTATATATTAGTCCTCTAGACTACGAATATTATTGCATTGCATTCAAACATCCTACACACCCAACACAATCTACACGGAAAGTTTGGAAAAGTTGCTCGTTGCGACTTGGAAAGTTGACAAGGAGGTAGGTAGGCAGTGCTATCATCAAGATTATCCAATAATCACATTGAATGAAGGAGAGATCTTTCCGAAACCACCGACTTGAAAGTTTGGGTATATTTATTAGCCTTCTTAACAAAATGATCCAAGGACTACAGTACATACCTAATATCCGCTGGCACGTCGATGCATCATGGTTGGGGTGATTCGGAAAGATGGAGAGTTCTTCCCCCCCTCCAATTGATCCAATGACGAATCGTATGTCGGGTTACCTAGTCCTCTTGCCCAAGACCAGGACCAAATGCTCAATATTGGAGATGGTAAGGCTCAACAAGCTCCATGATTGATTAAAAGTTTCAAAGTTTAAAAGATTAAAAGATTACAAACAAAGTAAATGATGATACAAGAACTAGGACCATTTTGGGCCATTTACTTTGTATCGAGTGAGCTGAGCGGCTGCTCGCTTTTGCGCGACGATAAAACCCTGGTGCTGTACTTCCTATTGGCTGCGTCTCAATCATCCTACTTCGGCGTCTATCTCGATTAGGCAAGGTTGTATTAATTTCGATGATGCACAAACCCAGTTTGGCAACTGTTCAATGATATTACACAATAAACACACACACTACCTAGTAGGTAGGTAAACTTTCAACACATTCCATTTCCTAATAAAGTAAAATCTCGTGCAGGCGCAGGATAGCTAATAAGTATACGTACGTACTTATATACCTAGGTACCTACCTCCCTATATACATACCTACCTACCTACCTATCGACCTACCAACCTACTTAGGTGTGATGTTCATAGTATATCACGTTGAACCTTGAAAACAGCTTTAAACCCCATCAAATTCATTCATCAATTTATTGTCATCCAAGAACCCCAAGAGGAACAAATTATCGAGGCTGTGTCATGATACATTCGCGTCACGTTGCGTTTTCATCTGTAACGCAGCGACGCAACATTTCTCCCTCCTTTTCATTGGCAATTCTGGTTCATCTGCTTCATATCCAAGTAATCCTTTAGCGCGTTCGCCAACATGAGACTTTCTCAAGCCTTAATGGTCGGCCGGCCAAAGAATCAGCCTGACAGGACTCACGGTACTTGATGATAGGATTTTACATTGACCCCCAAAAGAGACCCAAGGAAAAACTAAAAGAACTCAAATCAATCACGTTTCTTTACTCGACTTGCTTAGCTGGGACTATTCTGCCGCATTGTTCAAACCTTGTCACCAAAGTCACCAGAAATGTCATTCATTCACCCAAGCCGGGAACGCGCATAAAATCATCTTTCGACGCACAGCACAATATAAAAAAACGGGGGTGAGATGATCCGGATGGATTACACGAAAGAGACAAGACTGATATGATATGTAGGTATGGATGTGCCAATTCGTCGGCACGATTTGATGACTTGCTGACTTTCCCACTCTTACAAGATGATCGGGGCATATCTTCCCCTCTTTCCCCCCTGAACTTTGTCGCCCGTACATAGTCCCCAGTCCATCGACGCGTCGACTGCGTCTGTATGAAACAAAGGTCCGAAGGGATCATTAACAAGGATGATCGTACAGGAATAAATTGTCAGGATCATCAAGGTCCGTCCGGCGTACCAGGATTAATTGAACTCGACTCTTTCTTCACACCTGCTACTGTAGTGAAAATGGTGGCCTTAAACAATTCGATAGAGGTCGACCCAAAGTGGGAGTATTCAGGATACGATACAGTCGGGTATGTGAAGGAATATAGATAGCTTCCAAGAATATCACGTTCCGTTCCTTAGAATGTCACAATAATTTGGTAATTCTTCGGTGGCACAAGAGGCACAGAACTTTAAAAAGAGTCTGGAATCTACAATGAGATTGGACCAAGTTCAAAACCAATTGAATTGATCAGGCAGAGTTGACCCGCTTGAAGCGTTAACATGGACATCATTTCAGGTTACGTTGCCGAGCGTGCGTCTATACGAAGTAACTTTCATTTGCTTGAAGCGCTGAATAGATCCTGGGTGAGAACTTAGAAGGTCTCAGAAACGGCCACACTAAAGTCGATCACAGATAGCGTGCATCAATATCATGTCGTATGTACCTTGTTCCATGGCTTCATTTCTTCAACAAGAAGGGCGAGAAAGGTGGCCGCGGCAACCAAGATATACTTTTCCATGTCAGGTGTTCGACAAAAAGAGTCTTAAGGTTATGTACTTCTACTCCTTATCAAATGCTGGATCCATGGTCTTGTTTCCGACTCTAATCATGAATTAAGAAGAAATCACGCCTCGTACCAAGGAATCCAAGGAAATCAAGGAAAGCCTTATCACTGCCGGTAGATACCGATCACATACTACTGTAACCTCTTCACTGTTGGCTTTCCAACGTTGCTCGCTCAATCTGGAGTAAAACTTTCGCCAAATTGAGAAAGGTCACATCATTGTCAAATTATTGCTTCGTATTGACTAGCGAATATTTACTTTGGCCCGCATGATTCCGGATATCACTATACACCAAACACAATCAAAAGAGTATTAGACGCGAACTCGACGAGATTATCAATTTGTGCGCCTTTCGATTTTGATGATACATACCCGACCGTAAAGTACATCCATCAACTGGGGTTCACCGCTGCCAGGTGGATAGAGCCTCAGAAACTTCCAGGTACACGCTTAGTCCACAAGCCACAGGCAGTTGATGATTCACATCTAGGGATTGCTTAAGGCGGCCTTCTTGACCGATGATCGTGATTCAGACCATATCTCGAAATTAAACAAGAATGCATTTGAGGCTTGAAGATTGCTTACTATCCTTGTTATCCCGAATAATGGAGATGAAAATAGTCTCACATGACGAGCCCATTGCTTGAACGCTGTGAAAATCCTTCGGGCTGATACATATTCCAATCAGTCACACCTTGTTTGTTCCTTCCCCAGACAAATTATAATTCTTCAGCACTTACCGATACTTGTGATGTATGACCCCTATCACAATAAAGTGAGATCTTCAAATGATTGTCATCTGCGCGCCCAATATCAAAAACACGAAGCGGTATTCATATTCATGTTCCCCGTCTGGAGAAGTATTCTCACTGTCGGGACTCAAGTTGGATTCTGATCCTGGAATTCATAATTGTTAGAGGACATCGATCTTGGCCAGAAAAAACGGAGGCACTTCCGTTACCATTTCGATCCCTCTTCCGACTGAACAAATGGATACGGTAACCTGCATATTCTGTGCACCAGATACCTTCTCCAATTCAGTAATACAGCAGTACAAACCCGCGACCCAGTTCCGTAGCCCTGGAAATCTTCGCACCTGCTTCGATGTTATTGTTGCATAACGGCCTACCCTTTCCATTCCATTTTCCCACTCTCATTCGCAACTTCACTTCCTTTTGGCATAAGTGTATGTTGGACGGAAAAAGTGTTGTGGAACCACGCTACCCGTTCGCCCTTGATAATTCCTCAAAAACTTTCCCTTCTTTGCATGGCGATACGAGTCCAAGTGGTACACATGTATAAATTGATGCCGATGGAATGGTAAATGGATACATGAGGCGTTTTCCAGTGACCATTATTTTGGTGTTGAGGGATCTTCTCTATGGACATCCGGTCATAATTTTCCTCTTACCGTGGGTGGATACCGGTGTCTCATTGTTGTTTCCGTGTCGCATGTTGTCGAAATATAATGAACGGTGTATCATTATATGCGGAGCTTACCGTGGCTTGCCGGGAAGTCAAAAAAGCCTATCATCCCATCTATTTTCCAGGTCATGGATATAATGTTCGGTCAGCAGCACATATTTGGTCGGAGATGAAATCTCAAGGGCATCTCAGGATCAGTATGTTTCCTTACTATTGAATTCTTCTCGTAGGCACTGATTCAATATCCCGTGCGTTTCATTGAAATGCCAAGTTGTAAGCCCCTGGATCATTCGCGTACGCGCGAGTGTAGGGATGGATGGACACACACCTTACGTTTGGAGGGCAAGGGAGAATTAATTTATCAGAATCAGTTGAAAGGATAGAAAATTTGGAAATGTTTCAAAAGCTGGACTCAGTAAAAGATAGAGGTTGCTGGTGAGATGTGTGGTCATTGTCTGCATTTTGTCAACGAATAATTGTATCAATGCTTACATCATGTTGCTGGCAATCGTCGTTCATCAGGAACAAAACACATATGAAATGTCACCATATATTTCATCCTTATAACCACCTACACTTTCTCTTGTCTGTACTCTTTCCCACTATTCCATGAGCATCAATATTGTCATCTCCCAAAGCACTGAACAGTAACCTAGAACCCTTTCTTAATGTATTATACTCAAACCCTCATCGATAGAACCATACCTCCTCATGTACCTCTCTGTGGAATCGCGATTATTGAAATGCTGGCTCTCAGTCGTAACGTACTCATGGGATACATCAGCACTCGAGCTCTAGATCCAGGCAGGACGGTGATATATGTGATGCTCAGTCTCAACATCACAGCACTAGAAGCACTCCAAATCCCACACCAAAATACACATATGAATGGCGAGTGAAATATCTTGCTTGGAGATAGATCTTTCTATTTGACATTCTCCTTCTTCACTGAAACAACGTATCATTTACCCTCGTACCTACCGACCTTTGGATATATCCTTCCCAAAACAGAGAGACGAGATATATAAGTATGGGAATGATAGTTACTGATATTCCAGCATCCTCTCTGGACCACACCAAGTTAACTCACGATATTAAGAGAAAGTGATTATGATTTTGAACCATGAAGGGATGAGACGGGTGCTGTTGATAATTGATCTCTGAATTGTCGAACTGTGTACCTTGGTTTATCTTCTGGTTTCAATACGGGCATGTGTGAATCGGATTCGTTTACTTATCATTGAATTACGTGTAGTTTCAACGACTATGTAGATTGTGTCGAATAGGAGGAATTGATATATGGGAAAAAGTACTCTCAATGTTAGGAAGTGATATATCTGATTATTATTCAATGTCGTGCGATGAATGTATAGAGTGAACGTCCAATGTCCGCAATTGAGCCAGTACATGAAAGTTTGATATCAGAACCAAAAGTCCTCTATTTTACCTAGAGTAATGTTCTAGACACAGTCCGCTCCACTCAATTCTTTCACCTTCCTCTCTAATACCCCTCTCTCCTGCTCCAACCACTCCCCTCGACTAAATTCGGCTTTCGATATCCACTCCAAATAGCTGCATTAGGAACCAATTCAAACCCACCAATATTTGCTCCTTCACTATCCAGAGACCAGAGAGTTAATGCTACTGTATTACTGCCCTGATGATTAAGGATTCCTTCAGGAATCGGGAAGCGTGTTTGCGGGCCTAGGTTATTTACTATAGGTGGGGGTTAGAATGATGACACGAAAGGCGGGGAAAAGAGATGCGGAAACGAAAAGTGGGAGGAGATGATAAATATGAGAGGAAACAGGGAAATATCAGTAAGAAGCATACCATATTTTCCGAATTGCCACCCATTGACGAAAAGCTGAGCTCTATAATTACCAGCCGTGCCCGTTTGATTAAAAACGAATCCAAGTGGTACATCCCACTCTTCTGGAACACTCAATTCAAACCTCGTGGTAAAGAACCCCACTCCAGCGCTGTCGATTCCGTCGCTGACGGGATTCCTTACTTCCCACGCATCACTTGGCGGATTTGGTAGATGGTATCCTTGTCTCTCTGCGAACATCGCTCCTTCATTTCGAGGCCCTCGTGTTTTATCGATGAATTGTTCTCCGCCTAAATTTCCAGTCATCTTCCAGGTAACTTCGGTTTGAGGATGTGAAGAGAGAGAGTAATCGAGTAATCCACGTGGAAATTTAATAGCGTCAGTTCCCGGCGCTTCTTCATCTTGACCCATGTGATCTATTAATACTGTGAAGACATAAGGACTGCTAGACTTCAGGGAAGGAAGTGAGAATGTTTGAGCGTATGTTTGATTCCCACCACTGCCGACCCAAGAGCCAAGAAATGTAGAGTTGAGCCAGACAGAATGAGCAAAACCGGCGCCACCCGTTGTGTTGATAAAAAATGTGGTTTCATTGCCGGTGGAGAGAAAATGACCGCGATAGATGAGGGAAGCAGTGTGATAACCATAGTCGCTGGCGTACATTGACGTAGGAGTTGTGAGATTCAAGGTGTTGTTTGTAGTTATATGGTCTAATGGTGTCCAGAGAGAATCATCGTAGTGATGTTGTAGTTCGGGGAGGGAATCAATGTAGTGCCATTGTTGGGTTGAGAAATTAGGAAGACTAATGGATGGAGGGGAATATGATATGTGAGCTTGGAGATTTCCGTTCTTTGCCTTTCCGCTTTGGAGTAGCTTGCCATTGAGAAAAAGTGAATTCACTTCAGTAGGTGTGGAGATGACTTCAAAGTTAGTCGTCGCATTGATGTCCCCCGTAAGTTTAAGTTGTTTGCCTTCAATACTAGCTGTTCGTAAGAGGTGGCCACCATTGACGATAATGGATGATTTCGATGGAGATGTATGGTTACCGATTGGTGCCGGTGCTTCCAGCTCTAAAGACCAATAATTATATGCTTCATTTCGCCACAATAGATAGACCCTTAACTTTCCGAATTGGACGACTCGTCTCTCTTGATTTGCAGTCCACTGAAGTACCCAAGCCCCACCAAGTTTCCGAACATCAACCCCATGTCCTTCTATAACTTCAGGGACACCAAGAGAGATTGGAAAAGCAGCTTCGCCATTATCTCTATCTCCACCATAAAGAATCAGAACTCTTCCATCATTGCGATTCTTGGCCCATGAGAAAACCTCGGCTGACGAATAAATCATGTTTATTCCTCCTATATCATAATCTGTGACGTGTATCTTAGAATCTCGACCATTCATGATTAATGAACCACCAAGCTGAGGTATTGTAATATTACCATGAGATGTAGTAACTGTAAACTTATACAACGTCCTTGAGAGGGACGTGAAATCTGCATGCCGGACCACGTAAAAATTGGTTCTAGTGCCCTTTGTGCCTTTATTGATAGCGCCAAACAATGGGGTTACGGCAATTTCAGCCGGAACACCAAAAGTACCATTTTCACCATGTCCAGCCTTGGCTGTCAAGTAAGCAGCAGACGCTTTCAGGAAGTTTGCTTCCAGTTTCATTTCACTGTACTTTTCGCGCCAGACCTGACGATCTTCGGTAATTGATGCTCCGTAATCATAGGAGGTGTATCCCCCATGGTACCCAAGATTTCCCCAGTTGGTACCACCGTATATCTTTCAAAATTTGGTCAATAAAAGCGGAGAGCTCAATCAGAAGCTATGGATCTTACCATGTAGACATTGAATATTGCAACTCCAAAGCTGTAAGTATTCTTGAATTGCACCTTGATCGCATCATTGTTGGTGAGAATTGCGCATCGGTCTTCTCCAACGCCACCCCTGAATTATATATTAGCGGTCAATAGGTAGAGTTCGTTTGCAGAACCTACCATCCATCTCCACCTCCACCCTGGAATTCACCGATTGTAAAAGGTGTCGATGGACTATAATTCGCATGGCTGAGCTCCCAAGTCTTCGGAAATCTGTAAGTTGGCCAAATATATGGATCGCCACAATCATAACGCATAGGATAAGCATCAATCCCATAAAGATCTACCTCTCCTAGCCCACTTCCTGGTGCAAAATTCCCAATATTCAGATTATCATTCACAACAAAAGGAACCACAATACCCGCATCCAGAAGCTGCCGTTCCACAAATGCCATATAATCTTTATTCATTTGACTGGGAAAGTTAGTAACACCAGGCCATGACGCGAATTCATTCTCAGGCTGGACCATGATAACCGGGCCGCCATTTGTGATTTGTGCTTTGGCAAGAATTTTGCCAATCGTAGAAGCATATTTTTGAGTGGCATCAAGATAATCCTGATCAGTGGATCTTATGACTCCTTTGATTCTCAGTACCCAACCTGGTATTCCTCCAGCTGCTGTTTCTGCATTGATGTATGGACCAGGACGAGCAATCAAGTAAATTCCGGCTTGCGTGGCAGCATCGAAAAACTCATCAAGGCTGAACACTCCATCTGTTACTACTTGCCCAGGGTTGCCTTCAAGTAATCCCCAGTATGCATAGAACGATACGCCAGTGAAGCCCATGGCTTTGATTTTTTGAAAAACATCGAGCCATAATCCTGGAGATGGAATACGGAATGGATGGACTTCACCGGAATATAGCATAATACGTTCACCACGAACGAGAACCGAGTGTTCATCCCAAGACACCTATAAGTATCCTATGTTAAAAGCCTTACTTTGGAATTTGCACTGCAGACTACTGACCAAATCTTGTAGAACTTCTCTTTTGTGCACCTTGATACGGACATTTTGAATGCTTCCGATTGTTAAAGCAGATATACCTTGTATCCACCACACAGAAACAAGAAATAAATTAAAGTATATCAACATAATGAAATATTGGTGGTGTGTACTTCGAATAACCACGTAACAAATATACAAATAACGAAACGTTCCCACAGAGTAGCACCATTGTATCCTTATACTTGGCTCATTGAGTTTACATTACTTGTTCATTGAAGACGTAATTCCGCAGAATTCCCCAATAGATGATGGGTGAATTTTTTTTCCAGCTATGGAGGCAGAGAGTAGAGTGGGACGGATGTATAGCCTGAATGCGTACTCCGCACCGGCAATGGCATTCACGTATGATCTGCGAACTCTATGAAGTATAACGATGGATATATCCTTCCGACCCAAAAACAGAGACAGTGATACCTTAGATGAAGATAAGTGGTTTGGATATGGCGATAGTTGCAAGTATTTTCAAAATGTGGTGTTGCAAAATCTAATCATGAAGTTGTGAATGGGGAGGAAGTCTGTTCGTAGGAGAAAAACAGGCCGGAATTGACCACTGGTAAAGCCCTTCAGCAATCCAATTGTTCCATTCCAATTCAAAGAATTAGATATATAAATGATTTTTATAATTGAAGATAATTTAAGGATTTATTTAATGTTATCGATTGGTTTATTATCGAGTTTATTAGGGTAATAAATTTTGGCCTCAGTTCTCTCCTCAATGAGACAACAACCACTCAGTGTTTACCCGAATATATGCCGGAAGAAACAGGCATAAACCTATATGCACCAATGAACTGATTTCTTACGAGGCTTATTAGCTTTCTACCTAGTTCCACTAGAACTCTGCTCCACTACAAAGGAAAGAATGACACAAATAATTGAGTCAACGGAGCACAAATTATGATAGTAATATAATTTGTTCCACCGCGGCTCTATACATCAAAACAGATAGTTTGGTGTTGTGGTTTAGTGGTATAATTCTTGCTTAGGGATATATCAGTCTTTAATGATTGATTCTCCATGTAAGAGGTCCCCGGTTCAATCCCGGGCAACGCCCCTTCAAAATAATTGTTTTGCCGTTTTCTTTTGTCATTTTCTTTTGTCATCTCGGTTCTCCTTTAATAGGGGAGAGAGACAGTAGTTCATTTGCACGCAGATAGGCAGTGGATAGATACATACAGGAAGACACAGTTAGCAACTGACTACTACTAATAACACAAGACCAATAGTAATTAGCATATTTTCAATAGATATATTCCAGAACTTGACCAAATTTACTCAGTTTTGACACATGTCAAGATTCTTTTTGCTTTTTTCATGCAGCAGCAGTAATTTTAAAAGCAAGACAGACCTCCCGTTATAAACCCCTAAACTTTCTGACAAAAGCAAAATAATCCGCCATCATTCTCCGAGTTGACTCATCAAACCCCACGGGCATCAAACACACCCGGGTAGATCTTGAAATCTCCTACCCACTTATAATTCGAAAAAGTACCCAAAGCATCAGGGGCAGCTACCTCGATTGACTCCGTTGTCACCACCGCACCCGCCAGGGTACTAATATCAATCTCAGTGCCGCCTTGTTGAGCCTTCCACTCTAGATTAGCAGTCAAATAATTAATAATAGTATCTTCATTGAGATCTGGCAGGACACCTTCATCATGTTTTTTGATGAGAGCATCCGTGAGATGCACATTGCTCGAGGCGATAACATCATTGGGTGCCATGCTCTGTGTCCCAAGTGTAGCATGCATACCAACGTACGCGGGATCTTTGGCCCACGCATCAGGTTGGGCGGAGCTCTTGCCGAGAAATACTCCCACACTGTAAGTACCGTTGAGAGCTGTCCACGGTAAATCGATCTTCACTAGGTAGTCGCGTGGAAGTGAGGTTGTGGTGGCTGCTTGTCGTCTCTTGAAGCTGGTTGGGGGACTGCTATAAAGTGCAGCAATGTTTTGTTGGAGAGTAGTATTGTCGGGATGATTGATTATCTCAGGGTAGGAATAGCCAAGTCTTTCCACGTTGCGCACATCGGCGGAGGAGAAGAAGTTGCCACTCGTATCTCGATGGAATGGAGTCAAAGCTTTGTTGTATCAGTACGTGAATATTGTGATGAAATTATCTAGGGAGCTTACGAGAGTTTTGATCTTGAGTAGAACCCGCTTGAATGGTAAATGTGCCTGCTCTCTGTTGTGTTGGTTCAACATATGTACTGGGATATACAGCTTGCCAAAGAGCGATTAATCTGTCGATATTTGCATGGTGAAACCAGAAGATTGGATCGAATGCAGCGACTGGAACGACGGACCTATGTGATTTATTTCAGTTAGTATTACCACCGAAAATCTTTGCCCTCCCCCCAGTGCTCTACATAGAAAAGAAAATCGTAAGATGGCTAAAAGAATGAGGTATTCTAAGGAACAAACTAACATATGACCAGAATAGATGTAACCTCCGGTCAACGTATGAACAGTATCGTGAATCGATTCTATCGACTAATTAGTAACCAATTCCATACGAAATTCCATTATACATTGAACTTACCGACGTTGCCGAAGCCAGAGCTACCGGATCCTTTGTTGCTGAATCGGTTATATGGCTGCAGTTAAATATTAGTATTGATTAACTAAAGATGAATGGCCTCATGGTTTCAAAAATAGGTTTTCGGGCGAACTTACCTGCCAATTTGCAAAGAGAGTCATGATTTGTGTTCTGAAATTTGGTAAGTTGGCTTCAAATTGCTCTTCCGCGAGGTTGTTTTGACTTGTGGCGTCGGCCCTGTTTGATGTTGGCCAGCGAAGTGTGTTTTTCCATATGTTGAATGGAACAGAATTCTATTTGAATCAATAAAGTACCATTCCTGAGCGGGTTTTTACTTACTCGAAGATCGCTTGGCACTAAGGGATGAAAGCTGTAGGAGTACAATGGATTGGGCACTGTTGCCGTACTACCATTGGGATACGTGACAAAGGCGGTTGGGTTACTCAAGACACTGGGGAGAATGGGTCCATTGTTTGCAGGGTTGGCAGCCCAGTCCCAATATGGCATTCTGAGGGCCAAAGATGCCTGATGATATGCTTCTGAGTTGCTACCGGTGAATTGCTGCGCAATTTTGAGACCCCAGGCATGTATTTGTTGCTCGTGCAATGCAAGGTAGGGTCTATGCCAAGGACCGAAAAGATTGGATCCATGAGTACAATACCCACTGGTTCCAGCTCCTGCAGCTTGAACTCCATCCCAGGGCTTCAAGGGATAACCGTGAATACCTGAATATCATTAGCTTGAAGTTGATTCATCACTAGAGCAGTTTTAGCATAACTTACCTGCAATCTGGTAGAAAGACGACAATTCACTCTGATCGGTACCTTGATATGCTATCATAGCTAACAAAAATAAGTTCCATCGAGTAGAATCAGCGGCAAGTGATCGAATCTCAAGACGGGGCTGTAAACCACCATCTTGAACACCTGTGATAGCAAGCGTAGCTGCTCGAGACTCCAAATACTCAGGCTTAGATAGCGGGGAAGCTATGACAGAGCTGAGTAGTAATGAGAAGACCCCGAGTCTTCTGATGAGACTTGGTGCCATCTTGAGCTTCTAATGACGTGTATATTGTGTTACTAGTTGTGTTACTAGAAGTTGTAGTCTCTAACAATATGCTAGAGTCTGAGGAAAAGGTCTGGTAATGAAGATGAATGCAGAGGAGAGTTGACTAGGAAGATTTTGAGCTCAAGATACTCTTATATATTGTTAAATTACGGATCAATAAGCAAATTATTGCAGGAGCAAAAGCACGAAGTATTCACCAATCATCTCCTGTTGTGTACAGAAGATCCTCGCAATGCCTCTACTTTACCTCAATAAACACATCTCGCCGTGGACTCAGCCTCGTATAGAGGTAAGACCTATGTGTATTAGCCTCTAAAAAGGGCGAGGATCAACTAATACCATCAAAGAGAGCAGAGTTAAACGTAACATCAAGGCAATGAACGCATGGAATGGCGGCTCCTTGGCCTAGAATCACTTCTATGCGCAGATTTTGACATTTGCGGTAATTTTGAGCAAGCCCTATGTGAATGACAATTTCAACGTGCAGCTTTACAGCTCTCGAGAAACTATTCTTGTAATGATTGTCTTGCACAATCCTGGCAACCATGCGGCTTCAACGCCGTAGCTTATACGATCACGACACCGCACGACACCGAGGTTGCACTAAACGTTCGATTATATTAATTGGCGCATGGTATACATCAGTGGAGTGACTAGCATAATATTGGCACAGCTGATGTCAGGAACGCTGTCAAAATGTGGTAGACGAGCCGTCTCCTCACTGGTATTTCATCCCATTTCTAGCATCTTTTGAGCTGAATGTGTAGAGGCATTCAACTTATGCATACTCGAGCTGCAATTTGAAGGATTCTCCATGATCAAGAACAAGGAATTCTGCAACATATCCGAAATGGAACGTTTCTCAATGTAATAGAATGGCACATTGAGTAAGAGTACCGAGGTTTAGGGAAGCAAGACCACCCGCATAAACGTTTTTTTTTGACAAATCGGATGTCATGCATGCTTCCCATCTCTTGGTTTCTGTAGAAATAGCAAATCAATCGGGTAAGACTGCGCCCATATATTAACCTTACCGGAACACAGGCCGAGAAGTCTGGGCATCAGGTATGTGAATCCTACATTAAACCTTTCCTATGAATGGAATACGATTTTCTCTTCTCCAGATGACCATTTTTCATGTCATACCGCCCCGAGATGTTGAAGCATACCATCATAATGCAACGAAAAGCAAGAAATGGGTGTCATAGATTATCTTTCCTATGCTCATTGTCAAATGTCACACCCGAAACCAGTTTCTTGGCGTTGATCGGAGAAAATTTGAAATATTACTCCGTTGTTGAACAACCAACATCTTTTTCCTTCACCCAATATTGACACCTCAAGTGAACGATCAATTATCTGGACTTCCGAATGTCTAGATTTCCTCTTTCTTTTCGTCAAAATACCCCTGGCACAAGGTATGATTTACATACAGTTCGTCGATCAAATCAAAACCTATAAAGTATCCTGGCTTGTTTCTCATAGTTGAGGATAAAGGGTTTTGTGGTATTCGAAATATCCAGATCGAATCAATGGACTGATATTGATTATTAATCGGTGTCAAAGTATGGATTTTGCATCGCTTCATGGTTCCTGAATTCTTGAGCTTGAATGAGTAGCCTTGGTGAAGAAACCTAAAGTCTGTCGGCGCTGAGTGATGGATCAAGGAATAGTTGATCTGATGTCCAGAATAAGAGAGAGAAACATACAGAGAAGATGATTTGGGACTCGATCGAAGAGCATCTATCAAACTATTCGTCTATTTTCTCCTCCGTGTGCCACACTTTACGGATACGATACGCATCTAATCAATAGATCATAGAAGCAACCTGTCGTGCAACTATCTGGGATTCAGGTATGCATAAAGCACCAAACAAGCATGTCTCAATGTTGTGCAACACCACCAACGACACAACACACCACCTATGCATAATGACCTCGTTCGCAGTATATGCAAAGGAATCATGCTAAGTTATGGGCATTGGATTGGAGGCTGTTGTAATTATGGCCATGCTGTCTGTCTCGGACTAGATACTGTTTATTTCTCTCGTTTTACCAAACTCCATTTCCAGGTAACAAGATACCAAGTACCAAGCTTGCAACAGGTATTCATTCACCAAGAAAATAGCGAATGCAAGCCAGCAGAGAAATCTACATTTCTAAAAAAATTGTTATTACACCAGTCACAAGATCAAGCATGGGATATAACAATCTTTAATTGAAGTTGTTGAGGCTGCTGATCTTATAAAACGAACAATGCGATAATTCATAATGCCAGTGATTATGATCTTCTCAGTCGTCTACGCTCAGACGGCAAGGTGATAAGTACGTCTCCATCACGGTTAAAGGGTAAGCATAAACAATCTGAGAAATAATGGATACATTTGTCAAACATTATATACAAATACTGCCTACAACTCTTGAAAATACAGTGTCTAGAATGAGAAATTCTTGCCAGAATTAAACCCAAATGATTTTTTGCGGTTTAAAAGCACCTGGTGGTTTTGGGTGATAGTCAGCGGGGTTCCCACTAGCATTTCCTCTTTGATTAGATTCGAACCTCATCCCACCATGCCTCCTTTTCCCGTGACGCGGCTCATTCCAATGTGTATGGCCCCAGATCCAAACGTCTCTCCAGTCCAAAAGAGGCATTGTAGTTTGAATCGAACTATGATCATAGCCATGTCCCTTGCAGCCATCAATAACATCACTACCATGGCTATCTCCACTACTGAAGTCACGAAGCTTCTTTGCGGTCTGTTCAGGAGGCGAAGTTCCGCTCTTGGATGGTGGCATGTGCGTTATAATAAGTATCCGCGTTTCAACCTCTTTGGGATCGTCTCTAATTTTCTTTGTTTCCTTCCTGATCCATTCGCAAGATGCGAAATGCCTTTCAGTTCTTTGCTTGTTGTTTTGATCGCGAGGCTCATGACCTCCGCCTCTCTGTTTTTCAGTCCACAATGTACAGCCTAATATCACAAGCTTGCCCCCCCTCCCTTGAATGGTATAGCGGTCGTTCTCCATGAACACCAATTTTCCTAATGTATCTGGATGCTTTGCAAAGCCTCTAAGCATCTTTATTGTCCCTTCCACTGTACAACTATTGGATGGCCAGAAGTCTCTATTTCCAGCTACGAGAAAAACTCGTTTAAGTTCTGGTTTGGCGCACATTCTAGCTAAAAATTTCCGATATTCAGTCTCACTTTGTGCTCCACCAGTATTCCCTATGTCGCCGGCGAGGATCAAATATTGAGCACGCGGCTGAAAGTCAAAATTTGTATAGCTCGTCTGTTCAAGATGTAAATCTGAAACGTAGTGAAATGAAAAATTCTGCCTGATAGTGGGAGGAAGAACGACGAGATCATTCGGCTGACCGAAAGCCCTCCGTACTTCAGCAGTAGTAGTAGCATCAGTGTAGGGATCGATACGACCATGTATTAAAAGTCCTATTTTATCTTCCGTCCCTCCACCCGATGTAGCCGGGGCCACTGGAGCAGATACCGTTGGCTGGGATGTTTGAGGAGGTCTAGGGGCGGCTGCGAACGGATTGATGGAGACCGGTGCAGTTGTAGTTTTGCGATCTGCTTGACTCGATGAACCCGCGATCAACCCAGATTTCATTTTACTGATATAATCTGCCACTGCTTTCTCATCCTGAATTGGAAAACGTCCTGTCGTAGGATTCCCAGATGTGGACCCGACTGGTGGGGAGTTCGGTGCTGCACTGGATGAGGTACGGAAAGACGCTAATAAACTTTCGATACCTGATGGCCTAGTAGTTGTGACGCCTGTCCCCGAAGTCGATGTTTTATTTTTGAGCGGAGCAGGCAAGCTTGTGTTACCAGGTGGCTTTATCTTTTGGTTCAACAACTTCTGGGCGTATTCTAGTGATTTGCGGGCCCTGTTAATTATAGCCTCTTGTCCTTCCTTGGTCGTTCTTTCGATCCTGTCTCTATCGAATTCTTCCTGAGAATACCCTGAAAAAGGTTTAGGATGGCGACCATAATGTTCCAACTTCATGTTTTCGAAAAACCAGTGAGGATGACCAGTATCTCCGGATAACTCATCTTTATGAGCTGGATCGCTCATAAATTGTTGAGAAAACTTTTCATGGAAAATGGGTAATTTTAATACTATGAACGATCTTAGTAGCTCATTAGCACTGATGCCGACATCGCTTTGCCTCTCACGGGCAAGTGCCTTTGCCCATTCAGTGTTCCCCGCCCTCCACGGTATCCAAAAGTCTATATTGGGCGATATCGAGGGCTGAGGTAGTCCACCGGGGTCTGGTTTTGTCGACCCTGAGGAAGTTATGCCTGAAGTCACAGGCGGGGCATGTGTAATCCCTACCCCCCATCCCGGACCGGAGCCTGAGGGAGCTGATGAAGCTGGCGGAGCTGGTGCTGCGGGTGGTGCAGGTGGTGCAGGTGGTAGAGCTGGTGGTGCGGGTGGTAGAGCTGGTGGCGCGGGTGGTAGAGCTGGCGGTGCGGGTGGTAGAGCTGGTGGTGCGGGTGTTATGCCTCCTCCAGCACCTGGACCTGGAGGAGCTGGAGGAGCTGGAGGATGACCCGACGGACCTCCAGGTGGCGGGTGCTGAGGCGGCTTATTCTTATCTGACCACAACGAAAGAGGCGTTGGTCTCAATCTCGAAAGAGGTTCCAATTGCCTCCTCCCAATCTCCCCATCACCCGTAAAAGCTTTTCCCCTTCCCCTATATCTTTGTGCAGTTTGACGATCACGATTGTAATCTAGCACAAATCCCTCATTGGTTTCATGTCTTTTAACTCTTTTGGGTCTACTTTGATTGACTATCTCTTGTCCTGCTTCTGGCAATTCATCTATCCTAACAGCGGGAGTGGGTTCCCAAGGACGTGTTTTGCGCTTGTCAGGATTGACTCTTTGGGGGAACATGGTGATGATATTGATTATGACGGTAAAGACGAAAAGTAGTATTGCACTAGTTCCGATGGCAGCGGCGAGAGTTCGGATTCCTCGTAAAATGTCGAGTTCAGTTGGCATTTATATGATATTGATGGGTTGAGTCGACATACTTTGGCGATGGGTTTCAAACAAGGAATAACATTTTATTATTTGGAGCTCTTTATGAATTCTTTTCTTTTTGATTTTGACGAGTTTTGCCGGAACAGGTGTAGATGTTCTTTATTGAATGTAATTCAAAAGAACTGTGATGGATTGGGATGAGATGGTTGCTATATTCTTTGTCTGAGTAGACAAGCAATTGACACGAAAGAATCGTATCTCCATACCCTATACATTTCTCCAGCCTATATTCTCTCTCCCTGGCCATCTCCACAATCTAAAAATTACACTACGACAAACTTACCGCACAACAAAGAAATATAGCTTGACATGCCTATCACCGATTAAGCGTCTCGCTAACACATCCACCAACTCCTTCTATGATCCTGTAGCGAAATCTCCCTCTTACCTTCCTAGACTTTCTTAATCTAACTATAAATAAATGTAATATCTAGAGGAAATAAGATATTGGATTTAGAAGTATGGGTGAGACGACAGGAGGGAGGTCGAGGAAATCCTCCGTGATGTTGTGAAGTTTTGTTGTATATATTTATATATATAACTAGTGCGAAAATGATAGTATAGCGAGTTTGATAGTGACATGCCGTTGTTGTGATAATATAACACAATCATTGATAGGTATAGAGAAAGCAGATATGAATAATAAAAATAGTATATCTCCAAGTCCAGCGAACGACAACAAGAAATCCTTTTCCACTCACTCCAACTGCGTTGAAGTTGACCAAGTTTGCATAGACATTTCTTTCGCATGATTGAAAATACTATAGCAGAATTTTGTCATTCTCGTCTTACAATGATGAAGCTTTCAAATTTGCGAAATTCTCATCGACGCCTATTCCATTCAACTTCTCCCATGGCCACACAATCCTTGTTCATGCGATCAAACTGGGTAATGTTGATCGAAACCGCTATGTAATTGAGACTTCTTTGCCGAGGGTAAGTTATAATCAGTAAATGCATTTAGATTGGAGTCTGATAGGTAATAGAAGCATAACGTATCGCAGGTAGCCGCTAGATCCACAGTAGTACCAATCACACTAACCACCCACTTATACAGTCAGTCAGTCATATTTCCAGCATGAATACATGTGGTAATCATTCTATCCCAACCTCAATCCCAATCCCCATCCGTAACAATACCACCCCACGAAACCAAGTCACCACATCTTCTCTCGAATTTCTCGACTTCAGATCAGATCAAATCGGACAATATCTCAAAGTCCGAGTGGAGGAAAGGGCTGCGTCAGCGTCTAATTTACTATATCAACCTTGGAACTTACAGTGAACATCGGTACCGAGTGAAATTTACTATACGCAAGAAGAATGAAATAGAAGTATAAAATTGGACGTTTGCATGCGCAGCGAGTTCGGGGAGGTAAGAAGATGCAGACCTGGGGAGAGGTGCAGTGGACCACGTTCGCTCGAGGAATTTCAGCGTTCTCAGTACATGGTGATTTTTAGCGCAGAAAGGGGGATCCAGTACTCGTATATACATGCATAGATATATAAATAAGTATTTCCCTACTCGCGTACTTAGGGAGATGTTGTCTTTCGAATTTCGTTGTTTCCAGCCAAAAAGAAACGAATAGTGTGAGATAAAGCCAGCCAACTAAACAGTAAAACAAAATGCGGTCCTCAACTCTAACTAGGTAGGTATAGCGAGAATATCTGTAGCTCTCACACACGCTCAAACACCAGCTGAGAGCTGACCTATCACATCTCGTAATGTGGGGTGCGCTTTTGGAAAGATGACGGTTATGCCTGGAAAATGGTTAAGTCCTTCTGGTATGCTCCCCTCATCCCATAATACCCTAACCCGTCCCATCCCTCCCCCTCATCAGAAAAAACGAAACAACCCCCCCTCTCACACACCCCACAGACGTAACCACTCAACCCACCATCTACCGCACCACTCCCCTCCCCAACATCAACACCACCACCAACCCCCCAAAAACCTACATGCTCCTCATGCTCGACCTCTCAATCCCTCCTCCGATGTGACCACCCCCTCACAATACTCCACCCTCGTCTCCGGCCTCGCCCCCAACGCCACCACGCGCCTACACTGGTGGCAAGGAAACGACACCATCGCACCCCCCTCTTCCTCTCCATCTCTCTCTCCCTCTGCATCTCCCTCTCCGCAAAACACACTCCTTCTCAACACATCCGACAGTATCGCAGCCTAGACGGCGCGGCGCCCGCGCGACGCCACAAACCATACTTACGCATTCTATCTGTTCACGCAGCCGGAGAATTATTTTCCAGGCGAGGAAGCGGCAAATGGGACGTATTATGATAAGTCGACGAGCGCGAGATTTGATTTTTCGCTAACGGGGGTGGTGGAGAAGGTGGGGGAGCCGGTTGCGGCGAATTGGTTTGTGAGTAGTGCGTGAGGTGGTGGTAGGGGGGCGGGATGTGGGATGTGTGTGGAGGAGATGGTGTTTACCTAAATGAAAGTATTTGATTCCAAGATTACAATTTTCCATTTAATGCATGGCTCCTATTGTGAATAAAGATGAGATAGGTGAACATTATCTTTGAAAATACTTACCAGCTATGACAGTTCAACACGAACCAGCTTCTCTCTCGACCATGAAGAGCGAGCTCTCTGAATACTGCTTTTAGTCTGCAGGTTCATCACACTTTTTCAGGAGAAGTATTTATACCGAAAATCATTTTATATTTCATACTCAGGTATAGTGCTGCCCCTCAATTTCGTAATTTCATAACCCCCAAAACCCATAACGCAATAAGAAACTAATAATACACTTATTCGTATACACTCTACTTGCCCTATCTTTTTCAATCGCACACACTCCTCTTCATTCATTGATTGCCCTTCTGAGCATCCTCTGCATCACCCTTTGGCACGCTAACAACAACGGGCACAACCACACTATTAAGATTTCGAAGTGCCTACAAATCGTCACCATCAGCAACATACCCTTCACACCCAACCCATAATTGACCCAGAGAAAAAGATAAACTCACTTTAACGAAAAACCCCTCACTAGGCACATTCCCATTCCACGCATCCTGAACCTTTGTAATCTTCCCCTCTCCACCCTGTCCCTCCGTCCAAATACTCACCTTACTCTCAACAGTCTGTGCCATACCCCCCTTCAAAACATATTTTGTCTTCAAATCCATCTCGATTGGATTCCCCGCACTCGTGACCTCATGTCCTAGACGTTCTATATCGTTACAAACAGCTTTTAATCCAAACCACTGAGCAGAATATTGTTTGCGTCCTTCGGCATTGGTGATCTGATCGGCGAAGACAGCGGTGTCAGACCAAAGAGATAATTTTTGCTGGGAGGGAAGACCTGCGAAGAGCTTAGATAAGGTTAGTTTCATGGTTAGAGTACACTGAAGGGAAAGAAAAGAAAAGAAGGGAAAGGAGAAAAGTAAAAAGCAAAAGCCAGAAGCAGCAGAAAAAGAAGAAACTCATACATCCAAAACACTTCCCACAACCACCTTCTGTTTCTGGTTCAATTCCACCCCGGGAGCCGTATGAACATTCGTATTTTCAATTCCCAACTCACTGAAACCCTCCGTGCCAGCACTTCCAGCATTCGCATGCGCAGAGCCCGAAGTCGTGCTATACAATCTACTTCCCTTCCCCAACTCATTTGAGCCTCTACGGGCATCATCTGCACTGGAGATTCCCGAAGACATATTGGAAGATGTGTGTGTAGTATGAGAAATTGCTCTTGCTCTCGCTGTCGATGTATTGAAAGAAGAGGTAGCAAAGTACGAAATGGGTGTAGTAACTTTACTTCCAACAGTGATCTTTCTCGCAGAAGTAGATGTAGATGTTATCTTTTGTAGAGATCTGGCGAGTGAGGAACGCATTAAGTACTGGAGGGTGATGATGTGTTGAGTAGAGACGTTGATGAAGGAATAGAGAGAAACTATGAGATTGAGAATGAAATATGAAATGTTTATACCTGCCGTTTCTGTTTTATATGCATAAATCACGTGCTACTCAGTACCTACCTAGGTAGTATTTACAGCTCCAAATGATGATGTAAGGTAGTTAGGGAAAGTATTCTGAGGGGCAATTGCCTATCTAACCTTACCTATCCAGATGCTCGTAAATCCAAACGAGTCTTGACATCATTGATGTTCAAATCCGGAAGGGGTATGGTGAATGTTTTACCCCACATGATTTCTCCCAAGCTCCCGTCATTATCAACCTCCGTGATATCTGATCAAGGATCTATTCCAGATATTATCAAGTGAGTACTTGGGTATCACGATAGCTACACATCAGAAATGGAAGATGGAAGATAGAACGTGAAAATTGAAACGTATAAAAGATAACCAAAAAAAGTAAACAGCGTTTTAGTTTGAAAAATCAATTGTAATAATGCTATCATCTCTCTCTATCAATCATGGGTATTTTCCCCATGTATCATCAGTAACGTCTCAACTCCATTTTTGGTATTTGTATGCGTTGCATATTCGTGATTCATAATTATCCTTCCACTCGCAATAGTCCTCCCTTCGTCACCATAAAGACCTAACCTTTAATGCTTCCCTCAAGCTTGCACAAGGAAGCTACCTTACTTGCAAGATCATCAGCTTCACTTCTTGTGGCAGCTTCCGCATATACTCTCAAAGCATCTTCCGTGCCACTTGCTCTTGCGAAACTTCTACCATCCTTGAATTTTGCGACAAGTGCATCGATTTGTTGTTGGGTGCCTTGTGGCTCTACGAGCTTTCTCTCAGCATCGGTTGTCTTGAAAACGTTTCTGTCGGCAACTTCAACTCGGACAAGACGATTGGGTAGATCAATATAGGTGGAATCCCATTCCTTTGGTGTCCAAGACTTGTGGGCCAGGATTGTCTCAACCAGTAACATATCAGAGAGTGCATCTCCAACCGTTTGATTGATCAAATCGGTGAGAGCACGGAGAGTTTCCAAGGCGTTGGCCTGAGCAGGAGATTCTGGGGTCGTGCTAGCAAATACTTTCAAAGCTTGTTGGGAGAAGACTACAGTGCCGTGACCATTTGCTTCAAAGTAAACACCAACATCGAATTTTGTAGCAGCATGATGTAACCATTTGACACCAGTAGGAGTACAAACGACAGGAAGCTTCAACGTCTTCTCAACATACTTTGTACTAGCACCATTGGCGTAAGCAGTTTGTACAACACCGATTCTCAATTCATCGGCCAATCCAGCTTCTCTAGCAAGATCACCAATGAAGGAAGCTGCGAGTGTAGCAATTCTATCACCATCCAATAGACGGAAACCATGGTCAGAATCATTGAAATAATAAATGATTCTGTCAGCATCTCCATCTAATGAGCAGCATCGATCATTGTTTCCAGCTTTCGATGAAGGGGGAGCTCGTTGTTTGGTCTTGACATAATCGGCACCGCACTATGAAATTTAACCATTAGTCATTGAAAGCATCAATACAAGAATTACTAACCTCGTGGTTCAAGCTCTCTGCTTTCAAAACATCATCGTTGAGCACTTTGATGTCGAGAATTCCCTTTGGTAGATACTTGATCAACTCAGCCAATTTAGGACCTCCAACACCGTTGGCACAATCAACGGTGACTGAACCAGTAGCCTTCTTTCCCTTCATAGCTCTCTCAAAAGCCTTTGCCAACTTCTCATAGTATCCCACCTCACTAACATCTCCATAAGCTTGTGGTGTACCCTCGGTGTTCGTGCATCTAGTCAAATAATGCAATTGCGGTGTGGTAAGCAGCTTGTAATCCGTATAATCTGTTCCCGTCGCCTCGAGAGCATCGATAAGAGCCGCTACCAATTTTGGTCCTGAAGGTCTGGTATCTCTGGCATAAATGACTCTCGCAGGAGTTTCTGGGTTGATTTTCAAATCCTTCTCCAACTTGCGATAAACGTTCACCACATCCTCGTTCTTCGCATTGGCCAACTGTGTACTGTATGCCTCCCAACTATTCTCCAACATTTCTCCCATCGGATCAACTAACTTTACACCATTATCCTCAGGTGGGTTGTGCGACGCCGTAATCATAACTCCGATGGTTTGACCACCCAATTTGCGCGAGCGAAGGGCAGCGACGAGACCAACGCGAAAGACGACGGAATCGAGAAGGTTAGCCTTCATACGAAAGCCCGCGGTTCCATATTGGAAGACCCGATCGGCAGGTTTGGGGTGCTTGTTTGAAGCTTCGAGAATTTTGGAATCCATATTGTCTGACTTGATGAGCGAAAATAAAGACCGGTAACAGAGAGAAAGGCTGGGGGAGAGAGGAAGATTATAAGAGGATTGTAAGACCCCAATATAATTATCCAGTATAGGGTGCTCCAGAATGCGTGTTCCTGATCTTCTTTTCTTTTACCTTATAAGTATTCAACGTACCTTTGTTGAGATTTGTCTATGCGTTTCTATGCGTTGGACATAAAATTTGAGGGGCTGATATTATTAGGTAGGCAGGTAGGTATTTAATTTATGTTCTATTTAAAGATTCACCGATTTTGTTAGGAGCTGCATAATTTGCGCATAAAATGGCGCAAAGTGCCAGGTGGTGGTGACCTTCAGCTACTATGAAGATTATGCTGTGGTGCATATTACTAAGCAGGTTCCCAGATTATTTGAGCGACTGGTACGTGCAATTCTCAACTGTCAAAACCCTCACAAGAGGACTTGACCGAATATCTCGCAGGTAATGTATGGTTTTGGCTATCTGAATCCTCGCTCATTATTGAGTATCATAGTTGAATTCATTTGATCTGTTGTAATTATTTCTTTTATTTGTCTTGAAGCTATTACAATCCTCCATGTAAAATGTCCGGAAAACATCCGTCTCGCTATTTCGGATCATGCACCATCGCTCAGTTGCGAACATCCTGTGAAACTCCTGTACTATATGCAGTGACCGCCCAGATACTCCATCCATGCATGGATATGTGCAAAAGATACCCCTTTTATGATTGTCCATCCCACAAGAATTATCACCTCCACTCCGCTTCCTCGAATGAATTTGAAAGCTTGTGTTACAGTGAACACTCAACTATACAACTCATCCTCATCAATATCACCCATGCCCATTGCGTCGTCCTCATAGTAGTCATCTTCGCCATAACCATTACCGTTCACTTCACCTCTCCAATCGTCACCAGCCGGCTCATTTGTCTCATCATCAATCTCTTCGACGATCTCCTCCTCACCATCAACTATACTACCTGCAACTGAGCCAGGAGCCGTGGATGCATCTCTACTGGTAACTTTACTTCCTGTAGCGACACTACCAGGTCCAGACCTAGTCCCAACAGTCTTGAAAATATCTCTAATTGCTTCATAGTTGATCTTCTTACTCCAACTTCTTTCCTTCATTGCGTTGACAGTTGCTTCTGCTGGTGTACTAGCGACACTTGTTTGTCCTTCTCCAATTCTTGGCTTCTTCTTTCTCGCTCTAGTAATCTTTGGTGGACCCATAGCAGCCTTTCTCTTTTCGAAGTCCTTTTGTTGTTGTTTGCGAAGCCAATCTTTATTTGCATTGAGCCAAATTTGTTCTTTCTTGGCGACTTCTGCATCAGGCAATACACAGTTCATAACTTCATCATCATCGGCAAATTCATCCTCTCCAATGTGAGTATCCATGCTAACATACTTCTGAGGGTGGTTTGCTTCCGCGTAGAGAAGGTGGATATGTGCTTTCTTTTGGGCTATAGCAAAACTAATTGCATGCTCCTGCGTATGAGGATCAGAGACCATTTCTGTGATTTGTTGCTCGAGTTCGTCTTCTACCGCAAGCCATTCCTGTGGCATTTCGATAGGAGGTTCATCATTTCGTGGACGACCTGGGCCTCTAGTGGGTGCACCGGCGTGTTCTTCGAGTTGTTTGTCAGCTTCTGCATCGGCAGGCTCAACGTCGCCAAACTCAGCAACAAGTTTGTTGAACGAAGTACCAGATTCATCTTCAATGGCGTCGTCCAAAAGTCGTGGATCGATATTTTCTTCTCGGGAGGTAGGAATTGCAGGAATAGCAAAGCCATCGGCATCGCGTCGGACTTCTCCTGATGGTACTGGAGCTCCGGATGTAGACTTTCGCCTCTTGTTGCTTTCATCGTTCTCCTCTTCAGTATCCTCCGCATTGTCTTCCTCGGTCTCAGTTACTCTACCTTTGCCTTTACGCTTGCGCTTCTTCTTTTTCTCTTCCATTTCTTTGAGGTAGGCTTCGGACTTTTGGTAGAATGAAGGAGGGTCGTGTGCAGATTCCAAGAACTCGTTGTTCAGAAACTCTTCAACTGTAAGAGCGCTACTTGGTGTTCTTTTAAACTCCTCCAAACGCTTTTGAATAGTTGCTGTTGTGACTTTGACGACATAAACTACTTCAGTGACTGTTCGACGAAAATTATTCATTCGTGCCGCTAGGATCAAACAAGCACCACAGACACCAGAAGGTCTTCTTCCCATAACCATCCAATCCAGACTCATTCTTCGAACCATACGAATTGCATCATCGGCGACTTTTTCGGTTTGTTCGTAGAATTCGAGCTTGGAAGCGAATTTCCAGATCAAATCTTCGGGAAGAACTGGTAAAATGCCATCTGTAGCCAATGAAATCTGTTTATGAAGAGCTTTAAAATATTTACCGAGTGTAAATACATTAACCTATGGTTGTCAATAAGATGTCAAATCATATGCCAAGAATGCGAAGATACCTGGGACTTGTCGGCAAAATCAATAAGCATGACTCTGCACGGCTGTTCCTTTCTACAGGCACTATACAAGCAAACAGCTGCCACAAGATCCGTTCTACGACCTTGAATAAAATTGTTCATCGATGCAAGTTTGAAAATTTGATGACCAACACCGACGACTTGATCTGAGATCCCGAGTTGATTTGCTAAAGCTTGCATGACACGTTTTCCTACATGGTGTTAGCTTCAAGCAAAGGAAATAGGGGTCTCGTCAGCACTGACCTTCGCGAAGAGTATTCTCCTTATTACTTTCCCCTCCACCAGCTCTCCTAAAGGCAGGTCCCATGGTTTGAGCACCACCTTGATCCGCACCCACATGACTTCCTTGAACGATTGCAGCACCACTGCTACTTTCTCCGAATTGGATTTCTGAAACAATATTTGAATCATCAACCACAGTACCACAGTTATGACATACACCATCTTCGATCTGAGGTTTAGTACATTGTGGATTTGGACAAGCTGGTCTTGCTTTGCCTCTTGCAGCACCCACGGCAGCTTTGCGGGAAAGTGCAGTGGGTGCTTTAATTGGTTTCATATTCCTCAACGGATTGGGCCGCGCCAGCGGTACTTTTGGTCGTGGAGGCATTTTGATGATGAATATTGATGGATTGATGAATTAAAAATTGATACAGGCAACCAAGTACAAATTACCCCTCTACCCCGCGATATTTCTCTCTTGCCCCCTAGTGAAATTGGATTAATTCTTGTCGTCGCAAAGCAACTGGCAAAGCATCAACTGCTACACGTGATAGTAGTATATGCTTGATGAAACGGATTGGTTGAAATATTTGTTTCGATGGCGACGTGGAAAGGGAGAGTTGAGTTGGGTGTTGGTGTGTGGAAGGGTAAAGGTTTTCCAAAAAGCGAGAATGGATTTGTGTTGTTTTGGCGTAGTGGTTTGCTAAATGAACTCGCCCTTTTTTTCACTGTTAGTTGGTGGGGCACGGAACAAGCTAAGCCGCTTTCGTTGATTTAGCGAACAGAAAAATCCAATTATTATGTTGGAACCTTTTCTTTGAAGATTCACTCAATTCATTCATCAATTATAGATTTTATTCCCAACTATTGAAGTATTGGGTGTAAAAATATAGAGAAAATTCTGAAGGGTTAAGAATTCACTTCCCGAGTAATGTATTTATTAAGACGGGAAATTACAAGCAGTCTTGGGGAATTACGACATCTTTCATACCCAACTCTATCTACTTCATAAGGAAAATTGTAGTGAGAGCTGGAGAAGTAAAGAAAGAGAAGATAGCATCTATGGATCGCATTGAGAACAAGGTCAAGCTCCGACTTTCCGTTCCCTCCTCCTCTCAGTTAGTGTAACCCGAGAGGTTCATCTGTAGTACTTCGTCGGTGTACCAGGTAGATAGCTACTAGACACGTGATACCAACACCTCCCTATCAAAATGTCGTTCTACCTATAAATAATCTCTGATCCCCAAAGTGGAAGGCGGTGGTAGAATTTCGGCCGCTTGGTGAGAAAAAGCATCCCTGCATATTGAGACATTTTGGTTATTTTATCAACCTTGAAATCTCTTGATTAAATACAAACATTTCATCTTTTTTCTCTTTTCTACCACCCTTCCATCACCTTTACCCTCTTTTCTTCCTCTCCCTTTTACCATCTTTTGTGCCACCTCCAAGCACAATACAGACACAATCATGGCTGACGATCCAATGAAGGGATTGGAGCATTCCGAAGCTCATTACTTCAACAGGTGAATCTATACTCTTCAATCCAATCTTGGCTGATAAGGACGGTTTATGCTAATCTTCAAAATAGTTACAACCATCATGGTATGCAAAACATTCAATAAGATACCAAAGGAAAATGCTAATCACTACATAAAGGTATCCATGAGGAGATGTTGGTATGTAATTGATTGACAAGCAGGAAAAAAACTGCTTCTCTCAAACTTTACCCCGCTTGCTAACCAAATAAATAGAAAGATGAAGTCCGCACTCGCTCATATATGAATGCTATTGTACAAAACAAGCATCTTTTCAAGGACAAGATCGTTCTCGATGTAGGATGTGGTACCTCCATTCTCAGCATGTGTGTATTCTTCTTTTCCAGCATCTCAAAAACTCCGAAAACTGATAGGATGAAAGGTTCGCTGTCAAGGCCGGTGCTAAACACGTTATCGGTGTCGATATGTCCACCATCATCGAGAAGGCCCGTGAGATTGTCGAAGTCAACGGCATGTCCGACAAGATTACATTACTCCAGGGAAAGATGGAGGAGGTTGTACTTCCATTCCCAAAAGTTGATATCATCATCTCTGAATGGATGGGCTACTTCTTGCTCTATGAATCCATGTTGGATACCGTTCTCTACGCTAGAGACAAGTACCTTGCGCCAAATGGTTTGATCTTCCCAGACAAGGCTACCATTTTCATGGCTGGTATTGAGGATGGAGAATATAAGGATGAGAAGATTGGATGTAAGTTTTCTGGAGATTTTCACATGGCCAATATTTTCCCCCATGTCCGCATACTAACGTATAAAAGTCTGGGACAACGTTTATGGTTTCGATTATTCTCCTCTCAAGGCTACCGCTCTCACCGAACCTCTCGTCGATACCGTCGAGATCAAGGCTGTCGTTACCGACCCCACCGCCGTCCTCACCCTCGATCTCTACACATGCACCAAGGAAGATCTCGCTTTCTCCTCTCCTTTTAAGCTTGATGTTCGTCGCAATGATTTCGTCCACGCTCTTATTGCATGGTTCGATATCGATTTCACCGCCTGCCACAAACCTATTAGATTCAGCACTGGTCCTCACACTAAATATACTCACTGGAAACAAACTGTTTTCTATTTGAGAGAGGTCTTGACTGTTGAGCAAGGAGAGCAAATTGTTGGACGATTGGACAACAAGCCAAATGAGAAGAACCCAAGAGATTTGGATGTTAAGATTCAATATAAGTTGGAGACTACAGATCCACTAAGACAAGCTGAAGGAGGTGCTGAATATAAGATGTGCTAGAGAGCTCTCCAAAAATCATTAGTGATGAAGGAGGAAAGAGACTTTCGCGGCTGAGAGCGCAGTCTCTTTGAGGGAATTTAATTCTCTCATTTGTCAATCAAGGGATGATTTGATATATCTACGATTGAACTGAACTGGGTATTTCTTTTGGCGTCAAAAATGGACCCATTCAAGATGAATAAATGGCTGGTTGGATGGGAATAACGAGATCTAAGATATGGGCTCAAGATCTTGAGAAGCATAGCATTGCATTGTAGCGCAAAATAGCCAGCGAGCTACGCAATTGATAATATCTAAATGCAAATAAAGGCCATGAAAGACAGACCTTTTACTCTAACGTTGTGATGTGAATGTAGTGATAGCGGTGTGCGCTTTATCCATAGGTGTAGCAAAGGGATTTTGTTCTACTCCTGTTCTCAGACATAGAATGTTCTATTCATATAATGGATATCTATAAGCGATCTACTTCTGCCTTTTTACGTCACTGGTTCCGGAATAGAATTCGAAGAAGCAAAAACAAAAGCAGGAACCAAAACCAAAAAAGTCAAGTCTCGTCCCCCAAAAAAGTACGAGATTAATGGGCAGGTGAACGAAGATTTTTCTCTTCGACCACCCCTCCTCTAATTCATCCAATTGTGTCTCTCTTCCCCGATTCCAATTATTCCTAACGCACTGCAACACAAAACGTGAACTCCAAAACCGAGCCTGAACCTCTGCATCCCTTTCCTTTCCCATGTTATTCCTCAATCCTGTGTCTCTATTGTTTATCAATATTTCCCTATCCTTCATATATTCGGTTAATATGCGAGGTAAGTCTTACATCCTCCCTCACCCCAACTCAAACAACACCCCCCCAAACCTCCGCAATGCGCGCGCTCAAAGCACCCTGGACCTTCTTGTTGCCTACCAGCGCACCGATCTCATTTGACACCATTTCTCTCTTCCTTTTCTTACTTGCTTCTTCGGGGTCAAGGAGGAGCGCAGGGCCTTTTCCTTTTCCTTTGCTTTTGGATTTCGAGGCATCGCTGACTGGGGCTCCGACTCCTTCATCGGTATCGAGGTTTTCAAAAGCTTCCAGGAATGCTCGGGGGGTCGCCCATCGCTTCTGTATCTCGATTGCTTTACTGGCTGTGATACCCCTGGTTCGCATAAGCATTTTGAGAAAAATATCTTTCAGAGTTAGGTTTTGAGATTTGCTGGATAGAGCGTCAAAGGCGTCGAATGTGATGTTGTATTCTCGATTTGGTTCTGTTTTCCGGAGATGTTGCATCAAGGGAGTGTAGTTTTTGACGGATAGTACTTTTGTGGGAATGATATACAGGGGATTTTCCTCGTATTGTTTCTTGAGCAGTTTGGTCATGCGCTCGATGTAGTTGAGACTTTCATTCAGATCGAGTGTTTGCTTCACGTGTATACCGTCTTGAACCATCATTTTGGCAATGGACGTTGTGATTCCATCGCCCCACTTATCCAAGATATCTGCGTCGATTTTCTTGTGTTCGACGAGGTATTTGACGTTTGTGATACTAGATCGTTTGAGACGAAATTTCTGCTCCTCGTATCGACCATCTTTTATAGATCCGATGAGATCGTCTAGTCGTTTGCGCTCCATAATGTAGTCTAGCATGACGAGGTTAGATGCTCCGAGATTGAGCCATTTGGCTTTGTCTTCGCGGACGCGTGCTACCCAGAGGAAATCGCCGAGGGGGAGTGCACGAACGGAATGAGAAACACCCATATTGGTGAGTTGGTTGGGAATTCCATCTCGGTCTTTTTTGCTGGCGACTTCGCGGTTGTCGAGGATGAGTTCAACGGTAAAGGTGCCGGGACGCAAGATGATGGGTTCGAAGGTTGGGATGCTCGTGGTTTCTCCATTGGGTATGTCGGGAATATTGGGGTTTGATTGGGATGATGGACGGGATGGAGAATTGATTTCTTCCAGTTCGGAATCGGAGTCGCGGTCTTGGTTTCTTGAAGCTGTTTTGGATGGACCTGCTACGACAGGTTGGAAGTCATGTGCTCTTCCCAATGTAGGATCACCGCTAGCTTTGATGGTATCGGCAAGATCCCATCCCTCATCCGTAAGATAATATCTGCTTGCTGGATTCTTCTTCGTGTAAACAAAATCTTTGTTGATCAAAGTCTTCATAGAATTCCATGCCGTGAAAAATTCACTAGGTCTTGTCTGTGTGAAAGAAGTGTCGCAAAAAGGTTCTGCTAAAGCTATGATCTCCTCCTTAGTAATTCCTATTCTGCTATTTCGTGGTTGAGTTCCCAACGCTAACATGATAGCATAAGCGCCCGATCTCAATTTCGGAACATAGGGTTTAGGCTTCCTCGCTTTCTTTGGTGAAGGCGAAGGCGTCACAGATTCTCCCCCATCATCAACGGCTACTGATTTTCTCTTTTTGCCCCTCGGCTTTTTAGGCATTGGGATACCCATCTCATCGCAATATTTCTCAAGACTATCAGTCAGTCTTTTTGCGAGGCCCTCTCCAAGTCCGTTCAAGCATACTGCTTCACTAGGATGATCAAATCGCATAGGACATGCTTTCATTGAATCACGAGCTTTTTTGACGGTCGGAAGAGACTTGTATCCCCGTTCTTGTGCTTCGACAACCCATTCCTCAAGCCATTTGAGTAAGAGTGGATTCCCGCATTCAATTGCAGGAGGCATTCTGTATGTCTGGTTGATGGCTGCAAGGGGAGGTACAAGGCAAAATTGGAGAATGTGAAGGCGAAAAACAAGTTGTATGAACAGATTTGTGGCAATTGCTTAGTGAAGGAATTTTAAATTTCCATGCAAAAAATCGAGCTCTGCGATGACAGCTTGTGGATTTAATGGAATTGCATTGAATAGATGGTGGAATAGCGACAGCAGTAGTGAAAAGAAAACAGAGTTCCGAACAAAATCAAAGATGCTCAGTCAACGCGACAACGGAAACAATCACGGCCGATTGCGCGCGGTCACATGACAGCTGTTATGCTCCTTTGGCTACTCCGTGCATAATTAGTAAGTTTGTGCAGAGGGTTATGAAAGTGACTGAGAAGCTCACCAGGCTTGTCGGTATGTGATTACTAAGCGATGAAAAATGCACTACGCCTGGTGACCTCTTGTGTATTAATTTTGAACTCTCGTCACTTCCTTCTGCTGAAAACCTTCTACTTCGATATACTTACTTGCTTTACTTTCCCCGTCTTCTTTTCTTGGACCTGAATATGCGGAGAGGCGAGGCGTTGACCTAAATGTATGAAAGATCACGAAGATCACCTAGTCGTGTTCTTGAAAGACGCAAATAACTTTAAATGTCCCTCGCGACTCCCCCTTCCAAGCCACAGGTTCCAGTTGCTTAACATCCATCTCATTGAGAGCCAAAACATCAATCCGGATCATTCCCTCATCGTATGCGTGAATGGTCTTGGTTTATCAATTGTATCATGAACTCCCACAGTTGGTCTTCTTCAAAAATCCACTAGTTCTGTAAAGCCAAGAACTTTGACATACGATCGCCACGGTCAAGGTGCGAAGACTTCCCAAGATTCAGTCGATAACATACCAGGAAAAGACCTTGGATATGGTGACGATTTGAACGATGCAGTTAACGATCTTCACGAGCTAATCCAATTCACTGTCCCGACAAACTTCAAGCTTGTCCTAGTTGCAGTTAGTATTGTTGTTCTCATCGCTCGAATATACCCTCGCAAACACTCAGCCACTGTGGAAGGTCTCTCATTCTTGGATCCAAACATCGGCAATGCCGAAGCTACGGGTATTTGGCCAAATCTTCATACTCCTGACTTTAAAGAAAGTGATGGGGCAGGAGATGATGTACGCTGGAGCAATACATTGAAGCGTACGCTACGTTAGGCCAAATACTCAACACAGATGTTAATAGATTTGAAGGTTTGAGTAGAAAAATGTCTTGCAACTTCTACTCAAACATTCCTCTCCCAAACTCCAACGATTGAATGGCAGAGGAGCATGTTGAGTTTTATTGGGCATGATCCTGAAACATTTGAGGAAGCAGTGTGAAAGATATTAAAGATTCCCAAAAGTGTCAACAGGAAGTATACTCAACCATAAGTTCCTGTAGGGATGATGCAATCTTTTAACAGATTCGCAGTGCATGGCAAAAATCAATGAAGCATTGTTTAATCTTAAAAATGCTGACCTTTCAATGAATAAATTCCTTGCTGCTCCCAATTGTGGTCATTCCATATAGAATGATAATCCTCGGTTCGTTGTTACGCAATTGGAGGATCTAACTTCAAGAATTCAGATTCGAACTTGTCGTTCCCAGCAAAATAAAATAGGCGCAGAAGTCAATTTACAGTCATGGATACCAAATCACAAAGAAATCTTAGTAGTCCTCGAAGAGAATGGTTCGGATGACGGGAAAAGGAGTTGGAAAGAATCGTGATCAGTGTGTTCCATAAATCAACTCAATTGAGACTATTGAGCATACAGTCCGAATATTCAGAATTTTAGGACTGAAAATATTCTGGATGTCAAAACAAAAGCTTCAGAAGAAAGAATTCATAGGCAAGATCGATTTTTTGGAAGAAGAACGTGACGTTTTGAGTATACCCAGTCCAGAGAATTTACCTTCTTTGATATTCGAAATTTGTCTGGTGGACTACATTGGAATTTCCTGAGTTATTACACTGATAATGGTCTCCCATATATTCGTTATCATCCGCTCACAGATCTCGGAAGCGAATTTTAATGCTGTTGTTGCATATCTGGAAGTCCTGTCAAACCTGAAACCCAAGCCGCATCCCTGCTAATACTATATTACCCTAAGAACTAATGACTAGGGAAAGAACCGGGCTTCATACTTTTCGAAGCTATGGTTAGCTCACTCCATCATCTGCAAATTGGAGCCAAGGAGAAGAACCTTTTTGGATTTGTTGCACGTCTGGATCTTAACGCACAGGCCTTATCCTAGCAAGCGCTCTCTTTAGGTCTTCTAGTGGATGGTTTCTAGATAACTTGTTTCTTTTGTCCTGGTCACTGGTGGTGGCCCAGTCTGTATTCACTTCAATTGTTGGAAATGCAGTTCGGAGTATCAGTCATGATAATATAGTGGTTATGAGTGCTGACCTTTTGGCTTTCATTCCCTCATGTTTCCTTGATTCCAGCATTTATCCTTTGAGAAGTCTCCCATCTTCCAAATTCAAGCCCTTTTTTCCGCCTTCCCTCCCGAAGTTGTGTATCTATATCTCTCTTAGAACTCTGGTTCTTATTTGTAAATTCATGAGTGCGCAGAATCCGTTACCTTGAAATAGGTTAGTAAACCGTTTCTAGTATGGGATCATTTTCGGCTAGCTCTTGCACTTTGAGCCACTCATACGTTACCCATCAGTCATTCTCATAGAGATGATTTTTTGCCTGTCTTCAACAGGATTAATCCTAACAAGTCCCACGTCGAGTAATATTAGTAGTATACCATGATTACCAAGTTTTAGAAATTGGCTAGCGAGACGTCACTTTCAAGAATTGTTCATCCTTAGCTCCGATAGTTGGAACTGGCTCCAATCACTTTGAACCCACAGTTACTGGTCTGTTATAATGCAAATCATTTGCACATCTTGACACTTTGAATTATAGAACTCACCCTGGAAAGTCTATAAATATCATTCTAGAGTTAACAAGTCGTGGTTCGTGCCTTAGAATTAAATCTTTACTAACCCTGATTATCGGAACTATTTTAGAAACACGCATCATTTTGGGTTTTCAAGAACGATATGTTGCACATCTAAGGACACTAAGCTCAAAACTGTCATCCTTACTAGCGGTATATATAGCGCTCAGCATTCAAAGAGAGTTACAATATAACTCATAAATCATGGTATCACACATCAAACCGCGCGTTTTGTTAGCACCAAATTAAAGGAGCTCACTTTTCAGGGTTATCCAGTTAGAACAATCAAAATAACTTCTGTTGCATATCTACATCACCAATTTACAGGGGGTATCTTAACAAGAATATTGGAAGTTCTACGTACGTCGAAGAATCGCTGCATACACAATTGCCGGTAAAATTTGAAAGAATAATTCATCACTTTGGCTGGGGTAACTAGAACTGGTGTTGTTCTTAGTTTCCACGATGCTAGATTCGTACCCATAGAAACAGTGCTTTACAATCTTTAGGTTCTTGAAACCTGCTTCGCAGCGTCTTGCTATGTCATCAAATTGTTCTCTTTCGTGTCGGAACTTCTCGACCGTGAATGCTGACTAGCCGGCGTGAAGTCTAATTTCTGACACTTCGCTGACTATCTTGGCAAGCTGTCGTAAATGGATGCCCTTGTGAAAAGTTTAATTCGTTTATTAGCAGCCATTTCATTCTAAATAAGTTTGTCTCATTCTGATGAACCTTTCATAGGACTTCCATTTACTTCTCCATGCCTCCTGCGTGGTAATCTTGTACACAGTATCGATCGCTAATCCCTGAAAACTTGATTCAGAATCATTATATTATCTTAGACAGGTCCAACAGTCACATAATTTCCCTCTCTCGCCCCCTCAGAACCCATTCATCCAGATCTCTCATTTCCTTTCCGTTGCAGATTCACAAGCCCTAATAGATAAGTATCACTCCCACCAGTGCATCATGATAAGATCTCACAATACCTTAAACTCAAACCTTAAATCCACTACAAGCCCGATTTTTCACATCCCTCCTTCATGATCTTCTAAAACTGTCTTGTTACACATCTACAAGTTCCACTCACAGGCCTTATCCCAGCAGGTGTACAACTAATACATAACTTCACGGCCAGACTATAATAAATTATCAAAATCTTCTGATCTTCATCCTGCAAGTCACATCACTCTATGAACTCCAATAGTAATAGGGTGCTGCTTCTTTTGGTTTAAATTAAAGGCTCCATCTAATGACAAAACTACCTATAGTACGTCACGCTTTTAGATCAAATAAGTTCTGTTCAAATCCAAACTTTATGATTCTTCCAACCACAGTTCTCGAAATCCTTTTGCTGCACATCTGAACATAGAAATTGCAAGATGAACCCCGACAAGCGTGCAAGTAGTACTTCATGACCCATAAATCACTGCAGAAATCTTAACTTGGAACGGATATATAGCGAGATAGATTCTCGGATCCAGTTATTACAAGTATAGATTCATCCATGAGTTGGACTATACATCTTAGACTTCGAGAAATTTTTAGTTTATACGTGAATTTTAACACCGCGGGTATTTTCACATGATTTTGAGGAATTCGTGTGGATAATATACGTACATGATTAACTGCAGAGGATGGTAACCCGTCATTATCATTGCTGACTATGGAACCTTGAATTTTTTATTTTTTATGCATATTGTATTGCACACATACCCTTCGACCTCGCCTCGCACTCCAATGTTCAAATTTCAGAATCGAACTTACTCAGAGATTCTCACTGCTGTATGGCGGCCTGAATCTGAATATTTTGGGCTGGATCTGAATTCTTAGTTCGAGATGCTGTTATGATTGCCTAAGGTCTTTAAAAGATATAAAGAGCTGAAATTTCCTAGGTGTGGCAAGGACTATGAAGATGCAAATGGGACAATACTTGTGCAGAAATGGGAATCAATAGAGTAATCATACTTCGAGATCATAGAGGATCAAGAATTCCAGATCGTAGCATCATCATACACTTACACGCATCATCATATCGATACTTGCGTACTCATGAACAGATAATATTACCAAGTTCGCCGACATCTCAACAAATAACATACTATTCAACGGCGACATTAACTAGTGTATCGCGCACTAGGTAATGAAGTAAGCATTGTACGCGAGGGGATATCGAAAACAACCAGCCTCCGTTAAATCCCCTATATCATACATCATATTTTATTCTGCCTATGATCAACTGTAAATATTGCCCCTAGAAAACTGCCACTCATTCGCGTATTCCGTATACAATCTCGCCACTTAATGCCGGTATGTTCAGAGAAGCAGTTTTAGACCGGCATATTTTAATTGCTTTCGTATCTCGGTCACTTCGTTGATGTAAAGAGAAGTCATCTGAAGTTAATGCCGTAGATCGTCGCTCGCGAGAACTGACCTGTCGAATATGGTTCGAAAAGGAGGGATATAATATCGGCCCTGGCACACCATCAGTTATGCGCCAAGGAAACCGCAAGAGTTCTCGAGATAGAAACGTTCCTTCTAATCGCTGCGGAGGAAAGTCCCACTACTTTGTCTCAAAATCCATCTCATCCTAACATTCAAGCAAAGTCGCACAATTCATGTCCACTTCGCGTTCCCTTTCTACATCAGGCTCCACTTTCAAATCGATCTCATCAAGTCAGCGCTATTATCTGAACCTCCATTCTACTCTTTCATTCAGCCGAACCCAACAACGTGGAAATGAATAAGTAAAATCAAGTTGATGATGGCCAATAAGCAAAAACGAACCGTATACTACCTTCGTAATCTGTGTAAAGGATAGCCTTTTGACCTTCCAATTTCGGCGTCAATCATTTTGAATAAGAGAAACAGAAGAGGACATGTTCCGCTCGCAGATGCTGATTGAGGGGCCGAAGGGGTCGCAAAAAACGTTGAAGTGATGGATTCACAATCTGTATCCTTGCATTTTTCCTCGCCGCCTTTTCCTTTCCTGCTCTTCTTTTTGGCACCCGAACGGCGACGAATACGACTATTTGCACGGTGATGCCTCTCCATGGGGTTGAATGCATGGCGAGGATACGAATCTATGTTGAATTCTAAGCTTTGAATGAGAAAATATGTTGATACATTCCACTTATGCATACGTCATGCCGGGCATTGTTAGTGACACAAGGGTAATCTATGAGCATAATTATTTTTAGCCTTAGTTCGCCTGCGAGTCAGGTATCTTAATGTTATGAATGATATATTGGGGTCAAGACATATAGAAGATAAGAATGATCACATTTGTTTTTAGTTAACCAGATAATGGGTAATGTAGCAGCGATTAACCAATCATTAATCACTCATCATGCATATCATCTTTCAAAGTATCAGATACTCGGAGAGATTTTGTCTCATCAAAAGTCATGCTGTCAATCGAGCATTGCATCCTCGAGGCTTGTTTGCATGACATCGGAGACTAAAGAATGAATGGTTGACGATATAGCAACTACCCGGCTCACGTTTCACGGCACAAAGCATGAAATTCAACGAAGACACGACGATGTGTGGATGGTGGCGTATTCTAGGGGCTATGAAACCATCCTGAGCGAGACCCAATGAAGACTAGCTCTGCAGTCATGCAATCAAGGTACGAACATAGGATGATTCGATATTATGGTGATATGTGGTCCACTCGGACTCTTGTTAAATGATACTACTGCAGTTGGACGGATAGCTGACAGCTTGAGCTGCGGGAGGCAGTGAAAGGCTACGAGTCACGATAGCAGGAAATTCGTGCTACTCTAATATCGAGATTAAAACTCATAGAAACGGGTTCCGTGTTAGCTTGAAGGATACTTATCCTGTTAAGCGAACCAAACTTGACAATTCATGTGCTTACTTCATCCTCGGTATCCAGAACCAAGGTTGGACCACACTCTCTGGTTGATCGTACGGCGATGTGATAGATACATCAACGCTGTTGAAGAATGCTTCAAGGAAAACTTTCCACTGGAGAGCATACGAGTACAAGTGAAGTATTCATGCAAGGAAAAAAGTATCTGAAGATAAAAGTGGTGGTGTCAACGATATCAAAGTAGTTGGAATGATATTGGAGAATTTTGGAGATACATGAGAAGTCAGGAGGGACTTACGGGTAAACTTCGCTTCACTTAACCCCGCCACAAATTGATAAAGCCACTCCCACTGAAATGACCGGGACCTCGGGAAGGAAGGTTGCCCGCAAAGTGGCTCGAGAATGGAAGACGTCACAACATCCAAGCTTCATTTTGAGCTTCTAAGAGCTGCTGTGCTATCATTCGTGGTAACACCTTTATTGAATTGTACCACAACCAACAAGGCAAGACATCTGCAGTTATCCTCACCGACTTCTTAAACTCTTCACCTGCCTCAAGGTGTTGATTTACTCGCTAACATGGTTCTTGAAAACTCCTCATCTAAAGAGGCAAACGGATCGTTCGACTCCGTTCCTACCTCCGACAGCGATCCTTATGCGTCTTCGGAACAAGGCAAAGGCCAAGCTGCCGGTGTTCAAACATACAAAATCGATCACAGTAAGATACCTCAACCGCTACCGCTATTCGGTCCTCTGTTCGGCTTCAATGATGCCCTTTTAGCCAAGATCATCAATGCACGTATTCAGAACTCGAGTACAATCACCAATCGACCACTCAGACAAGAAGAAATCGATGCCCTTGCATTTCATACCGCGAAGATAATTAGGATCAATTCATTTGCACCTGTTGCAGGTTTATCCGCGGGCATCTACAGAGCAGTCCAAACGGCTCCTACCTTTCGTTTCCCATTCTACCAACCAAACCTGGAGACTTTCAATTCAAGCGTCTTTCCCCATGCGAAAATGCCGTACATCAAAGGACCTCCTACACTGATTGCTTGGCATGCATTCAGAGGCTTATGTTATGCCTATATAGGAACGACTGTGTCAAAGATGCTTTTTGGAGGATATGCAGCTAGTGTTGGGGCCGTGGGACAGATGGGCGACACGCGATTGAAGGATATTGTAAAGGCTACATCAGAAGAAGTGGCCAGGCATCAGAAGAACATACCTAGTCCTGCAGGGATCCCCAGACCCCCCATGCAGCCAGGACAAGGACAACCGCAACCCCAGACTCGAAGTACACAAGGATATGACGATGCTAGTCCGACTGGGGACGCGGAGTGGTCTGGAGAAGATAATGCACCTGGATCAGTGCAGACAGCTCCTCAGACATCCCCACAGACGAGAGGTTGGCCACAGAGAAAACCAGTTCCTGCACAAGCCCCAGCACAAGAAGAGGAGAAACCATTTGATCTATTCGATGATGCTTCACCTACCAATGGCCAAGGAATGGATACCGAGCCAACGACGCCCCAATCTTCTCAACAGACGGTTTCGGCATGGGATCGAATCCGTCGTGGCCAAATACCGGCTTCCAATTCTACTACCGCTTCATCACAACCACCAAAATCCGCATGGGCAACAGTCCGAAACAATAATAAACCTGAAGCATCGAGTGCGGATAGCTTTGCATACTCCAAGACAGAAGAGAAGAGACATCTGGCTCGAATAGAAGCACAGGAAGATTTCGACGCTAGGGTTGAAAGGGAAAGGAGAGGAGGAGATTTTAGCGGTGGTGGAGATCAAAAGAGATGGTAGGGGATAGAGGAATTGTATTAGTAGCATTTAGGTGTCATTATCGTTATTGTATAAGCGTTTAGGATGCATGGAATGGAAATGGAACTGGAATCAAGAAATAATCAAATTCACGGTTTACTTGCCAAAGAAAGATATGAGAAGTTGCTGAAATGGAATAAGACGATATCCAAGGTTGTATGTTGATGTATCGATCATTGTTGAGAAATTGTGTATATGTTATCTATCCTATTCTTCTCCATCTCAGTTGATCACACCGATTATGAACATTAAGTTTACAGCACCAGGTAAGCATCACATGACAATAACATAAATCACATCACTCTCATCCCATCCTTTAAAATTTCTATCAAATTCATTTCAAATACCTATATTTATATGTTCGGATAACAACCTTGGAAGTAGGTAGATAGATAGATACGTATGTAGATAAAAAGCCATCTCATCTCATTATACACCAGATATATTATTTCATCTCCATCTCCCTCCATCTCCCTCTATCTCCATCAACTCATTTCTCCATCTACTCTCTCCTTCCACTACCCATATATTAAACCCCACGCATGCAAACCCATGCAATGCTATGCCATACCATACCATGCCAAATCCCTATCCATAGATAAATAAAACAAAAGAAAAGAAAATAAAACAGTTCTGTTCTTTTTCCTGTAAAATTAATTCCTTCACTTCTCATCCCTTCCCTCCTATCCCCTCGCAGGCATTTTTGTAAATTTTTGTAAACAATGCAGATTTTTCCTCCGGGGCCAAATTTTCGTGTGTATTTGTTCGTTATTTCTTTGCTTCGTTCTTTTGTTTTTTCGTTTCTTTTATGTCGAGTGTGATTGTGATTGTGATTTTGATTGCGAGTGCGAAGGTGATTGCTTTTTTGACCTCAGGAAACCAAGTGCCTCCGGTATCCATCTATCTATCCAGATAGATAGACTGACTGAAAAGGTAAAGTGAAACCCCAATATGAGAACTCCAAACATATAGTCATCCATTACAACTTATCCACGCCCTCCTCACAGCCCATACTAATCCCGGAATCTCTCCTCAGCCCTCTCAATCTCTCTTCTTCCTTCTCTCTCTCCTCCACCCTCCTGTCACAATACCCTAGCGTTACATCTCCCCAAATACCCACGCCCTTGTACCTCGCCAACTCTCCGTCCCACCCGCGAATCTGTTTCGCCATCGCTTCCGCATCTGCACTATTCAGATCGACTAATCTCTCCATGTACGTGCGTACGGTGAACAGCACGGCGTTGGATTTCGGGAGTCGGGTAAAGGTTTGTCGTTCGCGACGGATGTAGATGTCTGAGGGAGTGAGTGGGGAAGAGGGGGAGGGAGGGGCTTCGGGAATGTCTTGGAAGAGGATGGGGGTGGCTTGGATGAAGAGGTTGGAGCGTTCCATGCAGGTGCGGGGAGTGAGGTGGGTGAAGTATCTGGGGGGTGGTTAGTATGTTGATGTTTTATATTATATTTTGGGGCGTTGGAAAGATGGGAGATGTGGAGAGGGAAGTGGAAGGCTTACCGATTGACACTCTTTCCTAACTTTTCTTTCCAGCCTGGGACGGGTTTATGTAGTACAGCCATGCTACTCCCGATTCTCTCTTGCAATTTCCAGCCTGCGGGAAAGAGCGTGGCGGACGCCATTAGTTTCCATTCTCCGTCTTCTTCGGATGGATCTTGTAACAACAGATTGAAATCTTCCATGCAGAGACGAGCTGCTGTCTCGAGTGGGTTTTTACATTTCGATCCAATGATAGATTGCTCTCCCGTTAACTTATTGAGGATTGTGTTGTCATCCACGAGGGAGAAATCATTCGGATATCGATCGAGGAGAAACTCAATGACCATTTCGAGGAGTTCGTGTGTGGCTGGGATGGCTGGGGGTAAGACTTGCAAGACGCATGGTCCATGTGTTTCGAGGAGTGAAGCGCGAAGTTCATGCTCGGGGAGATAGGTGGAGTCGATGGTGAGCCAATTGGATTTTTCGAGACGTTTGAGCCCCATGGAGGTTGGATGGGGAGAGGTGGGTTTGAGCGGTGGGAGGACATAGGCTGGTTTCTGAGGACCGGGTGGAGTTTTGGGTGGAGTGGGGAGAGAGGTAGATGGTGTGGATAATGTGGATGAGCTACATGATAGTAGGCGGGTAATTTGGGTGAGAGGGTTATGGAGGAACTTTGTAATGTTTGATGGTGACTTTGTAGAAGGAGAAGTTCTCTTATGACTTCCATTCTGAGGACGTCGTGTATGAGACTTTCGTTGAGAGCTGAGAATATATAGAATGCATGCCGTAGCAAAGAGGATGAGAGACTCCACAACCAACATATTGCTTCCGTTCTGTGTTCCGAAGGCTAATGATGATGAGAAAGATTGGAAGTCCGGGTATGGTATACTATCTCTTGAAGATGAAGCCGAAGATGAATTGAGAGAGGAAGTATGAGACTGTGTTCCCTCTGAAACCATTGGAAAGTCTGTACTTATATTCCCCGCAACACCTTCCTCCTTCTTTGCATGCACCAGAGAGATTCCAGAAATTCCCAACGATGGTCCAGACCGACTCATCGAAGTCCGGGAAGGCATTCCCGATAATCCATGCGCAAGTGGCGTCTGCACCTGCATATCCGGAGAATATTTGATTGATAGATTTGACAAGGTGCCGATTCCGAGCCGTTGCATATGTATGTACTGTAGACACTTAAAAAGCAAAGATGTTGTTAATTTTTTGGCAAAGGGAAAAGTAAATATATAGCAGGGAAGGGAGGGCAGGCAGAATTATATCGAAAAACTTGGTCGAATAGATTAAAAGATGAATAAAATCTCTTCCCTGCTACCTAAGGGAAGGGATTGGTTTGTATGGTAAAACGTAGGTTGTATTGCTACGTATATGTGAACGTGTGTAAGTGAGAGAATGGGAAGGGGAGTGATGAATAAGATTGAGATAAAGATGTTGTGAAAGTCGTGTAGATGTTTGTATGGACTGGTGTGACTTCAGGCTGCAAAATCTGCAACAAGAGTAGGACGACAGGTAGACAGATTCAAGGAACAAGATAGGAGAGATGGATGGAATGTTGAAAAAGAAATCAAAAAATACAAGTACAGATGGTGATAAGTGGTAGAAATCAGTCCCAGCTACACGGGGTTGGGAAGGCACTTTAATATCATAGAACCAATCCGGTCATGTCATATCAATTATGCCATTATGGAGGATTGGAGAAACAGAGAGATAGTTGGAATTTGCTGGACTCAAGGACTCAAGGACTCAAGGACTCAAGGACTCAAGGGCTCAAGGGCTCAAGGACTCAAGGGCTCATGCTCAGCCATGATTGTTCATCAGTCCATCATCTTGGGTAATGAGAATAAGAAGCGATAACCTAGATGCATGGCCGTGGCTGTGATTAATTGCATCTTGATTCTTGATAGTTCGGTTTGTTCATGGCCCACTCGGTCCGGGTCATAGCTATTGCGTGTATAGTATAGTATTAGAATTACGAGGGTGGACATGGGGAATCATCAAACCGGAATCCCTTGATTAGAAGTGTGGGAAAGGGCAGGAATGATGAGCAAAAAGTTTGACATGAAAATGATCCAAGTCGATCTTTAATTCTTTATTTATTCAAGACAGGTATGACCTTGACACATGTTGTGATATTGTGGCAACTCGGCTTATAGTACGACACGCGGTCGCCGTGTAACGCAAGGGGAAAGGGGGGGAAGGTCATCCGAGAACTCACACCTGGGCCGAAATGGGTAAGGTTAATGGGTGGAAAGTTTATCGGAGTCGGATGGATAGAATAGCTCGAGTGAGGTAAGTGCGACAGATGGCTCGTATGTACATTGTACGGGATGGGCATTGGGGAGAGAGAAATAACTTTCAAGCTTACCTAGGTAGTTATTCTTAGAAGTACCGAGTAATTAGATTCTACCTCCTCGATGGAGAGGAGGTAGTAGCAATAGGAATAGTAGCAATAGGAATAGTAGCAATAGGAATAGTAGCAATAGGAATAGTAGCAATAGGAATAGTAGCAATAGGAATAGTAGCAATAGGAATAGTAGCAATAGGAATAGTAGCAATAGGAATACTAGCAATAGTAATACTAGCAAGAGTGGAGTTGGAAATACGAACCACTCAAATCATATTCCTCGTACCATCCACACGAATTAGAACGTCTGGTGTCGTCGTGTGCGTTTTATCCTGTGTACGATATGATATGGCTATCAAGTATCACGTATCACGTATCACATATCACATATCACGTATCACCTCCATCACCTCCATCACCTCCATCACCTCTCATAACACAACCACCACAACATCACAACATCACAACATGGAAAAGAAAAGTTGATACGGTCGACTAACCCGTTGCCTCATTAGTGAGGATTTCGTACAGAAAGTAACGGTAAGGTACGGGACAATTCGTATCACGATTGGCTCACATAACATCGGAAATCGGAGAGATCTTGACTCTTGACTCTTGAGAATCTCCAGCTTTCTTGGATGCTGGGATACTATACCAGGATCTCTTTTTTGAAGTTGACCGCGAAGACCGCGGGGGAATAATCAATTATGATGTATGTGGTGGTGAATGATGAATAATGGTGAATTGAATATACGAGAGACTTTCATTGCTTCTTCCAAGTATCTATTGGATTGGTATTGGTATTGGTGAGATGATGGAGATGCTATGCTGCATTCACGTATCGTATCTAGATTCCCAAAAGTTCATCTCCATCTATCAATCCACAATATGCAGCCACCGATAGATACATACAGTAAGGTAGCTTTGGAAAGGTTACCTACCACCTGGTCTACCTGTCTACCTGTCTACCTGTCTACCTGTCTACCTGTCTACCTGTCTACCTGTCTACCTGTCTACCTGTCTACCTAACTACCATATGAAAATCCTCCATGAATCGAGTAAAGAAGTCCCGTTTGACTCAAAAGCCACTGACAACTCTACAACTCTACAACTCTACAACTCTACAACGTCTACATGCAGTGAAACCAAAAGCAAAACAAAAGTCAACCCCGTTTTTCAATGCCTTTTCATCACTCGTATCACATTGTACACATCGTCAAAAACAACAACAAAATGTCTCTCAATCGCAACATTAAAAATATGGTTCTCTCAAATTATTCTTATTCTTCGCGGCAACAGCGGAAAATCATGAAACTTGGACACTTTCTGCGGCTGAACTCTTCCAACCTTCTTTTCATTCGCAAAAGTTATCATGTCGAACCTAACCTACCTTTCCACCTCTCAACTCTAATCTCGAAACGGATATCGCGCGCTTTTCCAAAATTCCACACAAAGGCCATGGCGCATTGGGCGTGAGGTACGACTTTCCATACCAAATGATCTTGGCGATGCTGGCTTTATTGGCAATTTCTGGTCGAGGGGAGCTCTCCAGACTTTTCCTTCCTGAATCGTTACACCACAGCCGTGTGAAAAACCACCTACGCCTACACACCTGCTCCGTACACAGACTGCACTGGCAATAAATACATATCTGCATGACAAAATCCACGGTACGCTGATCCGGGCCCAGGAAATCGTTTCGCTCGTTTCGTTTTCCAAGGGTAGGGATTTGGGGGGAGGGGGACTCCTTGTCCGCCTTGACCCATTCAGGGTTGGCAGATTGTCATGGTCGTACTTATTGCCAATTGTAGCTACGGCAATTACGACCTCTGGCCTGCACAGCACGTAATCCGGTAAGCATGCTTCGTGCGCAGATACCTAGATTTACTGGATGCGGTACTCCGTTTATCGTGTACGCAGCGCGATTCTCCACAATCAGCCAAATGCAGACGTCTGGGATACCTGGCAGACAGCCCCGGCAGACAGAGGTGCATAAAAGTCAATGCGGTTTCATGCAAGAAATTTCATGGTTGGTGGGTGAGTGGGCGAGGGAGGGAATGCCGGTTGGTTGGATCCTGTCATGATGCTGGTGCGAATCACATCCAGTGCGCTGTGATGCGTAAATGCTTGCAATGGAATGCAAACGGGTGGACAGATGGTTCGATAGTTGCACAGGTTCTAGATGGATATCCTAGCATATGGCTTTTGGGGAACAAAGAACAGTGACGTTTGACATCAAGGGAAGGGTGCGAGAGAATCTAGATCTTGATTGTGATGTTGAATTTGGGAGGGAGAATGAGGGGGTGAGGTTTGGGGTGTCCTCCGGTAGTGGGTATGATGTTGTAAAGATGAGAATTTGTCACTTCATACTCCTTTTTTTAGAATGAGAACTCGCGTTTGTAACGTTTAGTGTGCGTTTGTGGATAGTTGCATATGTCATTTAATGGTTGAGCCGGTATTGGCTCCTCGTGCTCTTCTGAGCCTAATCTGCATATCGACTTACCACACACAACAACAAGGTGGAGTGGAGTATGATATATGTGTTTACAATCTACGGTCTGCGGAACTCGTCGCCGACACCCTCTACCAATAAGCAACGCATAGAAAATCCCGAACATGGTCAACATCGCCACGATAACCACGATGATGACGCCGAGTAACCTGGAACAACATCAAAAAAATCCCGACAAGTCAACCTTTCCTTACACAAACAAAATACTGCGGAAATAACATAAGAAGGCGAATATTTACGTGGATGCCGCCGGAGCCACATTTTCGATTTGTACTGCTGGCTCAGGCTGCGTTTGACCAACGTTCAAATCATGAGCTATCATATTCCGCACCGGGGTTTGAAGCCACCATGGCCATCCTCGAATTGTGCTGATTATACTCATATACTTAGGTAAAATGATTTGGCCACTTCTTCCCGCCAATACTTGATCGACAACAGCATTAGAAATGGTTTCGGGTTGGAGATATGGATCTTTGAAGCTGGCTTGCGAGATGAGATCCGCGACCAATGGCGTCTGAACCCATCCTGGATTGACAACACTATTTCCTTTGTGAGTATGAAATGCTGGTGGTAATTTCGGGTGGGTGGAAAGTTGAGGACTTACGTGGTTCGAACATTAGGTGCGTTGTAAAGAGCTTTCAATTCTGATGCAAGTCCTTCATGAAACGCGAGAGCACTGGCTTTCGAACAAGAATAATCCACATTGGCAGCGTGCACCAAGTAGCTTGCTATAGAGGCAATTGTCACTACGTGACCATGGTTCTTCTTGATCATCGCCGGGACGAATTCTCTGGCCATAAAGAAATGGGATATTGTATTAACCTCAAATGTCTTTCGGGTTTGTGCTTCACTGCCTTCTAAAATGGGCATGAGAGTGCCAATTCCTGCATTATTAATGAGCACAGTAGGATCTCCATGACTTTCCCTTATTTCGGAAGCTGCAGAGGCAATTTGTGATGGCGATGTTATATCAACTCGATAGTAGAAGACATTTGATGCTTTAATTTTGTTAATCACTGTTGTAAATCATGTATTTCTGGGGGTAGATAAACTCACGAAATGGCATCTTTGGAGGGTTCACATCCATCACTACAACCTTGACACCTTTAGATGAGAACTCTCTTGTCATTGATTCTCCTATCCCACTCGAACCACCTGTGATCAAGACAACCTCTTGACTCTTGATAAACTTCGCATTGCTTTTCCAATTATTCAACACAAGCTGAGATAACTTATTGTTGATACCGCGTACAATACCCAAAGTGAGAAGGACCTTCAATGCTCGAATGAAGGCGGTAGAATAAATATACGGGTGGATTTTGGTCGGTATAATAGATCGCAATTTATCTGGGTAGTACTGAAGTGCTACCAGCAAAAGACCTGTGAGTTTGGGGTCAAAAGGGGCACCTAAAATTGCTGACATTTTGGGTTTCCCTGCGATTTTCAAAATAGACAGTAATAATGAAGGAGCAGATGAATGGGTAGGTATGGCTGCATGGGAAATCTAATATAGACTTGATACAAACAACATATATAGTGGCTCGAAGTTTCAACTAGAGTATCTTGAGAGTATTCTAATTCGATATCGACGGCGGCTTCATAGAGATACCGAGGTGTATTAAATTGACGGTGGACGAAACACATGAGTCGGATACCCCTCTTTCGAGCCACTCCTCTTTCAGACCAGTTCAAAAATTTATTCTATATAATATTAACATATTAATTGTTTAACAATTACTCTATATTATAATAAATACTTGAAAATATACTTTTGTTATTATTATTGGAATTTTTTATATCAATTTTACAATCTTTTATTTGAATTTGTATCCCTCTAATCTTTTTAATCTTAAAAAACTTTAAAGTTAAACTAATTTTTATTTTATACCTTTTTTAAAAAATGATTCATTCTAATTGATATTCTAATATTTTCATTTAATATCCAATTTATATAAATTTATAATCTTAAATATCAAATGCTTTAATAATCTTTTTAAAAACTAATAATAAATATAAATATTTATTTTTTATTTCTCATCATTCTATATATATATCTTCTGAAATTACTAATTTTTTGAAATATTTCAAAAATTGAAATTATAGATTTTTCATTCTATTAATATACTAAATTATTATTAAAAAATGAATTTCAGTTTATAATCTTTTATTCACTTATAATTTTTAAATAATAAATTTAATGTAATAATTTAATGTAATAATTTAATGTAATAATTTAATGTAATAAATTTGATATAATTTATGAATCTCAAATCTTAAATTTTCTATTGAATTAATATATTATATTCTAATATGTTACGGAAATAGTATGAAAGAAGAACGAGGTTCTCATGTATACTATATAGAGGCTATTTATATATCCATATCTAAGTACTCATGTAGCCATGTACGCTAGTATTAGCGTACTATATTAGTTATTAATTTGTACTTTATAATAATATAAAGAAAAATTAATTTTTTTAATTAATTTGAAATTTCATAGAGAAATTAATTTATTGAGATGATATTTATATACTTTTTTAAAAAATAAGAAAAGGAATAAATTAATAGAATATAGAATATAGAATATAGAATATAGAATATAGAATATAGAATATAGAATATAGAATATAGAATATAGAATATAGAATATAGAATATAGAATATAGAATATAGAATATAGAATATAGAATATATATATATATATATTATATAAAATATCTCTATATTTATTTAATATAAAAAGTCTCTACTCTTTTAATATAAAAGAAATTGACTAAAAAATAAAATCTTTTTAAATTACTTTAATCAATATTATTTGTAAGAAAGTTTAAACAAATTGTAATAATATAATATTATACTACATGATCTCAAATTTACTAGAAACTATTATTATTATTATTATTATATAAATTTTTCTTTAAAAATAATAAAGGGATTGATAGCTTTTTTTATAACTAAAATGTATTTTATAAGTAATATCTAAGTTCTAAAATCCACCTATGTCCAACGTGTTACGGGAGCTGCCTTTAGGGTCATGTGGAAGTGTCTAGAGTTCTCTCGAGATGGTTTAGACTAAACTTCAAATAGGAATTCAATAAGGTTATAACTAATTGTAATTCTTATAATTATAATAATAAAATTAATAATTGTTTTTGAGTATAAAGCTTTATATTATAATAAAACCTATTCTCTTATATAAACCTTCATTTTTATTTAAATAGTTTGAATAGACTATCTATTCTATCTATCTACAAATAATCTAAATAACTTATCTATTCTATTTATCTATTATATAATACTTACTCTATAATTTATATAATACTATTATTTATTTAACCTATATTTATTAAATAATCTATAATTATTATCCCTCCGATATCTATTATAAAATAAATATTAATAAAAAATAAATATCTATCTTTTAATTATTACTTATTAATTTGATTACTACTATCTTTAATTACCTTTTAATTCAACTATCTTTATAATACTATTTTCGTAGATTCCAATACCAAAGCCTTAGGTTTATCTTATAATCCATATTGCAGTGCGAATACCTCCGTAATACAACGACAAGAGGCTCTCTTAACGCTTGTCTCTTCGCTACGATAAGGATTAAGAGGCCATTTCATCCTTATTTATTTTTTAATTAAAATTAAAAGCATTCAACTCTTGTCTTTCTATTCTATATAATAGAATATATAATTCCTAGTATATATCAACTGTAACAATTGAAAAAGTATAATAGAATATTTTAATATATTAATTATAGATTTTACTAGCTCTTTTTTAGATTCTCTAAAAAGGATATCTATTTTAGATTTTCAAAAAAAATATCTTAAATAAAATAATAAGCAAACTCAAGACTTTTTTCTAGATAATCTAAAAAATAACAATTCTTAGATAATCTAAAAACATTTATATGAATAGAAAGGAGAGATATTTAAGATTTTTAGATTATTCAAAAATATTAATCTTAGATTAAATAATAAGCGAATTCAAGATCTTTTTAGATTATCCAAAAATACTCATATGAATAAATTATAATTTTATTAATATTTCTTTTTATAATATTATTGATTATAAATTTATTATAAATTAAATTGATAATCCTGGAATTAGATTTTATTAATACTAATTTTTTATTAATTGCTAAATGATCGACTTTTAGTAGTCCCAGGGTTATCCGGCTGATTAATCATGTTCTGCGCTGATACAAAAATTCAAATCAATTAATAAAAATATTATAAAGTTATTAAAAAATAAAAAATAAAGAGGTGTCTTCTTGTAATAAGCTGTTTTAAAATGATCTGAAAGAGGCTCGGAAGTGGGGTATCCGACTTCCATGTGTTAGAGAATGTAGAGCGTGCGGATAATTGAGAAGTGCGTCGATCTCCGGTAGATATACCTAGATTTATGGGGAGAAGACTCCTAATGACACAAATTTGGCATGGCAAGCACGAGTTCATCTCACCACACATGGAATTGTGAAGCTGAGCGAGGTGTGTATGTACACGCACGCATATCACGAGACTTGCATCGGTCACGTGAATCGACGCCGATGGATTCTTCCTCTTTTCCAGCTACCCCGCCCGCCACAAGATATAACCCCGCCTTGTACTACCCATCTTAGACTTTAACCACATCACTTTATTATATTCGAAGAGGGACATTACTCAGAGCACGAAGAAAATTGACATTTTATATTGAGACAATCACTCCTGATTCACTTCCACTATCGACCAAAAACAATCCAAAGTGATTCGATATGAGTTCAAACAAACTTCCCTTCGATGTAAGTTTAACGTTTCAGGGGCAATTAACAGATCTCTAGCTCGCAACACTAACTTCTCTCATTCTAGCTCAAAAATACATCACTTTTCCACGACAAATCTTATGTCAATGGAGATTGGGTAGAAGCTAAATCTGGCAAACGCTTCGATGTCTTAGGTCCTTATTCCTTTCTAAAACCACATTTCCTCCTCCATCTCTTCCTATCTAACCAATGAGTCTTCATCAGATCCTGGAACTGGTCAAGTATGGGCCACAGCACCCGATAACGATGCATCCGATGTAGATGCGGCCGTTCAAGCTGCTCACACAGCATTTCTATCTTTCAAGAAAGTTAATCCCAGGACACGTGCTCAGTGGCTTCTGAAGTGGGATTCTTTGATCAGAGAAAATAAAGAAGATTTGGCGAAAATTGTTACGTATGAGACGGGAAAGCCAATTGCGGAGAGTTTGGGAGAGATTGATTATGCGTTGGGTTTTACGTGGTGGTTTGCCGGGGAGGCGGAGAGAATCTCGGGGACAATTCAGGTACGTATCTTCTCATATCTTATGATAGCTACTACGAAATGCTCTTTTGGGCGCATGATACTTCATGCGTCTTCTTAGGCGATCTTTGATATTGTACAATGTCTGTTCCCGTGTTTGCAAACCACTAATTTACCCTTCTGTTTAGACACCTTCAGCACCGGGTAGGAGGGTTTTCACTGTGAAGCAACCAGTCGGTGTAGCTGCCGCACTAGTCCCGTGGAATTTCCCAATTGCGTAAGTGATTCTATCCAGATTGGAATAATGACTAACGATCTCCAGAATGATCCTGCGAAAAGCTGGAGCAGCATTTGCGGCAGGTTGCTGCATGGTAGCAAAACCATCACCAGAAACACCACTTTCTGTGTTATCCTTGGCTTTCCTTGCCGAGCAAGCAGGATTTCCAAAAGGTGTATTTAGTGTTTTGACCACAAGTTTGGATAACACGCCTCCATTAAGTGAGGCACTATGTCGTCATCCATTGATCAAGAAGGTGACGTTCACTGGTTCTGTAAGCCTGCCTTGCCATATTCCAGATTGAGCCGAAAACTGATGAATTTAAGACAAGAGTTGGTAAACTCGTTGCAAAGTTGTGCTCCGACGGATTGAAGAAAGTTACTTTGGAACTAGGAGGCAATTGTCCTTTCTTGATATTCGATGATGCAGATTTGAACCAGGCCGCTGACGGTACGTGGCCCATTTCATATCAGAGGGAGCGATAACCCGTGTTTCTGACAACTGTTTATCTTCTGAACCTTCCTTTGGAAAGCTTATTAACATACCTAGCTCTCATGGCCCTCAAATGGCGACATGCTGGTCAAGCTTGTATAACCGCCAACCGCGTTTATGTGCAATCTGGTGTTTATGATTCCTTCGCTTCTCTCATCAAAGAGAAAACTTCCAAACTGAAGATCGGCCACGGAGCCAAGGAAGGTACCACAATTGGTCCTCTTACTACCCCTCGAAGTATCGACAAAGCAGAAAACCAAGTTGAAGATGCCAAAAAGCATGGTGGAAAAGTTGTACTCGGAGGAAGTAAAGTAAAGGACACTACCGGGTATTTCTTTGAGCCGACTATCATCTTGGGCGCAAAGAAGGAAATGTTGATCACGGAGGAGGAAACTTTCGCGCCAGTCTTAGCATTGTATTCTTTCGATACGGAGGATGAAGCTGTGGACGCGGCAAACAACACTAGTGTAAGTTTTGTCTACAAGTTTCCGGTAGATGGTATGTGAGATGGCGCACTGACAAGAATACTACAGATGGGACTAGCATCCTACTTCTTCACTAAGAATATCGATCGTACATGGCGACTTCTCGAAAATCTAGAAGCCGGCATGATTGGTATGAATACTGGTATGTATTCTCAGTCTCCCAATCCTTCATTCCCCAATATCAGAACTTTGTGCTAAATATTCAAATGTAGGTAATGCATCAGCAGCCGAATCACCATTCGGAGGAATCAAAGAATCGGGATATGGAAAGGAATCTGGAAAAGATGTAGCGGTTAATGAGTACCTCATTACGAAAACGGGTACGATGACTATTGATGGACATTATTAGTTCTCAGTGGTCGAGTATCGGTGATGAACATCTAGGATTGTGATGGATGGAATTATGTATTTACGAGAACGTATTGATGATAGCTATATTGCATCTTTTCTAAGGAATGATATAAAAGGCTCTCAAAAAATCATGTCTGTATGTCTGTATAGTCTCCAGTCCAGCCTATGTATTCTGGGTTGTTGTCTTGGTAACAGCCAGGGACCAGTAGCTCCCATAGCATCCCGTCATTTGACTTGTTGTCAACGACAATAAAGACCAAGAAACGATAATGAAGTCAGATTCAATACAATCCAATGCAATCCAGCCAAATGCATCTCATCCATCCCACCAATCATACCGGAACACAGCGACACAAGTTCGATGAATAATTTCTATCCATTGCCTGTATCGGATCGATTCAGATTTGCTATATCAGTCGCGACACGACTACGAACACATAATCGCCCTCGCCAATGAAATTGATAGGTTATTGGGTCTTCAGCAGGAGATGAGGGGTAGGGGGTGGAGTATTCATATTTTTTGAGTGTGTTATGCGGGTGGAGAGAGACAGGCAACAGGGGGAGTAAATCGACCTGGGAAGATGCGGTAGACCTCGATTCAATCAAAGATTGAGATAAACTAGACTGGATTATTTGAGCTGGTGCAAGAGTTAGAGAGAGCGGTGCATGGAGAAACTATCCGGATTCTCTTCACCTGGATACTTTGACAGAATGATGAGGGGAATTTTATTTTCAGATTTCTTCTCGTTGCTTTCTTTAATATATATACATATCTTTAGATCTATAATAATTTTGGTTTTGGAGAGAAGAGGCATATGACATCATCTCTTTCTAAGATTTACGTGGTAACTATGCGATTTTCGTCCAAGCAAACTACGGAATCGGAAAGGGGGTTCTAGGACGATTTGTGAATGTGTATGAAGCTTTGAGATGTTGTCATGGATAATCGGATGAAGATAGATGGCAAGTATAGGATGGGAAGGGGATAGGAAGGGGATGGGAAGGGGCGGATTGGTGGAGGATGGAGGATGGAGAATGGTGCAGATTTTAGAATATTGATATCTAATAGAGTTTAAGTGAATCTTACGAGCTGCTTAGAATTAAGTTTCTTTTTGTTGAAAACATCGAGTGGTTATTTAAAACTCAATTGATTCCGTTTTTCTACCTGGGTAAATTTGTATCACAGAAAACACCTTCTACCATCATTATGATTGCATGTGTTTCTTTCTTCTAGTTTTTGTACAAAGCTCCTATCCGGTTTGAAAGTGGATGATTGTTAATCTCTCTGGGAGGATATTATCATAAGGAACGAGGGAAATCTCCCAACTTATCGTCTTTTCTGCTGTGTTTGGAAATTGACAGCGAGTAAATATCAAATGACAGTGACGAATTCTTCCATGATCTTTCCCTCAATCGATGATGGGGAAGAAGATAGTAATTCTAGATTTCCCCCTTATTCGTCCTTCGGTTGAACGCATATTATAGTATAACCTATTACCAACCTCAGCATGCCTGCCCCTTCATCCGCAGCTTTATCTGGGCTTGAGTGACTTGCGCGTTACATAATAATGGAGATATTCATGGTCGAAGGTGTATTTATATTGCTTTCAAGATGGAATGGTGGTGGATGGATGATCTATAATGGTATTGAATCAATACAAGTGAAGAAATCTAGGTTGGTGTGAATATAGTAGATAGAATGGGCAAGCTGGGTAAAAGATGAAGCATCGCTGGGTGATTCATGTCGAATACCAGGGAAAGGTATTTAAAGCTTCTCCTTGTCTAATCCAAACTCAAGTAACTTCTTACAAGCTGGCTTTTCAATAAGTCAAGGTGGAGCTGTAATTCTTCAAGTGGAAACCATTTGCTTCGAATAGGACTTCAAAAACAAGTAGGAGGTCAGCTGGACCGGGAGAATGCCAATTTGTTAGGATTACGGAGATTTCGTCTCATGTAATTTTGTTTTTGAGCAACGACAATAAGATTCGAATAATCGAAAACCGCAATAGTCTTGCGTTTTCCCCTTTGAGTAGTTGGTCATGTCGATATTGGGAGACGAGCACTCGGTCCTGAGTTTCAGTTGAAATGAGATGTATTGTTCGTCATCACATCATTTGTCTCTTTCACCGCTGCTTTCTTGACAAGTTAGCAAAAATTCTGGTGGTGCAGTTCTTGGACTCTTTATATATTAATAGAGTGGTGATAATACTCGAAGAATGGTCTCGGTTAGTGTTACAAGAGCTTCGCGTCTACGCATATGACTTATAATAAGATGTGTCGGAGAATCTCTTTATAGCCAGCGATATTCGCCAAAAAAATGGAATAGTGAATGTGTTGAACTTGCTTCCAATCTAAAGTAGCAAATGAGGACTCGATCGATGGCTATATAAACTCAAGTAAATTTGACCACCGTTTCATAACAATCGGTTGCTTTGAGCGCTTGTGATATCCATCAATCTCCAAATCGATCAATTTATTGGTACAATTCCTCTCGTATAATTTGACTGAAAAGGCCCGTATTCTCGAAACAATTTTCGTTAGAACGAACATGGAGTGCTTTCACAGAAACTTCTCCAATATCAATCCGGTTTACTTTGAATTAGCAGGAAAAATACAGCAACGACAACTTTCCCTAAATATACAAACATATACAATCTGTTAAAAAAACTACCCTTTCGGCGTCTCCATAGCTATAATATTGCCTTTGGAACTCTTTCTCAACGTATTTGAATACTGTGTTTCTTCTTCAATATATCATTTGCATCTGCTCTTTGCATGGATTAAACAATGAGTAGAAGGTGCCGCCGATGTTCAATGATATAATTCTATAAATTTCTGGCGAGCACTTATGATGAACATAGCATGAGCATGAGCATACCTCTGCCATTTATCTACGATGTATGTTGAATCTGCCCTTTAGCAAATTGGGTATTTGCAGTGATCAAAACTATCCAATTGCCTACTCGGCCACCGTTAGGAATTCGATCCTGAGAATGGCTCTCTAGAGACTAATTAACTAGAATGTCAGGAGCGGAGATCAAGTGAACTACATCCATATAACTTCTACATCATCTCCAACCTCTGCATCCTCTCACATTATACGAACCACATTGATTGGGAAATAGCGAACTCCCTAAGCATCTAATAACATCAAAATTGTGTCTAGAATCAAGAGTCACGCTGTATTCAACGACAACGTTGAGTCGGCGGGAATTGTGAGAAACATAGCGCCGTTTTAACAGGTCTGAATATTGTGGCTAGAGCGATGCTAGTTAGTTGGGGTTCTTAAGGCTGGAGGAGGATTACGGTGAAGCAAGGCAACAACAAAGTGTGTTGGTGATAATTTTAGGCGCGAATGTCTTCTAGAATATCTATCAGTATGAATGATCCTGAGTAATGCTGTAGACTTCACTTGAAGATGCCTTAATATATCCATATGTTATGAGTATCCGATCTGCCAAAATTCCATGGGAATTCAATGACCTGGGGACCAACGATGAAAAGTCACAACTGCTTATAGAGAGCTCACTCTGTGTAATCCAAACTAGAACTACGATTGTTCTGAAGTTCATTCATTATAGTATGCTAGCAAGATTCCATACTTCTTTCGCAATTTCCTCAAATCTTAATCCCTAAAACCCAAATCCGCTTAGTCGTATATGCCGCAAAAAACAATCCCTTAACGAAATCCATCCATGCCATGCCATGATCATCATCACCATAACTCCTTCATCATTCTCGTCTTATCTGTGATTGTCATGCCATCACCCGATAGTATCGCCACAATATTGCACAGCATCATCTACTTATGGAATAGCTTCGTACGAGCCACTGCCAGAGTTGTGTGCTTCTCTGTTCGAGAACAACCAATAGATGACCAAACCGAGAATAGGGAAGAGGAAGACGACCAAGCACCATAGGAGTTTGTGGGAAGGAGGACGGTTGGATTTGAGGACCTCGACTGCAGATATATGGTTAGATTTATTCAATTCAAGTATTGGAATGGAATGGAATGGGGAGACATACTGAAAACGATGATGTCGAGAATTAATACGATAAATCCAATAACTCCACCACCGGAACCATATTTCCACGCATTGCCATGTCCAGCAGTCTCAATAGGTTGAGCAAATGCCAAAGCGAAGAAGAAGAATTGAAGGAGGAGGGAGAGCGTATTCTGGAACATGATTACTGATTTAAAGTACGGTACTCTGTCGTGTGGTGTTGTATATTGTTTCGGTGTCGTGTGTATTGTATTATTCAAACGACTTTCAGAGTGAGATGATTGATGGAAGTAGGGAGAATGTGGCTGCGGTGAGATTATAAGCTGTTGACCGGTTTGTTTGTGAGAAGGATTGCACGAAGGTAATGGATTGAGAATAGCGCCATTTATTGACGTCATATTTGACTTTCAATTCGTTACAACCAAGGAAATCTGCTTATGCGGGGGAGGGTCAGCTGATGGTTGCAGATCCTTGCTCGCCTGACATTTTCACCTCTTCGACCAATAGAATCACCTCTTCAAACTACCAAAAAGTTTTGTTGCACATCTCAAATTTTTGTAAAGTTTTTCAACTCACACCACGCTCAATTCCCTTAAAAATTTGACATTTTCCATCGACTGGGAATAAGAAAGGTTCAAAAAGTTATTTCCGGGATGGTGTTTGGAAATGTTGGTGGTGTTGGTGCTGCTGGTGGTGGGTGGGTGGTGTTGTATATTTCATCTCATCTTATCTTATCTTTTTTTGGTTTTTGCTGTGGTTAGTACTTTTCTATTTCACTGAGATTTATCTTTTGGTTTCTGAAAGAAGTATCTTTGGCTACAGAAGATTTGTTACACCTCTGGATATCTCTTGAGTTTGCGGGACATGTTTGGATATCACATACACATTTGGAAGGTTAATGCGTTCCATTGACTTGGAAGAAAGACTGTGCAAACTTCCTACAAACTATGTGTTTTGGAGAAAACAGTGGCATTTTCAGGGACTCATTTCGCATTCAGGTTCACAATTTGCCTATAAAATTGATTGCACTCGCCCTCATGCTTGGTTACAAAAGGGGAGGTGGTGTGATCTTGTCTGAGTGTCAGTTGAGTTGTGATTTTGAGTGTGCTCGACTTTAGAGTCCATCCTCTCGTTTTGAAAGACTTGGTGTGCTTGAAATGTGCTATATATCCATACATCTTTGCGATTACTCCATCATCTTTCTATTCGCTGGCTGAAATTTGTCAATGAGTCGCTGACAATGATAAGGTTGATTTTCCAATGTGCTGTTCTTACTCGTCAGAATTTGGAGGTTATCAGATGATCTCCCACCTTTTTTTTGAAGAGATATGTATTTCTGTCAAAGTTTCTTGGAGGTCATATGTTATGGAGATGGTGAACAAGCTACAGATTACCGAGAATTGCTCTGGATATGCAGTAATGACATCGAGATCACCAATCTCTCATATCATTCCCTCGAGGGGACCAAGTCGTCGATCGCCTATCGAAATTTGGAAAACAAGCTACCTAGTCTCGACTTGACAGGATCTTCTTCCTTTGCTAGAATGAGAAGATAGATAGGAAAAGCAGGTGAATATAGTAGAGCCCAAGTTGATGATTCGCAACATTGTCCAATTCCAGGAGACCACGTTGAAACACGAAACATCATATATAATTACCTCGACACAAAAGTCCATTTTTCCATAACAGCTTTTTTTCGATGAGGAAGGCGAATGAACAGGAAGATCTATATACACTCTTCTTCTATTGCACGATAGAAAGCAACGGATAAAGTGAAAGCTCTATCGTATTTGACCTATGTCTAGTCTTTAGTGTTGCTCTCGTCGATGATAAGTATCTTTCTCTCACTTTCCTGATTCTTTGAAGATAATTAGTTGATTGAGATAAGATTCTTCAAGCAATATCTATGCAAGGAACAATCTGCAAATAGCTCACGGTAAAAATTTGAGGGTTCAAAGGGTAGGTAGTGTAATCACCCACGCATCTCTCTGGCGCCCATCAATGTCAATATTTCCGTGCACGAGAAATTTATCAAAGTTTCCGTATACGAGAAATTGTTTGACTCTTTGAAATATGTTCCAGCTGCTCTATCTTACATAGTCACGTCTCAGCATTTATTTGCGGCTATGCCGAGCTTGTCAAATGATTCACCAGGAAAGCACCCAAAAAATACCTCTATAAGAACTCAACTTTCCTAATCCTCTGCGTAACCTGTCAAGAACAGAATAGACATCAAGTTACTCGAGCAAAGCGGACCTGAAATGTCCAATGTGTCATTAGACCAAAGGATCAGAAAGAATCTCTACATGAGCAGCCCGACGGTATTCTGGTATCATGCTAGTTGTTATATCTGCATTTTCACCGTTGTCAATCAGGACTTATTGTTGTTTTCTTAAACTCTTTGACCGATGGAGATGATTATTATCGGACGGCTTTTTCTTCCGTATCTTTTGGCTTCAAGAGAGTGAGTGATATGCTTCAGGTTTCACGACGGTAATTCTACTAATTTCGGGCCTTCTATCCTTTTGCCGAATAAACAGGTGCCGCTTCCGCTTCAACATCGGTCTCTATCTTTAGGAGTTCTTGACTGCCTACCGCTCATGGTTGAGCGTTTGTGCGTATCTAAGTAACTTTTCTGGTTGGGTGAATGTGAATAGATGGGCATCTGGGAAGGGGCAAAGCTGATGAGGAATGAGAGTGAATAGATGGAGTAATCAGTATTACTTAAAATGCGTATATATACACATGAACCACCAGACATAATATTTCAACATCCAAGGTAAATGGGACACTAATTAAAAGCTATGTGCGAAGCCACTCCTTCTGCACTTGTCCGCAGGTAAGACTATAAGAGGAGATCATCTACTCGATCGATCCCAAATTGACAGATTGAGTTTTACAGCACAATGACAGGAAAGCGAATTTTGTTATCAATTCTGCAACCAGTGTTGTTATTTCCCACAAATTCTCTAGAGATGAGATGAGATCATATTTGAGAACTGCGAAAAGACAGGTTTGACGCGTCTAGTTGTTGTGGAAACAACACATAGACTTAAGCTCAATCAATCCTCCATTATGACGGTTCAAGAAGAAAACCAGAGTTATGAAGGCATATAATCAGAAATCCAACATATGGTGATAGACATTTTATAATATTGCCCCTCTGTAACTTAAAGGGAGTGGTTATATCCATACATTTTGGTAGATAGAGAGGTGTGAAGAGGTGAATATGTGGACTTGTCATGAGTGAAATGATGGATATACAAAGATGGGTATCTGAGAGGGATACCTAGGTAGTTGGTGGATAGGCATGTGCAAGTGTACTATTGAAGAGGGGCTATTCATTTCAAAATCCCTCTTGCATCTCTCAAATACGTACTACATACTTAAGACCCAGACCCTTCTCGACTTTAGATTTCCAAGACATCGCAGTGGTGACCTCGACCATGCAGCGATAGGCTGATACTTTTATTAGCGTTGTGGGCTCTGTCATGTTAGCGCGTCTAAACTTATGGTGTGATGATATCAAGGATTCATGTCATTATCAACAAACCCATACTTTTCGCTGTCTATTTCACTAAGAAATTAATGGATCATGAGACGGTAGCCCTGCTAAAAAGATTTTCTTCCTCAAAACACCAGCTCAGAACAGCAGAATTCGTAGCAAGTTTCCTTTCCCATTACAAAGTAAACCAGTCAGACATGCAGAAGTAACCCTTGTGATGTTTGTATCCGCCATCATCTGGTGCTCTACCTCAGAAAGTTCTGTCCGTTCAACCCTATTTAAGCTAGGTACTCTCGTAGTTTCTCGGTAGGGGCGCGATAGCTATTCGATTTAAGTGAATAATAAATCACACGTATGTATTTTGTAGATGTGGGGCTGGCTCTTACTTGCTTTAGCTGGGTGCCTGGGTATCAAGGTGAACTGCTTCTATCGTGACACGAAGCTCACCAACGATGACCATTTAACCCGGGAGGACATCTATATCTTGGTGGTAAAGCTTCTTACGCAATCCAATCCAAGAGAACTGCTGAAGTGCATCGGTCGATCCGTGACTCTCCTGCTGCCTCAAACCAGTGCCATATTCAATATCTATTCCCTGGCCTGAGATTTCCTGGAAGATCCTCGCACATTCAGTCCCATTCTAGGTTCACAAGTATAATGCTCTTCGTTATTGTCACTATTGAATTCTTACTACTATCGTCCCTCCAAGAAGATCAGACCGCAACACTTTCTCTCGCGAGAAATATAGGATCAGAGATTGCACAAAGTGGTGGAAATCTCGATAACAGATATGGTGTATCTCTCAAGTGTCTCTCGTGCAAGATTACCAAGACCTACTTGAAGCACAAACTAGCTTCAAGTTTGGGGAGAGATGAAACGTATATTTGACAGGGAAAGGTACCGCATGAGATAGTCAGTTGAGAAATCCGTGATTTGCCAGCTGATCCTCTCGAACTCGCGATGTTTAGAGTGCTAGGCACCGCGAGATTACTTCTCTTAAATCTCTAGCTGGCACAAGTATACTTGCAGCAAAAGCTGGTCTTGGAATGGATATCAAGCGATAGGTGAATGATGTTCTTGAAAGTTATGTGAATGACATGTATTATCTGCGGTATATGTGAGCACAGTGGATAATCAGCAAGATTATAATTGCAGCTGACGAGTCCCAATGCTTTAGAAGTCGAGCGAAATGATCTAGATCCAATGAATAATTATTGATAAACTTTCTCAAGAATCATCAAAAACGTGATTCGCCCATTCGCATATCATCCATATGCCAACATACTCACTTCTTAGATCCGCATTTTATCAACCACTTCCTACTGTCCCCTACCCACGAGTATCTTGATCACGACTTCTCCCCACTCCTTGGTCTTTCATAAAAGAAGAACTCAATCTTAGGCCTTTCCTTCCTCTCCCTCCACTTCTGCGGCACATCAACCTCAATATACCTATCTGGCACCGCCTTAAACCCATGGCTTTCATATAAGTGTTTTGCAATGACTGTCCCCTCGATATACGCTGGTAAGCCGAGGGAATCGGCTATGGCGGTACCGTATTGCATCAACAGGGTACCGGCGCCCAGACGTTGGAAAGAAGGGTGCGTGGTTAAGATGTCAAGGACTAAGAGATATTAGGAATGTGGGTATTGGTTATAGGGTTGATCGGAAATTGGGACGAAGAAAGGAGGAGAGAGAGAATACAGAACTTACTGACGCAAGGTTTGCATTTCGTTCGACTAATTTGATGTTGATGAATCCAATTTATTAGATACTCAGCCCATTCATTTGAATCTTGATCAGCGTGCCAGTCAACAGAAATTCGTTCCTTCTTCTGTTCCTCGCCCAATGGTTCTGTATTTATGAGCCATTTGGCTGCACTTATGAGAGTACCTTGATCAAGTATTAATATCCTTCTTCCAACTTGTGTCCTCGACCTTCTGAACTTCACAACAACTTAAAAGCACAGCAGAGAAGTGAAGTGAAGGCCAAACATACCATCCCCATCCCCATCAACAACCTTCACATACTTTGCCCTCTCATCTCCTACCCAATTCTCAACTAGTCTTTTGACTGCCTTTTCCCTTTCTTCCGTTTCAGGAAATAAGACAAAAAAGAATGGTTCATGAGGGTTACTGAAAGCAGCAATTTGTTGAGCGAGGATAGCTGGACCATCCGTCAGTGGATCACAGGGAAGAAGACGAAGATTCGATTTCGAGGCGGCAATATGAATAGGATGAGGGATGCTGGTCGAGGGGTGGGAAGTTGAATGGGATGCCATTTTTGTGGTTGTGGAGGGTATGCTGGGGGTGAGTGTGAGCAGAAAATTAACAGATTATGCTGATAGTAATGATAGAAATGTACGATCACCTTTCAACACATCGATTAATTTGCAACTTTAATCTTGCGGAACGAACTGCAGATCCGGCAATTGCTGTTGGGCATGAAATGAACCACCAATAAAGGCGTACCAAAGCACAATTTCGAAATATGCATACACACAGACTCAGGCGTCACCCGTTGGTAATGCGCGAATCGGCTTGTAGAATACTACTGTGATCGGTTCTGTGGCTCTTACAGGTCAGGTTTAGCTTTCATACCGGGGAAAGAATCTGAAAGTCCTGAACCCCTGTGCGAGTTTGACAAATTGTTGAAAGATATGCTCAAATCAGTTGATGCACACGGAGCGACAAAGCAGCGAGGACACCAAGACAGAAAAGAAGTAGGCAAAAATTGGATAAGCATAATTCTAAGCGGAAGGATCAACAAGCCTGTTGGTACGGATAAGCCGTTGAACTAGGACCAGGCCAAGGAGTTCGTAACCCCTGTGAACTTGCTTATGAAACTTGAAAGAGGGGGAAGTAAATTAATGTGGGCCATGTACGGACATACAATAGTTCCAGGACGACTATCTATTAAACGTGTGGCTGCAAATGTGATGTGATATTTGCTGATTGGACAATCTGAACTTCCAAGCAAACCGGTTTATCCAGGCCTCAGAAAGCTCTGATCATGCGGAGGACTCTTTTTCATCGGATTTTCTTGCTTTAGAAGAGATAATTGGATTGGTCCCGACGGTTTGGAACCCAACCGGCAGATCGCGATAATATAAATATTGGGTCAAATGGGGCCTTAATCTAGAAACTGTAATGGTAGACCCTTTTTGTGTTCTTGGGCCGATGTTCTGCGATGTATGAATTTCTTTCGAGTCTTCGAATGATGTGGCGTGCTGTGAGAGCTGGCTTGCATGAAAATTGCATAAACGACGAAAAATGTGAATTATGATAGATAGAAAAAATGCTGTTTTGCCAGTTCGCCGAACTTTTCCATTGTCTAATGAGAATTACAACTATAATCTAATGCAAGTAGCCAAGAAATGATTGATAATTCTGTCAAATAAAAACAATGTGATACACTATTTACTGACATCCGCCATTGAGAGATCTACTGTCTTCTTCTGATAGGATCAACAATTGGCCACTTGTAAGCATGCTTACCCCAAATCATGTAGAAAACCACGCTGTAAAGGATAGCAGCAACAAAAATAACGCAAGACCAATTCATGGTAACCGGAGTAACAATCTGAGTATTAGGCCAGAAGCTGAAAAACATGGTGATAGTCGAATAGATCAGTCCAGCGATGTTGGCAACTGGGCCAAGAATTGGACCCAATTTCCACGGTCCCCAATGTATTTTGTCTTTGATTGGGTCTTTTCGAAGGCGTTTCTTGAGAATCAAGATGACTATAAGATCAGATTGTTAACGTTGCCTATCAAGAATAGATTTTGGAGCAATATGAAGAAAATGAAGAGCCGATGTTGTACTGGAAAATAAATCATGGTTTTCAATAGCCTGGACTACAGGTCCGCAATGTGAAGCTCCGAATCCCTGTATCTGATCAGAACATTCGGATGCAGAACATTCGGATGCTTTGAAAAGTTGAATCCAATTAGAACTTTCGAGCGGTCGAATCACTGGTATCATTTCGAATATTGAACTGAATTACTTTTGAACTTTGACATATTCCATCCAGCCTATAAGTCTGAGCCAATAAAGCATTAAAAGCCAAAAAAAATATATGGGATAAAGCAGAATACTGGGCATCAATCGGAGATTGAAGTAAATGCAGTCAAAGCAAAAGAATTAGCGGTCGGTTCACTCACTTGGGATCATATAGCTGGTAAAAAATGCGGCCACATTAACAGAGACAATCGAGTTGAATGCTGCAGTACTGCCAATATTTATAAGTGCCAACAGGAGTGAAATCACTGCACTGACAAGAATAGAGTATATGGGCAATGCTGTTGGTTCATGAACCTGTAGTCAGAAAGTTAGGTGAAAGTGTCAAGATTCTTTGAATACTTGTGCTTACGCGAGATATATAGGCGCTACCTGGCACTCCATTGTCTCTTGCGAAAGACCATAATAAACGGGAAGCAGTCGCCATGATACCAATTGCTGCGGCGAGAATGATGAATAGGATAACCAATGTCATACCAGTGGCAGCAGCGTTGCTATTAGTAGCTCCTCTGAATATTTCGATGAATGGAAAGCCAGTCGCGGAGGTCAGAGCAACATCAATATCTCCGAGACAGAAGAGAAGAGCTATAAGCAGTGCGAACCCCAGAATGCCATTCAAGATAATACTACTGATCATCGCCCAGGGTATGACTGTGGAGGCATTGTGAACTTCCTCACTCATATGGCAAGCAGAATCGGCTCCTGAGACAATATTAGCTCTATTTTAACGGCGAATGTGGGATAGAGAAACGAAGGTGACGTTACCGAGGAACGAGAAAATGGAAGTAATCAAACCAATGAAGAAAGACGTTCCATTTGATGACCAACCTCCACCATTGACAAATGTAGCAAAAACATCGCTTGGTTTTCCATGGGGTGCAAGGTAGACTAGAGGAATAAGGATACCGAAAAATCCAAGAATATGAATGCAAAGAACAAATCCTTCAATTTTTGGCAACCAACGAGCCAGATACGTATTGACGAACAGAATGAAAGCTAGAACAGCATAGAATATCAGAGTTGCTTGCCATCTTTCAGGAACGTAAGTGGGATGGTTCAATATCACTAGAGCCTGGATTAATGTTGCGCAAAGGAAAGCCACACTTGCTTGACCTGCTTGCCAGCCAATAACTGTAAGCCAGCCTGTCATGTATGAGAGGAATTTCGCGTGGGATTTGGGTGCGAGAATCGAGACCCAATGATATTGGCCACCACTCAATGGCATCCTGAGTCCGCTGGTTAGACTTAGAAACTCGCGATGGGAGGCTATACGCACATCGAGGACATCTCTGCCAAACTTGCGACAGTACATAATGTGCCAAAGAAGCAAAAGATATAACCGTACTGGACATGTAAAGTTAGTATATACTACTGAAGTTTGAGCCGATGCGAGACTAAGATGAAAACTTACAACTAAGCCTGCCGGTCCTCCATTTTGAAACCCGTACAGGAAGACGGCAAACATTCCTTCCCATGTTGAAAGCAGACTACAGACAAATCCTGCGATCGACAAAAAGCCAAAGTTGCGCTACATTATTTCAGCTTTTGATGATGGCACTTTTCGTTAGCACTTACCTTTAACTGTTGACGTTTTCCAAAATACGCCATTTCTTGATCATCTCTGCTGGCGTTACCTTTCGACCGTGCATGAGGTATTTCATCAGAAGATGTCGACCTTGCCATCACACCCAATTCCACATGTTTATCTTCCATGATTAAGATCAAAGAGCTTTATAGGAGAATACCAATCGCCGAGCTCGCTCGTGAACGACAAACAATAGTAATGGAAATAAAGAGAAATAAAGCAAAAGAAAATTATGACGGTGATTGAGGTCTATTTGCCCTTCTTCAAGATACACTGCAGTCTGCAGAATTAAAACCTTGCATGAATCACCGAGTGGCAGATAGGAGAAAAGAGATCCTTGACACCACCCACAGGAAAAAACTGTCTCATTGCAACCATTTTGGTAAATATCCGATGCATCAAATGGTAGCGAGGTGGTCTGTATATTATGATACGTTCACTGGTGCAAGGGATATATGAATATGCATTTTGATCAACTCCGCTCCAGCTTGGAAGGAAACAAATTGTGAAGTCTGGAGCAATGTCAGCTTTCTCGATTTTCTACTAGGTAGTTATAATGGTAACGGGCTGAGCGGGGAAGCCTTTCCTATAAAAGTTAGCGTTTCACGTGGGTTCGGTAAATGCTAGGCTAGTTCATGCGGAGGGTTAATTTGATAGACGCCTCATCGCCGCCGTAATACACACTTTCAACCGTCCAACACTTATTATCACTATCTCACCTTATTATAATGACGAGAATATAACCATTTAGCCGACCTTTTAAATACAATACCGGAACGCTGTCGAGCCCTGGCACAAAGCTAAATATCTACATCCATTATTGTCACTCGAATTAACGAGCTGGTCAAGCATCTCTCAAATTTCGAAACAAGATTTTCGGCCGTCTGGAAATTATCTCGTCTTCTTATGGGCTTGTACGATCGTAAATTAGACAAGCATATGTTGGTATTCAATACTCTAGGTACAGAACTGTGCTCCGTATCTTTGATTGATTATCACATGACAGATCCTGTGTAGCAGAGTCTTACGACAAATTAGATCCAGCATCTAGACTTATTACTGTCACCCGATATTGATTTATATCTCATTAATACTATGTTGATAATCTTGTGTAACCTGATCAACGCGTATGGCGCTGCTGAGGACCCTGACTCGTTTCATCCAAGCTAATGATCAACATAAAAGAGAAGTTTGTTTGGATTCCAACTCTGTTGTGCATGATCGCCATATCGTGGCACAGCTTGAATAAATGTGGTGTTTATTTCTGGGATCAAGGAGCGAGCAAGTGTTCATGGGGATCTTATTGCAGTTGCGACGCCTCAGAAGCTCTCAAAACTCGGACTCTACGGAGTTCCGTATAGCAATTGCCAAATTTTCAAATTGAATTGAAGTGAAAGGTTTGATCCAGTGATTGAAGTCTTGTTTATTATCATTTATATCAGCATATTCGTCATATGTGTCACTGCTATGGGCATAATTCTACTTTTGACAGTTGGAGGTGACCAGGAGTAGGTACCAAAACCCTCGGAATTACAGCATTGCTTTTTTTTCAAATGCCATCCACATGTACCACGAAGCTGCGCTCCCTTGCATTGTTCCAGCAAAGTTCTTTTTTCAACTCCGTGACTCAGAAATTCACAAGTTCTTTTGCGATCGACAAATATATGCAAGTATTGACATTGGAGAGATGTATATCTCATTCATTGCCATTCATCCAAATTCTTTACCATCTCTGGATTATTCTTACAATGATATCGATACCCATATTCTCGCGACAAATCATCATATCGAGCCATAATGAAGGCCCTGCGGTTAATCTTGTATCATGGATAGGGTTGAGCACAATGATATTGAGTGTCGGAGCGAGGCTTGGGAGTAAATTTATGGTGGTGAGGCGATTGAGTACAGACGATAGTTTGATCATAGTTGCGATGGTTAGTATATTATAGCAAGTCAAATTCTGAGAGCAACACTAATTTTCTAGCTATTTGGGATCTGTCATAGTGTTTTTCTTTCAATGATGGTTGATAATGGACTTGGTCGGGATCAAGATACTCTCAACAGGAAGGAGCTGGAAAACTACCAAAAAGTTAGTCCCCTTCAGGATGTTCGTTGGATATTCTATCTTTTGCTCAAAGATTTGTGTGTTCTTTCTGACTTCGAGACAGTATGCTTATGCATCTCAATTGGTTTATATTCCAACTCTTTGCTTTGCGAAACTAAGTACATTGTTCTATCTACGAGCCTTAACGCCGGACTCCAATTACGCAATATTCAACCGACTTACCGAGATATGTGTGATATTATGGGCTTTAAGTGCGGAGATTTCTATCGTGTTCCAGTGCGACTTGCCGAACCCCTGGGCCATTCTTTCTAACGGCAAATGTTTCAATATCGTAAGCTGAGTTATTGTGTCTACCTTGGCGCAAATAGCTAACAAAAAAAGGGCGCATTCTGGAAAGCTATTGGCGCCTTTGATATAGCAACTGATTGTGACATCATATTGTTGCCGATATTTCTCGTTTGGGGGCTTCAGATGCCGTTAAGGCGTAAAGTCCTTGTTTTCATAGCATTTGGGACTAGAATATTGTAAGTGGAAATATGATATCCTCATTAGAGATAGATGATCTAATGACCTTGCAGCATTTTACCCTTATCAATAGTGCGACTCGTCGTGATTTCTTCTTCCGGATCTCCCACGCTTCCAAATCAAACACTAGTTTCATATCACAATTATCTCTGGACCTCTGTCCAACTAAACTCTGCCATTTTCTTCGCATGTTTATCATTCCTCAAACCATTTATGGAATCAATGTCATCTGGTGGTCTTGCCGCATCTGTCAATCCAATGGATTCATCCTACAGCAACAAGCAATCCCCCTCCAATTCAAAATTAAGCACCTTCATCTCTTCTCAATCTGGTTGGAAAGCCTCCAAGAAGAATTCTTCCAGGCCACCGCAAGAGCTTCGCACTATATCAACGTTTCAAGATTACGATGAAGATGACGAAATCTCGACTCCTACTACCACATCTCCAAATTCTAATCTCAAGAGATCGTCACCTATGTTTAACATTCGATCCAATAATGCAAATGCGAATGGGAAGCTGAGCCACGAAGGCGAGGAGCTTGGAACATTGAGACCTGACGGAGCGATGACCTTTGCGCATATTAGACGCTCGACACCAGACGATGCGGCGGAGAGGAGTACGGTTGGTAGCGATAAGATGATTATCAGACGTACCACTGAATGGGACGTGCGAGAAGACTTCGAGAGCGTTAGGGGAAGAAGGATATTTTCTGGAGATAGAGGTGGAGATGAAGAGGACTATGAGATACATAAGGCTAGTATGGAGAGGGGAGATGATAAAGCTTGGGGTGAGAGAGGTACATATTATGCTGGGTAGATGGCGGCGTTGAATGTCTGGAATGTAGATGAAAATTCATACTTAATGGAACATGGACGAGGTTTGCAAAGGCTAGACATAGGATATACTACAAAGTTAGGAAAGGAAAAGCAAGGGTTAATGTTCATGGATTCGGGTAAAAGAATTAATTGGGCCTACTGGATGGGACGTAACTCCCTATTCGCACAGCTTCATTTGTTTTGGGTTAAAATAATAGGCATATTCAATCATTCATCATACAAAATTTCTTCACGGTGGAAACAGTACCCCTTACGAAATTTTAGCGTTTGATTGGCGATACTGCACCTGCAAACACCATGCCCCACCAAGAAATGAACGCACTCCCTTCAGGATCTTTATTCACTGAAGTTTTACATTCAAACCCCCGTCAAAGAACAATAATTTATCTGTCCCTTCATAAATCCTGACAGTCGCGTCCTGCTGACTGACTGTACATAATCCTTCATCCCAATCCCCCACTCCATAAGCACCAACCTCATTTCACTCGCCTCCCTACAACACCCAGAACTCACCACGGTATCGATACAAAAGAATCTCCCTCTGAATCGAAACCCCATAATAAAATTCTCACAAACAAACTATTGATCTCAAAGCGCAAGAAAGAAAGCGAACAATCTCTCCTTTTGCATTTTATCCAGTTCTCACCACTCCCCACAGCTGCGCCGTCCACCACCCAGCATGCCAACCTACCTCCTCGAGATAGATCTGTCCGCCAAAGACGCTTTTGAACACTTCAATCAACTTGTCAAAACCCTCTCCAACACTCCACCCGATTCCGATACCTATTCCGAATTATCAGAAGCTGATTCTGTAGGCCTCACGCATGATCCCGTAGAAAGTGGAATGATCGTCATCCGTAAGTAATCCTCTTCTTAAGTCTCCTACAATGGTCCTATTCTATATCATCTTCTGCTTCAATTTTTGAGACAAGAACTCTGTGGTGGAAGAATAAAATACTCAAACGATCATAATATTAACAAACCCAGATTCCTACACCCTAGCAACCCTCACTAAGATCCTAGAACCTCACCTCCCCTACTTCCCCATCGCGCCAAAAATTACTCAGACGTCTGAGAAGGAAGTCTACGATCCTGCTGGATATCCTGTGCAGCAACTTCTGATCTACGTACCGTTGGGTTGTGAGCCCGATAATACAGCTAGTGCTAATGTCGACGGGATTGAAGATGGTGGGGAAACAAAGATTCAGAAATTGAAGACATTATTTGATGTAAATTCAATTCGACTTGAGCGGGAGGGCAAAGTAAGTGGGATGCGACAAGGTGAAATTATTATGCCTTCTTCATCCCCAGTATCCTCTTCAGAAATGTGGTATGAGGGTCGAAAATGTAGGGTCTGGAGTGTTTGGCTTACGTGGGTGTCGGCGAAGGAAAGGTATCATGAAGGTCGTGATGATAGAAAGGGCGGAAATGTTGAAGAGGAGAAAGAAAGTTTTGCAGAGCAGATTGATTGGAAGAAGGTGGGGGTGTTTGGGTGGGAGGAAAGAAATTGGATGTTCAGCAGTTTGGGGGAGTTTCTGGCGAAAGATCAGGGCAGTTGTGATATCATGTGAGAAGGTGACATGTGTGTAATGAATGAGGACGGCATAGAGCGGGAAAAATTAATCTGCTATTATTTGTGGTTTTTGCTTTCCCATGCAAAATCATCCTAAAATTTTAAGGAAGCTTCAAATGGAGGGAGCAACATTGTGAAGAATCTTTGCAGCATTTGGCACACGTCAAGTACATTCAATCATATGCACAGCATAAAAGCACTATTTCTATTTTCATCATACAATAGCAACGGTGTATAATACTAATACATACAAAATTCCAAACTCACTCACCATTCCGATCAAAAGCAACCCTTGAAGTACTTGACATTTTAAAATTCACCCTCCGAATTGGTAAACACACTCCCACTACTAATATTCTCATCCTCATACTGGTCATCGTCCTCAGAATCACTGTCATCGCCCACTGCTACTCCATTCTCATCTGCATTCATGTCTGCCCAGTCATCATTAAGGTCATCGTCATAAGTAGTGCTCGCTAAAGCTCCCTTTGAACTGGATATCCCTCTACGATTGGGCTGGGTGAGCTTTGCAGTGACGTCCAGTTCGTTTTTGCTGAAAAAAGGATGGGTTTCGGTAAGAACCTTGCCTTGACAAACATATCCCATAGGAGTATGGGAAAAGTCTTGTCCCTTTCGTCTAACGCTCAACCATTCTTGCAGAAATGTCAGAGGTCTAGACGTAAAGCCGGTGGAGGTCTGATCTTTTCCATTGCCATTTTCCGTGGCTTTTCCATCGATAACATGGCCATCTTCTTCCAAGAAGTCTTCTTGTAACTCTTCCATAGTCTTCTCTATTTCAAATCCCAAGAATCCACGGAGATACTCATATTGGGAGTATTCAAAGTAAAGAGCTCCCGAAAAAATACCTAACTGTACTAACAACCATATCGGCGCAACCCAGTCCTTTGAAAGTGCGGGTATAGCATAGTATTGGAGATCATTGAAATTAAAAAGCATCTTGCGGGTCGTAGGAGCTGCATATGTCAAGAGAAAACATGCAGGAGCTAGGCAGTCACGAAGAATTGGAATAAGGAGCTCCGTTTCTTCGGGTATCAGGACTAACGCGGTTTCGGTGATAGGACTCCACAGGACCCAGCTCACTTGACGCTAAACAACAAATGTTAGCAAAAGCGTAAATTTAAGACATTTTTTGAACCCAATTGAATCTTGGAAGAGTCGTAGTCTCTCATATTCGTTGAAACCCTCAAAGTCGCCCCAAGGTTCAAAACGAATTAGGAAGGAAATATTCTCCAAGCAGACTGTTACAGACACAGAGATAACTTACCAGAAAGTTGTCATGTGGTTGAATCACTTTAACAGAACGCATGAATTCTTTAGACACAAATAGTCGAGAATTGAGAGCTTCAGCGTTGATTCCAAACTTTCTACCAATTTCAGTTCTTCTCAAAGCTACAAAGGCATGTTCACAACACTGTAGGTTCCGTTAGTCAGTATTAATTATCAAGAAAAGTTTTAGGGAGAGAGAATCAGGAGGCAATAAACCAGTGACGTATGAAAATGGGTCGATTGAATGGAATAAAAAAGCGGGAATTTGACGTCAAGGAACAGAAGTAGACAACAGAGAAAAGGAAATCGGCGAGCTTTTCGAACTTACTGAGGAGCCTGCTGGAATTCGGCCAGTTCTGACAAAGGTTACAATGTCCTTTTCCAGCCCAGGGAACGACCAAGCGGTATAATGAATAGGTCTTTGAACCTCACGCACAGTTTCAACTTCGTAGGCAACTTCTCTTTCTTGTTCAACTTCTTGTAGAGCAGTATGATGTACAGCATCGCCGGTATCTCGAAAGCTTTTACGCATTGCATTAAGCTGTTTGACAAAACTGGCTGTTTGGGAGGCCAATTCGCCAGTACCAATAACAGTCTTGGTTTTGGTTTTAATTCCGTAAAGCTGGTGTAAAGAAAACTGCTCCTTTTGCCTGAGGGTATCTAGATACTGCTTTCGGTGGTCCGCATTGGTGAGGAAATCTACATTATCAGTAGCAGCCTGAACTCTGCGGCAATAATCAATGCCTTGAGAATAATAAAGTGGCTGCATAAGCTCTATACCTACGCACGTCTGCTCCAGAAGCCAACGAATGACGTCGTAAGAGTCCAGGTAATTGTCATGGGTTTTTTTAACACAGTCTAATATGCTCTGATGAACCTCAGGTGGTGCGAAGAATATAACAGATTGAGTAGTCGCGAGTTGCCTCAGTCTCATTGCTGCCTGCACAGTATGATCTTTGCTTTGTCCAAGACCTATTCCAAATTAGTGTCAGCGTCATTATTTTCTAAAATTATGGACTCACTTAAGGTTAGTGCTCCACAAGCGTTAGCAGGCATTTTCAAATCAATCCCGCGACAATGGGCTTCATCGAGATAAACAACAACGTTTGTTAGGTCATCGGAATATGGTGAAGCTGACAACGGCACCGGTCTATACTTCTTATGGACCACCATCGGCTTTCCTGCTTCATCAAAGTAAACGGCAGCATGTGCTTGTGTGTCAATCTCAAGCCATGTTCTCGCAAGTGACTCATTGCTCAATTCGAGAATTTGGGCTCCAGCATCGATGAGCACTCGGATGCGTAATTTCGATATCTTGTGCAACAAGTCAATCTCAGAAAGATGCCGGCCTCGTTCATCAGCTGCTACTACGTATCGCCGGTTTCTGGGCTGAAGCAAGTAGGTAAGAACCTCAGAATTGGTGTGGGCAAGTCTCTCCAAGTCTTGTTGTTTGAGAGTTAGTGGCAGTAAGTTTCGATTATCGTTGGTGCCACTAAAGCCTGTCGTAATGGAATTTGGATTGTCCGCTGACGATAAAGGAATCTCCCACCCGCTAGCTTGTAGTTTGAGACTGAAGGATTTGGCATGTGCCGGAAATACAAAATTGTTACAGTAGTAGTCGATGATTACTGGAGACATGTTGAAATACGTCCAAAGCTCAAGCATTTGTTGTTCATCTTCAAGATTAATACTATTCCAGTCCCGCAACGTATCAGGCAGCACAGAACAGCTCATGGACCATTGATCATATATCGAGGCCGGATCGTCTGATTTGAGAACATGCTCGAGGGCTTGGTGCAATTGCTTGTTATTTAGTCCCTCATAATAAAATGCTAAACAAGTAAGAAGTATTGCGACGTCTGGATGGCCCCATTCAGCTTGATCCGAGGGCACGCCTTTGCCATGGAACGGGACCGCAATGGGGTCTCTATCGGGGTGAAGACCATATTGTACGTGCCACCTTTTTTTTAGCGCCAACAACAATATTCGGTGTACCAAAAGACCGCGGACATTGAGGAGATTGCGTTTCATTGACGGTTTATCCAAAAATACACCTTTCAAAACCTTAGAGACAGCTGTGGTAACCTTGGGCTTGGTTATGAAGTCCCTAATGGCGAGGCGATCCAATCTGGAGCAACGAGACACATCCAGAATTGAAGTTCGCCCAATACATATATCAGCAACTAGCCTACTCAGTAGCTCCTCTTCAACATCTTTTCGGAGGAAAAATGGCATAGGGTAGCCTCCACAATTTCTTCGAACAACTTCGATACTATGAGGATAAGCTTTCTCGAGATTGTATAGATGTCCTTCTACAAGGGCCAGCAAAGCTTGGGCTGTCTCCCAACGATGAGGATAATTGTCAACAGAATTCTGAGCACCACTCGGATATATTAGCTGTGTGCGTAACGAGAGAATTTGATCGCTTTCATCCATCACATCTCGGCAACGATTACTTAGCCATTGTTGCACTTTCACCATTGAATTTCCCTCATTTACATGACCATCCGAAAGACGTTGAAGCCCAGATAATCGGAATGAAAGTATATGCTCCGGCAAAGCAATAGCTATACCTGAGCTTTGAAGAGTTGCCTTGTGCAAATTGAAATAAGTCTTCACTGTATCTGTAGGAGTCTTTCTTGAGAATGGTACGTGAAGGATGCTTCTACCCAACAGAGATCCGAGACGTGCTTGTAACAACTGCGCAGTTGGAACCAACAATGGTTTCGGCACAATGATTCGTACGAGGCGTTCGGCATTAGCTAGCTTGCACGCCACCATAGGTACAATAATTGAAGTCTTTCCTTGTCCCATATTCATTTGTAAAACAGAATTTGATTTGGAATTCGGCGAAATTGTAGCCCTGGCTACGTCGACTTGATCAGGCCGAATGAGAATATTCGCTTCCACCTCGATCAAAAGCCAATCGGGTTCTTCGATCGGCTGCCAATTTGAATGGCCCAGATTATTCTGTTCTTCAATCAAGCGTTGTTGGTCGCCCTTTGAGAATGCTTCTTCAATTCGAAGTAGTCTTTGAAGTTCTGTAATATGTAAAGCGTACTTGATCAGAGTCTCTCTCATACCACTCCCAAATTTTATTTCTGTGCTCGAGGTAGAACGTAAATTCTCAAGTAGTGTAATGGTTGAAACACATGGATACAAGCCTCCTGGCCGTAACCATGCAGCACTCGGGCTGTCAAATAATCGACATATTTCCTGGAATATTTCTCTTGTGGAGCTTCTAGTCTTTTCTATATCACTGGAAAGTTTTGGAGGGTCGACAAATTTTCTACCACTTTTCGGAAGCTGCTCAAATGACTTGAATGAAGACAAGCTCTGCAGCAGTTCCTGTCCATATTTTTGGCGTACCAACGAGGCTTCATTGCCCATGAGATCTAGTGCAACTAATATCAGTAAAAGTTCATATGTATATTATGGATGTTGATTAGCAGAAAGCCAATCTCGAATGGGAATTACCTGAAACGATGCGCTCGAGAAGAGACGCTTCTTGAGAGATTATATGGCCATTGTGACTCGATATCTCGGCTTTTATCTTAGACAGAGCTACTGTGGAAGATGATGTCATGATCTTGCATGGCATTCGCATTAGATCTTTCGACATCATGGGAAAGTCACTGCCTCCAACTCTTGATGCGTATACTATTTGCCTTTGAACCTCCATATTTGGCAACTGAAAATTAGTTCCACTGTAAGCTCGAGAAAGCACTTTTTGAACTTGCTCAAGATACTTAGAGAGCTCCATGTTTTGGAAGATTCTTGCCCAATCTGGGAGGATAACCCTCATAGCTTTGGCAATATCTACATTTACAGGAGTCGAAAATTCAACAATGGAAGGTTCTGGGCACGGCCATTGAGCAAGCAAGAACTTCGCAAATATCTCACAATCAGTATCTGTCTGGGTTTCGTACTCACTTTCTTGACGTTCTAGGTTCTTGCGCAGTTTTGCGTGTAATTTGAACCCGCAAAAAGTATTGCGAAAGTCTTGCGGGTAGGGTATACGGCACGGCTTTAGTAATTGCATGATGTATGCAAGATGTGGAATTTGGTTTGGACGAAAGTGGGTATAATTCCGATAGGCTGGAGGATTCAATTTCTTCAGGTCTTCCAATACAGAGCAGACCAGTAATATCCTCACCAGATCCATATCAATATCTTCCCGAAATGACATCAAAGAAAATTGGAACTGAAGTCGAAACTTATCGTCGGCGGAAGCTTGTCGACAAAATTGATATAATGGGCCGAATGACATACCAAAATCAACATCCAAACGATCCGACAAGAGAAATTTCCTGGGCTCTGTGCAGAAACCTCTCAAATTAGGATATTTCTGCAGAATTCCGGCCAAATCTGCTGAGGCATGTGTTTTTCGAGGCCATTGTATGATGTGATCAACACATTCCAAGACATTTTTGCGTCTTTGACTAGCACAGTACTTGTCTCTTGAGTCATACACAAGATCCTTAGCTATTATTTGGGTTTCAAGAAACCCATCGTGGCGCTTGAAAAGTTTCAAGCGGGTATAGCTTCGATTGACAAGGTGTTGTTGTCGCACTCCCTTCAGCTCCAAAATCCCTTGTGTTTTTTCTTGAGAAAATTTTTCTAAGTTGTCACTTTTTTCGATCAATTCTTGAACTATCGAGTCATAGCCGTCGTATTGAATAGTAGTTGTCCATTTATCATTCCATTCCACTTTCTGCATAGAGTTCCCGTCTTCTGGATAATACCCCCTGGCTGGGCTGAGCCGCGCAATTTTTAAAAGACACAAGCGCGATGTCAGTTTCAGAGGGGTCCAAGGCTGATAAAGACCGGATCTTAAACACGCAATAGCCTCCTCAGTCCCGGTACGCTTAGTCAAGACATCTGGTAGGAGGAAAGATGTCATGCTATGCAGTAAGGCTTTGGTGTAAAGCTGCCAAGGCTCGGCTGGACAATCGATACGCCCCAAAGTATCGTTGACAAAGAAGCGACCATAATCTCCATTGTTTTCGATGTGTACTTGAACATGTATCCCATGACATCGAGATTTTACACTGTTAGGATCATTACCGGGCATTGGTACCAGAATACTACGCACTCGTGGATTGATAGTATCGCGCAGTACGATTTTACTTCGTAGTCCATACCAAGTTCCGCAATCCTGATCCGCGTCTATTTCTGCATGTAGCTGCGATGATGCAAGATACTTTTTGTGATTAACTGTGAAGGATAATGAGAGACGTTTGAGCTCAACGGTGAGATTGTTCCTCGACGGTTGATAAACTGTCAAGTGACCTGGCTCCTCAAAATGTTCAAGGATCCTGTGAACGCGTTTGAATGTTGTGCTAAATGGGTCAACTAAACAGGAGGAGCGGCGCCAAGCATTGTGGGTTCGTAAATTTAGCCGCCAGTTAGCATCTTTGAACTTCCAAATATGTGGTTTCTGTCGAATTTCGATAATTCCTGTGGTCAAGTCAAGCCAACTTGTATGTGTTAGTTTTAGTAAATTTTCGCATTGAACATCAAGTAACTTACTGAATACAATCAAGCACTAGGGGTACCGGTAGATCAAAGTTGTTATCTGTGTGAAATACTCTGCTGGGTACGAGTTCCAGAACAGTCTTTCCAAAACAGGCTCGCACGACGACTTTTCCGTCTCGAGAACCAAGATGGATGGTATGACCGAATTGATCATTTGTTAACTGAAACTGAGAGCCAGGCAAAGATGAAGGAAATGTGAGAAGATTGACATCACCAAAGAGATCTCGAAGAACAGCTGATGATCTATACTCAGCAGGGAGCATCCCTAGCGGTTGACCATCTATCAAGAGGTAGCCATAGAACAGATGAAAACTCAGTGTCTGCTCTTTCATGAGAGACGAACCAATGACTTTCGCATAAACCCACCACTTTTTAGGACAATCAAAGACCAAAGATGATGATACACGCGGCTGGCTTCCTTCTGGCAATGGCCATACAATACCCACTGCTAGTATTAAGGATTCAGGGCTAGCAATTAGAGATTCGCGTAAAGCATGTCTCATGTGATAAACAGCCTTCAAGTCTTGAATGATAGCATTCCTGAGCCCAAGTGGGGCCAGCGCAGGGTCATTGGAAAGGTTATCTTGTAGCGTAATTGAGCATTCAATAAAGCAACGAAGTGCAGTAGGTTCTAGTATTTTGTTGTCGTAGTTGAAAAGTGTTCTTCGGCAGAGAAGAGCAGCCCATAAACAGTATGTTTGGCATCTGGAAGCGGCATCAGAATCAACTGCTTGTTTAATTTCTTCTCTGAGGATCTTCACCCAAGATGAAGTGATTAACCGAGCGGTCTCGAGTAACTCGGAGGCTAGTTTGACAATAATGGGTGCCGCCAGCTCCTTGATGCGTAATACTATAGTCAATATCGCCTGCATGGAATAGTTCTCACGATAGTTTGTCCTAATATTCTTCAGTCTCCGGTCCAACTGCTCCAACATCCTATAACAGAAACTGTTATCTCGAAATGATTGATGAATGACCCGTAAATAATCATCCTCGGTATTAGGCCCAGCTTCGAGTATTAAACGCGAAACTAAGATAGCCATTGATTCGGTACTGAAGTTCAAATTCTGAGAACCAAGCTCTACCAACAGTTGTGTAAGACGGCGGGTCTTGCCTGAGATTAGTGCTTGGAAAGCCATAAACTCATGAACATTGAGACCTCTGGGACACTTTGATTGACTGGCAATGACTTCGTACGACGAAATACCATTCGTATTGACAGACAGGCCTTGCGTAAGCACCGAGAATGGTGAGCTCCGGGGCAACGTGAAGTTGAAATGATGCGAAAATGATGGCCGTTGATTTTGAAAGTCCCGACTTAGCCATCGTCGAGAACGAAAATCGTAGTAGGATAACCTCAAGGTATTGGAGGGACACACATCATCAATACCAACAGGGAATAAAATGGTGCGATAACTAGAAATATGTGTCAATGATTGCTGTCCAAGTTCGCTCGTAGGCTTATGCCACGGAAGCGCCAACTAACTGAGTATTGTGAAATATTTTTCTAGTTGATCCTAATGAAATCCCATTTTCTGTGTTCCTCATATATCCTGAGAGTCCCGGGTAATCTTTCAAAAGGACCTGAGGTATCATTAGTGTTGTTCAATCATGGTATGATCCAGTTTATTGGGGACCATGTGGAAAGAGCTTACTCTAGGCTCCGTGAGAACATCTTGAATCTTTGGAAAAGCCAATGCGATCAGGACTTTCCAGGTTGTGTCTCGATAAATCGAAAATGCCGAAGGGCAAGATAGCTCAAAGATCACCGCTCTTTTTTGAACGGGATCTGAGGGTAAAGGATGCTCGTATACCTGTAGCATAAATAATCGATCACTCATTAATTACTAAATCCAAATAGGCAACGTAACGCAGCGGGGTTTCTCTCACCTTGATTCTAAAGAACTTGGCCTGATTCTCCATTAAGCACTTTGGACAGCTTGGGCTGTGTCCGTCGACTGTGTGTATGCAGGTGCTTTCGTTGATCATTTTGATAAGATTTTCATACCTTTCACTCTTCTTCAACCACTCTGCTACTTTGCTCTCGCGTGATTGCTCAGCGTCAAGTTCTATAGCTTCAAGAAGCTCTTGCAGCCTTGAAGCTTCATCGGACTCAACAAAGTAGCGGTCGGCAAAGCATCCTCGTGTTGGATCATCGAATATGGTTCTGGAGGGTCCTCCCTTACCGACCGCAGCTCTGCAGCGATCTTGTATATAATTCTGAGCTTCTTGTAGTCTACGCATATCTTTTTTCAGAGATAGTTGCAAAACATCCATCATCTCAGGTGTGAAGAAAGGATGAAAATTCGTAAGTAATGGATAGAGAATGCATTCATATCTATCCATAGAGATCCAAAGCTCCATGATGCTCAACAACATAATGGAACGTTCTTCGGTGTTAACAGAGTAAGCGCCTTCGGATTCCTTGATGTATCTATATATTTCTCGTGAAATCTCCCTGCATTGTGATTGGTTTTCGAGATTGGTGGCAGATGGAGAATGATGTATTGACTCAATACCAATCTCCAAATCGCACAGAGCAATATATCGGTCTCCGAAACTCCCAATCTTTCTGGAAGCAGCTGCAGATACGTCAACAGACTTTTTGGAATTGTAAGACTGTGGAGGCGGACGAAGAGCTTCATCCATGATGCGCTGTAGGTAACGGCCGCTGTTGGGAAGTGTTAAGTATAAATCGAGATCCGCAGCGCGTTTTGGAAGCGTCATGACTGGTCTTTGATTCGACCGCTTGAATGCTAGCCACTCTGATTCAATTCGATCTGAGGCCTGCTGAATTGGTTTTTGGAAACTGGGTCGCAAAGCCATGAAGGTGTGTTCGTATACAGCTCCTAGAGAAGTTGATGCTTTGACGTCATCATTTTCGAGCTTGGCAAGGCGTCGGCAAAGTTTGGTTTTCAAGTATGATAGTGATTCAAGACTGATTTCATACATGTGAAGCTCAAGAAGCTGTGCCATAGCTAGACATCTCATGAATTTGTACTGTGCCCGGCCGGAATCTGACATTGAGTATAGTTGTCTTTGTATGGCAACTCGCAGTACGAGATAAAATGGATTTCGTCTCCATGGCTTTGCAGCATTGAACCAAAGTACGTCGTCTCGAATGCGCTTCTTCAGAATTGTAGGATATACCCTACGGCCATTTCCTTCCAATAGCGTCATGAGCATTTGAGATATGAGGGCGCACGAAGCAGTGTCGCGTTCCTCAATGACGAGAGAGCCAGCTTTAGATGTTCTCGCAGCGAATCGTTTGATTGACTCGGTGCTGGATTGCTCCAAGAAAACGGCCAACTCTTCTAAGAAACTGGATTCGTTGAATGTTGATAAAGGGAGATCGACGGCATACCCAGGGAAACTGCATTCTAAGGCATTCTCAGCAGCCATGACATCCTGTGCGGATGCCGATGTCTCGAAAGCCTCGAACACTACGCGCTCCTCGGAACTTTTAGATAGAGTTAGAAAACAGTGCTCTGACAAGTATTATGGTTATGATAGCTTGGAACATACCGATAAATGAGAAGAGCTGCGTTCTGCTCCGCAATATTAAGAATCAAATAGACATTTTTCTGTAGAGAATGAAACTCAGACAAGAGCGTATCTCTCGATAATCTTCCTCTAGTATTCAATAATTTTGCCGTTTCCAATGATCGACGGATCCAATCCCAATTCTCAGACAGTTTGTCCCTCGTGATGCCTCTCATCGACCTGGAAGCCGTAATGAAATGATCAATAATAGCACTTTCTAATCCTTCGTTTCTGTCATCCCTCCCTGGGAGCCGGGGAGGGAGGACGACATGGTTGACCAACGATTCCATAACGGAATTCGTTGTCGCCATAGCGACTGAAAGGATATGGTGTAGCTGTAGATCGAGTTATAAAATTTGGAACAACGTAGAGAAGTAGTTGTTCCCACAGTCTAAGAAAGTGTGACGAAGTTGTTACACGAATGGAATCAAAAGAATCAAAAGACGAACTGGATTTTTAAAGGAATTGAAAGTTGAAGTGAAAAGAATCTTTGTAAGATGTAGGTGAAGTCTCAACGACCCCCGCCCCATTAGCGCGAAACCAAAACAACAACAAAATCTGCCTTGCACGGGACGGGTACCCCATATCATTTTTCAATCTTCCAATGAGAATTGAATGATCATATGTGTCGTTTGAGTATCTAGGTACCCAATACCTATCAATAAAAAGAGGCTTATTTGGGGAACTTTGGTTCGCCCTTTACTGCTTCATTTCGTCCATCACGAGTTTCATCTTTGAAGAGTTGACTACCCACCTGATAAGTCTACCTCTTGGGTGAGAATCCATTCGAGTACGATATCACATATGCTCAACCATTCGAATCATTTTATGCATCCTCCCGCCAATCATAGCATATGCACCTACATGCGAGTATACGAATCGATTTCTATCTCTATTTGATAGATGTCTGCCTATACCCATCTTCCACTTCCGCTTCGAGTTTAAAATTGACCTGAAGTTCTCAGAGAAGCAGAGATTACTGAGCAAAACGAAGTCATGTTGTTATCCACAAGCTTGGGCTCAACGGCAGCCTTGCAAATATGACAGGCTATGCTTTTATCATAAGGGATCAAGAGATACCATTCAGATAACTTCATTCAGTCTATAGAAAAAACCACTTGATTATCATCTATGACATTCAACTCTGATATCAAGAAGAAGCAGTGGACATCTCCCTAGATGTGATAGCTGAGACACCACCTTGCAGCATAGCATCTCTTTCCAACAAAGAAAGGAAAACCGCAAGAAACTCAGCCTGCGATCATCGAATTATTAAATCGATATATTTACTGGAACTCTCCCTACCAACCCGAAATGAACAACAAACAAACAACCTTGACATATGCGGCCTTCCTGCGATACGACACCGAGCTTAGCCGACCCACTTGAATGCATTAATGGCTGCTGCAGATACATATCACCAAGTATCTTCTCATTCGTTCATCCAACTTACAAACGAAACAGTCCTCGCTAAAACCATTGTGTTGGAGATGAGTCTATCAAACTTACCAATGAAGTAGCATTCACCCTTTCAAATTCCCCCAAACGCAAGCCTCATCATCCACATTAGTACAGCGTCTTCATAGAGAAGATTTATTGGACTTACCAATTAAGCCTTCAACATCTCACACGACATACAGTATGAACTCAGTCTGTCAGTCATACCCTCTTTCTTTCCCCTTGCCCCTTTATCTTAAGATTTTGTTTTTCCTCAACCCTAAAAATCACCCAATGCGCAGTTGCCAACTTGGGAAGTACGCCGGTGAATACTGGATTCTATCGTCCATGGAATCCTGCTTCTTTGCTTCTTTCCCCTTTCCTCGCCCCTTCCTTTTTCGACGTCAAACGTTGAAGAAAATATTAACCTTAGTCATCAAACCATCCCACCTACCCCTTTAGGCCTAGCACAACCAAAACATCACCATTAACACTGCCCTGTACCTCGACCATACATCATCAAGAATGGTTTGCATTCTCGAAAAGGACTTGATCATGTGAATTATGTTACTTTCTGGCATATTGTGAACTTTCACTGTCAATGAATTCGCAAATCGAAATTCAAATGGGAACTAATCCTGCGTCGAAACAAGCTGAATAAGAATTCAAAAAGTATTCTTGACATATATTCACGAAATTTTCAATAAAGTATGGTTAGAAACCTGAGGAGCAGAACGATGTGACCGCCAAGCGTTTATGTAGAGTTGCGGGCTTTGTTTTGCTATCCTATATACATTTTTCTATTACTCGGTCTATATTTTATGAGATTTGCTTCTCTTCAAAGGATATTTGAAGAGTCATCTCAAGCCATTTTTCAAATAGAATTACATTTTAACATCGTACACTCTGCTTTTCAACATCTCAATCATCACTTCAACACCCCTTCGATCTGCATCTTCCTCTCCTCAGCTTGTCTCTTCCTAATTCTATCCCTCCATCTAATCACCTCCGCACCAGCCATGCCACCAATATATCCCGTGATATGCGATTGGTAATCTAAGATTTGTTTGCCCGCAGCGCTGCTCGCTCTCCTCCAAGCTAAGACTTCCGACCCGAATAGCATGACTAGTGCTGCCCACGAAGGAATCGATGGGGTGAGCCCAAAAAAGCTGATACCCTTATCTCTTTTGTACCACAAATCTGCCGCCATAACACCACATACCGCACCGGAAGCACCGAGACCTGATGAAATAAAGGCACTTTTCCATACCCATCCTGCCATTGAAGCAAAAGAGCATACAGCGCCTATCGAGAAATATAAGGCGAGGAAATTTGCGCGACCGACTTCATCATGAAGATCAACTCCAAAGATGCCAAGAAATACCATATTTGGGAGAAAATGAGTGAAGGCTTGATGTGAAAAGACACCTCCAATCATTGATAATGCTCGAGGGTAGGCAGGGATGATCATGAAGTATTTGTTGAGCATTGTCCAGCAAGGTGGCACACGCCAGAGGAAAAGTACCATAGTGTTAGCCAGGATGAGTGCAGAGACTGTGGCAACTGCGGGTGGAATTTCTGGAAACATGCGAGAGTCTCGGAGAGGAGGTATGTAGAAATGTGCCAATGTACATGAGACACCCACTGTCAAGAGAACAACTAGAGCCGAAGGCCAAAGACGGGTGAAAGCAGAGAATTCGGGAATAACCTCAGGTACAGTTTCTTGAGCCTTTTTCTCAAAGTGTTTGAGCCATGGATGTTCACCTTTTCGACGAAGTTCTACTCGTGATCTTGGGTTGACGTGATCTAAAGTGCCAGTATTATATCGTATCTCATCTGCTTGGCTCAACTCTTCTTCCTTCTTCTTCTTTTCTAGAGCGGCAGCTTTTGCTTGATTGGCTTTCCTGATGGCATCTAATCCACTATCACCATATACACTTGTTTTCTCTTCTGCTGGCGCCTTCGAATCATTTGGCTTGTACATATTGAGATTGATTCTTCCTCCTCTCGTTACACCACCTCCAACATTAGGCACATATATCCCGATTCTTTTAGAGTCTGAAACGATTTCTCCCTCAATCTCTGCTAGTTCTTGTTCGGCTCGCAATGATGCGTTCTCATCCTCATCGACTGGGACATTCTGTCTTAGCCATGCTAATGCGTTTTTCTGTGCAACTTCCTCCCAGTATGCTAAAGAACTAGGCTCGTCCGGGTCTGGTAGCGTTCCCGCTACTCTTCGTCCATGTATAACTCTCAAAAATCGTTCTGCCGAATCTATATCCATTGCACGTCCAAAAATCGCCCGAATTTCTTCCTCTGTAATTGGGTCCTCTCGATAATCAAGACCCATTTGATCTTCATAGTCTGCTGGAAGTTGCTCATATCTTGTATATATTGTTTTGCCAAGCGTAGCCTTTGGAGATAATTTCTTGGGAGGCAATTCCTTCGATAATGTCGCATTCTTGGGAATTCTTGAAGCCCTTCGTTTCGAGGCATAAAACCTCTTCGAGCATTGCAACCCTAGAGCTCCTGACCAGCCACGGCTTTCGGCTTCTAGTTCCCCTGCGCCAGGTCCCCTCCTTCGGAAAGGCGCCGAGGATATTGAATATGGTCGTATAGCTCCATGAATAAGCCTCGAGGCTAAACCATCAATTGTACTACATGTTTGTAGTGTGACCCAAGTTTGTAAGCACGAACTGCGTGCTGCAGGCCAAAGACTATTCATCTTCAACTTCTTACTATAATGTCATACCTTGCTTTGAATCATTGGATGAGGGAACCCCGCTATGGCGTTCTTATTCGCCATCGAATTTACTAAAGATTGGATTTGGAGATCATAGAAAATATATGCGCACGGACCAATATGCGATAATTCCGCGCGGGCAGCTGTTACCTCGACTTCAACCCCTCCATTCCTATCACTTATTACAATCTCTCAGATACAATCATCAATTCACAACACCTCGAAATTTTCTCTGTAAATTTCGAAAATTTGAAGAGCGAACACCTCTCCCGTTTACTGACAAGGGAATATCAGCTTTCACGACTTCCAAATCTAGACATAGTCGCACGAGCTATCCACAACTCCAATAGCATCCACGAACTTGACAAATAATTCTCAAATCTACCCAAAAATCAATATGTCCGCCGACGCTCTCCCAATCTCCCCTGCTGCCTTCGCAGAAGCTCTGAAAGATCTCCCCATGTCCACCCTTCACCTCAAAGCTGCGGAACTACGCAATTCCATCGCACATCTCGATTATTCCAACGAAGAATTGAAACCTTTCGCTGAAGGGAGAGCTCCCGAATGTGTAGATGGGAAGGCAGATGAAGATTGGTATGTTGTTCTCCTTTGATTTCTTCTCCATACTTTACAAAAAATGAGAAGGCGATCCTCTTAGAAGAAGTTACTAATAAGCTCTGGTAGTATTGACGCCATTCGCGAAAACGAAATTGTAATAGCCCGCATGGAAACCCGCATCTCACTTCTCCGCACAGAAATCGAAGCTCGAGGTGGAGTATGGGGCGAATATGAAGCTGGCGCCGAATCTAAGTTAGAAGAAGATGTGTCATCTCCCGCTCCTGCGACAAACGGCACAACCTCTGCGAATGAGGAAAATAGGAGTAACCCTTGGGCCGATGGAACATTTACTACGGGACGTATTGTGGGAGGTGAAGTTGTGATGGATCCAACACCTGCAGCTACAGCCGCACCTACAACAGTGAATGGGGTATCAGCGGCGAACGGAGTCGCAACAAATGGAACCACAGCAATTACGAACACGGGAGGAAGATTGGACGATGAAGCTTTACGTCGAGCAATGGAATCACGGATGCGCGAAGATGCTGGTGCGGATGAGGAGGAAGGTATGCATTTGTGAGACGGTAAATCGTATTTTGTCTCACATGGTACCCGTTGGTATTCTTGGAAGATATTCGTTCGAGAAGGATTTCAAAATCACCGGCTATGAGAAATGCTCTAAGAATAATCCTCGGAGGCCCTGTCGACTGCCTTCGGCTCACTCTGGCACATTTCCACACCTTTCGACACCACAAGATCAAGTAAGGAGTCCCAACGACCGGAACATCTATTTGCTTAACAATACCCATAATTCAAACCAACACAATCTTAACGACCCCATACTCAACAATCAACCTCCTCAGAAGGTTTTATCTTGAAAACAAAGAGTCAAAATCCATCGTAAAATAACAAAGCAAATAAAGAAAATTACTGCAATCCAACGGAGTCACTTTCAGTATATAATAAGACGGCTTCTCCAACCATGGTATTCAACTCCTACCCTACAAGCAACAAGGTGATTATGCCATGAAAACTCAACTTGTCCCGAATCCATCCACGCGAGAAGAAACAGCGAATTCGATCTTCATACCCCAGGTTTCTGCACAATATCTCGCAAATATAACTCACCACAACCCATCTCATCATGATACCAACCCATTTCCCAAAAAGTTCTTGCTCTATTTTTTATTTTTTATTGATCTTTTTGCATTGGCGGCGTTGTAGATACCATTTCATTTTATTTTATTTTCTCTCTCGTGTTTGTTATTATTATTATGTATTACAACTAGCCTTGGAGAAGAAAAATTGAAACGTCGTTCAAGATTTATCTATCTAGCTAGCTAGGTACCTACCATAAAATCTGCACGATTAAAGTCTCGCTTGATTTGGAATTATATAGACAGATATGAAGATGTGCAGATGTGCAGATGTGGAAATGCCAAAGACGTGATAAATAATTTGTAGCGGATGATGGATTACCTAGTGAGTATTATGAATTATGCAATGACAATGACAATACCAATGACAATACCAATGACAATACCAATGACAATACCAATGACAATACCAATGACAATACCAATGACAATACAAATGACAATGACGATGATAATAATAATAACGATAACGATAACGATACAATATTAACTAATTACAAATACATTTACGACAGCAGAAAGAAGAGAGGAAAGATATCGCAATCCTGGTATCAAAGAATCCCCAACCCGTCCAATCCATTCCATGGACATGGATATACTATTATCGACAAACGCGTCCAATTCCAATCCCCAGCATCCTCACCATTAAACCACTAACCACTCACTCATTCTCCTCCCTCCTCAACTCTAAACATCTTCTCTCCCCGCGCTCCCCCCCCTCCCCGCCACAGAAGTCCTACTCTTCTTCTCTCTCAAACTTCTCCTTCCCCCCGCCCAACTCCTCCTCCCCTCCTCCACGACCAACGGCACGCCCTTATATCTCAAAACCGGTACGCTCATGCCATACGCCCTCGTCTTACCCTCTGCATCATGCTGATCAATCTCGACTCGGACCACCACGTCTAGGCTTCCATCTCCGCTCTTGCCGTGATATTGCGGATCCGCTGCCTTGTATGCGCTTCCTGCGCCCTGTTCTCCCTTGTGGAGAGGAGAGTGTCCATCTTTTGGTACTTCAGAGGGAGGGAGATCGTAGGGCCCGGAGGAGGAATCGATTGGTGTTTCACCATTTTCATTCTGGGGCGGAATGGAAGATGCCGAGGAAGGTGAATTTTCTGTGAGTACTGCCCAGTTTCGACTTGGCATCGTGACATTATTGCTCTTGCTACTCTTCTTCTCCTCTCCCGGATCTCTATCAAAGAAACTCAACAGTGTCTCATCTGTCTCTTTATCTAAATGATGAATTTTATTTCTCTTCGCCAATAGATTCGCGACCGCTTGCGGAGGAGGCTTATTAACAATTGCTGAAGAAATGATATTTGCCATATACTTGTAATCTGTCGAAACTGGGATTTTCAAGTGAGGATTTGAATAGAAACGTCCAACGGCAGCGAGATGTACGTCGCCACCAAGAATGGTGATACGGACTGAGAATTCGGATGCAAGGGATTGAAGTTGTTTGACAATGTAGTGACGTTCTTTTTTGTGGGTATGTGCTGTGTAATGATCATCGAGATCATCGAGAAGATCTACACTGCCATCGAAATGATTGAAGAAACTTCCGCCTAGCAATATAAGTTAGTAATCAACATTGATAAATGGATGTATAAGATATCGCTAACCAAATCCAAATCGCTTATTCATAAATTTGAGTGGGCCCATTAAGGGGCTCGAAAAAATATTCTCTAGCCAAGTCAAACGCTACAAATATTAGCATCAGAGCATATTTAGATTGCAATACCAGACTTACTGGGTAGGCGATAGGGATTCCTAGTAAGATAATAAGATGTTGAATAGGATTTGGAGAATCTTTTGCGGCCGTAAGTTCTTCTCTAAGACGATCGAAGATTTTCTTGTATGTTTCTGGATAGTTCACTTGATGGCGTGTACGCTAGATTAAAGGTTAATATCATACCGTTGTCGGGAAGTGTGACTACTTACTTCTGTTCTCGCATCAATACCGAAGAAAGCAACTCTTGCGCCTAATCTTGCATAAATGCTACGGGAGCGCTCAGCTACATATGGCTGCAAACGATTAGCTTTATATATGAGACAACGAGAAAGTACTTACACCAGGGCTATCACCAATGATATAACTTGAATCAGGAACGTCATTCTCCAATACATATGTGTTTTCTATTTGACGTGGATCAATCCCGCCTCCGTTCGCAGACATAGTCTGGGGTGCATCTAAGAAATGTTAGTATGGGGGAAAAATGGTCTGAAGAATAACGCACCAGTTGTAAATGTAGATGCCGGAGGTGCAAGATGATGCTGGAAGAGTAAATAGTATTTATGAGCAACACCACCAATGCCGCGGAAAACGGGACAACGCATGAATTCATCAACGTATGAACCAAAGCCATCAATGATCTATTAAATTGATTAGTAGCTAAACCTATCATGAGACAAAAAGATACTTACGTCATGATCATCCCAAAGGTTGACTTGAGGGATCTTTCCATTCATCGCAGCGAACGGTTCTGTGGAATACCTAAATCCTAGTCAATTTTCACAGCCTAAATCTTCTACTCCAGCCATTGACTTACCAGCGAATATAATTCTTGACATAATAATCATCGCAATCTCTCCTCAACTGTTCGGGGAAAGGATATTCCCTTCTCTTGATAGGATTACCGATATCAGTCCAAGGTCTCAGAGGACCATTGACTCTGATTCCATCATTATAAATCTGATCTCCACCACCAAGCCTATTGAACGTTAGTTTGTACCAATTCCAAAATCGAGGATATCCCTACATAACATGGAAAGGCGCTTCCTCATGTTGTCGTGCGACATCCCTCCAAAGACATGCACCACTATAAGCGTCCTCATCTGTTCCCACACTAAACCCATTACAAGAATGAAACATTATTCTCATGCTCTCGGTAACCGCTGGTACGAAAAAGGTTTGTCTATCCGTCTTGCCCCCCTCGGCAAATGTGAGACCGGGAATTGTGTATTCGCATCGAAGTTCTTCCTGTAGCATTGGGACTTGGATGTGAAATCTCCAGAAAGTGTTCACAACATCTGCATAAAGCTTGACTCCTCTAACTTTGATTTCTTCCCAATCGCTAGAAGTATCGGACACTCCATTTTGTTGAGGAATATCGCCATTTGATGTTCGTGTTGGGTTTACGTTCTCAGAATAATCTACCTCGTTAATAATCCCAGGCGCTTGATCATGACCATTCAATTGATCAGTTCCAGTGGCAATACCCACCCCATTACCATTTTGTGTCGCTTGTCTCCTGTCTTGAACTCGTAATCTCAACTCTGGTACTGCATCTTCCCTGACCGTATGCGTATCAACCACAATCAACACACTCCCAAACCAAACATCATTTTCCATCCGTCTATAATTCAGCAACGGACCACACTTAACCGTTGCTCCCGCGCCAGTTCTCTGCACCCCATTCACGGCATCCTTGTGTTCCAATTCTTCTTGTTCCCTTCTCGCAGCTTCAAGTTCCTCGGACTGCGCATTCCCAGCTAGTACAATTGGTCTATGCGGACTAGGTGAACCTTTGCCTTGGACTCGCGCTTTATTGAGAAAACTGGCCAAATCCTCTTTTTCATTTCTGCCATCTACTCCTCGAGCTCCGATGTTTGCATGATTGGAAAATGCGGTGGATTCTTGGTGGCGCCATGGATTCGAGGACGCGTGGGTATCGATATGCTCTTTTCCGTGAAGGAGATCGTCCCGATAGTGAGCTGCCATTGTTTGTGGGAGCTGGGAATTCCGAAGCTGTAGATTATGTGTATGTATGGTTATGCGTATTTATTGTCGGTGATGTGCGCGAAAACGAAGGAGAAGATTCAATTGTTGATCCTTTTGGAAAGTAAACGATACGGCCCGTCCGCGTTCCTACCAGTTGAGCCAAATGCGTAATATAATGCTTTGTGCAACCTCGAATTACTCGCTGCGTATCTTCCCTCTGATCGCAATTAGATAGGTAGGTCTAAAGTTGTCAATTCACTCCCTCACAGGACATGGAATCAAAAATAAGATAGAAGGAAGTTTTTGCTTCCTGAAAAGCGAATATCACCGTGGCAATGACAACAAAAGGCGAAAAAAGTCCAACAACAACAACAACAACAATAATTATCATTCATTTCTATCAAAAACAAGTTAAATTCTCACTGTCCCAATTTCTCTTGGCTTATACAATGCCAAGAATGTAATCAAATACAAAGAAATTATATGGTACCTATTATCTATACCTACCTATCGCTCGCATCTGGTGGGGCTTACAGTTCTCCATCAGAATCACGGACCAGCAGGGAAAGGGCGATCATTGATGTATTATGAAGTAATGTGTGAAGTATCGTATGTACTTTGTAAGAATCCTTGTCTGAGTACGAAGATGATTAAGGTGGGAGAAGCATTTCCTCTCTTGACCAATTGGAGATGGTTTATTGTTTATAGTTTGACGATATATTATATATCCATACAGTACTCCTCTTCGTTCCCTTGAAGCGGCTATGTCGAATCAAATGAGGGACTTCCATCACACCAGCCATCACACCAGCCATCACACCAGCCATCACACCAGCCATCACACCAGCCATGGATCACTCCAGAGACCTCGGGGTCCCGGGGTCCATGATCCATCTAATAACAAACCAAAAAATAGTGCACACGCTATTCTCACATGTAGTTCACTAGTTCCAAGTCAACGATCGATTAGCTGACGCAGTTGATGGTTGATGAGGTAGTCAGTCTCCTTGGCACGGATGAAAGTACCTAGTAGCCTTATGAAGAGAGTTACATGAACTACATAATATCGTATTCGGATTTATACACAGGTAGGTGGGAGTGTATGAACTGCTGGGATTTCGGTTCTCTATCAGAGTGATTATGAAAGCGAGTTATGTTAAACCCGACCATTTCTGGGCATGCTGAGCTTGTTCGTGCTTGTTCAGACCTCTTCACCGTCCGTCTGTTTGATATTCGCACATACCACACTGCAATCATAATCACGGATTCAAAAAGTCAACCCGCGTATTAGCCATCCCGCAAATCTTTGTTCCGTGATCTACAGTCCAGCCTGCACCGCGGTTTCGGACGTGGTATTTAATGCCGCTTTTTGAGCGTTGTGGTGGAGGTAGAGTGCCCAGTGGAAGTCATCGGGTTGGTTAGAGTATTTGCGGGTTAATAGAGCGATGTAGATAGAGTGCGTTGGGTTGGAGAGTTGATAGGGACATGGTGGGTTGGAGAGTTGATAGGGACATGGTGGGTTGGAGAGTTGATAGGGACATGGTGGGATTGATGTGGTTTAAATGGGTAAGATGGAAAAGACTGTAGGTTTCTTGGTAGGTAGGCAGAGATGTATGATTATTTCTCCAGATGATCACTTACTGACATGGTGATATTACTTTGGTGATGATAGATACCTACCTACTTCTATGAGTAGTTTTCTATCATATATCTAACCATCAAAAAGATTTCCAAGATGAAAACGAATTACCAAAAATCAAAAGAGACTCTTGATGGAGGACATATATAGGCCCAAGTATTATATTTATTACATGTGAATGAATGATTACTCCCATTTCTTATTCGTGATATGTATATATTCTAATAAGATTCCCAAATAGTAAAGACGATTAGACAATTTCTAGTACAGTAACTTATAAACCCATCATTATATTCTTTCCACAACAACAATCTTGATGATATGAAGTCTATACAAATTCATATATCAATACTACCTCTCTAGTAATACATAGGTACACACTATCAATCGCTCCTCTTTACAATTAGTACTACTACCCATCTAATAGTATTCAATCCAGATCTTAGAAATATGATAGAGTATCTAGGTGGTTTGATATATGTGCTATCTCCTGGTCTAGTATAATATATAATAATATCACATTACAATAATCACAAAAAATCCATTAATTATTGTTACATAGATAGATAGGTATCTGAGTAGAGAAGAAAGAAAAAGGATATTTAGATTTACATTCTTAAATCCATAGGTTAATTGACTTGAAAAATTCACACCTTACTTATCGTAGATACCTACCTAGGTACTTGTTACTAACTTTCGGTACCTGACTACCTAGTATATTATTATCCTATCAGATAGATATCTTATTCTGAGTAATGCTAGATGGGTTTTTAATAATCATTCATATATACAAATATACGAAGATACGATTTATACGACCAGACTAATAAACTTACTAAAAGATGTTAAGGCAATAAATTAATAAAATCGAATGAAAAGAAATGAAAGTAATAGAAAAGAAATCGTTTATATATATAGTAAAACCTCTCTATAAGAATATCGGTTTTTATAGTCATTTTTAAGAATATATAGAGGTATCCTTATGTACAGATATCCGACTAATCTCAATCTGATAGTAATTGATTTCCGATTAATCCCGATCGGGTTATATTCTGTAACAATCTCGGAACTTTTTTATTCTGATAATATATAATTAAATTCTTTAGATAATATTATATTATAATTTACATTTTAATTATTTTATTAATTCAATCAAGATGTATATAAATCTACAATTGAAAAATATAAGGATATTTTTATTACAAAGAGGTTTTAAAAATATAGGTCTTTTTTAGTTGTAATAATTTTTGAGATTAAAAAAATTATGGATAATAGAGGGGATCCTAGGTTTCTAGGTTTCTAGATACTGGCTGATACGGGCTCACGTCAGCCGATCAAAATGCAACGGTTTCAATGTTCCAACAGTCCACCATGCAAAGTTCCAACCCAAAACTCCGGATTGTGTGTGGTTACACGGCATGTGTGTGGACGACCTGGCTTGGGTAGGTATGGAGAGAGGTAGATGGGTACTGGAATTGAAGGTGGTGAGGGCTGTGATTTGGAATGGTTACTGTAGTAGACACCGCTTTTCTACGTATGATGTGTGACGTGAATGGATTATTAATTGTATTGCGGATAGAAAGTTGGATTTTATATCTACGGGTTTCAGATCTTGGATAGGTATCTGGCTGGGTATTTATCTATTATTATAAATATAATAAGAAATCCATCTATCTATCTATTCATCTATCTATCCATCTATTCATCTATCCATCTCTCTCTCTCTCTCTATTCTCAAACAACTCGAGAACACCTTCTCGAGAACTCCTAAACTCCTAGTAGAGATGAACGCAAAGCCTTACAAACATCATGACTCTTCTGTGTTTCGTTTCGCGTGTTCGAGTTTCGAGTTTCATCTTGCAAAAGCGGATACAAATATGGATAGGAAATTATTTAGAGCTTACTCCATATTTTCACTGCTTGATTACTGACTGCTGATTACTGATTGCTCCGTACTGATTGCTGAGTAGGGGGTCTTGGAGTGTGAAAGACTACGGAGTGTGCATTGCGCGGGCTGGGGAGGGACGTGGTCGTGATTAGTAGATACTAGATGGATACCTATTACCTAGGGACGTACGTACTTGCTACTCGGTATGTTCTCTTCGCACGTATCGAGGGAGGCTGTAGGCTGTAGGTTGTAGGTCGGTGGATGGATCATGGTCCATGGACGGGATTCTGTGGGGATGAATGGATCGGGGGATGGGTCGGTGGGGGATTGCGTTGTGAATCATTACCGAGTACGAAGTATGTATGTATCTTACTTATATACAAGTACTTATCAACCAGAGGGAGGGAGAAGCAAGGGGGATTTGAGAATTGATAACAACATACATACCTACCCCAGCTCCTTCCTTTCCATGGACTCTAGTCTCTGGAGTAATACCAAGTATGTATGTAGAGTAGCTATCGCTTGGCCGTTTAATCAACCCAGCCCCTGGTTATCGAGAAAGTACCTAGGTATTCATTCGTATTATATACCGACCCAAGATAGTACATGTGACTAAAAACATAATGGAATCCTTTTACATACCATACATATATATATACATATATACATATATACATATATACATATATACATACCATACATATACATACCATACATATATACATACCATACATATATACATACCATACATACCATCCTATCCCATCTTGATCATACCGACCTTTCATTCAAACCTCACTTGTTGATAAGTGCATACAAAGTACAAAGTACAAAATCCAAACTTGGCCTTGTCAATTGATTGAATCTCTGATATCACTTCCAATACGAATCATCATTATTCATCTTCTGTAGTCTTACGTGTTCTTCACTTCAAATCAATTAAACCACTATCGAAAAGACACATACCACCAAGGTCTCAACTCATCATAGGTACCTATTCAAACCTAAACGTGGAGACTATCTGGAATAGAGACCATCACCATCACCATCACCAACCATCACCAACCATCACCATCACCGACCATCACCATCACCATCATCCCATCCCTTCCGCTTGGACTCGAAGAAAGATCAAAACAGAAATCCCGGAGCACACACAACAAACAAGAGACTTCAAACTACCTACTCGAGTACTTATAAATTAGCCAGTCTAAATCATCATTCGTTACACCATTGTCACTGTCGATCCTTCAAACTATAAACTTCATACAATTCTATATTTGTTACAAAGGTTCCCATTCAATTGGTGCTTGAACATTCAATTGATGACTGTGGATTAAGATTGGCTCCAGCTACTTCATCAACCTACCAGCCACGAAAGCCACCAATCATAATCACATCTTTCATACCCGACTTCGATACCTTTCATACGAGACTCCATTTCTTGGGAATTTGAACTCAAACTCAATCTTTACTTGCATATTCAATCCTCAAAAACTCACTTTGAGCAATAATTACTTCCCAGGGTATTATCGAAAAGGATCCATCCCATCCCGCATATTTGAAACCAGCATTTTCCTGGTTGAGGATCCTCCCATTCGAAACAAGCCGCAACCGCAGAATGAGTGAACTGCGCAACGTCACCTTCATGCGTTAAACTTTTCCTACAATCATCTCCTCATTTCACAGTTCTATAGACGTTTCTTCTCCGTTCGCCAGATCAAAGATTTGAGAAATCATGTCTATAGATGTTGCTCTACAATCCGTTGCATTCTACGTATTATCCTGCGCGACGTGCGCCAAGATTAGCCATAGAAGGAAGGCCAAAGAACAAGCCAAACGAGAACGAGTCGAAAAACATGCATTGGAAACCGAACAACCGGGCCTGTATAGGCACCCTTCCCCATTCTCGACGAATCCATACTGGACAGAAGAAATCATGATGGGGCCCGGTCCACCGAATAAAAAAGGAAATAAGAAGGATAAGAATGGAAGTCAGAGAGGATTGAATACAGCAGGGCAAGGGAGTAGTTATGCGAGTAGTGCGGGGATGAGTACGGATACTGGTAGTAGTCCTACGGTGGTTGAAGAAGGATCTCGAATATCGGGAGAGGGGTGGAATCGGAAACGATATCAACGAGAAGATGAGCAACTTTGGGGTAGGGAAACTTATGGACCTGGTCACAGAATTATGGATGCAATTACAAGAGCTTCGGAATCCGCGGGGAGAATGTTCAATATGGATGGGAGACCCAGTAGTAAACATGGATCGGATGGAAATCCAGAGTCGTATTATATTGCGAGGAACCCGCCAGTTAACGATTTACATCCACCAATTGTCAGTACGGCACCAAGGAGTAAAGAAGAAACGCGATGGATGATACAGCCACCTCCTTCGGCAAAAGTAATGGAAGGTAAGGAGAGAGTAGTCAGTACTAGTAGGAATCGAGCAGGCAGTCATGGGAGTAGTCGAAGAGGAACAGAAGGTCAACCATTGGGACGGATCGTCACGGAAAAACTCATCGATGCCAAAGTCCAACGTGGAGAAACTCCATCCAAATTAGAAATCCGTTCTTTCACAAACAGAGGTCAACAACACGATCGAAACAGAAGTTCATCGACAGATTCCAGCAGCTCTTCAGATGGAAATACAACGAGACGATCCAGAAAACCATCTCCAATCACGGTTCCCAAAGCTGCAAATAGTAAACCCCGTGGAAAAGCAGAGCATGTCCCTATACGAGACGCGGAAGTGGCAACGGAAATGCCGGAAACGAATGCGAATGGGAGACCTCTTCTAGCGACCATTGTCAGCTCGTCTAATGTGGTTCCACAGTTACACAAGAGTCAAAGTACGGATTTGCCATTGAGAGAACTGTCGGGATCGACTATTGGAAATGGAAATGGAAATGGAAATTCGTGGATGAATGCCAGAGAATATAGAGCTGCGGCTGCTAGTGAACCACTTCCGGATACGAAAAGAGAGGGAGCTACGACAATGAATGAGGAAAAATCGTCAAAGCCGGAACATGTGGAGGGATGTCCTAAGCCTGGTGATTTGCAGGCATAAATGTCACTCTCTTGGGGTTATGATGGGGAAACCCATACGTGATTATGATTATCGCCTGACCACAGCGTTTATTTTTTATCTTCTCTTTTTCTTTTCTTTTGTTTCTCTACTTGGGACAGTGGCTCCATTTTCCCAACGCAACTTTTATCCGTTTTTGTCTGGTTTCAACACTGTCGGGTTTAGCATATCGAAATCATTGGTCTTGATTGGTATTGATTTGGGTATTGGACAATGGAGCAGGCGTTATTAACTTTTGGCCAGGGAATACATACGTCTTGGGCTTGGTAGCGAAAAGAATGGTGTATAGGTGTTTGGGGATTAAAGATTTGTTTACTTGTTTTGTTTTACCTTTTTCTGTGTTTATATTTTGTTTTTGTATGGGGAATGGGTTTTTTTCTCTACGTCTTTCTTTTTCTTTTCTCTTTCTTGGAGATAGGATGGCGTTGCATTCTGGCGGGCGGCAATTGGACTCGGTTGGTTGGGGTTGAAATGAGGATGGGCGTTGAAAAGGGGTTCGGGTGTTTATGGTTCGATGGATGGATATAGCATTGATGTTTTTCATGAGGCTTGGAGAGATTGTGGGGGAGGGGAAGGATGTCTATATGCATTTTGATGTGGTTATGATTTGTGAGATGTGCCTTTGAGGAGATTTGGAAAATTGGGATGGGAGGAGGAGGAGGAAAGCGGGCGAAAAATAAGAAAGGCAATGATGAGTTTGTTTGAGTTGAGTTGAAGAATGACGAGGAAGAGAAGAGAAGAGAGAAGAGAAGAAAAAAGAGAAGAAAGGGAGGAAGGTACGAGAGGATCAAGGCAGAATAGGCGAACAGGAGGATAGGAGGATAGGAGGATAGGAGAAGCGAAGGAATCCAAAGCAAATCAAATTACATTAAATGAAAACCAGAAAATAATATCAAATGAAAACAGAACAAAACTCTTCAAATCATATTATGTTATATCATATCGCATCTCATCTCATCTATTCATTCGTGTGAATTCAACTATTGATATAAAGCCAGTGTTTAAGTTAATCTAATGAAATGTAGTAAATTCCAAAAAATGAGTAATAAGTTGAGTTGAGTTGAATTGACCTGAACTGATACTAACCCAATCAAACGGATAACATAAATTACCTCTCTTTTTCTTTTTCTTTTTCTTTTCTTCTACTAAACGTAGTAAGTAGTGGTGAGTGGGTAGTAATACTAATATTAATACTGTGAGAGGGGAGGGAGGTATTATATAAGTATTATATAGATATTAGAAAGATTAATGGAATCTGAATTGAACTTTAAAGTGGATTGAATTGGATTGAATTAGAATGAATATATAAAAAGAATATATAAAAAGAATATATAATAGAAATACTAGGTTCTCTAGATACTTATATAAATAACATGGAATGATTCTTGAACTTTGAGTTTTAAAAAGAAATAGAAAAGAAAAGAAAAGAAAAGAAAAGAAAAGAAAAGAAAAGAAAAGAAAAGAAAAGAAAAGAAAAGAAAAGAAAAGAAAAGAAAAGAAAAGAAAAGAAAAGAAAAGAAAAGAAAAGAAAAGAAAAGAAAAGAAAAGAAAAGAAAAGAAAAGAAAAGAAAAGAAAAGAAAAGAAAAGAAAAGAAAAGAAAAGAAAAGAAAAGAAAAGAAAAGAGAAAAATACAGATTACAAAATACTAAACACAGAACACAGAATCCCTCTCACAACACGAGAGAGATAGCAACAACACATAAACATATAGACAAGTAGATAGACTATTAATAGCTCGCGTATACACATTCACATCCTCATTCACATCCCATTCTATCTGCACTGCATTCCAACACCCAATACTCGTAATAGATATTCCCAACTGATATTTTCCATTGATATATTTATTCTCCAATGATATTTCCTACCTTAACTACTATTCTTATTCCCAACTGTATTCAAGCGGGTTCATGTCCCAGCATTCGATACTCGACCCAATCCAGCCCACAGATAGGTAGGTAGGTATAGAATCACGCACGCTATCCTGTCTTTCTTATACAATGTATACACAACCACCGTCTTTCACCCTTCTGCTTCTTACTTATTGTTCCATCTCCATCTCAGCCCTCGGCAATCCGGTCAGATTCAATCCCATCCCATCCAGCGATGGCAAACGAATCGATACCAAAAAAAGCAAAGACAAAAAAAATAACGCCAAACGCTCGCTGTATGAAACAAACGCATACACAAAAGTTTTCCATTCCAAATCCTGAAATCCTGAAATCTCGAATCATCATTATCCTGATTCTCGATCCGGAAATTGATATAATATTTGTATCTCTCACTCAACCCCTTTTCCTCGTTCGCCTATACAGGCCTCTATTTTCCATCTGCCATTTTCCTACTGGCCTTTTTTATAATATTCGCTGTCTTTTCCACCAATTTCTTTGCTAGTCCCCAATCGCCTACTTCGACTGCGTCGCGGATAGCAGGGAAAAATGCCTCATCATAACCAGACCAGAGTTGTGGGCCAAAGATTACATGTTTAAATTGTGTTCTGTTGGGGATCTATTTTAAGATGTTAGTAGATGTTATCGATGAGAGATGAAAGATATGAAGATAATTGAGGACATGAGGTGATAAAAGGAAGAGACAGGAAACCCAAAGCAAAGAAAAAGAAAACATACCCCACCACCCTCCTCCAAATCCAAAAGATGTGTTTCGAAATTCGCCATTCGAGTATTATGACTCTTCCTATGACTTGCCAATCCCGGGCTTTCAAATCCTCCACTTGCCAACACTAATCCATCCCATTCCAATTCAAACTTTTCAAACCGTCTCGAATCTTGCGCAAATTGTAATGCTGCTTCTCTCAATGGTTCTGTTGACCAAGGTACATTACCAGCTTGATTTGGTCCCTTTGATTCTGCCCAATTTTCTAATTCCATTACCCATTTAGTAACCGACGCAGAATATGCTCTAATATCAAACGGCAGAACTGCTCTATCGCAGAACTCAAGAATGAGAAGAGCCCATACTTGAGCTAAAAGTTTATGGTACTGAAAACCAGGATCTCCTTGACTGGCCATCCATTCAAAATTATCATACGCAGAATGATAAGGATAAACTGGTCCCTCGAACCCGAAATCCAAAGAAGAAGTTCCTGCCATATCTTGAAACGCGACATAGTCACTTCCGGCACCTAGACCATCTAATTGCGCTTTCCTTTCATCCCAAAGTTGTCTTAGTGTTGCGTTTTTAACAGGATCAGTTGTGCGATCTAGAACTCTAAGAAGTGCTTTCTTGAAAATTGGACTTCCAGCGGCTCGGAATGTGTCGCCACCAACTGCTACATCAACGTTCAAGTAAACAAATGCATCTTTACGTAATTTCTCCATGTTCTTTTCGACATGTTCTGTAGATCCGATGAGGTTGTATTCCTCACCATCCCAAGAAGCAAATTCGATAGTACGTTGTGGACGCCAACCTCGTGAAACAAGATCACCAAATATATGCATAACTTCGAGGAAAACCGCTGTACCTGAGCCGGGATCTGTTGCACCAAAAACCCAAGCATCACGATGATTACCAACAATGATGGATTTCTCCTGTTGTTCGACACCGGTAATTTTCCCCAAAACATTCCAAATTGGTTGTTGCTCAACTTCATCCTGTTCATTAACAAGATGAACTTTGGGGGTTGAAAGATTTCCAGACCAATATTTGACATCAGGAACTGCACCTTGCCATTCTGGAGGACATTCTTCTCCAAATCCCTGAATGGATTGTAAAAGCCTTTGTGCATCTCCCCACGAGATTGGAATACTAGGAATACTAGTCAATCCTGGATTGTTCTCTTTCGATACACGTTTCGCTCCCTTTACGCTTGCCCATCCAGGTGTAAGGACATCTCCAACTACCCAGCTCATCAAACTGACTGCGCCTCGTTGAACTCCATCTTTGGGCATATATCGACCATTGGGGGCGGTATCACCTAAAGTAAATCCATCATCTGCAGGATCACTGTACATTATCACAGCTTTGAAACCCCAAGGTTCCGCAGCCTTGACCTTCAAAGCTCTGTCTCCTTGTGTACCATAGTATCTGACCAAAGCAATTGCCCCTCTCGTATCAATTCCACCGTCGTAAAAGGTTTTGTAGTCGGCTTGTGAACCATAATTACAGTATAACAATGGACCTGTGACATCTCCTGCTTTCGAATGTCCATGGAAAACCGGTGTTTGTTGTCTCGGTGGATTTGTATAAAGTTGCGGTTCATCGATCTTTGCCTGCCAAATCGGATTCCCATCTTCGCCAAGTAATTCGATTTTCCTCCCTCCCTCCTTTGGATAGTTTAGATAAACTCCATATTCATCCATCTTTACGTCCTCCAATCCATTCTTCACCATAAGTTCTTGAACGATCTCTGCCAAAATATAATCTCCCTCTGTACCCGCCAAATGATCCGTCTCTGTAATTCTATTCATCCACCTCATAATTCTCTCTTCCGAAACACTTTCCTGCACAAATATCCTTACGCTCTCCGCAGGGAACATCTGTCCTCCAATCCGATTCGCCGCATTCGAAAACAAATCACTCATAAATAACAAATAAACCACTGCCATAACGAGCAGTATTGCGAAAATCCTCCCAATCACTATACAAAAATTAGCATCGATTTTTGGCCAACCAATCCTCCGTATCCAAGGTATTCGCGATGATAAAGATGCGGAAAGACTCGACATTCGTTTCCCCCACGTCGATTGTTCGGTTTGCGGATCCTGTACTTCCATCTCTTCCATCTCTCTACGCACTTCATCGTCATCCTCACTTTGGCGTTCTCCATGTTGATTTAGAAACGTATCCTGTTCCGTACTGCCTCGATTCGAAATGCCATCTTCAGTGGGAGGAGGGCGATAACCAGCTCTGCGAGTAGGAACTGGAATTCTGGCGCCGATATCAGGGCCCAGCAGACCTTCTCTTTCGGCGGGATGTGCAGTTTCATTCGAGGAATCGGAACGGGAGATTATGGGTGTTGAGCTCTGAGAGGATTCGCCGATGGCTTCGGAGTAGGTGGGTATGGGGAGAGATTCGTAGATGTGCTTTTCGTCCGGCATTGTGAAAGTTGTGCCAATTTGTTAGATATGGAAGAGGGATATACCACTTCTCTTGGTGGGTTGAGTTTGTGTGCTAGCGATTGATAATGTCGTCAATTGATAAGGTTGCGAATACGAAGGGCGGCCGTAATACAGAAGGACAATGGACGTTTTGATGGATTTCTAGAAATTAATGTCCTTTCGAACTCCTTGATTCACAAAATTCTCCAAAAGAATTATGAATCCCTTCAGTGCTTCTTGAAAATTTCAGGCCAGCTGTTATTTCAATACTTATTGTATGATTTCGAAGTTTCAAAGTATTGTAAATTTCTTTGGTGGCTTAAAAGTTGAAGCATGTTCGAAAGTCAATGGGTTATCTGCGACACAGACAATCACGGACTCTCATTATCAAGGGATTCGCGTCTTCGGTAACCTTCCCCTGTCGATAAATCCACCAGTGATTTAGATCTGCAAGAATACGGAGAAAGGAATATGTAAGATTATGAAACGGTTTGTGATAAGAACCTAGCAATATATATGTATATATATATCTGTAAAAGGACTAACAAAGCATCACAATTTATGAATCACGATCTAGATGTTGGAGAGACGGTCGCTTTACCTTAAATTGTGAATAAATCCTGTTACCATATTCTGTTTAGCCAAACAACTTAAGCAAATCTTTCATAAGATTGCATCTCGAGCTTCAGTGATCTTTAAAAGTACACGTTGCACATATTCAGAGTTATTTCGATTATCATCTCTTCTTACATACGCAGCCTATAGCTATGTTGATGTTTGCCAATTAAATCAAACCCATCACTTTTTTGCTTAAGAACGAGCCAAGTAAAATCTAAGTACATTCGCTGCATTATTTTGGTCTTCGTAAACATGAGTGCTGGCTTCCGAAAAAAAATCATACCCAGGGTCTCTCTCTCTCTCTCTCTCTTTCCCTCTTGTCTCCATCAAAGCAAATAACCCCAAGCCATCTCACATAAATTTACATCGAGTATGATCCATTTCATGCTCTTAGAAAGCTATTAATAAAAGAAAGAAGATGGTATTTGCTTGTGCTTTAAGGTGCAGCTGCTGTCACTACACCTTCATAGTTTCGAGAAGTAATATTATCCAAAGTACGTTGGAAATGCTTTCTTGGTTCGTTAATTGTGGCAGAATCTTGATTGCCTTGAAGGTTTGAATGGATCAATTCAATGAGACCGTTTAAATATTTTGTTGTGACCTATCAATTCAGTTAGATATGTGTTTTTGTGATTATTTATGAACCAACTACTTACGGCTTCATTCTCTTGCTCGAAATAATAGACATAACGATTGAGAATCTCAACAAAAAGTTCCACTGAGACAGCAGTATCCATACATGCATCTGCAACGCGGAGTGCACGCTGAAGGCACTCAAGGACACGCTTCCCATCACGATAGAGCTATGATGTGTTAGCTGTTGTCCTAAATGTGATGGTAACAATTGAAACTTACATTCTTTTCATCCGTCTCCCCCTTTGCTGCGATAGGCACAGCCCACCAAAGGTGACTTGCTAAGAATACAGCACGACATTGATCAGGCTTCTTCAATAGCTTACTACCATGTAGAGCGCATTTGGTAATGAGAGTGTCATAGTTCTCCTTGCTGAAATTTCGTGTTTCATGCAGAGCAGAAGCAATAACACAGACTGCTTGGAATTGAGCCCTAGAGTCGCTAATGCTTTCTTCGTAGATAGTGAATGCTTGGGCAAAGAACTCGTAGCTAACCTCCTCAAAATTGGTCTGATCAGCAATTTGTCCACAGGCCACAAAGAGCCTCAGACAAAGCTCAGCAGACCCAGACACTCGAGTATACATAGTTGAGAGAGCTGAATGCATAAATTTGAAGAGAGCCGATATTTGTGACTCCCAATTATCATCATAGTGTTCTCTGGCCTTGAAACGTCTTGCAAGCTTCATGGCTGACGTTATGAGAGCCGGAGTTGTAAACTTCACACGCTCATTTCCTTCCGAATAAGCGGCCTTGGTAGTTTGTAGAAGCTTAAACTGTGTATCATTGTCATCGCTATGGATTAAATGGACGATTCTAGCCAACCATCCCTGCTCTTCTATCGTTTCATCAGTCTCAACGGATTTGCGCTGTACGCCAGCGTAACTGGCTGGGGGTTGAGATCCTTCCTTGATTAGAACCTTAAGAACTTCGAGAACTCCCTCTAGCGAGGCTATTGTAGAGATTTTGGTTGAGTTGCCTTGTAAGGTGCGAGCGACTTCACCAGCAACAGCTCGACGTGTTGGATATATTTGGAGTTGTAGTAGTGGGATATAAGTTGGAAGGGATAAGGCTGTAAAAATAGAAGCGTAGGAGTTGATTGGTGTTAGAAGCAAGTTTAGTATATTTTTCTGTGCCTCTGGAGAATGTAACTCAGGAGTGTTGGCATATGCTTTAACCCTTTCTGAGGCATAATTCAGGACCTGGTCGACATAATCTAGACGATCGGGATGGACTTTTAGTGCTAAATTGACCAAGGACACCAACAATGCCAATGTATCTTGTACCGACAAGCGCTGAGAAGCAACAAGATGCATCACTTGGTCAAAGAATATCTCATACAGCTTGATGTTCTCAGGAACGGCATTTGGCCTGTCATTGGCGCCATCATTAACAGGTGTCTCAGCAACAGAATGAGTATCAACTTCAGTTGGAGCTAAGCTGAGACTATCATCCGTTTGTTCATTTGGTTTCGAGTCTGTGTCGGCTCCATTTGTCTCGGCCGACGGGCTATCACCGTTTGACTCTGAGGACTCCGGTGCCGGAGTTGAGTCTGGCTTCGACTCAGCAGCCTTGCTCTCCTTATTCAACCGAGTTGTTTGGAGCAACTTAGCAACAGCCTCCTGCTCTAACTTCTCGCGGTCTACTCCAGAAGTCGCTTCTGATTCTCGTGCAGCATATGCAGAAAGTCTATCCATCATAGCTATGACGATGACTTTCATATTTACATGAGGATTCAATCTCGATACAGCCGCTAAGAATTGATCCAAGGTGTGAAGGTGATATTCATCAGGGAAGACCTGTGTGATTACTTCTAGCAAATATTCTTGGGCTAGAACATCCCGACATTGCACTACTTGTTCAAGTAATGGCTGAAGAATCGTATTCTTGTAGACTTCCAGATCCACTAATTGACTTAATCGAACTAGATTACTTCCGACCAGTAATTGAAGTTCTTTCCTCTCTTGTGTCCTCATCTCTCTTTCTCGGGAATGGCCTTGGTGTTGTAGTCGTACCCATAGCTTGTTCATTTCCACGAAATTCGTAAGAACAAAACTTATCGAATCCGTCAGATTTCCTTCTGGTCCATCACCATCCCCTTGGGGTAGATGTTCGCGAGCTTGTCCGGATAGGTAATATCTGAGGAATAACCCTCTAGTGGGATGTTGTACTCCACGACTCATTTCCATCATATCCTTCATGATTTCCTTAACTGGCGCTTCTGGCACACCCATATAGACTGTACCAACTGTTACCATCAAGTAAAGTCGAGGAACAATGTTTCCAGCATATTGAACAAGCTCGTAAAGGTCGGCGAGATGATGTGTGGGATGGGAATCTTTGAGGTGAGAGGATAGGTGTCGCAAAGCATCAAACACTGCCATGTATAATTCATAGTACTGCTTCGGCCCTAAACTGCTCGTTCGAAGCTCGGAGACAAGTGTTGAACTACAAGTTTTGAAAGGGACAAATCAGCACAAGATCATTTTCATCTGGCGCATTCATTATAACCATTGCAACACCATAGATCAGCTTCAAATAACCCAGATTCATTGACATACCTGCACTTCAAAGCATCCATAAGCTTCCCTGGACTTTCTAAACATCGTCGCATAAGTTGTGTTTGTTGACGGACAACATTCAAGGCATCTTCAAGGAGTCGTGCCTGATCCTCCACGACTTGGGGTGGAGAAGCCATTATGGCAGACTTTCAAGTACAGTTGCTTGCGCAGCAGAGATTATTCGTAGCCCAAGCAAATAACAATTCGTGAATGGTTGAGCGATTAATGTAGATATCAGATATTCGTATAAGATTCGAAGATTAACTGGTGACGACCAGTTTCCGGGGGAAGGAACGCTAATAAGCCTCCCAATGTACAATTGATTGACAAGGATTGCTTTTGTCCAATCATGTATTAACGGATAAAGAGTTTATCCGACCTCCGAAAAGCGTCACCAGTCTTGGACGGAATTCCAGATTTGATAAGATAATGTAACAGTTACCTATACTCTGTGATAAAAAGGTTCAATCTTCAAGATGGAATATCTACCTAGGTAGGACAATGGAGCGTTGTTATTAGTCAAATATACAGTTGTATTATACATATTATCCCCTGTCAAGAAATTCTATCACACCCCGAGAGCAATAGAAAGTAGATTTTAACATGTGAATAGCTGATATTAATTATCTTCATTATCAATCATCTAGGACTTTCGACATCTTATACAACACTACCGTGTCTCTTCGTGTCCCTCGTGTCCCTCGTGTCATCAATACTATAGAAGGCTTGCCAGCTCTTGGCGCCATATGATTCCTTAACTCCAAATAAATATTATCAACCCAAGATGTACACATGAATACAGAACCAAGCGCATTTTCCGCGCTACTAGTTTGGATCACAGACTTGGTTCTCAACTTAACGATCTTATTCCATCACTTGCTGAATTTCAGACAAGCAACGTGGTTTCAAGATGAAATTCTCTTCGTAGAAGGAATCTCCCCTGCGTGTCGCATAACTCCAAAACTAAGGAGTAGTCGAGCGTTCAATGTAGCGGCTCAAAATTTGCTCAATTTCTAGGTATAGCTCTCGTGGAATTCCAAGAAGAATAGCTAGTGAGCGAGTTCCCACTACCATAGGAAGTAGTAGTAGCTGAAGGGGAAGCTGTAATAGCAGACCAACTCGATAGTATTCCTGTGTATGAAGGAACCCACGAGGAAGGGGGAGTAGTTGTGGGGAGTGATACGAATGAAGTTTCTCCGGTGAATGTGCTTGACTGTGACTCGAGAGTTGAAATAGGACTAGATGCTTCGGAAGTAATCGAGCTGGTGATGCTGGGGACAATTGGGGACAGCGATGAGGAAGATCCGACGGCAGTGGATGATTCAGAGACGCTAGAAGTCGAAGGCGATGCGGTTAATTTTGTGGTGGAAGTCAAATCCGTGGCTGTTATTGAGGACGCATATTGGGAAGATGGGGTGGATTGTGTCAATGACTCGGATGATTTTGATGATTCTGACGCACTAGATATGATGGTTGCCGAACTAGTAATTGCAGTTCTTGATGAACCCGACGAAGATACCGAAGCAGTGAAACTTGCAGAGGTAGAGGCTTCTTTTGATGATGTTTTTGATGAAGTTTTGGAAGTGGTCGCTGCAGAGATATCCACAACCGAATAACTGACGCTAACGACTGTGGTCGGAGATGGTGTAACAGTAAGTGAAGTAGTCTCAGTTGCACCAGAACCTTTCACAGTCTGAGTTGAAACAACTTGATTTGTAGTTGTAGTTAAATCAGTCTCGATTACTGTTTTTGTTGCCGGCTCCTCGGTTTTGGTGACTGTTTCTATAACAGTAGTTGCTTTCCCATTTCCACTACTTGAGGAAGTTGAAGAACCTCCCTCAACATTGACAACGGAGTACGTAGCCCTCTTTACATGTTCCACCGAAATGACACCCCCCTGAATGACTGGTAGCCCTGATGATAGCAAAAAGAGTGTAGATAGGGCAAAAATATTGGAAGTGGAGGTATTCAGACGCATGGTTGCATTAATGTGTAGATATATAGGAATGGACTCGAGAACAATTGTTTGATATCTGAGATGAGAGGGACTTACATGGAATAATGAGATGCATCATATTATACATACCATACCTGCTGCCTCATGCAATTTGTTTATGGAGGCTGGGAAGGGATTTTTTTAATTACGCTCTATTGCTGTGTTCCCGTGATAATTGATAATTCAAGTGGCTGGGAAGTAACATCGCTAAAACTAAATAGCAAGCATGTGAGCATGTTTTTCTTTTAATAGAAAAGCCGTTGGAAAGATTCTGGAGACAGTCTGGTAGATGAGATGAGTGAGATTCTAGTACATATGGATAGGTACTGTGCAATTGCGAACAGTGGCATGGGACTTTGAGGTTGATGTTAAAAATTGAAGTGGAGTTTTCCATTGATGGAGGGTTAGACTATGTACAACATGGTAATCTAAACAATAAACGAAATAGTATCAAATTTGAATAAATCCAATGAAAAGGTAAAAGTATTGTAGTATCCAATGATTGCCAATGCAATACAGAAGAGCGTTGGAAAGATATTTGATCATACTGTACCTATCTCGATCATGACCTGGGTGGGGAGTTGTTGAGTACATAATTATCCCCTGAAATGACAAGTAACCGACACCGACTCATGAAAAAGGACCCGATGATTTTCCGATAAACGCATGCGATTTTCATCCCAAAATTTTCTCGGCATTTTGATAGTAATTGATACTTCTTGCACAAAAGTTACAACGCACGAAAATTCTTTACAATGACTTCCATACACACTGATTATTGGTAGAGGATTGTTCAAAGCGCTAGCGGTATGTTATCGCAGCTGCTACCCCTACAGGGAGGACTCGAGAACTACCTAGTAGTCACAATCTACTGCACCAGGGTCATAACGATCCAAACCGATTCATCAATCCATTGATGATTTCGCCGAAGAACTGCCCAAGTTGTTAGCAGCATGAATCGCCATCATGGCATCATGGCATCATGGCATCATGCTAGAGCCTAGGTGATAGACTTGTCTTCCCAATTTTATCTTCTTTTTCGGCGATATGGTTTGCGTCCACTCGGGTCTACCTATGAATTGCTATGCTAATAAAGAACCACTGCATACACGATTCAGTGTTTCGTTTCAAAGCACATTTTCTTTTAGATTTATTAACATTTAACGCAGCCATATTGATCACATAATCAGTGTTTCCAGACTCTGACGTTGAACAAAAAGAAGAAGAACCTTGATGGATATTCCTAGTCTGTTCAACAACGACTCTAATCTTTAACTGGAAAAATAGTTTTTTGATCAGGATATGCAAACCACACTCCTCGATTTCAAAACAGAAAAAGTCGATATTCTCTCTAGCTTCACGGATACTATTGAATCGGCCATGGCAGACGTCAACCCTTATTCGGCGCTCCTGAGTATGCCATCAGAAATCAGGGTTATGATATATGAATACCTTTTCAACGATTACAACAACAAAATTTTCGAAATCCGCAACCAAAAACCATACGCCTATAGCCAACATCATAACGGACCTGTCCGTTCCCTACGGTCTTCTTACAGTGTCGATTTTTCTCCTTTGCGGCAACGGCTCCAGACGACATATGAACTATGCACTGCCGTCGACATACACACCTCTATAATGAGAGTGAATCGGAAGATATATGAGGAAACTTTACCGATGTTGTATTGCAATCGAGCATTCAGTTTTCACAAGGACATTGAGGCCATTGTTCCCTTCTTTTCCGACCTAAATCCTAGTACACGACCTCTAGTACAAGAGATATCTCTTTTCAAACAAGGTTTCATCTTTTCTCTTGAATCTAATCGATGCGATTGGAACAATCTTTGTAAATTTCTGAGAGATCATATGCAATTAAAGGGATTGAAATTAATCGTCGAGGGAGGACAACCAAGAGGCGGACGGGAAACGAGACAGTACACATCATCGGACTTTAAGACTTTCACAACTCATTCAAACGAACACTTTGTATGGGTTTCCCAATTGTTGGAAATCAAAGGTATCCAAAAATTGGATATCACTTCTGAGATGCAATCTATGCCCTCGTCGAATCACTCTTCATCTATGGCCCTTTTTGTCGCATTCTCTGCTTCAATCATGAATGGATTTGCCGAGTACTTGCGACGAGAACTCATTGGTGCATAATTACTACACGTATGTCCCTGGCATCAGTTTACAGTGTAAGCATTATTTACGAAGGAGTTCAGATTTTGACGTTGATATCTGGGCACTTTGATACAGTCATGCAGTGTCATCCTCGGCCGCATGCTGTCAGATATCACTCCGGATGAACTGGTTATACTTCCGTCTCTCGAGGTGCAAACAAATTATTGGTTTCTTATTCGTCTCTTCGTGTTATGCATCAGAGAAACGTGTTTCCTTTACGTGGTGTCCAGGCTTGGCTATGCCTCTATATAAACAGTTGGATTTTCATTAATATACTTTACTTCTCTTCATTTATATATCATGTCATCTTTATTCTTTATCTCAACACACATAAGAAATAACATTTTAGGACCTGAAACTGGCACCCCTATTTACCAAAAAATTACGCGCATGTCCATCAATATTATTGTGCAATATTAGTTTAAAGTTTCCTAACATATAGATACGAAATCCACATACGATCGAGGTTGTTATCAGGACTAGTCAAACACTGAGCGTATCACAAATCTTCGAAATCATCGCTTCAACATAATTCCATTTTAGATACACCGACTACTCAAAACACTCAAAATTCCAAAACCCAACAGTCCGGACATCATACCCCTTGTCAACTTCACCGGTATCCCGCCCCTGCATTGCCCGAAAATGACACCCAAGTCCTATCTTCTCGAGAACCCATCAAGGTATCCGGAGTTATCCACCTTATCCATGAATATTTTCTACACTCAAAAGAATAAAGATATAAAGGAATGTAAAAGTAATTGTCGAAATATCGATGTCGATATTCTTTATCCTGCTTCATATCCTTTCAATTGCAATTCTTCGAAACAATTAAACAGGGATCCAGAATTGAGAGAACCCATGTCGTTCAGCCCTGTGGATACCCTAGCTCTATCTGAGTTTTCGTCACATGATTTTTCCTCGCCAATCAACAATACTAATTCAATGGCCAATCCATCATTCCCCTTTCTATCTTTACCCATAGAAATCCGTCTCACAATCTATCTTCTCCTCCTTCCACCTCGCCATCATAAGATTACAACACAAATCCCACATAATGGATACTACTTCCCACTCAAATGCTTACCTCCATGCGCAGCCCAATCATTCTATCCCATCTCTCCAGATACCCCCGAAAAGCTCACCACTTACAAAGTCCTCTCGGCTAATTCCCACACCGACCATCCCAATCCAAGCATCCACACGCGTATCCTAAGTGTATGCAAACAAACCAAAGAAGAAGCCGAAGAAGTGCTTTATGGAAATGGAAATACCATCTGGAATTTCGGTATGCATATCGAAGCTGTACAACCCTTTTGGACGGACAGAAGTCAGGCTGCGCGGGGATGGGCTCGAAATTTAAAGATTGCGAGGGAGGTTCCTGAGTTGATGATGGGTGCTGCTGCTCATCTTGATGTGGTTTGGAGAAATTTTTGTGGATTCATCACGTGTGAATTGTTGGGATTGAAGAATGTAGATTTGACGGTTTGGGGAAACCCGTGGGTGGAAGAAGCGCTGGATAGTTCTGAAGTCATCGAGATCGGAGATGCAATGTCGATAGGTGGGGATGGTGTGGGAGAAGCACGCATTTCGACAGTGAAATCGAGAGATGTATGGACGTTGCGCGATTGGCAGTATATGAAGGAATTACTCGCGCATGATGGGTTGAGGAGTGCCAAAGTGACGTGTTGGGGGTTTAGAGAGGGGACGAAGAGTTCCTGGGCCAAGTGGATGTTGGAGAGTCGGTCGTTGATGGAGGAGATGGTTAGAGGGGGGGAGGTGGTGCAGGGTGTGGTGGTTTGGAATGGGGGTGGATGTGGATGGGGAAGTGGGAGTGGAAATTGAGGTTTTTAGGCGAGGGGGAGAGGATTATGAAATGAGGGGTTTCGCTGGAAGATGGAAGTAATTACATTAATATATAATCTGATATCACATGCTAGCTATTTCTCATCCATATTCGTATTCCCCCTCTTTCCTTTTCTAAGATTAGAAAATGAAGATATCATCTAGAGTTCCAGAGTATATCTATCACATCACACTCAAAATGCAGTAAAAATCGACGCTCCATACCTACCTGCACATAATACAAATACCATTTCCAAATCACACCTATATCATCTAGAACCCTCTAAGATTGTTAAAAATGAAAAACACCTCCAATTCCAATTCCAAAAGCTAACATCTCACACTCATAACAATCACATAATCGCCTAACCCCCCTTATCACATAACTCTCATTTTACAAATAACTACCTATCTACCTACCTACCCATTACTCTAAACCCCTCACCTTTCCACACTCTTTAATAAAACCAAGCCCAAGAAAACTATTTCTTCCCTCTCTAATCTTTAAATCTCTATTTTCAAAACTCCATCTTACTACTCCCCAACCCCAATCTTTAAATTCATCTATCCTATAATCTTCTTAATCTTTAATCATCTAATCTTCAATTATTAAATCTTCAACCACCTAATCTTCAATCATCTAATCTCTAAATCGATAATTGATTATTAAATTCCATATCTTCAATTCATATATCCCTATATCCCTATATCACTTATTTGAAAATCTATATATCTTACAACTTCATCCCATCCCATCCCATCCCATCCCATCCTCCATCTCCCATCTCCCATCTCCTCCCCTCCCCTCCCCTCTCAAAATTCCACAACACAAATTCCAAATCCACCTCTCAAAATTCCAAATCTACTCACAACCCCCCTACAACCCCCTCACAACCCCCTCAAAAACAAAGAAACAACAAGCCCCCCCACCTTCCCCTCCTTCCAAAAAGAGAATTCCACAAACTACAAGATACTATACACCTAGTAATACTCAAACACTTAAACACATGAACAGATAGCTAGCTAGTAGATTAAGAGTTGATGCTTAATATAATATGCCTAGTTGTATAGCTGTAATATTGTGTTACTAATAGTGTATTGTTTGATGGGGAGAAAGAATTAATATGCTTAGGTAGTGGACTTGGATTATCTTTTTGGGGAGAGGGGGAGGGGGGATGAATGAATAGATGAAGAAAAGGATGGAGTGATCAAGGTTTGAATGATCGAGTTGGAAATACTCTAGGTGGGGATACTACATTATCATCAATGAATGAATGAATAGATAAATGAATGGATGCAGCAATCATAATATAGAAATTTGTGTTATTCTCGCTTCGATGTGTAGATATACCACCCCCATGTATGTGTGAATGAATGATACTCATAACCACCATCCGATCAAACTTTACCAGTTGACGTGTGATGTTTTTCTTCAAGATCCCATTCTGCAGAAACATCCACATTTCGTATTTCCACCGCGAACTTCGAACCCATATATTCATCGCTCACCCCTCACCCCATACCCACAGCCCCAAACCCCCCTAAGCCTTCTCCGCCTTCTCCCTGTCCTCCCTCTCCTTCTCCTTACAACTGATCAATCGACCAACCACCAAATACTTCTCCTCAAATCTCTCCTCCCACCCCCTCAACGCCTCCAACTCATCCGCATCCAAATTCTCCAGGGTATCCAACTCCCCCTGCAAATCCTCCGTCAACATCTCCGCATCAAAACTGCCCTTTGCCAACCCGCGACTCGCATCTCTGCCGGCAAAATTCTCATACGGTCCACCGGGTCCGTAAAAATTCCTTCCATTGCTAACATCGAAGACGCGACCGCGTACCGAGAGATACACGGGTGTGTTGTTGAGGCCGGAGAAGGGGACGAGCTCTGGGGGTGTAAAGGTACGGAAGACGATGGGGGAGGGAGCGCTGGGGATGGGGGCGGCCTTTTTGGGGCGGAAGGTTGTGTAGGCGAGGAGGGCGAGGAGACTGAGGAGGAGGAGGTTGATTGGGGTGGCTAGGCTGGCGCTGGGGGGAGTTAGTGAGAGTTTGGGATTTGTTTGGTGTGCTGATTTGATGGGGTGGTATTTTGAGAAGGGGGAGGAACATACACTTCTGCACCGGCAGGTCTTTGGGCTTCTGTATTGGTTTGGTGATTAGCGTTGATTCCATACTCATATTTCCTGACATGAATGATACGCTTTCATCAATCCAACCAAATCTTAAATAATCCAGAGACCCAGCCTTCCCCTCTCCAACACCACAGGACACAAAATAAAATCAATCAAGAACATACCAGCAGCCATTCTCTTCTCAACGTAATCCATAATTGCCCTTCTGAACTTATACTTCTCTCTTCAAGAACCAGTAATCGTAATATTCTCTCGTGCTTGCTATATATCTCAAGCCGTTCACCGCAATACAATCAATAACCGTAAGAGCAAAGCGTAAGTTCCACACTGAATAAAACCTTCATCAAAATCTCAAACAAAATTTCAAAGTCAAGATTGAGACCAACAAAACACAATATTCATTGACGTTGATAATGCAAATAATGATTTCCAATTTCCAATTAGGAATTGGAAAGTCGAAGCTTCGAGCTCACATCAGCTCGGAAGTCGCGGGGAATGCGATAGGTGGTTGTCCGTGTATCACGTGCAAATCTCCGGAACGCGGAAGCTCACCGGACCGGTAGTCTGAATGACGACAATCACAACTCTCCAGCTGTAACTGCGTTAAGTGATCTGTGCCAAGAACGCAATGATATATTCTTGATACAAATCCATGTATAGCGAGAATACACAGCCTCTTCAATTGCAAATATATAGGAAATTAATGTATATGCGATTCGATTTCATAAAGATTAAAATTCATTGATAGTTTGATAACCCAAATTACTTGGTGTTCTATGATACAAATGTGAGATTCCGAGATAAATTCTCCTCAACAGCAAGATTTCGAGATCAACGAGAAGCTGAATGGATCTACATCTCCAAATCCGATTTATGAAATAAAATGAAACATGATGTGATGCGCCACGAAAGAAAAGTCCACGTAATAGGCGGAATTTTCCTTAACTCCAAACCGTCCATTCCCTCGAACAATTCCCTACATGTGCGCCTACCGAACTCCTAATTGCCTTGCTTTACCATTTGCTATTTTCTGCACCATAAAACCAATTGCTCCCTTTTCCATCTCAGCTAGGTCAAACTTCACAGCCTAACCAGTAACTCTCCTAACCCATAACCCCGTTTCCTCATACCCGGCTTGCTTGTCTTTCCTCTTCCACGCCCTATGTAGTTTCAATCCACACTCATGTTCCTCCTTCCTAATCTCCGCTTCCTCCTCTCTCAATGTCTCAATTCGCTTCTTCTCCGTCTCCCTCTTCCTCCTCACTTCTTCCGTGATAATCATTCGATCCGCTGGCATAAGTTCCGTCATCTGTTTAATTGATTTTTCAATATTCTGTCGGCGATGTTTAAGAGCTTCGAGACGCGCTTCCAGAGTAGATATAGGATCAGAGGATGCGCTTTCGGCAGGAGTGCTGGGGAGAGATTTTGTGACAGTGGATGAAGAGCGTGGTGGGTGTTCGCGGGGAAGAGAGGAAGTCATAGATATTGTTATTGGACTATTTGAGTTAATAGCTTTGCGAGTAATACTCTTCGTAGAATAAACAGATGCGCTATCATCAGTGACGACCTTAGGACGCTTTCGAGATAGTATTGAGGTAGGTCCTTGAGTTGTCATGGTATAGGACTGGATTGGGAGTGGAGGATGCATCTCGTTTTGCATGTCAAGTGAGGGTGCTCTGGTAGATTGAGTAGCTTCGGAAGTGGCCTTTGTACTGACACTAAAGCGCGAAGGTGGTTGGACGTATGGTTCGTTTGGATCGATGGAAGGAAAAGAATTCTTGAGAGCTTCTCGAAAATTTCGTTCAATGGTTCCTGTGGAATCTGTCTTCGAGTGAGAAGAATAATATGCAGTAGGGGATTCTGTAGCAATATCGTTGGTGAAATTTGCAAGGTGAGTCGCATGAATGGGTTCGAGGGTTTGAATTAAGGGTTCATTATAGATTTGTGGATTGTTTTGACCGCTGAACAATGGTCCTGCATTGATAGATACTGGGTCGGGTAGATCCATGAAGCTTGGTGCCGCCGCCGTTTCACTATTTGCACTTCGGATGGAAGATACAGGGGTACTTGTGCCTGATGTAATGCGTCTTTCGCTCCTTGCTAGAATTGGAATTGGAATATTAAGTGGAGAAATGGTATAATCATCTGACGGTGTGGGCACGATTTTTGAACGTCCTGTTGCCCCCTTCCATTCTGGTTTCGCTACCGGCGCATTATTCTTCAATTTGCGAACACGCTCTCCAAAAGATGGCTGATTTTGAGGTTTCTGCGGACCGGCGCTAATGATTGATGTATTCCCCATTTGTCTACCATATCCCAAGTGAGGTGGTGAATATTCTCCTGGCTTGACGAATTGCGATTTTCCCTTTTCGCTTGTAGTTTCACCAGAATATGGATCCCATTTTCCATCCGCCGTTCTTCTACCCTTTGGCCCATCGACATCTTTGCGGTTTAATAAGTTGGCTGCTACTGCTGCGACTTGGTTTCGCCTTTTTTCCCTTCGCATGACAGGAATATTGCTCGATGGTGGCTTCAACCTGGAATCCGTCCTTTCTTTCGACTTCCCAAATCCAAGTTGCGAAATATCAGGTACTTCATCGATCGGAGAGACCTCATGATCTTGATATCGATTTGGGTTTCTATTTGGACTTTCATTAGTTTCTATCCATATAATTGCGCCAATAAATTATGAAGCATGAAGCATTCCCAAAACATTCACAGATCGTTGTCCAGCTTTTCGAACCGAACCAACCCCAATTGAACTATTTCAAAACCAATAGAAGACTTGACCTACCGTCGCATTCCATCAAACTCCGGCGAGCTTGGAGGTGATACCTCTGCTGAATTTGGAGTCATGGGTTTCGCATATGTATTATATGGAAATTGATCATGCATAGGGCCTGGAGAAGGCTGCGAGTAGACAGAAGAGACCGGTCTGAAATTATCGGAATTTTGGCGAGAATGCATGGAGGGAACTGCTTCACTGATGTAAACATTAGCAAATGTTTGGTGATTGCGTGAGAATGTAGATTTGACAGCGATATCATTAAGCTGAAACATAAGCCCAACATCCATTATCCCTCTTAATAATTCCCCTCGAACTTCAACGCCCCCACTCTCAGAGTAATAGATAAACCTTGTGACCTACAATGGTAGAAGTGGTAATCCTTTTGTAGTGTTTTCTCTCGTCGGTCTTGACGGATGAGGAGCATTTCTATCCGAAGATGGCATGTTTATATCAACATTGATTCCACCAGCCGCTCCGTAAGATTTCTCGAAAATAGTTGTCTCGACAAGTACGGGTTCACTGATGGACGATTGACGAGCTGTCGTCCCACTACTCCTCGGGGCATTGAGACGTTTCCACATGATGTATTCTTGTGTACCCAGTCCTGTATGATCTTCGCTAGGGACCGTGGGGTATGAAGGTGCTCTCGGAAGATCTTTGTCGCAAGTTGTTAAACAATCCCGAGGGGAAATCTTGGAATGGATAGATCTAGATGTAAAGTCCTTTTTATTCTATATGAAAGCTTCTAGACTTTTGTAGCTGGAGAATTTCAGGTGTCCTCCACACACACACCACATGAAGTTTTTTTTTTTTGATATGTATCTCGTGTTCTCGTAAATAATTGGAAGGATCGTCACAGGATGCCGAAGGCTGTGCAAAGCTGGTGGATACTATTAATTGTCGTTGAGTTTAATTGATAACCTTGAAAGTGTAATAAGAAGTGAAAGGGTGTACAGTTTGTTATACAAGTAAATACACAAGTCGTGTGAATAAGGAGGAGGTGGGTACGGCGAATCAAGATAATTGTGCTGTGAATGGATTGCGCTCTGAATGGTAGGTACTGTTATGATTGACTGGGGGGGAATTATACAAATGGAATCGAATAAACTGAATGATAGGGATGGGTGATGGATGATTCAAGGAGTGAATTTCGCTGTTGATGCAAACCGAACCATGAAGTTTCAAATGACTGGCAACGAGTAAAACGAATTGGATGGATGCACTGGTGGCGAGAGGGTGTGAGGTGAGGTGTGAGGTGTGAGGTGTGAGGTGTGAGGTGTGAGGTGTGAGGTGTGAGGTGTGAGGTGTGAGGTGTGAGGTGTGAGTTGTGAGGTGTGTGCGAGCGAGGAATGAGTGTGATGAGTGAGTGAGTGGCTACCTATCGATGACCCAACATGAATGGCGGCTTGTGACAACCAATGAAGGACCAGCCTAATAACAATTATGAAGTGAAGCTTGAAAAGGGTGAGAAGATGATTATGATGGAGGGAATGGAATACTTGGATGAGAAGAGACCGAACCAAAATCAGAGCTCAGATCGAATGTTCACAGTAATAAAAGGTCGAGGTCCAGAGCAAAGGTAGAGGTCCAGAGCATATATAAAAATTGTCCAGACTGAGTTTTGACCAGCGTCAGGTCTGTGTATCGATGCCGTTCCCACCAACCGTCTGAATATCGACCAATGCTAATGAAACTTGAAGACATCATTCAATTTGATACTACCTGTACCTACATACTACCTCGTACACAAAAGGAACGTCTCTCGCGCGTGCTTCCTCGTTACTGGTCAATTGCCATGGGGGTATCCTTACTACCTGCCTACTTCGGTTCTCCTGGGTAACTCTCATAATTATAGAAGTGACAGATTCTGTTGATGGGGGGCCAAAGTGGACAAGTGACATTTCATCATCAAAGTGACCTAGATATGTGGTAATAGAAAGGAGGACCTGGTGGTAGGGATGCGCGTATTATATAATCTTGGGCATAATTATATAATTTCATATTATCACGCTTTTTGAACGTTATCAAATATTGTACTAAATTTATATATGTGATTTCTGAGCTAATCAAATCAATAGAATAAATAAAAGTGGTATTAATTTCAGAAAGATTTTAGATGAATGATTGAAAAGATTATTAGTATGAAGAATAGATTCTAGAATTCTAGATTATTAAAAGATTAAGGAATTAATTCAATCAATCAAATTCATTTATTTTTATTGATATAACTAAAATCTTTTTCAAAATTTCACTTCTAATTCTCAGACAATTTTTGAATAAATCTTATTAATCTTATATAATCCAATCAAATTCAATACTTTTCTTTCAAGATAACTTCAAAAATTCTTCAAAATCCTCATTTTCTACAATAAAAATATTGCAATTTAACTAATATTACATATTATATTTGACTGATGAATATACAGTATTATATATCATCAAATCGCCCAACCCTACCTGGTGAACAGAAGAGCAAGCTCGCAAGCTCGGCTCAGCCAAGGGAAATGGAACTTTCCAGCCTTATTATTTTTAGCCAAGCGAGCCAGGAGACCATTAATTAATCAAAACTTATACCCAAGCAAGTGTTTGAGCCGTGAGCCGTGATGAAATTCTATATTAGGGATCCATAAAATTCCGTCATTAATCTTGCGGCTACATTATGTTACGAGCATATTCGACATCTACATTATTGTGATATATATATATATATATATCATATCGAGTATATATCATATCGAGTATCCATCCAAGTCGGTAGCTGTATGCAGAGTGATTCATATCTGAAGGATGAGAAGGGTGAATAATTTTCGAATAGATACAATCAAGTATTCTGCTGTCAATATCAATATCAAAAAGAATCCTTCCAACCTTCATTTAGCTTTTCCCTCCCTCCTTTTGCTCGTACTAGATGTAGAAATCAATATCGTGTTGAACCTTAATTTCATAAATCCCCTGAATGTTTGTCGTCGCAAAAGTTTAATATTCAAACATCGTTGATGATTCTGAAAGCTCCCTTGAACATCGGATCTAGTGACTAGTTCTGTACCTTCCTGTGCCCTTTCCCTTGAACTACCTAGCTCCCAAGTTCCAAGGGTCACAGACTCACAGCTCCAATAGCGCGAGAGTAGCTCTTCCTTTTTAGTTTCATGTTTCAAGCGCTTTAGTTTCATCGTTCCCAACCTTGGAAGTCCGAATCCACTTATCTTATCAAACCTGACCACACATCCAAAATGGAATACTTATCAGATCCACAACGTCTAATATTTGTCTGAGGTGCAACACAGCATCTACTACTATCAACAACTTCAATTGCATCTCGAAATGGTCACACTCAATCATTTTCCACCATGAGTTTCTCTCAGGATCTGTTTTCGTTTGCGCCTATACCAAAGGAAACTGTGGAACATTTCTCCCTAACACCATGGTGTAAACCAATTCTCGAGGACAGCTCTTTGCACCCCTTTTCACCTCGATCGCGAATGCCCAAGGAACATCATGCCTGTGATACATTTACCGCCATTACCCTTCAGACACCAGACACTATCTCGCATTGTCAATTCTTGTACTCTCCGCCTAATTCCTCGCGTTCGTTTGGCGAAGTTCTGGCGCTGATGTTTCTGGGTACGCATGTTAATGGCCATATTGATACTGCGCATGGTGGATTCACTGGAGTCATGTTGGATGATATGATTGGATGTGCAGCTTCCATTGCCAGGCCAAGAGATAAAACTATCATGACCGCTTATCTACACATTACGTATAACAAACCAATCGGGACACCAGGGGTTGTGTTGGGGAGAAGTTGGGTAGACAGGAAAGAGGGAAGGAAGATATTTGGGAAAGCCACTATAGAAGATGGTGAGGGAGTGGTGTTGGCCACTGGGGAAGCTTTATTTATCACGATGGATAGGAAGAAGCTGAGGGGAAAGTTGTGAAAGTTTCCGTGTCCCGGTCACCAGCTACAACTCGACTTGATACGAATTGTGCGAGAATTGAACATTTCCAGACCTAGAGGTATACACCATTGATACGGAGTAGATATAGATGCCATCCGACTTAGATAAATTGGGATATAGGGTAATGTTGAATGGTTTAGACGACAATATATTTCACTTATAAGAACTCGAAACCTTCACTATTCTGGAGTCTACTGGCCTAAGGATATACTTCTCTTTTTGTTTGCAAGAAAGAAACCTTTCCTCTTTACTTTGATACCCTGTCTGATCTGCAGCATGTTTTATTCTGCCAAGTTGACGAGCTTTGGGTTACCTTTTCATCATTTCCCTGGATATATTTTTCATCTTTCTCCAACAAAGTCACTTGAAATCTTCACTTTATGTTTTCGCTCGTTTCTCCAAGGAACATCTTCCCTCCACAGGTGTGGGGGAGTAGATCGTTTTGCGTTGAGCACAAGAAGGCACCTGTTGATTCTTTCTATTGAAAGGAGTAACAGATGACACACCACAGGAAAGAATCACCACACGAACGATTCCAGCAATCCCCTTTCTTACGCGGAACTACCTCGTGTCATTCGAAGCATTGCAAACATATCAGTGAATCCATTGAGATGATGGTTCGACTCCCGACTTCATGACTATCAAATGGGTTGGATTTTACTTGGCAGTCATGATAGGGAGGAAGACGATATCATGCAATCTAAATCCTAGTTCAATGTTCTAGAGGAATTAGTGCTTCCACAGAATGGAGTCGAACGGAATCAAAGCGTTCTATATTCTAATTTGTTGCATGTCTGATTTTCAGCCACATGGTACCAGCCTCACAAGTATGCCTTTCGGTACCCGCGGGCGTGTATCGGCACTTGAAGATCTTGGGTTGAATGGCGTGAGGAGCGCATAGTAGTGCATATGGTGGAAAGTGTAAAACCCCAGAAATCGATTGTAGAGGTCGTCTACATGATTTCTTTCAGAGTGCGCGAGGTGTTCTGCAGATGGAAGACTACTCAATGTGTTGTGTGAGGCTGGAACATTAACACATCATAGGTTTGATACTGATACTCGGTGGTTCATCAAGATCGAGGTAATTGATGCTAGTGCTGGCATGGCTATTTGAACACTCGAAGTATATTTCGAATGAAAGAAGTATAAGGGAGAAAGTGAGTAGAATAGACGAAGGGGGTATTGACATTTCTGATGGATCTTCGTCTGAGCACGATAGTTAAGTTGAGCTAAGTAGGTACTTAGATAGACATTAACATAATAGCTGGAGAGGCTAAAAGAGCTTAATTCACCACAGTTTTGGATATGCCGTGTCTACTCGAGTATTCAATAAATCTCATGGCTTATAGGTTAATCAAAAGTTGTCTTTTGATCGGTCTATGGCGTGGTCTATTTAAGCATTGAGTCTCCCCTCCATAACGCAACTTTGCTTTCCATCTAATCGATACCTATCTAGGTAAGTCATGCAATAAGTTTATCAACTTTTATCAATCTTCACTGTGAAAAATACTTCGATGTGTCATCTCCAGACAATACCAATTTACTCCATACCTATCTCCGAAGCTCATCTTCTGCCTCGACAAAGTCTCTGCTTCCAAACACTCAAATCTTTCTCAAACCAATTATCACAATTTAACTTATCTACGTATCATGTCAATAACACATTCACCTCGTGAGAGGGTGAGAACTATGAAACTTTCCACCGAATTCCGAAATATCATCTGGACCGACCTCGGGAGGCTCTATCTATCAAGCAATCTCGATGTATACAGTCATCTAAAAAATCAATACTTCAATCTCTGCGATTAACCTGTCGCACAATTTACAATGATCTCGAATCAGGATTTCCAACAGAATATTTGCAAAACCAGACTTTCACTTTCCAAACCTTGGAATCCTTTCTCAAATGCGCCCCTTTGTATACTCGCGCCGAGCAAGTCCTACTACGTTCAGTTCATATTCAATTCTACGAACACCGGATTCCCACCGCTACAAAGGTTCCCCTCACGTTCCATACATGAGACAAAATTTCTTGCTCGATGAGATTCTTTTACCACAATATCATAGTGTAAATGAATGGATCTTTGATGTCTCCAACCTCTTCCACTCTCACCAAAATTTCTCATTCCGTCACATCACATGTTTTCTCCGCTATTGTCCCGCGGAAAATTCCACCTTGATCTTCAATACCTGCGATGGTTCATTCATGAACTGTGCACAACCCCGCAAAGGATTCAAACTCGCAACTACCAAAGAACGCACACTCAACGAATTCGGAGAAGACGCGGCGAACTTGGCGTTGGTGTCGTAGCGCTGGAAAGAAGATGGTGAGGCGAGTGGGAAAATCAATCGGGATTCGATAGTCCTTATTATGCATCGTCCGATCCAGCTTCCACGCGACCCGCATCCGCATGCCCCGTATTGGAAATTCAATAAGATGGATGATTCGAGAGATCTGTGGTTGGATGTTATGAAACATGCACGGAATCGTATTTCGCATGCCGCGAAGTGGAAGATTGGGAGGAAAATGATTCGTATTAATCATCATTGTTCTTGCCACATATCTATGATTTGCTATTCTTGAGCTCTAGGTTATGAAATCCATTCTCCAGAAACGATTCTCTGAGATTGGTAACCTCGAGGATAAAAGTATCAACACCAGAGAGTGTGATTCCTATAAGGAAGTGTCCACCACGGCTACAATTTGCGCTGCCTTAGCTGTTCTCAGAGAAAGAGCACTCGCCCAATTTCGTACACTAGGGTGCGGACTTTCTGTATTCTATTTCCATTACATGAGATTAGTGAGTCTTTTGGAACCTACAGTAAAGGAATCGCGGTTGTGGGTGTAGAATGTGTACAATCGTTAATTACTATGAATCTAGCTTATATATTAATTCACAGAACTTGCTAGAGACATTGGCTAAATTTTCAAACTGGCTTCTTAGTTTGTTATGCTATTTCTCCAGGGAAATGGAGGGTTTGCTTCTTTCCGTTTGGGATTTTGTATGGGGGTGGCGCGGGGGGGATCTTGTTGAACCTTCGTGGTAGATATAATTTATACCTTTAGTTGGAATAATTATTAGCAATGCACAGCAGAACATGAATATCAAGATTTAGATAATAAGACATGGTTTCGGGTTGTGCAAATATGTTGATGCTGTGAGAGAATCGGAGAGATAGTTCTAGATAGTCGCAGGGACTATCACATCCTTCCTACTCAGCCAAACATCTCTTGCACCTGCAATCACCCGAGAGCCATGACGCAAGGGCTTTGCGTCTTTCCATTTTCGACCCCGATAGTCCTTCAATATAACTGACACACACCTCTTCCCCCTTTTTGATCTCTCTCAGCGCACAGTATTGAAATTTCGAGCCCGCCCGATCAAAGTCCTGGATATACGTACCCAGCATGCGCGGCTCCTCACAACTATGGTTAAACATTGCGTATAAGCCATCAATCCAGCACCCATACTCATCTTCTGCATTATACTCTCCAGCCGAGTTGACCCTGAATATTTGCCTGTGAGGTAATATCAGTTATTATCATTGTGCATGCTGTTCGGGGAAAAAAGATCTACCATAGCGTTTCCAATACCCAGGTATCATACCATTGATTCGCGAAAGTATCTATCCCAAGCATCTCCAGAATTTTCAGAGGCTGGATGATGCGGATCTCCAAGGACCAGGGGTCTTGAGCAGCTCCTTCGTGATTGCTTAGATTGGCTACAAGAGCATGTTGAAGCGGATGTCCACCCCCTTGTTTGCATGTCGCTAAAAGCCGTAACCATATTATCCCAGCCATCTCGGGTCCCCATATGTGACATTTTTCATTTCTCGGGAGGGAATAGATGGGGAGAATATTGGTGCCACATAGTATATCGTGGTAATATTGCCTAGCGAGATTCTTGCAGTTTTTACTGCAGAAGTAGAGATGGGAACAACATACAAATCCATATTTTGGGCCAGATTCGTTCAAGAGTCCGTAACAATTGAAACAATTGCCTGGAGAAGTTTTTGATTTCGTCTTCGTTTCTCCTATTAATGAATCTATCAGGTTCAAGTGTTTCTTTAGTTGTAAGCCACTGATTGACAAGACTGGGCTGCGCTCGATAATGATATCACCTTCACGTATATCCTGACTTGCAAACATGCCATAAGAAATTTCATCTGAGTTCGATACAGCTACAGTAGAAGGTCGAATTTGAAGTAGCTTTGAGCACATTTTCAGCGCTGCATTGGCGGCTTTGATTGAGCTTTTGCTTCTGGTATGGAATCCTGAGGCCCATGGATATGGTTTGCTCCATACTGCTCCCATCTCTGCTTTCATCCGCTTGACATCATCGGATAAGGACTGTTCGTATATGAGAATTCGATTCCTTTCGTATGCGGAGGTTGCGAATTCCTGTAATTTGAGAAATGTGAATTCGTCTGGGTAATGCTTTAATGCTTCTGTGGCTATGGATATAATGTCCGGAAGAGCTTGGAGATAGTCGAGGGAGAAGATTAATTGGGTATAGCTACATTAGTTGTTAGGTCAGAACAAAAATTGTTGGCAGAGGAGATAAAAATGACGCACGCTTGCTTCCGCTCGTGCTTCAACGAATCAAGCATCTGTACGCCGAACTTTTCCGCGGAGAAATTCACATCCCATAGATTTCCCTTGTGATAATCAGGAAACTTTACTTTCGCACCGTGTTTGAAGTGTACCTTGATAACATCTCCATACCATACCGCCATACCCATCTCAAGCCAGACTCTGGATCCAAGACACTTCCCATCAAACACATATGTCGTCAAAATAAGCGCCTTATAAGCATCCGCTGCAGCGAGCTCCGGATATCCCAATTTTAGAAGAACTGCAGATCGATTTCTCCAGTGACATGGCGTGTAGGGGAAAAGAGCCAGGGCTTTAGTGCATTCCCTCAGGCTGTTGCGGCATCTCTCGATTGCCTATAATCGGTGTTAGACATTGTGAGGGGTTGTAGTTTGGTTAAGCGAGGGAGCATGGATGTACTGACCGCGAGGCACAAGGGGTCGACTTTCTGCACACTTCCTCCGTCGTTGAGGACGGTCGGTTGCCAAAGATTGGCTTTCCAGTACCGATCCATGATGATTACAGGTAAGTGACGCGGTGATTTAGGGATGGTAAGTCAGTGGAGGTTGAAGTGTTAAGGTTGATAGTCAGGATAATGATGAATATTTATATAGCAATCAGAAAGGAGCTACGTAGTGCTTGTTTGTTTGAGACTCTTTAAGCGAGCTAGATCCAATGACATACAATCTTTGCCATTCAAAGCACTCAATGTTGATTTACACGGACAAGACACCTGTTGAAAGATCAGATTTAAGAAAGAAGTATTGTGAATATCAATGTGCGATCTGTTGAAGTCGCTCAGATACATTTTCCATTGGTTGTATCAATGTCGATGTCGGTCTCCTATTCTTCAATTCTTTCATGCAATGAATAGACAAACAACTCAACTAAATGAACTGCCCCACCCTGAAGCTTCCGTCTACAAACCTCCTTTATTGATATTTGAAGCGGATTTTGTTCTTATATCCAAGCCCCCTTCATGTGACTACACTACAGTATTATCGTGGATCCTGCGTCTTTTTGAAAGGAAAACATTAGGGTTGGTATGAAATATTTTGACGGGCTAAGCATATGTGGAGCCGCAGACAAGAACTACTGGTGATCTCAGACTCAGGGCAATATATCTGAATATTATTGATGCTATGCATAATATCCGATCGGGTAGAAACATTATCACCACATGATCAAATGATGCATGCGAAATTCATATCACGTACTGATAGTTGATCAGCTAGAGGTCACCTGAAAAGGGCCATAATTTGGAGTTTACCGGAATGAAGAGATATAGTATTTGCTTCTCATTCATACCACCTCCATTCATCTCCATACTTCTATCTACATTCAATGATATCCTTCATAGCACGGTGTGAAATCATGGCAGCGGAAAATACCGATTAAACCCAAGGAAAGGGGATGTCAAAACCGGTGATCAGACCACAGGAAACAGCAAAGAATAAATCACAGCAATAGTGAACCTTGCGGGCCAGTCCATGGAACAACGCTAGCGCGATGCGTGTCGTGGTACTATCTTTGGGATGACGGCCAATGACCACAGAACGAGAGTCTAAAGACTAAACTTTCAAAAATGCGCGACAGAGATATCATTGCTGTTGCTTTTGGATCTAACATCCCGCTTATGCTACGATCAAGCGCATATGGAAACCATTACTCATACGCGGAAGAAGCATATATCCAGGTATGACGAAAGGAGAAATGAATAAACTTGCGGCCGGAGGAGAATTCAGTGAGATGAAGTTTTTCATCTTGTGAAGTCTCTTTGATAACATTGTGGTACTCTTGATATATCGCAGACGGCTTGCAAGCCGCGTATATACAGTATAAACTGTGGAGCAGAGCCTTTCTTAACACTTCAGATAATCTTAGTACTGCGGTGTTAAGGTAGTTCTCGGTGACGTGATTCGTCCCAGGATGTTACCCGGATGTACTGCTGACACTTGGCACTGGGGAGATTTTGCCTGGGTCAAAGCATTCCCCAAGACAGTAGAAAGAACATACAAACCCATAGAATTCGCGACTGACACTCGATAAACTACTCCTAATACGACATATAACATCAATGCTTCGCGTTTGGATATCGATATTGCCTACGCTCATACAATCTGTAGCCGGTACTGCACAAACCCAACATCGACTTCGTTCGAGTGCTTTTGCTATTCCTGGAAACGCTACTTATGATTATGTTGGTACGTGAGATCATTGAGTACCTAAGGAATTTAAGTTAATAGATCCAGTGGTCGGAGGTGGAACAGCAGGGTTGGTCATTGCATCAAGGCTTGCAGAAACAGTATCTGTTGGCGTAATCGAAGCAGGTGGTTTTTACGAGCAAGACAATGGAAACTATAGCATCGTCCCATATGGAAGCTTGCAAATGCCTCTGGTGTACTCAACTGAAGATTATCCCAAGCAGCCACTCATTGACTGGGATTTATTTTCTGTACCACAGGTAAACGCTGGGAACCGACGAATACACTATGCTCGAGGCAAAACGATGGGAGGATCTTCAGCACTGAATGCGTTATCATATCATCGAGCTACTTCTGGTACGTACCAGAAATGGGCTGAACTCGTGGGAGATGAGAGTTTCACTTTTGAAAATCTTCTTCCGTATTACAAGAAGTCTTGTCATTTGACTCCACCTGATATTGCCAAAAGAAACTCGACATCTGCAACTTTAGTGTATGATACCACAGCTTTTGATAACTATTTTGGAGAACCTCTACACGTTTCCTAGAACAATTGGGTTGATCCCACGATAAGTGCACTTGCGAAAGCTGTACAGTCTATTGGTCTTCCAGTAAGTCCAGTTGGGTTCAGTAGTGGTTCTTTATCGGGTCATGGTGCTTGGGTACCTTCGACTATTGAATCTAAGAAAGCTGTACGATCATCGTCGCAGTCAAGTTTCTTAGAAGAAGCTATTGAGAAGCTATTGAGAATACGGATATCATGGTGCATGCCCATACTCAAGCCCTAAAGATCCTTTTCGCTTCTGAATCACCAAAAAGAGCGAATGCGGTTCAAGTATCGACAGCAGGATCTCATTGCACCATTCATGCGAATAAAGAAGTCATCGTATCCGCAGGAGTTTTTCACTTGCCACAACTACTTATGGTATCTGGTAAGAGGCTACTCTTGAGATTGGGGGTAATATGCTAATTTGGAGAAGGAATCGGTCCGCGTTCTACACTCGAGGAACATAATATCTCATTGATTTCAGAACTTCCAGGAGTAGGACAAAACCTATGGGATCAAGTCTCATTCGCTGTACTCAATCAAGTAAACACACCCAATGCTGGAAGTATTGTAGCAAATCTAAACAACTCTGCCGAGTTATTGCAACAATATTACGAAGATGCTAGTGGGCCATACAGCTCGGCGGCAGGTTACCTATCCTTCGAAAGAATTCCAGAAGAATTACGAGGAAACTTTTCAAAACAGACAACATCTTCACTAAAACATTTCCCACCTGACTGGCCAGAAGCAGAATATGTAGGAGCAGGTTTTGGAGGTGACAATTTCTATACAATTGGTGTTTTTGGCGGAGTACGTACAGCCCCCCTTTCCCGCGGCAATATCACTATCAAAAGCGCTAGCATGTCAGACCCACCTGTAATCGATCATGGTTGGTTCAGCGACCCTGCAGATTCCGAAGTAGCAGTAGCAATATTCAAACGCATTCGACAAATATGGGACAGCGACCCAGCTAAATCTATTAAGATAGGACCTGAGATTCTTCCAGGAGGAGCGGTACAAACAGACGAAGAAATTTTGGAGTATATTCAACAGAACTCGGCTCCAATGTGGCATGCTAGTGCTACATTCGCAATGGGTAAAACCGGAGATACGAATGCGGTTGTGGATTCGAGGGAAAGGGTATTTGGAGTAGAGGGGCTAAGAGTCGTTGATGCTTCGATCTTTCCTTTTGCGCTTCCTGGACATCCTTAAGTTTCTGTTTATATGATTGCCGAGAAAATTGCAGACGATATAATAACTGGGGAATAGTTTGTGTCGGTTGTCGCGACATGCCAATATTCAGTTGTTCAATACTAAGCCAGCAGTGAAAGAGGTTGGTGGAGACCCACGAATGATGGCGAAAAGAGTATGACTTCACCCCACAACTTAAATGAGGTGCAACCACTCGACTGCTTAGTGAAAAGGAAGTTTCATTGTCAAAATTGCACCAGTCCAACCATATGATAGTATACATCATCAAATTCCAAGAACTAAGATCCGACCATTATAGATCCCAATAAAACCACCAACTCCATCCACCATGCATACAATATATCCACGTACACCTTTAACCTAAACCTTCATCCACAAATTCAAGACACCCTTTGCATATTCCACAATCTCATCACCACCCAATTTACTCTCTCCATAAACACGATCCACGAAACTGATTGGTACTTCGGCCACCGTACATCCCATAGCCTTAGCTCTAACCATCATTTCCATCTGGAAAGTATATCCCTTACTTTCCGTACTTCCAATAACCTTCTGTAGAACCGCTTTCTTGTATAATCTGAAACTTCCCGTCAAATCGCTAACCCCAGGTCTCAAAACGGTATCGGCGAATAAATTGGCGCCCCTGGAAACCAACTTTCTCTTCAAATCCCATCCAAATACACCTCCATCACCGGCATATCTTGTACCAGTGACAATATCATATCCACCATTTGTAGAAAGCGTCTTTTGTTTCGCGATCATTTGGGAGATGAATTTAGGGTGGTGAGAGAAATCCGCGTCCATAATAATAACATAGTTTCCAGTTACGAATTGAAGACCGTGAACATATGCCGTTCCGAGACCAAGCTTACCGGCGCGAGCTTTGAGAAGAACATGAGGGGAGTAAGCTTTGGCAAGTTGATTGGCAACGACTTGAGTTCCGTCGGGGGAACCGTCGTCAACGATGATGAGCTCCCAATCGAGTCCTCTATGGTTCAATTAGCTGCCGCCTGGAAGATCATTGCGCACAAAACTGCGAGCCATTGGCGCAAACTTACTGCTCGGTGAATGTGCGATTAAGAAGCCATGTAATGATGGGAAGGTTGCGACGTTCATTGTAGGTAGGAAGGATTACGGAGTATTTGTCTTTGGTTGCTTTTGGTGCCATTTTGGATGATTATTATTGTAGGTAAAGGAAGGTAAACGTCGAGAATCAATCGGGACTATTCAATTAAAAGTCTAATAAGTTGTTAAAGGAGTGTGGTTGTTGACTTCTCGTGAAGCTCGATGGTGTTCAGGTGCACCGTGTCCACAAAATTGACAATCCGACATAGCTTGCTTAGTAAGCACCCTGACCGCGTCGCTATCGCGTCCGTCACTATTAAGTCAACTGTATCTATCCCAAGCTTTTCCAGGTTCTAGGGGTTGCAACCTCGTGAATGAGCAGTGCTTTCCATCTGTGACTAGCAAGACTAAGGGATTGACTTTAGGAGGTTGCGACTTCTCATGGTTCCGTTTTCAGCAAAGTCAGAACCGACTACTTTCCCTCAAGATTGTCTCAATAGAGTCACCCATATCAGCTTGTTCTAGATGTTTTCTGTTCTTTGGAGCATGTAAGGTCTCACATGACGAGGATCAGGCTAGTATTTGGCAAGCGCCACGAAGTCAACATGCTGATTGTAATCGTTGAAGTTACGGGTACAACTTGCTCTCGCGTTGCAAAGCAAAGCCTTGAAAATTGTATCTTAGTCGTGTGCATTTATCCTTGATAAGATCCTGTCACTCTTGACTATCTACGATGGTTCATATTGCGACCATACCGAAGTAAGGCTTAACATCCTAATTATGCACTATATCCGCGAAATATTGTTCCTTTTTCAGGGTAGCTCATTGAAGGTCTAATTTTGGACAGGCAATGTCGAGGCTGTTATTTTGCATTGCGCAGTAGCTTTTGGGCATACACACTTGATAATTGAGCCAATCATCAATTTTTCCAGCAGAACTGAGCTGATATGGTTCCCAAAATCGCAAAAATCTCCATAAAATGTACATCAAGTGCTTCTCTGTGTGATCGACATTCCCATAGAATAATCATGCTGTCAGATGCGTATTGGAGAACCAATAGACGACCAAGGGCTTATTGAAAGGCCAGTAAGCCTGAGTGAGGTAGGCTCAAATCCAGAGTACAGTATCAGCTTTATTGGGTTACAACCCTTGCCCCCCCCCCCCCCCAAATAGGCGGCTAATCTCATGCAGTCATCGCTTCAGCTATTATCGCCTAATCTTCCATAATTGCCTTGTTTGAAGATGCACGCCTCCATCCATCGAATGGTATGAAGCTAGTTATAGATTTGATTAGATTTAGATCAAATTGGGGCTTCTATGCGGAACAATGATACTTATTAAGCGCGCAAAACATTCCATACTTCTACCGAACTATTTACGCATATGTATTGAAAACTCATGATTATATGTCATCTCTTGCATTGAAAAATCGCTCCCTCGTTACTATTTCGTACCAAAGCAGGAAAACTGTTTGCTTCAAGATCATCCATGTATAGCAGTACGATATGTCCTTCCGAACCCGAATTTGCCATGGAGAGTGGTGCTATTCCGTTATTTACTGTTATTGCCGACATAAATTCAGTACAAGGATCGGATGCTAAATCTATCTCTTATCAAAAGTTCGACTGGCAGATTGAAAACTCCAACTCAGGTAATGCTGATTGCACTGATTGCGTTGACTTTGTTCCAGCCCCCTCTCTATTCAATGAACAACTAGCTTTGATTCCACCTGAAACTAGCACTAGGGTAGTTCTTGTCGTACGCCCTCCTGCATATGAAGATGATAGCAGTGATACGGAATCAATCAACTACTCAGCTTGTAGAACAACACACGAAATTTTAAGAACAGCATACAAAGTTGGTATCAAATCTGGCTTGGGCCCTCACGAGTTCGACGCCATGATTCCACAGCTTGGATTTTTTTTTCATGCCCCATGACAGTTATTGCCCCAAACCTAGACTGCGCTGGGCAATTAATGATAGCGGGAATCGCAAAACTAGTCAGTATATCTACAATTGCTTACTTCCCAAGTCTCACACATGTAGTGGTCATCCATTACCGGATGTGGGCGACAGCATATCAAATGGAAGATAGCGTTCGACAGGATGCCAATAACGTTGTGCAGTGCTTTATCAAACACTGGAACAATTTTACGAACCTGGATACTCAATCGATCGAATCAAGTCCAATCGAATTTTTGATTCCCCTAATCCTCCACATGGAAGCGTACTTTCTCATGAAAATTAAAAAGATGAGGTATGACCTTCAGAATTGGTTTGATCGAAAGTCTATTCATTCGGAACTCCAAGCTCGGAGAGATCGCGAACTCACTCGAGCATGGGTGGAGACCCGTGGCACAATTGAAAGCTTCGAGCTGATCATCCAAACCCTTGAAGACTATCAAGAAAGTGCATCAGGCATCCATGAAAGTGACAACATCAAACGTGTGATTGAACGCCATCGAAAAATGCTACAAAGGGCCCGTGAACTCGAACAATATGTTCGAGACACAATTCAGTTGAATGTTGGAAACGTTTCGCTACAGGAATCAAGGGAATCGATCCGGCAATCCAACACTTTGGGAACGTTGTCGGTTCTAGCATTCATTTTCCTCCCCATCTCCTTGATTACATCGTTTTTCGGTATGAATATTAATGAATTGACCGGGAGTGGCGCATCATGGAAAGCATTCTTCATAGCTGCGGGAGCACTTTGTGGCTTGGGGTTTCTTACGTTCCTATGGGTATTTCGCAAATCGATAAGGCTTAAGTTCTGCATTTCGCTCTGCTTTCTCCCAACCTTTGTTGTACTTTGGTGCCTTAAGAAGGGATTGGGGTTGATAAATATAAAAGATGGATTACTGGTTGACTGGCTAGAGCGCTCGACTTGGAGCTTTTTCTATAGACTTGGACGACAATACCGTTATCTGTTTTCTCCCCAGAGATGATTTCGGATGCCTATTTTCTGGCTCGACTGTAGGTTCTACTCAATAGTCTGAGGTGTATTACCGGCAGTCGAATCTTCACCAAAAAGCTACAAGATGGTTAGCTAACGCATATGCAGATTATTAGAAACTCGTTTGCGATAGCCTGTAACGACTGCTAGACCAGTCGATAGTTAAACTTTGATAGGTAGAGTCGAAGTTGAACTCCTGGAAGGAAAGATAAGGGAATCGACTTAAGATTGGGAAGGTCTTGGCGAAACTGTGACTTGAGGTCATAAGGTAATAGTAATAATATCAGTTGGTAGTGTTTTGGCGTTGAATAGGATATCAGTAGTTTTGTTGTATGATTTGTACACAGTCTTTTCAGCAGAATCTTACTATGTCAAGTAAAGAAATATTTTAGGGACTGATGCAAGTTTTTTTTCTATAGCCGCCACTTGGAGTTGAGCTCTCACAGAGAATACATAACTGATCACAAGGAAAAATGCGTAGGCTAATTTATGAACTGGTGCCGATGTGCGTGATTCCATTTGAAATTCACATACTTATCAAGGGAAACATCGAATTGGGAAACCATGGCAGTTAGTAGGAAAGTCTTGGAAACATTCGAAAAATGATGACCCATTCTTAAAAGGTATCTTCACCCAAAAACTAGCAAAGTAACCATACCCCGCAGCAAAACAATTTATCGTCTTCATTACATAAATACACCTACATGTTCCTCCCTCCCGTGACCATAATAACCTGTCCCGTCACATATCCAAACAACGGACTCGCGACCGCCAAGATACTCCTCGCCGCTTCCCCCGCCGTACCTGCCCTCCTCAACGGAATATCCAAATTCGCATCTTTCCCCTGACTCCCCTGACCCTTCGGTATCCCCAGTGCAATTTTCTCTCCATCCGGCGTCGTCACAAAAGCTCCCTCTTCCTTCGCAGCCGTCAGTCTCGTCAATATATGTCCAAACGCTATACTATTACATCTGACTCCGAACTTAGGACCCCATTCCTTCGCAATCACTTTCGTAAGACCATTAATTCCCGATTTCGCAACTCCGTAATTGGCCTGTCCGGCATTGCCATGAACACCGGATGTAGAGGATATATTTACTATACATCTCGGTTCACCATCAGTGACGCGGAAATAGGGCGCAGCTTCGCGAATAAGTTTAAAAGGGGCGGTGTTGTGAAGAGCCAAGATGTTTTCCCATTGTTTGTCGGTCATTTTGTGGATTACGCCATCCCATGTATATCCCGCATTATTTACTATTATATGAATTTTTCCGTTTCCAAATTCTGCAGCTTTCTTTACAAGTACTTTGAGATATTCGGCATCGAGCATGTCGCCTGGAACTGCGATTGCGCGGCCGCTTTGTGCGGAATTAATTTCGTCGGCGACGGATTTTGCTTTGGCTAAGAGGGAGATTGGGTCAGTATTGGTAGCTTTGAGATGAATAGCGAATTGGAAAGTACCGACCTCCATCGATATCAGATATAATCACTTTGGCTCCTTCATTCGCGAAAAGTTTCGCGGTTTCCGCACCAATACCTTGGCCAGAACCGGTAATTATAGCTACTTGACCAGCAAGTAATCCCTTGGGATAGTTGAGATGACCAGCAATTTGAGCAATACGAGACGCCATTGTATAGTTCTCTGATTAATATGAAATTAGAGTCAGAGCTAGTAAGAACGGTTGCATTTGTTTGTATTTGTGAGGTTTCCTAGTGTATGAATTAAGGCGGGGAACGACAGCTTCCCCGGGTTTTTGATTGCCGGACCGAGGCATGCTTTAAATTTCTATTTTTGGATATTGAGCTATTTTGTCTTCACAACCGTTCGAAATACCCGTCTTCAATTCCAATTACTTGAGCATAATATCTTGCGTTGTGTAACTCTCTAGTTACATTCTACATAAGTATTTGCGTCTATCAATGTAGCTAGTTTCTTGACTATCTAAAGTGCCGCTAAAGCATCTTCTGTCTATACCGAAGGCCCTATTCTCATCCTTTGCCGCGTCTAAATCCCTACCACGCATTCAACTTGGAGATCTAGACTCAATCGACAGGTGGATTCCGCAACATTCAAAGAGATAGATCTCACAGCCAAGCTTTCGAGGTTCAGCATTTCAATCCGAGACCGCTGTGATAATAATCGAACCCTATAGTCAAGCCGTACAAATGTGAAGCAGCTGCCGCAAGGACGAGCATATGAAATATTTGATGAGAGCTTCCCCAAATATCGTAAGAACCTGGCGAGGTCCGTTCAGGCCATCGAGCCTAGTTGCTATCAGAAAACCATTCCCTCAAACACCCTTGGAATACTTACCGCGTATAATGAAGCACCAAGAATGTAGAAAAATCCTTCTAGTAGTAACCATGTCAAGCCCGCTCGTTCACGCATTGCATGGAATCCATAAAGTTGTATCCCATTCAATATTGGAATGACGGCCCCGCAAAGCGCCAGAGCCACAAAGATACCTGCTCGATAAGGTCTCCAAGCAGGGGTTCTGAACCTTTCAAGCATGACTACAACTGCACAAATGCCTCCAAGGACACCCGTCTGAATGTATCATGAGCCAAGTGAAAATCGAACGCATTCTGTGAAAACGACTTACAATTGTGGAGTAAAATTCGAATAGATGTGGATGACAATACAAACCATAATAGATCCCAGGGATAACACTCCCAGTAATTAGAGAAACGATCCCCAAGTAATCTAACTTATTGCCAAACTTAGCAACAGTGGGAGAATGATTAGAGATAGTATGGTAAGTCCCCGACATCCCAAGGCATAATGCAGCTCCTGCAAAAAAGCAACTAAATGCTAGAACATCAGCGATTTCAGCGGATGCATATCTAGGCTTGATGATTGCATATAAGAGAAATCCCGAAAGTGTGAATGCTACGGCTCCAATCAAGTGCGAATAGATGTTGACTGATTCATTGTGAATGTAACCCAGGGATGCAAAGGACTTTTGGAAAGATGATGTTGCAGGTCGATAACCAGATCTAATGTAATGATTGTCTTGTTGCCACGAGGGAAGATCATCCCAAAGTACTGTTAGAGAATTTTCGACTCTCCTTTCAATATTTTTGGCTGTTTCGAAAAGAAGTTCTGTGGTCGATGTCGTCGTCGATGGTCTTCGTTGACGGGTCGACATCTTAATACCAGTGAGTGAGCTTGTGCTTACGATTGATTGTCTTGAAATGAAATGAAGTCAATCGTGACAAGTAAAATCACAACTGAAGCAGTAAACGACCGATTTGACATAATAAATCCATCACTTTATGGATAATAATAAAGCTGGGATGATAATTACCCAGGTACTGAAATTCTTATCAGATTCATCAAAAATAATGTTGGGAGTTCCTTCTTAAAGCAGCAATTGATGACGAGGGGTATTGAAGCTAAGTTCTAGAGTGTTCATTCTCACTCATGCATATGAAATAGAGACATTACATCAAACAAGCATCGTTGTCGATATTTGTTCTCTTTCTCGATGTCGACCAAAGGTGGACGTAACTCATCATGGAGTCGGCTAAAGCCCGTCAAGCAGGATATCTTCGAGGAGATGGGCTTAAGATCCAAGGGAGATAATCAGTACGTCCTTGGAGCCAATCTTATCTTCCGCCTCTATTTACTTACTGCCCCGCCAGGCTCCTTGACTATAAAACCCAGGAACGTTTCTACAACAAGATAGTCGAACGATACCTGATATTCGCAGCCGATGCTCGCAGAGGAGACGAATTGAACCGGAAACTTGCACGTCTGAGTATTGCACAAGATAATGCGAATCGCGATGCTGCTCCAACAACACAAACAGTGCCAAACCCCGCAGACCTAATCGATGGCAAGCCTGATGCAAACGAACTCGACGCTATAACAATGGGAATGAGAAAACTTCGAGAGGGAATCGTGGCATCGAAAAGAATAGATGATTTCTCCATCCAAGCATATATATTTTGCATACGCTTGTCAATATTGCTGAAACATTGGGAATCGTATCATCCAGCAATGCGCCATTTACTTCAAGTAATGCACCCAAAACATCCACTCTCAAGCACCGAACTCCAAGAATTCGCAGCATACCAAGTTCTAGATTTGGCCTGTAGGCAATCGGATCTGGCAAAGGCATATTCCATCAGACTCGCACTCGGGTTGCGAGACCCTAAAGTCGACGAAGTTTTGAAAGCGATTGCTCACGATAATTACTTTCTATTCTGGAAAGTAAAGAGAGAGGTTGATGGTTATAAGGCAAAGATCATGGAATTCGCGGGGCAGGAGATGAAGCTACATGCTTTAAAATCGATTGGGAAAACGTACCTCAGCATCGAATTAGATTCCCTGGAGCAACTTACCGATTCTAGTTGGAGCGTCTTGACTGAAGCGTATAGCGTGGGATGGCAATTAGAAGGGACAAAGGTTGTAATTCGAAAACCAAAGCCACGCTGAAGGTATAAATGTGCATCTGCGATGCCATTACTTTTATTCGATTTCAGGAATATACGAGGTTATATATTATAGGTATGCGGATTGCAATGAACATAGTCGATAGGCTAATCTCTGACACTTCACATCAGGTCATGGGTTGGCCTTATTCACTATCATGGCTATTGATGATTTATAATCATTATCAGCGTGAGCTGGAGATTCAAGAACGTCCGCGCGAAATCGCAAGAGAGATCATGTTGGATTTGTACACTCCCATTACCTTTTTCTAGTCGCAACACAAGATTCTAGTCGGTACGACATGAACGCCATTTGACGCGACAACAGGATACATGTGTTCGCCGATCATCCTTTGATTGTAGGCCACAAAGCCATGATTCTGGTACGACGTGATTATCAAATATTTCACGTTTCTATTTCATGAGGTTATAAAAGGAAACCTTTCGATGATATCATCCGAAAGATGAAGGAAGTTGATCTGAAGTATGACATCGAACTTGAGAGATTGATAAATACTTGCGAAAGGTATATCATTACTAGAAAATGAAAATTTCAATATCAATTCTACGAATGAAAACGCTCTAAATGATAGGACGAACTCGTCGTTGAACGAGGACAATTTGATCTCATCCCATCATCGTTAGTCGTTTAGCTGTCCTATTCCGACACTGTAGCTAAACAGGATCGTATGCTAACTTTGACATCTAATCCACTCTAACTGGCTGAATAAATACTACATCTAAATCATCCTTGCTGAAGGGTTTGATCTCTAATATATAATATCTAATTGGATGGATGTTGTGACGTCCAAAGGGTTATGCTTCAAATCCGAGTATCCGAAAGTTGCCCATCCTTTGGCGGGGTCTCCGCCGATCAATCAATTTTCTTTTTGTACTCCGTAAAACTGCACATCCTTCGGCAAACACGGGTGTTATAAAGAGGCAAATGATCAGTACACGCGACGCACAATGAAGGAGGGGAGGAAATAAAGGGAAGTTGTGATCAACAACTCGACATTTCGAATTGATTGAACCTAGATTTTATACTTTCAAATTCCAAATATTTTGAATATGAATTCATTAGCTTCAAACGAGCTACAGCCCGTGGGCCACGGGCTATCCCGGACATTCGTTAAAAGCGCCCAAAACAAACAACTGACCACGTGCACTAGAAAAATGAAAGCTTCCAAATGACCTAAAGCATGGAATTTCGACATTCTTGGTGGTGGGCATGGCATTTGTTGCATATCGACAAGAACTGCTATTTGAACTAGAAAACCAGCTTTCTATCAAGAATAACAGCATTTGATTGGTGTTAACCCGACGGTAGAGGAACGTGCAGTACCAAGCCACTTTTAAACGAATCCGAAAGAAGGGATCAGACGCCTCGTACACAAAATAAGCAGGAGCTAGCGAAACATCTAGACTCGTCTAAATCATGAAATTCGTATTCCCCATTCGTCCAAGAAATCAGGCCACATTGGCAGATCATTGGAACCACGCTTTTAATTGAAAACTCCCATTTTGGACAAATTTCAAGCCAGGCGAGCAGGAAAATTCTATTGTTGCATATCTCATGGAGTGATCAGCTATTATTCATTTCCTATTTGGATTGTAAAACTCTGGGGTGCAATATCTATAGGCTTGGGATGGAGGTCGGCAGTGGAAAGACTGTAGTCCAGAGAGAAGAAAGGGTCACAAACTGGACATTGTTGCACATCTTATGGAAAGATCAACGATACTCACTCCTCTTTCTGGTTTGTATTACCTCTTGGTATAAAGGGTCTTTAGTAATCTAGAGCGATGCGTTCTCTTTTGTTGCGTATCTGAATTATACGATCGTCTATCGTGAATTCCCTTTTAAGGAGAAAATTCTTACAATCTCGCGACAGCCAGCTCCGAGATTAAAACGCGGGCATGTTTGTTGCACATCTTACACTGATCGCCACTGCAATTTTTCCAATCCCTACCGTGAAGTATGAAGAAGATCTTTCTCGGATTTCTGTTGCAAGTCTGAAAAATCTTGATCATCTTCGAACGTGGCCGGATTTGGTCAGTGTCCGAAATGAGTTTCCACACCACATCATTTTGTTGCCGACCCGATGGCTTGATGTTCCTCATTCCTCTCCTCATTTAGATCTCCTCCGAAGCACAAACATACTACACAACTTTTTGTTGCACATCTGAAATCTCAGGATCGTCTTTTTCAATCTCCCAATCTAGATACACTCGGAGATTCATCGTTTGGAACGGAGGCATATTTTTGTTGCAATCTTACAACCTTTTTTTGGTCAAAGCCAACCAGTATTTGATTCCGACGATTTCGATACTAGATTTCCCGAAATACTGAGTACGAGTCCTTTGTTGCACATCTAAAAAATCATGATCGTCTCCGTGTCGCCCAATGCAGACAAATTGCATACCTCAGCTTGTAACTCTTTCCTTTGTTGCAAATCTCATCGCTTGATTTTCCCGGAAACTTTCTCTTTCTGCTACAGCTCGCCTACAAAAGTACGAAACCGTCGAATTCTTGACATGAGATACGCCTTGGCTGTACATCCAACCTAACCATTTTTTTCCTGTTCTGCACAGCTCGCTTAGAGCCATCAAATCATTGCTGCTTAAATCTCCACCCTTTGGAGTTTGTTGCATGTCTAATCGCTTGATCTTCTCATTCAATCCAATTTCGGGACGGGTCGCCTGTGCTCGGCTGCGAGTGAAGTTTGTTGCAGATCTTCTGAAATCGATCGGCTGTGGAGATTACCCATTTGGATCACGGGCCTTCCGTGTTCCCATTCTGAGGGGGTCTAGGCCCGATATTTGAGGTAACATTGTCATTTTGTTGCGTCTCTGAAAATCAATCATTTCCTATTCGAGTGTATGCGAGATTGATGAATGATGTTGAGGCTGTTTTTTGTTGTTGTCTCGTCTTGTTGCATGTCTGAATTTTGATCATTACTCGTTTGGGAATCACAATACTTTGGGTGGCTGAGACCTTGGTACCCCCCTCAAGCCTGACTGTGCATCGATGCGCATAAATGAAGGACTCTCTCCTTCTTTCATTATATGGATGGGCTTTAATTATAGCGAAATGATACATTATACATGCTCATACGGAAGAGAAAGCCCTCGAGGTAGTACAAGGCGTCTACCACTGAAGCATAGAGCGTCAACGAACGTATCTAGCTTTGCAGCAACAGTTTGTAACGAAGTGTTGCACGAGGATTTTGTCCAATTTCATCATCTAAAGTGGGATTCAAAATAGATCTTCTAATTCCGGCCTATCTTCGGTCATCCCTCACATAGATGACCAGCCTGCAGCGTTTTTCTACCTATGGCTACCTGTTCACACTATGTTTTCAGAGTTTTCTGAGTTGAAATAGGACTAATTGTGGTCTCCTTTAATGTTCTTATGCATTTTTGGCCGGAGTCGCGGAGCTTTACTTATACTGGTATTGGTGGTGGCTTAGATCAATGGTATCTTTTTTCCAGACATCTATTTAAAATGTCACAAATGAGTATTGCGATATCGATCAAGCATTCAATCTAGCAGTGCAAGCGAGAGAGGTCTCTCTTCCATTTCTAAAAACGATTAAGATCAGGAAGTTAGTCTCACCTACAAAGCGTATACTCGCACACGAGATCTAAGGCTTAGAGGCAGGAAAATTTCGTCTTGAATTCGGACCCATTTCGTGAGAGGGATTACGAAAGGCTCCCGAATATAGTCACCTTAAGTAATGTGACCAAAAGGAGATCGCGATTGGACTGGATTATATGCTTAATTGTTTTGTTCACCCGGAGGCTGTTACCAATAGCGAAAGAGGCGAAAGGGGAAAGGAATGAGGGAAGTTTTGTTGAGTGGAGGTGAGATGTCTTTCTTGATGGTAGTCAGGACATGGTTTCAATACGCCAGAGAGTCACTCTCTGAGTACGGCACGACATACATGAGAGCGGGATGAATATGGACAAAGAAAACAATTTCGAGGGCGAACCTGTTACCTGTCAGACAACATAGGGGCTCCCTGAACTGCTGGGCTCTGGTTCCACTAAATTGATGAAAGATGTGATAAGCAGAATATGGATATATTGTGGTCAATGGGGCACCTGGATGTCGGGAAGATAGAGAACTGCCTTTTTAATTTCCTCCAACTTCCTTTAAGTTCCTTACAGTCAGTCAAACTTCCTTCTTGAGATTATCCAGAAAGCTTCCTCTAATCCTGTTACCACTTCTTCCACTTCATCGACTGATCAGTGTATTTCGAGAAAACGATTAAGACTCTCGTAACTTTCAAAATTCGCGATAAATTTTAACACACAGTCTTTCAACACTTTCCAAAAAAAATGTGGCCACTTGTGCCCGACTCTTAGGGAGGTCAAGTATGCGAATAGAGTCATCTCTCTCCATTTCACGGTCGCACCGAAATCTCACATACAGCTTCATCAAGTTCGTAAAGCGCATCAAATAGACTCCATGAAAATATCGAAGCGATGAGATGTGCGACAGAGAAGTTGATGAATTCAAGTTCAAATAACCATTGGCCGAACCCACGTTGCGTTCGACGTCGGAGAACATGATGTACTGTCTGTACATTTCTGCCACGATTCAATGCGCTGTCGTCACTCGGGTTGATATACATCAGAAGCATTCGCACTAGGTTGCAAATCGAACCGTTTCAATAGAGATCTCTGTGATCTTATCTCTTTGCTGTTTTGCTTGAGTTGTGTTTGAGTTGCTTACTTAGAATTGGGGTCTGTATCTGCTTCTGTATTCAATCGGTCAATTGCAGATAATCCAGAATCTGCTTCGAAAGTTCCATGCACTGGAGGAATGGCACATTCAGAATGAGGCCAATTTTCGTGGCGGCTATACTCATCAGAGTTGCACGGAAACTACATAATGATAATGAAAGCTGCAGTTCTCAAACCTGCTACGATTGTTCAGAGAACCTTAATTGTGTCGACTGTGATGCGCCTGATATGCTATTATAACAATAAATATCAAGCGGGATAATTTGTCGAAATCATGAGGCTGAGAATCTATACTATCTCTTGACAATTGCAACTTCCAGGACTGATCGTCGCGGTTATGCGATTAGGAACAATCAACGACTTGTCATTATTTGAAATAGAAGTTTGATATCTGCTTTGAGGGGAAGAAGATTACTCTTCTCGAAACCTATTGAAAACGGAGAATGTTCAAAAAAAATCTAGTCACTTGTTATTTCACAATTATTTCACTGCGAATAGCATTGCAAGTGGTGCAATAGAACATTTTGTTCCCTATCAACAAATCAGAAAAGAAAAGAATGGTAAAAATTCCGTGTTACAGGAACGAAGATCTAACACAGCCAGGAGAAAGATCCCTTTCATTCGAGCGAAATGCTATGAAATAATGGCTTGAACGAGTGGCTATCAAATTTCCAGTTCTTTGGCTGACAATCATGATGGTTACATTGCTGATATTGTTGCAACCCTGGATCATACAGAGCGTCGCGGGCCACAATCAGCGTTCCGTGATTTAGGGTTACAAACGCAGAGCCTCGAAAATTCGATTGCTTGACTCAAAAACCTTAGAAACAGCATTGAGTGTGAGATCTTGATCCTACGAACGAACTTGTGACAATTTGAGAACAGTCATTATACCGAACTCCGATCCAAAAAGTAGAGCAGGAACGCCCGAGCAAGTACAACATCAAAGTCGATACAACACTTTTCAGGAGCCAGTGATTCGCGTAAACAATCTTCGAGATCGCCTACAAAATGTTGTACATTCCATGGTACCGCAAAAGGTGGGATATTACAGATACAAATAATATCAACTACAAGAGGACATTCGAGTTTTACAAATCCTACCGGGTAGAAGAAATTCTCCAATATATTGCGTCTTATTGACCAGTGCCCTAGCAGACAGTGACGGAAATTCTAAGTCGAAATCTATTAAGCTCGAGTACACGGCTTTGTCTCACCATTGGGGAGATGACCATGCGGTACATGAAATTTATATATACAGCAACGAGGAATTTGGGGAAGATTGGGACGCTGTATGGCCTTTCAGCACGAGGTTTATTCAAAAGAATCTTAGAGAAGCTCTCTTGCAATCAGGATCGGAGTATGATGAATTGCAACTATGGTGTGATGCTATGTGCGTAAACCAAGCCAATTATAAGGAAAAGGCCACGCAGGTTGCGAGAATGCACGAAGTCTACACATTTGCTAAGAAAGTTTGTGTTTGGTTGGGAACAAATAATGAGCAGGGCGCGACGGATGGTCCGAAGCTTACATTCAATTTATTGAGAAGTATTCTAGATCTCGGGATACTGGATTGGTTGACAGGAAAGAGAACTGAGAAAATTGGATGCTTATTATCAAGAATGATTGGTTTACAAGGAGATGGGTGATATAAGAACTTTCTCTCGCAAAGAATGCGTCGATTCGGTATGCAGATCAAGAGATGAAATGGACGGCATTTGCTGATGCAATTGCATTGTTCATGATGAAATTGGCCAGAATGAAGCAGATTCCTAACCAATCTATGAACACTGACTTTAAAAATTGAGGAAGCCAGCGGGATATCTCGGTACTCTTGACGCTCATGCTTCTGGTGCTGACACGCTGGCTACTAAGAATACATCTCTCTTCGCCCGCAGCTCTTAATCCTAGCCATTAGGTTGGTTCTCCCAATCATTGATAAACAACAGAATTAGGATTGTCAAAGTTAATGGAAAACAATTAGGCAACACTTCTCATCCAGACCTACAAATTGTTCACTGGTATTGCAATTACGAATTTCTAAATGCTGGCCTTACCTTGGTTCTCTGGCTTAGGAATTGAATATTTTTACCAATTGAAAATTCTTACGCAATTGCCAAACTGACAAGGACATTAACCCTTAACATCAACACTATGCCATGAGCATCGATTGTTTCTGGAAAACAAAGACCATACAAGAGCACAATGAAGCTGATCCTTAAAGACTTTGCGCGAAGGCTATAGATCTTCCTTTGTGGCTTTGTTCGACTTCTTAAATATCTACTACATTCTAGGTTGGTTTTTGTGTCATCTTGCTAAATTTAATCAAAGTTCTGACAATAAATCGAAATCCGAAAGTGGTTTCCTCGAACTTTCTACCTGCAAATTAGGTATTTCGCAGTGAATGAATTCAAAACAAATATTGTGTGTTCCATTTTGTGCACCGAATTTACAATTATTTCAAAGACTATTTAGAGACTCGCTCTGGTCCTTTCAACCCTCACACATATGCTACAGAGAACAAACTATCGTACAAAATGCAAGCGCCACACCCGAAGAATAAATTCGATTATACTGAAAAGATCTTGGAGATAATCAGAGGCCAAGATATTACTGATGAGTCAGTTGTACAAAAAATACGGGACATTTTTGTTCAGATAAAAACTGATGTAGATGCTGAGGGAACCAACATTATAGATGAATTTGAAAAAGCAATAGAGGAAGAAAAGAGGGCGGAGGCTATAGCAGAAGCGGAAATGAAGGCAGAAAGTGCTGAAGCTAAGGAAAGACGAGAGGCAAGAGCGGAGAGAAGCTTAACTCATGAATATACCGAGGCCGCCGTGGAAATTATACGTGCTATACATCAAACAACTTCACCTCTTCGTCATAATAAATGGCGAAAGCCAAACGCAGGGTTCACAAACAAAAATATCAGAATTATAGGCAAGATCGGTGAGGGCGGTTTTGGAGCAGTATACCTTATCGAGAATATTGAGACTAAGGTTCAATATGCAATGAAGACTCAGTAAGCTTGATGCAATCACTAATCCCTTTGGTTTCATTTTCTCCTTTTATTCTTCGATTCCAAGTAGCACATTTATATTTCATCTTCTACACCCCTTCTAGTGCCATTACCTCTACAACACGAACACCTCATTTTCCCTCCAAAGCCTACTGTTCACAAGCATTACTGACTCTCAAATCCTGCAGGCTTATTAGAGAAAATGACGATGAGCCAATGATGACACCCCCAGCGTGGAGGGGAGCCAAAACTCCTCCCGTCACACCTTCTTCCGAGGCTTCGAAGAAATCCGCGAAAGCAATGAAAGAACGACATTTATTGACTAAACGATTCAATGAAACTAAATGTTATTTGCAGTACATACGTTCTAGTCATCCTTATATCTGCAACTTGGAAGCTTTTTTCGACCTAGAACAGCCAGAAGATAACGGCCATTGCCATATCTTTGAGTATTGTGATTGGGGAAATCTGGAAAATATTGTGACGCAGTACTATGATAGACCACGTTGGGGCACAGGAGAGCCCGAAGGTTCTGTATGGGCTCACAAAGCAGAAAATATGCCAAGAATATACAAGCATGCAGCAATACCAGAAGCGTTCATTTGGCATGTCTATATGCAGACAATGGAAGCTCTTAGTTTCCTTCATGGTGACCACGAATTGAATAAGAAACAAGAGTTCCACTCACGCAATCAAGTCATTTGCCTTGATATCAAATTGGACAACATATTTTTGAAGAACTCTGGGAAACCAAACACATATCCAATTGTAAAAATTGGGGATTTCGGAGAAGCCACCTATGTGCCATATGGAGAGCAACGCTGGCATGACACGGGAAACCTGGTCTGCAAGGCACCCGAGGAACCTTACTTAAGTGCCAAATATGACGTTTGGTGTGTCGGGATGTTATTGTACATTTTGTCACACTCAGGTAGACGACCAAAGAGACCTGAAGTAGACGGAAAGGCAGATATAAAGGAGAAGCCGAATTGGGAGTTATGCGATCCACATCTTTCTAAAAGTTTGGCTAACGAGCTTGAAAAGCCAAGAGAAATGGACGTAGAAAAGAGATGGACTGCAGCTCAAATCTTAGACCATATAAGACCAATAGCCGAAGAAACGATACGTTTGACGTATAGACGTTTGCAGAACTGGGCACGACCGGAGTTACAGGTAACATTTGAGGAAGGTATCATTGAACGGGTTGAAGGGGGAGAAGCCCTCAGTGAGATTTCAGAGACTGATAACAATGATGATGATGATAGTGATGATAGTGATGATAGTGATGATGATGATGGCGGCGATGAGATAGTCAATGCACCTCCTGGAGGAGAACAAGTGGAAATTCGACCCCCGCACCCACCTGATACTCCAGACTCCGGAGAAAAGAAAACCAAAGAGCAATTAGCCAGAGAGGAGGAGGCCAGAAAGCAGGAAGCTAGAAAGCAGGAGGCCGCAAAGCAGCAAGCCATGGTGCAGCAAGCAATAGAGCACTTAGCTAGAGTTCGGCGAGCCATAGAGCAGCAAGCCAAAGAGCACTTAACCAAAGAACAATTAGCCCAAAAGCACTTAGCCATAGGGCGGATAGGCAAAGCTCAGTTTGTCAGAGAGCAGGAAGCCAGAGAGCAGGAAGCCACAGAGCAGCGAGCCAGATTACAGCAAGCGATAGAACAGGAAGCTCGAGTGCAGCAAGCCGCAAAGGAATTAGCCAAAAAGCAGCAGGCTGAGGAGCAACAGGCCAAGGAGCAACAAAAGGAGCGTTTGAGAAGACAACAGGAAGATGAGTTGAGAAGACAACAGGAAGATGAGTTGAAAAGACGAGAAGAGGAATTGAGAAAACAACGAGAAGAGGAGTTGAAAAGACAACGAGAAGAGGAGTTGAAAAGACAACGAGAAGAGGGTCAAGTAGGAGAAAGTCCATCATATGCGCCGCCCCAGAAACGGCGATTGATTAGATATAGAAAACTCCGAGCTTACCGGGTATGATGCATACTTGAAATTGATCTTTGGTGAGCTCACTCAAGTCGACATATCTTATGATAGCACTAGCTAATTTACATTGCTGTAGGATCAGCGAATGGTTTTTGAACCAGTCCAACTACAAACGTTGAAACCTGACATATCCTTCGATAACGATAACGAGATTTTGTTTGAAAATGAAGAACTTTCTGTTTTCAAAACTGTCCCACAATATAGCAAGGTGCTGTCGCTGCTGGTAGTCGAATTGAAGTCTAGAGCTCGACTACTTCATGTTTGCCTGGGTAGCGTTAATGCAAGGAAAAGATCAGATAATTTTACAATCTGATCTAATCATATCTTATCAATCAAAGGATCACGAATCAATCATTTTTCTTGAACATCGCTAATCGATATATTGCTTGCCATATCTAGCACCTTTCTCGTGGTGTGATATACATGCGTGGATCCTAACGCTTCATTGTTATTCCGTACTTCGTATATGCTATTCCGCTTATTCCGTGGGAGCAAAAGCGCGATGCATGAGCACGAAATCTCCTCTGGAAGTTTTGCTGTGCAATTGACCCATAAACTTTGAAGTCTGAGCTAAAGGCCACTTGTCTTGAAAGGGTTAAAGCCGGATAAGCAAATATAGAATTGTATGGAGATCCATGGGGAATGACAAGACCGAGAACAAGCTGTGAACATGAATAGTTGTATATTTTCAACTGTTCGGCTTGTAGATCCATTTCTTCATCACTTACTACACTTTTTGATCCAAGAAAGATTAGAAGATTGTTTGAGTTATCCGAACAAATATCACTCAATCGTTCTCTTCGTCTACTTTGAACAATCATCACTACATTACCCAACTCTTTCCTACGCAATGACACCAACTCGTTGGTTGCCATAATCTCTCTCGGGGGCCGTTTGATAATAATGCCAATCTTGAATGATCGTATTACTATTGGGTCGAAATGGTCTTGGCGATCTGAGTTTCAGAGAAAAAGCCGAATCCTTTCTGAAGATTCTTCCAGACGCTGTCGATCTTAACACATCGCAAGGGCTTTATGTATGATGCGAATGAGTGCATCCAACGTGAATGTCTATTCGCTTTGAACCCGAGACAAATAATGCTAAGACTTCAATGAAATTAAACTTAAAGCGACCAAACAAGCAGAAACCGTGGGAACATACACTAATGCAGAAGACGTTCTTGGTGATGATCAAACGTACCATAAATTACATATCATCACCTCATTTGATGATGCCTTAGGTATAAATACATAATTTTCTTCGACTCTTCCGACCTCGTCATTAAAATGTAATCTAATCTCCGCCACCGCTAATCGTTCCACCGGCTTGTTTCCAGCTTTGGGCCATTGCCAAGAAATTCGACAATTTCTTCGTTTGTTCATCATCGGCAGGGAAAACGTAATCAACATATTCCTCATAGCTATCATCATCAAGCTTTCTTCTTCTCTTCGTCTTTCTTGGCATTTGTTTCTGTACTTTCTCGATATCTTCCTCTGTACCATGAGTACGTTCAAAGGAAAGATGGGCATTGAGGAGAGAAACACGCTGTGAATTTGTTAGATGTTGTGTTGAAATGTTTAGATCAAGTGTGTGACATACCTCTTCCTTAAGATCCTTGTCTTTCATGCTCTTAAGGGCACGTTCGAAGATCTTCCTTGCGCGTGTTTTTGCTGCCTCACTAACTGGTTTCTCCTCCTCCTCCTCCTCCTCTGCCTCTTCCTCATCATCATCTGGAACGTTAATTTCGAAATGTGCATAACTGATCCAGACCTTCACATGATCTGTCTTCTCCAACAATCGCTCGTATAGGTGTCTAGTACGATCGTACTCTCCTTCTTCCTCCTCAAAGTCAATATAGGCTTTCCATAATAATTCCGGCATGTCAAGAACTTGTTGACTGATTGCCAACTCAAATATCGCACGAGTACGTTCCAGATCATCTAAACCTCGTTCCAGCTCAGCAAATTTAATCCAAGCTTGACAATTAGCTGGATTCCATTCGATATGTTTCTCGTAAAGGGTACGACATCTCACGAATTCGAAAAGTTTGATCTCCAGCTCAACATAACCTTTGAAAAGCTTATCTTTAGGACACATTCCGATAGCTTGACCTAAAGTCTTTCTGGCGGCTTGTAATTGCTGTTGTCGAATCTCGAACTGAGCCTTCATGAGCCAAATCTTGGCAAATGTAAATTTCTTGTGGGGTATCAATTTCAGACACTCTTGGTAAATCTGTCTCGCTCGCTCAACATCCTTTGACTCCATTTCCTCCCAAATAGCATAAAAAATCCACAAATAAATATAACGCCTCCAATGCCTTTTCTCCTGAGTTGGTGGAATTTGAGCAATGGCCCTCTCATAAACATCTCGAACTCGATCGACATCCCCTGAAGTTTCCTCCAATCTGGCATAGTCGAACCACGCATCGTAATTTTTGGGATTCTCCTTTACCTGCTCCTCATATTGAACTCGACGTTTCGAGATAATTACATCTTCCACACCTTCACGATCACCGAATTGTTTCTCAAAAGTCGTATAAGCTTTATGGAGGGAAATAGACTTTGATCGTGCCATACGGTCGAGGGCATATTTGTAAATGGCTCTAGCGCGCTCGTACTCCTTTAACTTTGCCTCAAATCTCGCATATGCAATAAAGAGTCTCTCATCCATAAAGTCTTCACCCAAAGCTTCAACAGCTGTTCCAAATACCTCTCTCACCAAATCACTAGTTCCATACTCTTCTTCGAATCTGGCCCATTTGATCCAATTTCTTGGTTCGGGATGTACCATAGTAAATCTTTGGAAGATTTCCCTAGCTCTTTGAAACTCGCCATATCGTTTCTCCAATTTGATGTAACTGCTCCAAGCCGCCTCATCTGGCTCCCAGGACATCCATCTTTCGAAGACTTGTCGTGTACCGGGAATATTACCAAGCATTTCCTCCATGTAACAATATTTGTACCACAGTTTATCAATTCTAGGCAGAATAGTGACGGCGCGATCCAATAAATTTCTGGCATGATTTATGTTCCGCGATTTCATCTCCGCCTCGATATATCGAATCCATAATGTGACAGATGTTGAGTCGACATCTAATGCTCGTTCAAAAACGGATCGTGCTCGTTTGAATTCTTTCTGTTCCAATTCCCATTGTGCATACCTCATCCAATTATTCATATTAATCCTATTCCTCCGCACATAATCCTCGAACTCTTTTCTTTTCCTCCCTTGGAATTCATGAAGCTCTTCGAGATCAGCAAACCGCTGAGTTGGTGCTTGAAGTCCTGGTTCTTGACGATCAACAGCTTCTCGTAGAAGTTGTTCTGCTGAGATTTGGATGGCACTGGCAGCCTTGTTTTTGACCTTTGGGGGCCCTCGAGCTTTCTCATATTCAGACTCCATGGTGGCGGTAGAGTTCAATTTCTTGAGGAAAAAGTTGGTGTAATTCTGGTTCGCGTTCAAGACTTGAAGGTGTCGCGATAGTCAAAAAGATTGATTAGTAATACAATCTGCACCTACGCTAGCGGCCGCCTTTCCGGCTCGAGCTCTTCACTAATTGATTTTCTATACCTTCACGCGCCAGCTACAACAAACAACATTACATTTAAGATGTCGACTCTCGCAGATGAACTATTGCAAGATTTTGAGGATTCCGGATCCGAAGGTGAAGGGGAGGATAATGCACATCTTTTTGCCGACCCTGACGAGGTCGCCCTAAGCATGAATGGGAACGCGACGGGACTTTCAGGCGCAAACGAAATGGAGCTCGATGGCGATGAAGAAGCAGTCGACGAGGATGATGAGATGGCAGGAATGACTAGTGGTGCTATCGATACTGCAGAAGATGAGGAGGCGACCAAAGCAAAAGTTGAAAAGATGCAACTTGGTGGAGTAGATGATGTGCGGAGTGTAGCAGGTTTGATGAAAACGTTGGAACCAGTTTTAGATGTCAGTATTATTTTATTTTTCCCTTTCTCACTTTGGAGACCTATGGTTTACATCTACTCTTTTGTGTCTTAGCCCTGACTCTTTCCTCGAATTGACAGAAAATCGCACATTTTCAATCATTACCTCCCGATAAACAAACAACCTTCGTAGGCTCGGTCGAAGACAACCCAGAATATCATCTCTTAACGCAAGCAAACACTTTGTCGACATCTATCGATAGTGAAATCATCCTAGTACACAAGTTCATACGAGATCATTATTCGATTCGATTTCCGGAATTGGAAACATTGGTCACCAATCCATTGGATTATGCTAAAGTTGTCACTATCATTGGGAATGGACCTATGGACTCGGAAAACATTAAGACGCTTCAAACATCGAAAGATAATCGACTTGGTGCTACACTAAGATCCGTTTTGGATGGTCCATCTGTTATGATTGTTACGGTCGAGGCAACAACTACAAAGGGTCGAGAAATGTCACCACGTGAACTTGAAAGAGTACTTCGTGCTTGTGACATGACTCTTGCATTGGACAAAGCGAAAAAGACTTTAACTGATTATGTTCAATCACGCATGAACTTGTTCGCTCCAAATCTTACAGCCCTCATTGGATCTCTCACAGCCGCACAACTACTCAATTTCGCTGGAGGTTTGACAGGCTTAGCAAAGACACCTGCATGCAATCTCCCCCCTCTAGGATCCAATAAATCATCTGGAACAGGTTTTGCTACTAATGTTGGAGTTCGCCAGCAAGGATTTCTTTATCATTCTCCTATCATTCAAGGGATTCCCAATGATCTTAAGAAACAAGCTATGCGTATTGTCTCCGCTAAAGTTGTCCTAGCCGCAAGAGTTGACCGCGTTCATAATAGTCCAGATGGATCTACAGGTGAAGAATTGAAAGAACAATGTATCACTCGACTCGAAAAGCTCACTGAGCCCCCTCCAAATAAAGGTTCTCGCGCACTGCCAGCTCCAGATGATAAACCTGCACGGAAACGTGGTGGTCGACGTGCTCGATTAGCCAAGGCGGCAACTGCTATGACCGATTTGAGAAAAGCACAGAATAGAATGGCATTTGGAAAGGAAGAGAAAGAAGTTGGTTATGGTACTGGTGACGGAACCAAGGGTATGGGTATGATTGGACAAGGCAATGACGGACGTATTCGAAATATTCAAATAGATCAACGTACAAAAGCCAAACTTTCCGCGAAGAACAAGGGGTGGGGTACTTCGACTCCTATGAGTGGTTCCGCATCATCACTTCGAGGATTTGGTCAATCAGCTGGTAATATAGATTTACGGGGTAAAGGCTTAAGAGCATCAGGTGTAGGAGGATTGAGTACTAGTACTGGAGCGAGTGCAGGAACTGCTAGTAGTTTGGCATTTACGCCAGTTCAAGGATTAGAATTGGTAGATCCAAAGAGAGTAGCAGAAATGAAGAGAAAGAGGGCAGCAGAAGAAGATAAATGGTTTAAAGGTGGAACGTTTACTCAAGTTGGCAATGGTGGTGGTGATAGCAGTATGGGACCTCCTCCCAAGAAAGTAGATTCTGGTTCTGGTAAAATGGGTCCACCTGCTTTGCCGAAGAAATTGTAAAGAAGGTGGGTCGGATCCTATAAGATGGAAAATGGAGTTTGAGGAGAAGGGAGCATCATTATGGCGTTTTGGGGGCGGATAGGTGTTTTACAATACCATAAAAAGCAGAGCTTTTGCTTATCCAATGAATGGGCGGAAATTGAAGAATGTAAGATTGTTTCAAATCACCAAATGCTTGCAAATACATTGATACTGTATTCATTGCCTGATGACAATGTTGACAGCAGTTCACATTATTTTCTCGCCCAAATTTTCATCTTGCAATCAAGTTCAAGTCTAGCCCACGACCGTACTCAATCCCGCTAGTTTCATACTACTTTTAACAATGCGTTTGCGTTGACATGCCGCTCAAGAAGCTTCTCTGCCATAACATTCATTCCGCTTTCAAGAAACAATTCCGATCAATCTCCAAACTCACTCAAATGACATTTTTTACTGGCTCATTTACCATCTGGACCCTACATGAAATGTTGTCTATCCATTGAATGAACATTAAATACAGACCATGTCTATCATTCCTATGTTTTGCTTCTCGTCACCGAGCTACCAGTATGAAGTCAAGCTCATTTGGTTCATCTGCCCGCCACGATCGATCCAAGGAAATGGCATTGATCCGAACCTCTCGAATTGGATCTCTTATAGCCATGCCCTATTTGTCAAGGATAATTGGATCTGAAGGACCCATATCTTCATCTTTAAATTTCTCATGATTGCCAGATCGATTGGATAAAAGGCGAGTGACAACAATCCCCCCCCATTTGTCTCATCTTACCCATAACACTACCTTATGCTATCTCTTTGGCTCTGAATAATGACCACTCATATATACAAGCAACAGTGGTCCGAAGACAAAGTCGGTAAGTACAAGTAGGTCATACTCAGGTTCGTAGCCAGCACCACGTACAGGTAGAGATTCGTCTTTGCTGGCCTCCCCCGCCGCATCCATACAATGCCCATATCCACCCATCCACCCACCCATCTCCCTCGTCTATCCTACAGGTACTTATGGTTCCCAAGCCATTCTACCTCCGCTCCACTCAACCGTCCCCTTAGGTAACTTGCAGGTTCCCAAGCCTCTATCTACTCATCCCCTTAGGTAACTTTCAAACAGGTTCCCAAGCCTTATCTACCCCCATTTACCACCAGTAGCCACGGTTGTCACCATTCCTAACCACAGGATCTAGTCCTATGGTCATGTTTTCCATAGCCTTTCTCATGGTTTTCCACCCAGAGATCCTCCCCTGGGCTCTGGAAATCCCATTCGTAACCACTTTTTGAGCTCTATGTAGCTCTCTGTAAACATCCGGTGCATTGCTGGGGCATACAGCCGGGACGGTCTTTGGTAAGACCCAGGTGCTACGAAGAGCAGGCGGAAGTAGATTTTGTCCATCGACCCAGGTATTGTAGTCGTGGGCTCGTTGTTGGAGCGCCAAAATCTCCGGCTTGAGTGCTGAAGGGCACTTAAGGCATCTTCCCCGTTGGCACTGGCAGTATGTGCACTTCGTATCGGCCTTCGCGTCACGAGCACGCTGGCTTTGTTGAAAGAGCACACAGCGCGCGGTAGGATCGATGGCCACTCTCTTCACGCAGCGCGCACAAGTTGGGGTGGGTTCGATGGGTGCCGGGGGGCTGTTTGAGATATTAGTCAGTTTAATTGTGTAGAATTGGTTGAAGCAGATGAAAGGATTAGATATCCAGGTTATTATCAAACGTTGAATATAGTATCAAACGTTGCAGAGACAAAATAAATCAAGCATTTTCTCTTACGGTTGAATATTTGCCATTGTGGCAGAAGGACGAAGCACCGAAAGAACCAGGAAGGCAATGCGGTAATGGAGAAGTAGGAGGATAGCAGAGGCGCAAGGTAAAAACAGAGAAAGGAAGCAGAAAGGCAAGAGTCAAAGATTGCGTGGGAGAAACGTCGAATTCCGAGTAAATACTCGAATTTTTAATCTTTGTTATTGCTAGAGAGTTCAAAAGAGGTCAAATAAGGCAGTAAGGTAATAAGAGAATTAAATTAGCACGTGTTTTGATTGATTCAACTATTGCACTAATTACAGGTTTTGCTTAGTCGCTTAGGGAAAATGCCCCTCGAGGGGGGAACATCAAGTTGATGGGAAGTCAATCAATCATATGACTAAAAACAACTTTTTAGATTTGATGTTTATGAATAATCTGGTCTCGAGAATCTGGGATGATAGTTGTATAATTGTGTTTGATGTCTCTAGATCATCCTGTCACCTGGTGATTGTATTCATCTAATGGCTTTGATTGATATGTCTAATTTGTCAAATAATGGATTTATTCTTCTCTTAACCTTATGTAAACTACTTAAAATGTCTTTAGGATTCTTAGAGCTAGATAAAGGTTCTCTTACATACTTCAAATTCTGGTTAAAATGACTCAAGTGTCTTGATAACAGCTAGAAGATTACTAAATGTCTTTCGACGATAGTTATTACAACTTTAGCAACAAGTTGACAGTTGACTCTGCTCTGTTGGCACTCGGCTATAAATTTAGTTCTTTAAAATTTAAAATCTGAAAATTTGACAAAGGTCTTTTATCTTTAAGCTGTATCTTGTGGACCGAGACCTTGTAAGTGTTTTTTATTATTCTAAAAAGCTGTTATTTCTCTCGAGTAAGATCTAAAAGTCGAATCTGAAGTTTTGTAATCCACCTAATGATCTTAACTCTACTTCTTTGTATCTTAGACGATACTATTGACATATCTATAGAGCTACTATGAGATAACTGTCTACTACAAACGTTAAACTTCAGATGACAACAGGTGGAATTCCCACCCACATTTAATGATTACTATGAAAATACACTATCGTGTGATGAAAATTCAGATGAATTCTTTGATACATGTATTCAGTCTATGTTACGCAATGATTAGTTGTTATTAGATAACTTTCAGACAGGTACCTTATATACTACTTCAGATACTTCAGATACTACTCGCTAATGAATACAGTGTTGTAATTAGTATACGATAGTATTATTATGACTAATATTAGAAGTATAATACATACACTAATACATATAATAGCTAATAATATTTATATCCATAAATATTATATGAAATGGATTGTATTGAAGATATATTAAGATATGGGAATTCATAGTGATTAAATCATTTTCCTTATTCGACTTAGACTCTTTCAAAATATATAATATTCAATAGAAATATGTAATATTTCAATTAAAATATATAAATTCTCGTATTTCAGTATATTGCTAATGATATTTTATATTACTAAAATATTGAATACTCTTAGTAACTTATAATTTTATAATAATTACTGAAATATTTTCATAAATATCAATACGTATTACTAAAATGAGGCGTAATTGAAATACGGAAAATACTAACTATAACACTGAATGAATGAATATCGACAGATTGTAATTACTATTATAAAACATATCAATATCAGATTCAATATTCATAAATAACTAGAGTGAAAGTGTACACTGACGATAAGATTAATGATCCTACTATGAAACCCAGAAGCAGTTCATGCTAAGATTACATATATACTCTATACATCTTCCTCTTTCCTTTTCGCATCAACTACACGCTAGCCACCTCCTCCAAATCTTCCAACGCTATTATATATTTTGCGCACTTCCGTAAATATACTCTCACGCACTTGCAACACCAAAAGCCTCCATTTCATGCCTTTATATTTTCACACCACATAAAAGAGGTGAAGTGTCGAGAAGCCCCGCAATTTAAGCGAGTATAGTTTGGGCTCATTTGACTACTAAGCGAATGCATGATCAAGATATTATTATTCTCAAGTCATGCTGTACTGTAAGAGGGTGATGGGGTTTCATATCTTGAAAATGAGATTGATGAGTGAGTCGGGAACAGAGCCTCTTGAGACATGTAGAGGTTCGAAGGGAGCTTTTGGGACTTGAAAGATATCGTGAAGATGGATGGAAATAAGAGCTAGGATCTAATTAGTCCTATAATTCATCTCTATTGTAGAAATTTTTAATGGTCAAATTCGATATATTCACTGTAGTCACCAAGCTAAATTTTTCATACAAATCATTTTACACCTTTTCTTGTCGTCAAAATTGTACGGTCCAGAAAAGTTTTCTATGTCACATTTCTAGCTTTTCCTGCTAGTTATTCACTTCTTCTCCGCAGGGATCAAATCATAGAACAAGTGATGAGTTTACAGACAAATTATTACAAGCCATTGACTTAAATATGATCAGGCAATCGATCACACTCTCCAGGAGCATCAAAGAGGCATGCTCTACATCTTAGAAAAAACAATACTTTATTTCTTTTATTTCATGTTTGGGGTGATAGTGATGTGCTTGGAGGAATTTTTATCTTTCATATATTTTAGGATCTGTGTTTTTATATAACTACCTAACACTCTTTACCAATTTGTCATCTACATGAAGAAATGAATAATAAAGATAAAACAAAATGAACAACCACTCGAACTCTGAAAAAGATTCTAATAATCATCAATCCAAGAAGCGAGCCTCACATAGACACAATAACAAAAGATTGAAATAATCACCAGGCAATCATCCCTAGTTCTGTCACAAGTTTCCAAAGATATTAGCCCAATTTTGCCTTAGCAGCTCAACATCTAGATCTAAATCTAAATCTAAATCTAAATATACCAAGAGAAAATCGAACAAGCTGCCTGAAAATTACAATTCCCTCTTCTTAACAAAACAAAAAAACACAAAAAACATACCGTATAGGAAATGAGGGGTTTTTAGTACTGATATATAACTACTTGAATTAATGTATTTGCTATATAACTATTTAAATTTTTAAATATATTTTTAATCAGATTTAAATTAAAACTATAGTTTTTCAATATTTTGAAATGAATTAATATAATTAAAGCTAATCAATAATTGAAAATAAAAAATAGTTGAATAAATTAAAGTTAATACCACAAGGATTATCTGATATATCTTAGATTTAAGGCTTAAATTTGAACATATCTTTTTTCCCTCTATCAATCTAATAAATACACTAGTAAATACTCATATATATATATAAATTTTATATACAAAAATTCGCTATTACTATAGAACTTTGAATTTAATACATTTTGAAAATCTAAATTCAGAATAATTCGAATTAGTTAAAGTTTAGTTTGGTAGCATCGAGTATAGTTTTAAAAAAGTAGAATAGAGAGTATATATATAATTAATTGAACTTTTAATATTAGAATTCTGAATAGTTTCTATTATTCTAAGATTATTAAGCAATATATCTATTCTATAATCATATTACAGCTGTTGAGAACTTTACAACCGTTTAATTTATATCTAATTTGAATACTTATTCGAATGAATTACAGTTTAAATTAAAATCAGAAGAGATGAATATAACAGTTGTTATACAATCGAATATCTGATGTAGAACCGATCTAAATTGCCCCAATTCCCTATAAGGTAATTCAACAACATATGTTATACTCTCATCTATGTATATTCTGGTTGTTGACCACTATGATATCACCAACTCAAGCTTAAACTTCATAAGCTATTCGAACAACCAACTGAAGAGAATGAAAACAGTCGAATGAACGAAGAGTGAATATATTTTGTATACGAGAACACGGAGATAGATGTCATCGCGGAAGATAGAAGAGATGAGAGATGGAAAGAAAAATCCAAACACACCATACTCAACCAGCTCCATGTAATTTCACTAAAGACTTCTTTTGAAAATAACGCAAATCAATCAAAATGATATGTTGTGTCCATCTGAATAGCATCATGCTCTAAAAGAATGATAGAAAGAAGGAAAATTAAATCATTACACCCATGCTACTCATTCATTCTATCACATCTCGACTCCAGTGGTATCATCACACTGAATAGATGAGATATCCTACACCCATCTCCACCTAGTAGATTTTGATAAAGATGGAAGGATGGGTTGCGTAGTTACTTGACATACCTACCTAGGTACATACAGTGTACAGTAAGGATATCGGATCTCATAATTTTCCTTATATAGCCTCAGTCCGTATTTTTCTCCCAAAACAGCAACAGCAACAACGACGAAGATGTCACGCGAAGCTCATGGTCCATCTCACATCTTATATATCACATCTCCAATCTCTCATCTTCCATTTCCTACCTTTTTGAACCCATCACACACTTCTCACTCCTCACTCATCCCCATCCCCATAATTTCAAATCCCCAATCCCTCCCACAAAAAAAAAACCAACCACATAACCGAGTTACCAATTACCGATTCACCCTTTCCAAACAAACAGAAATCAGCCACTTCCCACCTTTCCTTCACAAGGTCTAAAAACCCATTGCCATTCCAAATTTCAAATTCCATCGCACAGCTACTGACTAGCCACTACAAATGCATCTCATCTCATACTTGCTCGAACTTTTTGATTTTCCTTGACATATTATATCATTTCATATCATATCATGGAATTGAACATCTATAGAATTGAACATCTTCTCTATATATAAATCACATCGCATACATCCATACATACGTACATCCATACTCCTCCATCCCCATATCCAGAAAAGAAGCATACCTCATCTCGCTAATACCCAACTCACAATCTCTTTTCACATAATTTTCCTCTATCCTCTTCCACATCCTCTTTACCACTCCCCCTCCTCCTCCTTCCCCCTCCATTTCCACCTCCTCCTCCTTCCCCCTCCATTTCCACCTCTCTCGCCCCCAAGCCCCCTCAAAACAACTACAAAAATCGTAGATCTTACCTCACCTACTCCAACTCTAACTTCACCCTAACCTCGCCTACCCACACACATCCCGCACACAAACCGATCCTACCCACCCAACCCACCTCAACCTACCTTATCCGCAACTCGCCCCTCACAAGATCTCCAACCACTTCCCACCATCTCCCCTCACTATTTCCTATTATCTCCATGAAGTATCTGATTCACTACCTCAACTAACTACCTCAACTAACCTCCTTACATATCCAACCTATCCATCCTATCCATCTCTCACCTTCCTATTCTAGTAGTAAACCTCTTTCGTTAAACTTCATACCTCTTTCATCACACCCTATGTCCTAAACCCTCTTCATCACATCACCTCCTAACCCTATCCCTCTTCATCACATCACCTGCTAACCCTATCCCTCTTCATCACATCACATCCTAACCCTATAACCCATCCACCATTCCCCATCTATAAACAAGTAAGACATACGACATACGACATACAACTCACAAACCAATAACCTAATAACCTAGCAAACTAACAAACTAATAACCTACCAACCTAGCAATCCACAATCCACAATCCACAACCCGCAACCCCCAACAACTAGCTCCCCAACTCCCCAACCTAACAACTTAAACCTCACTACCATCCACTACCATCCACTACCATCCACCACCACCTCAACACGGCCATCCCAACACCACCCCAACTCACAGACACACACCCCCTAACTCCAAACCAAGCAATAAAGCAATCAAGCAAGCAAGCAAGCAAGCAAGCATCGCAATACCGTATAACTTGCCAAACAATGACATCTAGCTCCCTACTTTCCCAAACCCAAACCCAACCCAACCCAACCCAACACATCATACCATACCACACCATACCTCAACTCATCATACCATACCACACCACACCATACCAACCTAATGACTTAAGAATACGACGTGATCATCACAACACGAATCACATAGTCAAATCACATAGTCAAATCACATAGTCAAATCACATAGTCAAATCACATAGTCAAATCACATAGTCAAATCACATAGTCAAATCACATAGTCAAATCACATAGTCAAATCACATAGTCAAATCACATAGTCAAATCAAACCAAACGAAATAAATCACGGCCATAAGATCAAAAACAAACACAAACATAAACATAAACATAAAAATTTCCGTTATTCCCGAAACGCGCGAAGCCAAAAAAAAAGGGGAAAAAACTTGAAGAGAAAAATTATGGAGAAATAGGGTACTTACTTTCCTAGTAACTTTGTAAGCAATCACTAACCACTAATCACCTAACACCAATCACTTGAAATGTCAAAGAATTCGTGAGGAAAAAAGTACCGGTAGGTAGTGATTGATCTTCCACCAAGCACCGTAACATAGCATGTATGTCTGTAAATGTATGCGATACTTCCTCTTCTCATCTACAGAGCGCTCCATAGTTTTTCATCCCTCTTCTTCCCTTTTTCCCCTTCTCTCTCTGAATCTCAATCTCAATTCAATTTCCGCATCTACCCCTTCATTTACCTCCCGCTTCCTCTGCATCATCATCATCATCATCATCGTCCGCGTCCAGATTCCCATCCAAATTGCCATCCCAATCCCCATCTTCCAACCCGCTCAGACGCCCTACTCGACCCACCCCACCAACCCTAAACGAGCAACCCCAACCTACAAACCCCAACCAAACCCCATAATCGCATCTTCCGCGCCACCACCACCTAAACACCCGCACTCGCCGCAAATCCCCTCATCCGTGCATCATCGGAAGCTTACACCCATCAATAGTCCCTGCGCCATCTAGACTTACCTCCGCCGAAGATACTAAGAAAACCCTCCTGCAAGCCCGGCTTCTCTTAGCCTCCGACGCCAACTCCGACGCCAACTCCGACTCGAGACTATTGGTTCGGCGATACTCATGCAATGCCATGCATACCGCACTCCCCATTAATAGGTCAGAGAGAGTGGTGCGCCGATATAGCTTTTTTTTTTAGCTTCTCATGCGTATTGTATCGGTCGGATGGACCGTGAGATCGGACTTTATGTTACAATGTATACCGACATCAAGTCGTTAATAGATAAAGTAAAGAGAAATAAGAAGTCGATAAAAAGCAACAAAGTCTAAATTGAAGTTTGATTGTGTGGATCGTGGGTTGGTGGATGGTGACTGGTGATTGGAGGCTGGGAAGTGGACAAAATAGAGTTTAAGCAAAGAGTTGGAGATCGAACCACTGTGGAGGAGACCACTGATCACAAATTGGTCCAGAACTTCAAATTAATTAACCTATCTCACTTTAATCGGTAACTCTACTTGATGTACTTTTTTGTAATATTGATGAATTTGTGAATGGGCCTTGACAGTCACATCAAAGCTTTGAACATAGTTGGGAGTATCGAAGCCAAGCTCCATGGTAAATATGAGTGTACTGACGCCGAGTACTTGATACATGTTATTGAAACGAACCCTGAGCAGATATGCCTCCAAACTTTCAAATGTGGAAATTCTGCCTTGGCTATCATCTATTCGTACAGCGCACTATGACGTGATACCACAAGCAACAAAGTAAACAAAAGTTAACCTCGGCGAAGTAATTAAACCTGCAATTCAAATATATTTGCACTTGTTGTTAGCTATACTGAAATGGCAATAATGTTGCCAATGAATGGCTTATTTGCCTCCTGCAAATAGAAAAAAGGCACATCCATTCATACCTCGAATCAAGAGAAATAAACATGGATAATTCTGCAATGATTCTCCCGAATCCGAAGTTCAATTTGCATACCAATGCAGGTCAAAAACGCTTGAAAAAAGTACAACTTCCATATCATTTTCCGGCATACCTCTGAATGGTCCCTCTTACCGATATGGGAAAGTCAAAGAGATATTTCAAGTCATAGATATCATGCAATATGATGTTGAAGCATGAAGCAACTAGCACAACACTAAATATGGACGCCTAAAAAGAACGACAGGATCAATGGAACTACCTTAAACCCGGGTCGGGCCACCAGTTCAAACTATCGAAAGGGACCTCGACTTCAATTAGTCGAGTTGCTTGGAAATCAGAGTTGACCGGTGAAATTGGTGGTGAGAAATTAGTTTATACACAGCGTCAAAATGATTTCGCCGGGTTCTTTACGCGTACATATCAAGCGTTACAATGAGAAGAGAATGATTGGATATTGAATATCCGAATTCATGTACATCATGAAGTACGCCACCGTTTTAATACTTAACGGCTCACGCCGTTGATTGATTTCATGAAAATTTAGTCAAAAATAGGACAAACTACATAAACTCTATTTATGTTGTAACCCGAAAAGGATATCTTCCAAGAACTTCGACATACAAACTATTATCGACGCGCATAAGTTATAACTTTCAATGTCAAATTCTGGACGGAAGCAATTCTCCATTCCGCTTGGTGCAACGTTGCAACACAACTTCTTGACATCACGTTCGTAAATTCATGTTGAACGGCATCACCCTAACCCTCTACCACAATCCCTGGTATTCGGTACCGATTTTGGATCGGAAAGGAACTTTAGTCAAGTCACTCGAAAAGACCCTTCAGATTGGCGGGCGATGGTAGCCTCGTAATAAAATTGTAGTGCTGTGTGATGTAACCAATTGTTTGGAGGATGTTGTAATAGGATAAACGAGGGGTAATTATGTTAGATTGAGTAGTATTATTTGTCCAACACTAGTTGGTATTCTCATTGATAATTACATGTTTCTTGTTAATTCCATTGACAGAAGGGGAGAGGAATAGCCGTTGGGAAATTGCGAAAGAAACTTTTCTTTTCCGAGACATTAAACCATTGAATGATAGAGGCTCGAGAGAGTTTAGATTTCATGATACTTTTGGGATGTGATATCGATAAGAAAGACATTACACGCTTGACTGGTGATAGATCTGCAAACCTAGAAATTCATACTTATGAATGAGCGGCCTAAGTATTGATAAAATTAAACCACCCGTCCATATCATCCCGTCCGTTTAAACTCCAAGGGTCCAATATACATAAAGGGTCTGTTCACCCTAGCACTCACGTACAACATCCGTAAAGTTTATCGCGACTCCAAATTTCACAGCCATACATTGATCAAATCCCCTCCGAGATACTTCCGCAGAGTAGTGTCACACATGGGAAACGTTGGAAGAATTGATGGAAATGTGACGGAAATGCATGTGGTAGATGTTGTGTACGTAGATGTTGTATACTTGTAAATCTGTTTTAATCGGCATTGGCGACGGGCGATCTTGCGGGATACACGCGTGAGTTGTGCCACTCGGCTTTGTATGCGATTGTTGACGGGCTGAGTTTGAGAAACGTTTGTAGATTGGGATTAGTTGGAGAGGATGTGTGTGATATGAGGTGAGGATGAGATTGAGATATTGTATGAAAAGCTTGAGAACCATGAATTGAACTGAATGCCTTTGCAGGTTGGGTTGTGCGTAAAAGATAGCAAAACATACCTTGTTGTTGATATCAAGTATACTTTAACCTTAGATGTCGTATCTGTGTGATATCTAGGTACCAACCATACCAGTATTGTAGTCGGTTCAACTGGTTCATGGACACTCTCCAACTGATTGAGGTTAATGGATATTGAGACTTTGTATGAATGAAATCAATTCAAACTTGGAGAAATACGAGTGGGATTAGTCAGACTCGTCAGATTCATCATACGATACGATATTTGAGGATCAACCATCCTGTATTAGTCATATATTATTCAGTAAGCATGTGACCACATCTCATCGACGCATCGACGCATCGACGCATCGAGCTATCGAGCTTCTCTCTCTCTCCCTCTCCCTTATCGTCGATGATTGATAAAATGATATGAAACATCCGTTCCGCCCAGTACATCATTTTAATATCTTTGTTTCCCCCTCGGGCGGGTCCTCCTCTTTCAATCGGATTTGACTCAGATCATCGTCATAGGGGATCTCGATTTCTCCAAACAAGCTTCTAGAAAAATGGTTCAAGTTTCGACGATATAAAATAAAAGATCCCCTCGCAGTTTTTTAATCGAACCCACACCGAACCTCCTTCAGAGTTCCAACTATGCCACGTTATCAAGCAGAGTTAGAAACATGGTACTTGGGTCCTCATGAAAAAGTTCTTTTGATCAGAAAATCAATGGTAGATCTTGTTGTAAAGCCAATATTGACTGAGTGGACTCGACCGGATCTCGATGACTTTCTGACCATTTCCCGAGTATCATAGCCTTATTTTCGAGATGCATCGACGATGAGGTTCGCATTGGGTTTAACGCCGCTCAGCCCCTGTCAGCTTTAACATCATCTAGAACGCACTCTGACTAGGATGGGGACTTTAAACATCGACCATCCCTTGTCTGGACTAGGGGACTCCACCCGATCACGTTTAGTCTTGGTCTCTTGGAAGTTAGAGGATGAGAACTTGAGAAGAGAACTTGAGATGATTGAGAACTTAGAAGCGACCGGGATGAGTAATGCTCCACTCCACTCCACTCCATGATCCGCTCTCCAACCGCTTTCAAAGGAAACTCAACAAAGGCATTCGAGGGAAGTTCTCATTTCCATACTCATTCAGGATAGGAGCTGTAAGAGCTGTAAGCGGGTAGGAGGTGCCCAGGTGCCCGCCCACTGCCCACTGCCCACTGCCCAAGTAATCTGTAATCTTCCTCCCAATAACTTCTTGGCCGCAAAGGACACCGACTAGGGATAAAAATATCCTGTTCCCCTGGTCTCCTGGTCTGCTCTCCTGCTCCCCTGGTCTCCTGGTCTGCTCTCCTGCTCTCCTGCTCTCCTGCTCTCCTGCTCTCCTGCTCTCCTGCTCCCCTGCTCCCCTGCTCTCCTGATTCAAAACGAAACCCCTCATATGCACAATGCTCATTGCTCATATGTATGCGAGTGTGTTAAGCTTCTCCATATCCACGATGACACACCCGTTTTCTCGATCGACTTTTGTCCGTGTGACGTCAGGGGAATTGCAGAATCCCATGTTGGGATATCTGCCCATCTCCATCTTGGGCTTATACTCTAGAGACATGATTGTGACTCGTGACTCTTTTGGTCTCGACTCTTTTTTTCATTTTTTGGATTCTCCGAGTCGGAGTAGACTGTAGGAGAGGCAGATGGATCACATGTGACACAAGTCACTTTATGGATAACTTCATTTCTTACATAACATTTCAACCTTGATCCTTTTCATCCCCGTCCGCCGTGCCTCATATCTATGGAAATTGCTTTGATCTGGATTCATCTTGATTCAAATCACTCTCATCATAACATACCGATAGATACACACACACGCTGTCACACACACAGACAATCCATCACATACACACACATATACAACAAACAGCACACACACACACATATACAACAAACAGCACACACACACACACAATCCATCACATACACACACATATACATCCATCCACACATCCACACACCTCTTCCCTCTTTCATTAAAAAAACTTTAAAGGGTCCGCTGCCCAGAAACCTCAATCCCCAAACTAAAGTTGACGAGTGCGTGCGTGCGCGTTTCGGCATCATCGGCTTAGTTTATCTATCGACGCAACAGATACCTTTCATACCATGTCAGAGTCCAAGCTTCTTGTTCCTGGCTGGTGGAGCAACGGGTCCCAAACTGTGCATGATTGAACAGGCAGTCATCCGCACCGAATTCTTTTGTTGCTATGCCATTTCAAGTAGTATTTCCTACTTTGGGTCATGTGGGTTGTCACTCTGTAAGTACGTACCCGCTCGGGGGGTTTCTACCGGGATTTGGGGTTTCTGGTTTTTGGAGATGTTGGATGTTGGATGTTGGATGTTGTGGAGTGAATGTTGAATGTTGTATGTTGAATGTTGTATGTTGTATGTTGAATGTTGTATATTGTATGTTGTATATTGTAGATTGAATGTTGAATGTTATATATTGAATGTTGTATATTGTATGTTGTACATTATATGTTGTACAAGCTCTTGTGTGTTTGTATAGGCTGTCGATTAGTGAGTGATTGGAAAGCCTGGTCTTGGTCTTTGTATGACAATCGGTGAGTGTGGAACGCATACATGTGAAGAGGAAGTTTCTTTCCAAAATTCAACCCCCCAAAAGTTGGCAAAAGTTGTGGTCCGCACAAGTTACACAATCGACTCTCCAGAAAGCATCATGTCTACGATCCTTTGGCGTGGGGTAGAGGCGGAGATGAGTCCGTCGCTCCTATCTGCCTAGGTTATCCGAGTTTTTGGATTATTTGAAGGCGGGCGAGAAACTTCAACTTCAACGTCAACGTCAAGATGCGCAAAACATAGGTGGGAAGAAAAAATCACAATGTTTTTTTTGCGACGACGAGATGAAATAAATCGTTTGTAGATGATCTCGAAAGGATTTTTCATCATGTGCAATCCAAGTAAATGACTTGAGTAATTGATTCAATTGGTACTCAATATGACATATATATGTATCTGGGAACCCCAAACCCCAAACCCCAAAAAGAGGGGTCTAAGTTACTGATAAAACCCACCCGATATCATCCATCTATCATTCAAATCACAGGCAATGAGAGCATAGCATATGCATCCTCGGATCTACAAAGGACATAAAAAAAAGCCTGTGTAACAAGAGGCAATATTGCACCAACCGATATCTTCAAACTCGCAGTTTCATCCTGGCTGTCCTGTACAGGTCACACGGGATACGATACAACAAAGGAGATATCTCCGCTGGCAGACAGGCTCGCACGGTAAAGAGGATGAGTGTCGTATGCATATGTATGAAAGCGGATGCGGAAACCCGTCTTTGCGCATCCTTTGTGGAAAGGAAAAAGAAAAAGGGTTTCGCGCGTGGGGGAGCTGGTGAGGGATTGAGCACGGAGGAATATGGATAGGGGCGAGAGGAGGTGAGTGAGTGAGATGATATGATATGATGATCCCGAGAGCCTTATGTGGTACAGATTACATGTGTATGTATGTGTATGTATGTGTATGTGTGTGTGGAGGGAAATTTGGTAGGGTGGTACCCAGAACTGGTGATACATGTGATAAGTGATAGAGAAGCGGGAATGTGAGGACGTACGTACGAGAGCTCTCCCGTCTCGTCTCGTTTTCAGGAGGACCCTTTTGGAGATGTGTGTGTATGTGTTTTGGTGCGAGGACGAGGCAGCAAAATGGAAAGAAACTGTCCACACGGATCAACGCGCCGAGGACGCCAAATGGAAACTGACCAAACAGATCAACGAGACGAGCAACGAACAAGAATTTCTTGGAAAGTGGGCCCCTGGCATGGAAGCGGGTGGAAAGGAAGAAAGGAAGAAAGGAATGAGGAAAAGAAAACTTGGGACCTAGGGAATAGGTATGGTGTACCGGTACGTTGGCGAGGTAGATCTAGGGGTCTAGCTGAGATCAATACAGAGATCTACCATGTCAGCCTGTGAGGACTTTGGAACAATGGCTGGGAGGGGTGTGTAGTGGGAAAGTTAGATATACCTGGGTTACGGAGCCTCGGAAGACTTATTGGCTATGGACAAGAGGATATTTGAGATCGGAAAGTTTCGTGCGGTTCGACTCTTAGTTGATGGTTCCAAGTGGGGGATACGAATACGTTAGGTTAACGATGATTGAATTTCATATTTTCCGATAGTGTGGGTTTGGATTTTAGTCGAACCGGTACGTGAACGTGCTAGAGCAATTTTTCTCACGAGTGAATAGACGGATGCTTCTTCGGGGCAAAATCATCTTATTTCTATCCCTTGGCTCATATGTATCTATGACGGGGCCAATACACTGAAACATGATGACTTCATTCTTCATGGCTTAACTTTTCACTCTCTGTGACTGTGACGCTCGTCGAGAGAATGGATTGCGCTTTGTAATGGAATGAAAAGTATCATTCATTATACGTACGTGTATGTGCGTTGTAAGGTTACTGTATTATCAAAACGCCGCGAGAAGATTCACGCACGCTGCACAATGCATATCTAACAGATCTCCATATATTTACTTTTACCATATACATATACATTCTAGCTAACCTAAATACCTAAACACTAGCTGCCTATCTACGCATTCTACTTTGACGATGGGGAGAAGAAAAGATGAATGCTGCACATGTGCTTTGGACGGCGTAGACGCCATGGCAATGTTTTAGGAACAAAGTGGAGTGGAACATCGCCTTCCATCTACGGAGTCCTGGGAGTCTGGGACGTCGGGAGAAAAGATAATCTGATGGATATTTCGGCATTGGAAATGGGGAAATGGTCATGGTGATATGACCCTGGGATTTTTGTTTTTGGGGGAAATTTTACGAGATGCTAGATATGGACGAAGGAAAATATGTGTGGTACATAATTCATTGCCTTATTATCATATCATTATTATAACCCGGTCTTTGAAAAGTTAACTTTTCTTACTATTGACTTGAGAGATGTTAGATGAGAGTTTAAATGGGTGAGGACTCAGGAGAGCACAGGACCAATGGGTTATAGACTATAGTATAGTATCCCTCGGGCGAGAGTTGGTGTGAAGTAGAAAGATACAAAGGTGCTTGGGGATTAAAGTCGTTTCGTTGGGGGCTAGTTGCATGGGGATGGATAGGTAGATAGATAAATGGATGTTAATTAGAAGAAAAGTTGGAACTGGGAAGGGAAGAGGTTTGGGGTTGGGGATCGAGTGGTAAAAGTTGTAATGGTTACGATATGTCAAATGGATTTAGTCCGATTAGCAACGCTTTAGTATGATGGCTAGGGAGGATGGTTAGTAATGATTAACAACGATTGGCAATGATGACTAGGCTAGATATTAGATATTAGATATTGAATACTAGATATTAAATACTGAATACATACTAGACATTAGATACTAGATACTAGATACTGAATACTAGACATTAGATACTAGATACTCGAATACGAGATACTAGATACTCGAATACTAGATACTAGATACTCGAATACTAGATACTAGATACTAGATAGCTAACAAGTACTCCGTAGCGAAGTACGATAGCTCGGATTCACATAATCATCGGTCGGGATTTAGACGGCTTGATGGTTAGTTATACTTCTTCCGTCCGCCAGTCTGTCTGTGCCTGCCCGGGTACTCAGGCGGATGGAGTGATTGGGCTGGGTGACTGGGTGACTGGGTGACGGGGTGACGGGGTGACGGGGTGACGGGGTGACTGGGTAGATGGATCGTGATGTGTAGCATGGGAAAGTGAACATCATGTAGGTTCCTTCTTCTGCATCTGATTGAACATACGCAGTACAGCACTCGTACAGGAAGGCCATGCATCAAGGTGCGTCTGTATGGATTCGTTTGACGGCCAAGGTTGAAAGTCGATACTGTACATACCCAGAAGGACGACATCGAAATCTATCATTTTGTCTACTGCATTTCACCCACATCTCACATCCACAATAGGGTTTCCGATGCATCAAAGTTGCTATCGGGCTTAGGTCCTACAAAGTCCTCATCGATTGACATTAGATATTCCAATTTTGTGCCCAAACCCAACGCAGTCAAGTTGGCATGCCAGTCTTCCTCCTCTGGCTTGGGTAAAGATTGTCATATCTGTACCGTATCCTCTTGTTTCCCCAGATCCCGGTCGAAACCTTTGCAGAAACAAAAAGACATGAGATACGAAAGAGACGCTACTTGATATATCATCACCTTGGGTATTTAGTACAATGATACACATGATATCCATTATATACTACCGCTACCGTACATCACATCACACACCATACCACATCCGCATACATCCACACCATAATACTACACCATAATACCACCGTGGGCACATGAAAAAGAAATCCCCTTGTCTTCTTTGGGGATAACATTCATCAGATTCCCACTTTCCCATTTCTGGGCCCCACCAATATTTCCAACATTTTTATTTATTTTTGATTTTTGATTTTTGATTTTTGATTATTGAACCCTTCCCCTTCCCCTTCCCCTTCCTTTTCCTTGAACCCTTTTCCATTTGACCCTTCATTATTCATCCCTAGTCTTCCCTGGTCATTCTCTCAATCCCAGTGCCCCACTCCCACGTATCCACATTGAAATTTAACATTTAAAAAATAAAATAATTAAAAGAGAGAAAAAGAAACTAAAGTAAAGTAAAGTAAAGTATAAAAAAAATTAGAAAAAAATTATAATTCATCAACTGCCCAGGCACATTTGACTCTAAGAAAAGGGACCCATGTGTAATACGTCCCAAAGCCAAATCCCATATCTTTCTTCAGAATCCCATCTTATCAATGACCCAACCCATCCCCTCACCTCTTTATATTCCGAAAAATATATCTCGGAGGAATTTACTCATCATCTCTTCTTTGAATCTTCTTTGAATCTTCTTTGAATCTTCTTTGAATCTTCTTTGAATCTTCTTTGAATCTTCTTTGAATCTTCTTTGAAGAACAACATTCAATTCACATCCAAGAGAAATCAAAGTCGTCGAGAGAGGTCTCTGAATTCTTTGCTTGCGATATAAAAGATATCCTTCCGATCAACACTTGCTCGACCGACCATCAGAAGCAGAAGATTATCTCGACTTTTCATCACCTCACGACCGTCAAACACATCCGCGGTTATCTTACAATTCCATTATCGCTGATAGTTACTCCCTCGCTACATCGCTATCCATCTCTCCACCTCCTTCATCAGACTTTGACTCAAACCATTGAAGAGTTCTTACCACCAACCTACTTCGAAATAGACATATTGACTCGATCCTATATCTTTCCTCGACAATCAATCAATCAATCAATCAATTGAGAATTTGAACCGTATCATTTCAACCCAACACACCCATCATCGATATCCTCTTACCTCCCTCCCACTTTCACATGTACTCGAGATTGTCTACTTCAAATTCGAATATCATTATTCAATAAAGTAGCTTCAACCTTCCATCTCCTCTAATAAACAGTAGAATCTGTGTAATTCTTCTCAATTGACTAATACGAATTCCAATTCAATTCGCATTCCACCAGATCCATCACAATGTCTTCCTCCAGAAGACCTAGCATGAAGGGTAGAGATTCCTCGGGTCGCGAAGTTTCCCTATTAAATTCCTCCACGACGGAGATATCTCCCTCTCCCGTATCACAATCTCAATCGCAACTACCACAATTACTATTCAGACAACCTTCATACGATTCACATGCATCGCAAAGATTCCCTCAAAGATCTTACCCACCAAGCTCTCCTCACATGGTTCGAACAAATTCCAACGCTTCAATCACCAGTCTTACTTCGGTCCCAGGTTTATTGCGCTCGGATTCCTACGATTCGTATGAAGCTCGGTCACCACTCACCCCAACCTTTTCACCCGACTCTCGTGGAAGAAATCATTCTTTTCCAGAGCACCATGGAAAGGAAAATCCATTTTACGAGCGTCATTCCATGGACGAATATCGTCCTTACTCCACACAAAACCCTTATCAATCAACAAACGTACAACAATACCCCGATGAACAATATTATCATGAGGATTCTTCTTATCCAGGAGTTACTGAACGTGGTCCTGGAAAACGTTACTCGTGTCGATACAAGGATCTTCACCACTGCAACAAAACCTTCACCACCTCCGGTCATGCATCTCGGCATGCTAAGATTCATACTGCCGAAAAAATGGTGTGCTGCACATTTACTGGATGTATGAAGAAATTTACCCGAGCGGACAACATGAAGCAACATCTTGATACTCATTACAAGGACAAGCCTAGATCTGCATCGAGCAGCGCACCATCGAGTGGTAGATTGAATGGAAAGTCAACACTGACCATGCCTGCCAGAGTACAAAAGAAAGCTTCTCCATCAATCCGCAACTTGCAATCTCCACGACCTAGGATGCCATCTCGAATCTTGACTTCTGAGCTCTCTGCATTCGATGTAAGGGATCAACAACAATTTCAACCCCAACAAGACTCATTCTACACTCAAAGGGGATCGCGTCCTTCGCCTACCCAAACAGACTCCCAAAGTCTACCTACCAGATCCAAGAGTCCCAATCGTTTGGATATATTAGCTCAAGCAGCATCGGGAGACATGATTTAATTGGCAATTCTTAATATCTTACCAATTATGGGGTGTTCAGAACAAACTAGAGTTGTACAGAACCATAACTTTTGCCTTTGGACCACCGATTTTCTCTCCCCGCACCAGTCTATGCTTTCGGCATATGCAGGTTATATTACATATTTTGGAATACTGCATGAAATGCTTCTCCACATCTCATCGTATCTCGATTCTTTTGGCAGTTCTTGACTTCCAATCTGTTCTCATTGGATGCAAAGGAAGAAGAGTGGCAAATATATATTGAATGCATTTAAAACTGCATTTGATTTCGGTTTTGGCGTTTTCTTCCCGTCGGTTAATTTGTACGCCGTGGTGGTACCGTTTTTTTTCGGTTGGCCTCGGGCTACATATTTATCCGATTCTTTCAATACTTATCGGGTGTTCGGCTTGGGTGATGGATGAGATGGTGATGCAAAAAGTTACTTGACTTTCACTTCTCTTCAAGTCTATACTATTTTTTATTATTTTAAAGGTTGTGTGCGTGTGTGGGAGGGATTTCTTTTACAAAGGTTCTGTTTTTTTTTACAGTACATATATACCATGATGATGCGGGTGATGATGATTTCCTTTGGCATGGCTTGGAAGGATAGAGATGAATACGATGCTCTGATTCGGTGAATTGACTTGGATCGATTCATTATGAATGACCAGTTGATGGGATGGAATGGAGGTAATTATGTGATTGATGTGGACTGAAAGGAGAATCAAGAAGGAAATTTTTATACCAAGGTTGGATGATCTGGATTGTGAATGGGAAATTATGGAATGGATAGCTTGGCCGGGGGATTAGGGAAAAATATGATATAAAGGAGTTGAGGTTTTTTATCTTTCATTTGTTTTTTTTATCTTGAGGTCTTTGTTGAGTAGTACTTTTTTGTACCTACCTCACTTACTCGTGGCATATGGCAATGGCAATGGCAATGATACCAGGTTAAACAAGTCTTGTATGTATATGAGCACGGGCTTGTCTGTTTGGGATGGAGAGGGGGGAGGAATATTGGATGAGATGAGATGAAAAGGATGAGGAATGGAATTGAGAACATTGGCATTGGGTATTGTGTGAGAGGGAAGTCAGTGAAAGCGAGATATATAATACTACTAGGTAGTTGTGTGGGTACCGGGTACCCGCGTTAGGTATCAGCGATTATGAAATATAAATATAAAAATGAATATAAAAAAGAAGAAACTTTTTGATATTTTTAATACTTTGATGAGAGTGAGTTTGAAGTGAGAGTGATTTTGCGGGAGATGGTGTGATATGGGATGGTATAGGATGGGTTAGGGGATTCATGGATGGATGGGAGGGTGATGAGGGTGATGAGGGTGATGAGGGTGATGGGTAGGTAGATGTACTAGGTAGATGTACTAGGTAGGTAGGTATTAGGTAGGTGGTTATTCCTACGAACATCTGGGCACTTTACTTTACTTTGAGATGGGTGATATGGGAGGGAGGTGATAGATGCTTATTTAGAAACAATGTACTGGTTCAGAAAATAAATACCACGTGACGCACAAATATCGCTTCGATTCACGATCCTCTCTTGACGAATTTAAATTTAAATTTCTGTTGCCCGAAAAGACTTTCCTTTTTACTCTGCAACCAACACGATATTATCTTGAAGGGCAGTTGGATTTTCATTCCAGGTAAAAACTGTAGGTTACTTATGATTTCTTCTTCTTCTCCTCCTTCAATACTTCCATATGAACGATATGCGACATTCCGTTCTGAAAAGATTCAATCGATCTATGTCTTCTTCGATATTGTTGATTCCCAATGTCGAAGTTGTCGAAAATGCCTCAAGATCGATTGCGATCAGTATTACCCGAGAAACGCGAGGATCTTGGGTTTATCTGACATATGATGAATGATGGATTTTGAAATCATGTTCGAATGTGCAATGATCTCATCTCATTTCATTCCCCAATTCTCCAGCTCAACTTGGATAATGAAGATTCTTCGATCTCTTCATCATCAAGATATCTACTCCATCTCATACTTCCCGCTCAATTCCGTGCTGAATATTTACCAACCCATCTTTCCAATAGCTGTTCCTCGACGCATACCCTTCTACTTTTCTTTTACACCACTTGCTTGTGCTTCTTCGGGGGCCCAAGTTGGTGCGCACTCTCCCCCCCTCCCAAACTGGTCTCACGATCAGTTGTATATGCATCGGGCATTTTACCAAAAAATTCCTTGAGTCTACTCACTTTGGTAGTAGTCTCACCCGTGGTCTTTCGAGTCCACAATCTGTCGAAAGAGAGCTCTTGATTGAGTTTTTTTCTGAGATTCTCTTTATTGAGATTCTCATTCTGATCGACGTTAGCCGTTTAGAAAATAAAACCTCCCCCCACCTCCTCCAAAGATGGTTCCTCCAAATAACAATCAGGCCACTAAGAAGGGTAATAAGGAAGAAAGTTCTTAAAGAACTAGAACTACTGCCAGCGCTGGACCCAATGTTGGATCTGCAAAGAAACCTAGTGTACGCAAAGGTACTAAACGAACTTCCTCTTCGAGTAGGGTTTCAGAAGACCTGATGCTGTTCAAAGAAGATTCAACTAGACCGGTGAGTGGGAATGATAAACCCTCTGGCCCCTATTTTCGTCCGAGGAACAGGTCCAGAATGGTAACGGTAGTTATTCATCCGATTGAATCTAATGATAGTACAGAGGAGAGTACAACTCCAATACTTTTTGACAAGCTTTCTGCAAACTTTGATTTGTCGTCCCAGGTTCCGAAGCTCATGATCCACATCGATGAGTATGCCGTGAGTCCTCATGTGCATAACTTCGTTCTGGCTAATGCTGATCTTACTGATCAAACAGCCGATGACTGCATCTTTAAGCATTTGCATTTTGGAGCTCATAATCCTGCCAACTGGAGCATAGCTGGTATTCAATCCGAGTTTGCTGATGTATTGGACACACCTGGTCTTACCTTTGACCAAGCAGTAGAGTTGTACAAATTTGGAAGAGGAGTATTGAATGAAAAATCTGACGACAATGTTAATGAAAAGGCTGGAGCAGGGTTCCTCGCGTTGAACTTTACCATAAAAGGTCGCATATCACCACCGAGACTTCGCGATGATTGCGTGCCCAACAACGACAGCGAAGTTAGAGCTTTGAAGTTTCAAAGAACTTTGAAAAAGGGTAACTTTGTGTTTACTCTAGTTCGCAAATTTGGGAACTTTAGCGATGATCTGGATGCGTACTGGAAACACAGGGTCGCAATTTGTTCACGGCAAGGGTTATGGCCGATCTTCAATGGGCATGTAACGGAGACTCCAGGTCGACGATTCAAGGATTGGTACACGAATCCGACAAAATTTCTTCCCCATGAACCCTGGATGGCTGAGGCTCCCGCTGAAAGGAGCGAGAACGGGATCCAAAGGTTTGTTACACAAAACGCAAGAAACAATTTTGGCTCAATGACAGAGTGGGAAATCGTATACAGCGCGGCTGTTATCCATGATGTCGCAGCCTCAATCAAGCTGAACGAGTAAAACTACAATTGGGATCGGACATACGAAGCAATCGTAAGGTATGTAAAGAATGATTATGTTCAACTGGAATTTGACATACCAAGTCTTGGGGAATTGTCCTTCCCTCCAATTAATGGAGGGACTCGATTTCTCGTTAGATATGGGAGATGCATGACAGCCGAAGACTCCAATGCTGGGTTAGAAAATTACAAAGACAAGATTGAAGATGGTGGAACTTCAAAGGTAGCAGATGATGAAGTCTCTTCAGGTGCTACTGACATCACCAATAGCCAAGAAATTATTGAAACTAACGTGGCAGACAAGAAAAAAGGCTAGCAAGCCATCTATAGTTCCAGCGAAGGTAAGGTTGCCGTCCAAGACGTTGTCATTGACGGTATCAACAGCATAGAATGGAACGCTCAAGTTCTCGTGGCCGAGAATAAGAAGCAGTTCGTCATTTCTTTCATTATGCCTCATGGTAAGAAAAGAAAGTTTCACGTAGGAAGCAAAGTCGATGTTCAACTCAAGGTCTTGAACAATCACCTTGCTATGACACGGCAACTGAAACCTATTGGTATGAATGCTGAGAATAAAGCTAAGGACGATACTTATGGACGAATCCTCCAGAGATTTATACTCGGTGAAGGTATGGCTGATGTTAAAGATGATATTGAGGATCACCTTCTTGCCCTGAAAAAAATCGCACACGCCAAGCTATCACTCCTCAGTCAAAAGATACACGACCAGTGGCTTGAAAGTTGCAAGCTTAACCATATGCAGCGAGAAGCATACGACGCAGTTATTGAAGATGCATTACCAGCTACAATTATATCCGGGACTGGCAAAAGCTTGACTAGCGCTGTTACATGCGTTTGCTATATGCCACACCCACCAATGCAGCTGCAGAAACCGCGCTCTCATTAATACTTAATGCAACTCGGAAACTATTTGAAGCTGTCGATAATGCAGCAATTGGTGTACATCCAGCGCCCGAACTCCTGACCGAGATCAAGGAATCAAAAGAAAACTTCGGTATTATCCACTTCCCAGCTAACGCATCCACAGAAAACGACTTTATGAAGCGCGACGACGAAAGAAAAGCCGGCGAAGAAGATAATGCCCTCGACACCTACCGAATCTCAAATCACGTCATAAAATCTTTCCAGCGCAAAGCCAACAATCCAGAATCGAGCAACACCATCCGCACCAAAGCCACAACTGGCTCGCAACGCTCCAACGAGTTCGAAAAGGCAAACCCGTCGCCGCAGAACGCCTTGTCAGAGAAGAATCGACGAATAGAAGAAGTGGTCAGAAACACCCACACCAAAATCATCATTTCCACGTGCAATATTTCTGCAGCGCTGCGCGATATGGGGTTCAAACCCAGGTGGTGCTGCTTGATGATGCGTCGGCGTCCAGAGAACCGGATTGTGTCATCCCGCTTACGTGTGAGCCAGCTCGTGTGGTTTTGTATGGAGAGGCGGAGAAGAGGACAGTGTGGCCGGGGGTTAGATCGTGGGGGAGTAATGGGTTTGCGGCGCAGTTGTCGAGCAGTCTTTTTGAGAGATTGGTGGCGCTGGGGAATATGGGGGTGGTGCAGCTCGAGCACATTGATTCGGCGGACCCGGTTATAGATCTTGGTAAAAAACAATGACTGGGTTTGGAATAATTAGAGGGATCGATTATTGTGGACGAAATTCATGTTGGAGCAGATGGAGAAGGATTTTGAGTGTTGGAAGGTTCGCTGGGAGTAGAAGAGTGAAATGAGGAGATGGTGTGAAAGGAAAGGAAAGATATTATAATTCATATTTTTGATCTCTGTGTTATAGGACTATACATATTATTAGGCGAACATTCATCACACCCATCTCATCCTCATCCTCATCCTCATTCTCATCTCACCATCACTTCCCCCCTCAATTAACAAAAAACCCATCCTCCTTCCCCCCCTCCTTCGTCTCCCCCCCAACATCCTTCCCAAACACCGTCCCCTCAAACCTCGGCACATCAAAAGTCCCCTCTGGATCCCTCCCCTCCCTCAAAATATATTCTCCCACTCTACTCCTACTCCCTCTAATCTCACCCAACCACCCCGTCATCTCCAACGCCACCTTTGTATTCCCCTTTGCTCCCCCCTTAATCGCCGCTTCCATAACATGATACCTACTCACCTCATTCCTCAACATCATATCAAACGGCGTAGTCGTCGATCCCTCCTCCTTATAACACGCGATACTCATTCTCTCCAAATCCGGTCTCCCAAAAAGTAATCCCTTAATCTCATTACTATACCCATGATAATTGAAATGAATAGGTTTATCCTCGGTAAACAAACTGTTGAATTCCTCGCGGGTCAAGCTATGCGGATGCAAGGTTTCCGCTTCCAGAATCATCAAATCGGTTACATTGACCACTCTGATTCTCAATTCCGGACACTTCTTACGGAGTAAGGCGGCGGCCATCACGACTTCAAACATGAGTTCGGAACCGATGCCTACGAGGACAACATCGGGATCCAGTCCATCGTCCGTGCTGCAGAATTTCCAAATCGAAGCACCGGCTTGACAATGTTTGTTTGCTTCGTCGGGACTGAGGAAGACGGGTTGAGGTTGTTTGGATCCCACCATTAGGTTGATGTAGTTGGTTGATTTGAGACAGTGGGCGATTGTTGAGAGGAAAGTATTTGCATCGGGTGGTAAGTAAACTCTTGCAGCTGTGGGTTTGAGATTTAGGACTGCACCGATGAATGAAGGGTTTTGATGCGAGAACCCATTATGTTCTTGACGAGTCCATGTACTGGTTTCGATGTAGTTGAGAGATGAGAGATCGGCTCTGAAACGGGTTTCTCGAGCCATTTTGTTGAATTTACTATACTGAACCATCATGGTATGTATTATACCAAGGAAGGATTCATAAGATGGGAAGATTCCAGTACGTCCTGTGAGAGTATATCCTAGAAATGATGAATATGATGCAAAAGGAAAAACGAGAAAAATAGATCATACCTTGAAGAAAACCTTGACATGTATGTTCACTAAGAATTTCAATAACCCTTCCGCCTTGAGCATGTGAAAATTCATCCCATTGAAAATCTCGTCCTGTGTGCTTGAATACTGCGTCGAGTTTATTACTGACGAGTTCATCTGGAGAGAAAAGTCGAAGGGATTTTGGAATATCAACCAAAGTTTGATCAATAAGATCACCAATAGCTTTCATGCAAGAAACTTCTGTTCCTTTCTCAACACCATACTTTTTCCAATCTGGTACTTTTAATACTTCATGGTTTTTGTATGTTTCTGGTCTCTGACCGAGCTTTTTATGTTCGGGTGGGATGATTGCCTTGACAGAGTCAACAACATCACCAGATTCCGTAAATAATTTCGCTGGTCCGTATGATAGAAGCCATTTTTGAAGATCAGCAAGTTGATCTGTGTTTGATTTAACAGCCATGAGAGGAACTTGATGGGCATGGAATGACCCTTCAACATATTCTCCATCAACAATCTTTGGACCACTCCATCCTTTAGGAGTTCTCATGATTATTACTGGCCACTATCTGATGTTAGTATATATATTTTGATCTAGCAATGGAGAAATTACTCTTGGTTTCATAATTGGCTTTCCAGATCGGGCAGCTTTTTGAATTTTACGAATTTCATCAAGAGCCCATTGCATACTTGTTGCCATATCACGATCCTAAATACGATTAGTATGATTTCCTCAACACGACTCCACAGCACAATTCTCCCAACTTCCAAGGAGGCAACTCACAATGTCTTCCAAATCTTCAACAAATCGACATTGATATCCATAACCAGTAAATAAAGATGCCAATTCCTTATCATCCATACAACCATAAATCGTTCTCTCAGAAATCTTGAAGCCATTCACATGAACAATTGGAATAACCGCACCAGATTCCGCAGGATCAATGTATTTAGCTGCATGCCATGCGGTAGCTGTTGGACCCGATTCGGCCTCACCATCACCAACCACACACGCAACTACCAAATCTGGGTTATCCATCACAGCACCAAAAGCTACCGAAAGAGCATATCCAAGTTCTCCACCTTCATGGATCGAACCTGGAACTTCGGCACTGATGTGAGAAGGAAATCCAGATGGTGTACTGAAACCAGTAATGAGGTTGTGAAGACCTTGCTTGTTGTTGGAATATTTGGGATAGAATTTTGCCAAAGTACCTTCTAACCAAAGGGAAGAAAGAATTGCGGGAGCTCCATGACCAGGTCCAAAAACATATATCATGTCAAGATCATTCTTTTTCGTGAGATAATTGAGATGAGCATAAACCAAAGTAAGCCCAGGACATGTTCCCCAATGACCCAAAAGTCTGGGTTTTATATCATCAAATGTGAGATCTCTTTCCAAATAAGCATTATCGGAAAGGAAAATCATAGCTATGAAGATGTTAGCTTGGGTATAGTGATATGATTTTTCATTGCTTACCAGCAGCAATATAATTGCTAGCTCTACGAAATTCCTCAAGTCCTCTTAAATCATCATCGGGGATTTGTAACTTTTCCAATTGGACTGCTAAATCATTGACCGTTGCCGAACCAGGTATATTGGAATCCAAAGCTTGAGGATTTGGTCTATCTATGATTTCTCCAGGCATATTTGAGGGTGTTGTGGATTGATTTTGAGAGGTGAGTGGAGGTTATTGTGGTTGTAATTGTGGTTGTTTGTGGTCGTGATATCTTGACTTCGTTATTCGTGTCAATATATGTCGTTTACCTTGATATCAAGCAGACAATTCTGATATTTTGAAAACCAAGAGATAGAGGAAAGATGAGCAAAGTATTGAGCAGAAGAAGAGAGATAAATTGATTAGTTCAAATGTAGAATCTACTTGAGAAGAGTAAAGATGACTTGAAAAGAGAAACAAAAATAACATTAATACCCCTCCTACCATTTCTCCAAAGACAAAACAAGCTCTCGAGCTCTCTCCACTTCTTCCGTCTTGACAAAGGAACAAGTGCGTCACATCTATCATTCATCCATCATTCATCCATCATTCATCCATCATCATCATCATGGATGCTGAATGGTGCATGCATCTCAGTCTAGGTGTTGGTATCGTCTCGGATTTGTCGGCATCGTTAGTTTGTTGATATGGACATACGCAGTATGTATTGATTGATGGATAATCATGATGATCCACGGCCAAGGCCCAACTAGATGTGTATTTCCTGTATGAAAAGGTGCTAGAAGGTATGGAATTTGGGAGGAACATGGAGATTCCCATGCTCTCCATGAATTTGATGCTATTTGATGCTATTTGATGCTATTTGATGCTATTTGATGCTATTTGATGCTATTTGATGTAATTAGTTTGTAATACCATAGAAGCTTGCTTGCATGAAAGTCTCGTATTAGATAGGAAGAAAGCTTGACGTTGGTATTGACGTCATACCTCTCTCTAATGGATTCTTTCATCGTATATCTAATCCATTGCCTGTGTCCAGATGAAACGACGAATACCTCCATCCCAACCATCAACATTTTATATCAAGGCGTGAGATAGTAAATTGCAGCATCTAATGATTTCCCTTCCCCTTCCCCTGTAATAAACTCAAATAACCAGATTCTCCCCTGGTAAACACCCGCCCGTTCCCGATAATCCGGAAAAGCTTCTCGAGAGCTACCTACCTGGATAGAACCCTGTAGCTTGGGGCACATCACTAAATGTAGACCAATCGATAAGTGCCAATTCTCGGCTTTGATAAGAAATTTACATACGACGTATGTAGACGTAACCTTATGGCGGGGAATTTTGGGAACGTCATCTGTGCTGCTTGAGCATGATACGATGATGGGACCACCAGGACGAGAGATGGAAGGAGATTGATTGTGGGATGATTTTACTTCGTGGATGTGTGTGTGTGTGTGTGTTGATTTTGGTATAGGTATAGGTAGGTATAGGTTACTTCTCAATATCAAGCTTGATACTTTTGCTTTTACTCTGCTTCATATATTTATTTGTATGCTTTCTTTCTTTCCTTCTATCGCATTCATCAATATCGAAATTTGTGTGCCAGCGCCAGTGCCAGTGCCAGTGCCAGTAACATTGACATTGACAGGTTCGAAGAAAGACGTCGATTGGACATTTAATTCATACATTTCTAGGATATCGACCAATTGACATACCTTTAGATACTCAGTCACCATCTACCATCGCAACCATCCATTGGTGATCTTCGAACCTTCGAACTTTCACACACAACAAACTACAAACCCCAAATACCTCCCTTCCACCATGTCCAAAATCATCCTCTCCATAAACGCCGGATCCTCCTCCGTCAAAATCTCCATCTTCTCCGCCTCAGCAGGCGACCCCTCCCCCAAACCCCTCGCCGAAGCCCAAATCTCGGGCCTCACCTCGCCACCACCAACCTTCAAATACACTCGCGACGGGGAATCCATAACCGAGAACCAAAAACTCGACACCCAGATCCCCGACCAAAACTCCGCATTCCAATACATCCTCACCCAGCTCATCCACGACCCCTCCTTCCCGCACATCACCCAGCTCTCCGACATCTCCCTCGCCAGCCACCGCGTCGTGCACGGCGGGGACTACCAAACCAGCCAACTCATCACGCGGGAAACGCTGCACCACCTAGAAACGCTCACCGATTTAGCTCCGCTGCACAACGCCTCCGCACTCTCCATCATTCAACACTGCATCACGCACCTCCCCTCCACCCGCAACATCGCAGTCTTCGACTCGCAATTCCACGCGTCGATTCCAGAACACATCTCCACCTATCCCATCGATCAGGAAATCGCAAAGAAGAACGGTCTGAGAAAATACGGTTTCCACGGAATTTCCTATGCGTTTATCACGCGCAGTGTAGCGGAGTTTTTGGGGAAGAAGGAAGAGGAGACGAATATCATCGCGTTGCATTTGGGCAGTGGAGCCAGCGCGTGCGTGGTCAAGAAGGGGAAGAGTTGGGATACGAGTATGGGGTTGACGCCGTTGGCGGGATTGCCGGGGGCGACGAGGAGTGGGAGTTTGGATCCGAGGTGTGTATTTTTCTATTTCTACCGATCTATCTTTCTATCCATCGACCCCTCCATATATTTCCCCTTTCCCCTCCCCACCCCACCACTCCCTAGCTAACCCCCTCCATCCCTCTAGTCTCGTCTTCCACTACGCCACCAACGTCGGCAAGCTCTCCCCCAACTCCACCTCCTCCCTGCACATTTCCCGCGCCGAGGAAATCCTCAACAAAGAATCCGGTTGGAAATCTCTCACCGGCACCACCGATTTCGGCACCATCACCTCTTCCTCCTCCTCCGATCCCACCATGAAACTCGCATTCGACATCTTTGTCGATCGAATCCTCTCCTACATCGGACACTATTACATATCTCTGCATGGAAATATCGACGCGTTAGTTTTTGCAGGGGGGATTGGAGAGAAGAGTGAGGTTTTGAGAGAGAGGGTGGGTGAGGAGATTAGGTGTTTGGGGTTTGAGATTGATGGGGAGAAGAATGCAAAGGAGATGGAGGGAACGGTGCAGGAGATTGGGAAGGAGGGGGCGAAGCATCATATGTTGGTTTGTAAGACGGATGAACAGTTTGAGATGGCGAGACATTGTGTGGTTGATGAGGGACTTTTTGGGGAATGAGAGGAGTGGAGATGAGGGGAGTGAAATGATTGCACGCTACGAACATTGGGAAGTGGTTTTGGAAGTAATAAAGTCATGGAATATCTAACAGAAACGAACGAATGTATCAATGAAGAAAAGAAAAGCAAGAAAGACAGAAAGTAAATGAAACCCAATTTTTTGAGAGAAAATCTAAAATCTAAAATACCATGCTCGCTACGCTACACGCTCCATGGGTATATCTACGAAAAGATGAGAAGAGTACTATGATCCTCTATTTTGCACCGCGCCATAAACATCCAAGCCCCATAATAATGATATGTTTCCGGCGCCACTAAGCAAGCCATAGGCTCACAAGAATATCAAGAAATATTTCAATGTCATCATCACAGTCCTCCTGTCTTCAAATCATCCATCTCTTCATATAGTTCGATCCGACCTTGGACCTCCACTCTTCAGTATCCCTAAAACAACCAATCTTCACCTCACTCATCCGAATTTCCATCATCATCCAATAAAAACCGGCATTCTACTCCCCTTCAAATCAGGCGGAACACCACATTTATCATCTTTATTCCAATCATGCAATAAAAGCCAACACAACATTCTGAACATGAGCGAAACCCAGATGATATTCCTCTGTTCCTGTTCCGAGGAACTCGGTTTCTTTCCATCAATCTCACATTCCGCGACCGCGGGTCGAATCTCATCGAAATATATTTTCAACAAAGGTTCTTCCTTTTGGACGGAAACGATAGAATTTAAAGAGGAATTATAGTCCTTGAGGATCTTAGTTACTTCATTCAAATGAGCAACGACGACTTGAAGAACATCTTTTTGTCTGAGTTGGTGGAGGAGATACTTTGTTTGGTCGTCTATGGCATCGTGGATCTTTTCGCGCATTTCAATGCTGAGATTATATTCATCGATTTCTTTCCCGGAATGAGGAGATTGGATATCCCGCCATTGTTCAATGATTTTGGCGAAGCGATGATGTTTGGAAGTTTTATCATCACTTTCCTGTTCGTGAATGTCGCTAAGCTTCTCCTGAAAGATGGTCATGAGTTTCGAGACTTTCCAAGCGGGTTTTGAACCGGTTTTTTTCAACCAAGGATCTTGAGTTGGGTTGGGAATCATTCTGAAATTGCTTCCACGAATTCTAGTAACCTTCCCTAGCATGCCGATGATTTCAAAAGATACTATGCAAACAATTAGATTGAAATTTGTGAGGGACAAAGGTGGAACTTGCCAGAGAAGATATGCTTGTGATCTTTCCTATATCTCTTTAATATGTCAGGTGTACAGCCAAGTGACTCCAATGTCAAGTCCACATCATCTTCACTTCCAAACTTCAGTTCCAAACTTTGAGATTCCGTATCCACCTCTTCTAAGTAGTTCCTCTCCTCAAAAATATTGGGGACAGTCCCAAAGCATAATGCCTTGACATCATTCGATGGAATGACACGATTTTGTTTGAATTCGGATTTTCCCGTAACAGTGAACACGACCATAACACCCAAACCATGGACCGTCGTCGAGGTAAGAATAAAACCGTTACCTTCAGCTCTGAGGTTCCATTGTATTTGATCAAAGACCTTCCAATACATTCCCAATAATGCCATCATTTCTACCAGATGACATATAGCAGATGTAGCATACGGTTTAGTCATACTAGCTGGGACGAAATCCCAAGACCGAGTTTTGACCTGTAAGCCCACAGCTAATTCGTACTTTGGAGGATCTATAGCTTGATGCCCATTAGGTGGTGGTCTAAACGATCGAGTGCTCTCGTCCCATCTTCGCGATTCTAATTCTTCAGTTTGTAAACTCGATAGCAATGTAACCCAAGATGCCCGTTCATCATCCGCCGTATGGATACGTTGAATAGTTTCCTGGTCTTTCTTGAGTTGATCATCCCGTTGGCGAACTTTGGTATTCTTGTATGATTCAGCAGTGCCATCGATATAATGAATTGGTTTATTCGAAATCGGACCCCTTGTATTGCTGGGCGGTGCAACGAGTATAACCGGAACTTCAAAAACAACCTCGACTCGAAACTCCCTTATCCTCAACTGCCGATGGGTTCCCTCGGACCAAAGTCCCATGACTGATTCGGCACATCGTCTATACCCCTCGGCACTCGAGAAATATTGCTGTGCCACTTGCAAACAAGTTGTCAAGAGTGCTATTACCGCAACAATCAATGCCACGAGCCCAAAAACATTTTGGTTGAGGTTATCTAGAGCCGACATATTTCTTGACGCTCAGCCTCGTCTTCTCTGTCTTGTCTCTCAAATTTCCTTTCGATTCGCAGGCAGGATCGTGGATATATAAAACAAAATGCCTTTGCAATTAAAACATCGCTCAAAATCGCTCAAAATCAAAATCAAATGGAAAAGACTTGCAGAAGAGAATAAAAACAAAACAGCACGATCTCGAGATATATACACAATGCCGATTAATATTGTATAACATGAACATCATCAACAGCGACACGAAAAACTTACCTGAGCCCCCAACCTTGTGTATCCATCACGCATGGAAATGGGTGAGGCTGAAGAATCCATGGGCTCTAAGGTTATTAATGGTCGAGGTCTTAATGGTTTTGCTGCTTGCCAAGCCACTGAGACACGAACATACCCTGTGCTGCATGTCAGCTTGGAGGAAGAGATGCAAATCAAATCATTTTTGGAAATATATAAGTTTTTGATACCAATTCAGTATCATGTCATCTGATGTTGATAAAACTAGGTATGAGGAGGATGTGGTGGATTTGAGGAGATGAGATGAACTGATTGAGTGTGGAGTGCAAGCACGGATGTGAACTAATACTAGGTAGGGCCCCGGCGTAGTATTTGAATATTTGGTAAGAATTCACTACAAACGGTTTGAAAATCAGAGAGACCTCCTTCCTTGATAATCTTGTAAATGCGAGGGTGGTCTAGAGTGTGCGTCGATTTCTTACCCTTCCCATTGTCTAGCTAGAATGAACATGCAGCAGATGTATCGTAGAAGATGCACAATAATTAGATAAAAATGCACACACACATCCATCCAGCTTAATACATATCATGAGTTCATATCATTTGCACGTACATCACAATCACCATCACCTAGAGACTAGAATAATAATTAAGATCATGATCAATTTTTTTTGCTTATGAAATTCTGAATCCATAAAACCTTCGTGTCAAATACATGAATATCATTTGATAGTACATTGTTTATAATCATGATCATGATCTTGAAAATAAATTAAAGGTAAAAGACCGCAAACGTAAACAAATTGAAATTTTGTTTCGACACCCAGTTGTCATACGAATCAGATAAAGTTTGACCGTAGACGCCAATCAAATTAAGATAATTTGAAAACGTCAATCAAAGTGTGTGCATCATCCTATGCAATATGCCCACCATCCATAATACCAACGCAAAGACTCTTAGAAAAGTCATTTGAGATCCTATGCAGTCAAAAGTAACCTTTCCTCCCCGAATATCACAATATACATGTGAAGGAAGGCTCAAACGCCATGAGAATACAAGAATGGGAAATTCGAATTTGGTGGTGACAGATAAAAGTCAAGAATAAAAGTTTAATCTTGAGATAAAAACTTGACGTTGAGAAGTCATGATGATTATGAAACAACCCATTCAGAGTCCTGAAGGTCTTTTTGAACATCATGAACATTATAGTCACTGTCGACGTAAGTGAGGTCTGATGTCCACTTCTGTCCTGGAGGACTTCTTTCAGTCTTTGGTGGAATGGTGTACTCTTTTTCATCGGTTGAACTTGTTGTTCCAGCTCCCTCTGCACCAACAATCTCCTTCTTATCCTTCTTAGCCTTCTTCTTTTTGCTTGAAACTTGCTCCCATTCACGAGAATCTTCAATGATGGTCTTGACGCGCTCATCATCGTCACCATATCCTTGCCATTGAGTACCAGTAACCTCGCTCTCGGAGAAGTTTTCAGCTGGAACAACAACCTTGACCTTCTCATCCGTCTTGTTTTCGGCAGTGTCGAGTAAATCGAATTTGTTGACGGGAGCGTTGGATGTGTTGGCAGAGGAGGCAGACCAAGCAGAGTTAGCAGCTTGGGAGGCCATGAATTGACTACCATCCTTAGCAGCTCTGCCTTCAGCTTCTCTGGCGGTACGACGTTGTTTCTCTTCCTTGACCTTGCGTTCCTTTTCCTCTTGCTCTCTCGCAACCTTGGCAGCTTCAATCTTGGCGCGGTTTTGTCTTTGCTTCTTGGTTTCGGCAGGTTGAGGAGCAGCCTTGGCCTTTTCCTTCTTGGCTGGCTTAGGGTTGGTAGGTTCAGTAACTTTCAAGACGGACGGACCAGGAGCGGCAGGTTCAAGCATATCGGCGATACCACTTGCGACAGGAGAAGTACCCTTGCTTGGGCCAACTTCAGGAGAATCAGTCAAGGATTGATCATCATCAGCATCGCCGGCAGTCATGTTTCCAGAGTCCTTAATCTCCTTTTCTTGTGCACGAGATTGTTTGACAGACTTTTGACGAGTTGTAGATGAAGAGGAGTTACCAGAGAATTGAGTACCAGCTTGAGTTTTGGCGAATTGAAGAGCGAATTTACGGTTGTTCTCCGCATCGTTATCGTCATCATCGGAGTCATTGGCGACAGGCTTAACAGGTTCTTGTTTGGGTTCGGGCTTTTGAGGAGCGGGAGTTTTCTTCTTTTCAGCTTTGGCAGAAGACTTTTTATCTTGTTCACCACTGCTCAAGGCATCCTTCTTAGATTTCTTGGACTTTGGCTCCTTGCGCTCTTCAACAACCTTAGTGGCTTGCTTGACGGCAGTTTGAGCTTTAGCCTTGACCTTAGATTTGTTGTTAACGTAGTAGTATCCTGCTGCACCGAGGACAACAGTCCAGCCGATAACAGTGGTGAGTAAACTTGTGCTACTCATGATGAATAAACCGCAGATAGTGAAATGACAAAGTGGTGTCGCAATCAAGCTCTAGAGCTCTCTCGAATTGGGGATCGATCGACTTATTGGGACATCAGGAGATGTTCTGACGAAGAGGTTTTCTGTTTCGTATGGAATTGAATCAAAGTGATATTCAATTAATTGTCGAGATGACAATTTTTTGAAGAAGGATTTCAATATTTATGATACTCGAAAGAGAAGAGGAATGTCCTTGTGAGTAGGAGAGCAAAAAGAGGATGGGGGTTATGAACTTATGAACCCTATTTCGCTGTATGAGTTTTGAGGAGAAACAGTATCGAGATGTGGCCTTTAAGATAAGTACAGACCAACTCGACCCTAAAAAAGTATTCGGATCAAATCAAATCGTAATCATTATTGGAGCTCCCCATGTTTTCTAGCGTTATTTTTTAAGTGTATGCAGGGGAACCTAATTGGGTAAGAGCTGTATCGGATCAATTAGATCCGAATCACCGATGTCACTAGATGATTTACCAAAAAGTGAATGTGAATGAGCCACTGGTGAGCCACTGGTGAGCCACCGGTGAGCTGTCTAAGTGGATTACATAAGGACAAAAGGTGGGGTGTCTGAATCATAAACATACTTTTGTATGTAGGTGATTGCTTGATTGCTATGCTAGACTGTTAGAGTAGACTACCTAGGTATCTACTAGAGTAAACCGATGGGATAAGAGATACATATACACATTTTTGGACGTCACTATACATACCTAGTACATCTATGACCTTACGGTTACTACCTGTCTACAACACATCTAGTTAACAATCAATCCAGCTAATCATTACTCAGCTAGACTGTTTAGATTATTAGTTCATTCCCTTATCATTATCATTACTATTCTTTTCTTTCCTCTACATTCTATCTCTACAATCAATCATCAAGTCTTCTTAGGAGGGGCACTATCAGAGAGCTTAGGGAGAACAAGAAGAAACTACAACCTCCATCAAAATGTCTCTCAATCGTATCATTATTGATACTGATCCTGGTGAGATCTTTGATTCATTGTTATTTGAAAGATCATAAAACTAATTAGGGATTTTCCCAAAGGTATCGATGATGTTCTCGCCATTCTCTTAGCCCTGGCTGCAAAGCCAGAAGAGTTAGATGTCATGATGATTTCTATAACATATGGAAATGTTGAAGTTGATAGGTACATTGAGAAAATCATATTAATTTTGTTAGCATTAACTTTGCTAATCAAGTAAAAAGTTGTTTGAAGAACTGTGTAGCTTTATTTCATGTCCTTGAACAAGAACTGAAATGGAGACAGGAGCGTGGTCAACTTGAGGGCTTTGATGCAATGAAGAAGTCAAAGCCTATCGTGGCTGTTGGAGCAGATCATCCACTTGAGGATGAGATGCTTATGGCAGATTACTTCCGTAAGAGATCCATTAATAGCTCCATATGAAGTATCGACTAATCCTAGCAATAGATGGCGTTGATGGTCTTGGTGGTGTTCACACGAGTGTAAGATAAATATGCCCCTTCAATTTTCGCTCTTCTTTGGACTGCCACCTGACGTATTCCCTTGTAGCATCCACATCTATCTCCCGCCGATACTTGGAAGACACTTTTCCAACCTCCTCCCGAGAATGCTACCGCTGAAGAAATTGCAGAGGCCCGCCTACTCGCTTCTCCATCTCCATCATTCACAGCTTCTCATGTTCCTGCTCATAAGGAAATGCTTCGCTTACTTCGAGAAAATCCTAAAGACACAATTACAATTGTTTGCGTTGGACCTTTGACCAATATTGCTTTGGCAGCTGCGGAAGATACTGAAACATTTTTAAGGGTCAAGGAGGTTGTAGTAATGGGTGGTGCGATCGATGTAGAGGGTAATATTACCCCTGTCGCTGAATTCAATACCTATGCAGACGCGGTCGCAACTGCCAGAGTATTTGCCCTTACAGGTCCAAACCCAGTTACCACCATGCCACCGGTACCTTTGAATAAGTCAACCCTTCCACCATATCCTACGAACCTCTCCAGGAAACTTAACTTAACATTATTCCCCTTGGATATTACAACTCCACATCAGTTAATGAAGTCAGACTTCCAAGCAAAATTGAAACCCCTCATCAAAGCTGGAAGTCCTCTTGCAGAATGGGTATCTGTATTTGTACACAAGACTTATGAGAAAATGAACTCTCTCGGTAGAAATGCAACATCAAACCCAGGTCTCGAGTTACACGATCCACTTTGTATCTGGTATATGTTGACTCGTTCATCTCCTACTTGGATGACTTTCCCAAGAGGACCGGAAGATATTCGAGTTGAAACATCTGGCCAATGGACTAGAGGTATGCATATCGTTGATAGACGTATGAGAAAGAAGGCAGGAGTTGAACAGGTCAAGAGCCCTGGAGCTATCGATATTAGAGATCCAATGGAAAGCATTGCTTCCGTCGTTCATATTAATAACGACGTTGGTGATGTTACAGCCGAGGAGCCTGGAGATAATGGTGGCTGGCTCAGTGTTCACAAGGGTAATAGAGTCAACAGAATTGTTGGCACTCCTGGAGAGGAAGCTTTTGGACCTTATCTTTTGGAAAGAATTTTTGGATAAACTTCATGGTTTCAATACCTAGTACTTTTGGATTACAGTACATACCATCACGTTGGATAAAGATGTGGTCTACTTAAAAGCTTAATTTGATAAGTGAAAATTTGAGCCATCTGAAAATTGCTTTGACATGCTTTTTAGTTACACCTCACTGATCCAATGATATAATCTCGAATTTCGGTAGATTTCCCTTGATATTCGAATTCGCTTGAGCCATCTTCATAGCCAATACAAAATCAAAAGGATGGATATAAAAAGGACCCTTCTCATTGCACTCCATTCAACGCCAAATAATGCAACATTAATAACATTCCACCCATCTTGTACGCACCCACGCTCGTCCGTACTTTTGTAATTGCCAAATTCTGGTATCTCTCCCCGCGCATTCTCCTTCCTTCCTCGGCCCCTTGATTTCCCTCATTTGCAGTCGTCTATTCCATCCACCCAATGCCATGCCCCTAGACACTGATCCATAGTGACCAGTGCTCGATTAAGAACATTGATTTATGAATGTTTCGTCCCTCCAATGACAGCTCCCCTAACCTCCACCCAATTAATGCTGTCATCCAACTCCTCGTCCACCAATCCAACAACAACCACATTGTCACCACGGATTAGATAGAGACCGTGTGGAACTTCACTGGAAGCTTCGATATCTTCTGGAGGTCGGATTATGCGCTCGATAGTTTGGGACAGGACCTGTGGTTTGTGTTAGTGATTGGAGGGGTAAAGAGAAATAATAAGTTAGGGGAGAACAGGGAAGAGTAATAGGGAGACAGAGAGAGAATTAGAATTGGGGAAAGAATAAAGGAAGAAATACCAAATTAGTCTGTTGATCACAACTCAAAAGTGTACCGACCAGTGTTCTTGAATCCGCAGTTAAGATTAGAACTTTCTCTAAGGAGCTGTTAGGATGCGGTTGTAAGTCTTGCTAGTTTATATAGTTTGCGCGTATAATAGGAGTGATTGAATGAACAATTCAAAGAAGAAGGGATAGAAAAGAAGGCCAAAAAAGGGTAAACTCACTGTTTACATAGCTAGAGAGTGACATTTTGAGCTGGAGCTGCAGGTGCAACTCTGCTGTGAAGATTGATATCACGAGATGTGTCGGTGCGGTTAATTATGGCTTATGTAATCAGCGCACTTTTGATAAGGTGAATTTGGAGTTTGCGGTGTCTGCAATTTGGACTGGTAAAGGTTGTTATTGTTTTGGAAACTTCAACAATTCCACACTTACAACTCAATAACCAAAAAGTGATGGCATACAGAAATCCGCTTGACGGAGTTCGGGAGAACAAAGATCCGAAGCACGGTCCTCAATCAACTGTCAGGAACCCCCCAGAGTTGCTCCATGAGAGCTATTCTGGCAGATCAACCAGAACTCCTCGCACAAGAGATATTCCAACTTACGGCACCGAATATCACTTGTCAGAGCAGACAGATACTTCTGGACGATCTGTCTCTGGTAATTACCAATTTAAAAAACATCGCATCGCACCATTCACACCCATCCACCCCGAATTCGTACCAGGCACTGAACCCGACAATTCGGTCGCAACAGCCACATCCAATTTCCACGGCGTCATTGTTGATGAGCTCGATCGAAAATTGAAGATAGATCAATTGGCAGCTGACAAGCGGGTTGTAATTGGACAATTCAAACCTAGTCTTGCAAAGACAAACAGTTCCCTAGGTATCAAGGTCTGCCGTGGCTTTGATAGTGACTTTCAAGAAAGCGGTCGTATTTATCGAAAAGCCAATATTGACAAACTTACCGACCAGTTCGTTATAGACTTGACACAAGAAGGCAGAAATCGTTGGGAGCTCGAGGAAGATTGGCTCAAACAAGTGTGCGCTATTCATCAGTCTCAGATTGACGAAGATCAATACAACGCCCTTCTTTCCAACGGCTATTAATATGTCGTTCCTATTTTCTGCCCCAGTCGATATTGATATCGTTCTGGAAGATGGAGATAGTCGGGAGACAGTAGAGGTTAAGAATAAGAGTAGCAAGGAAAGGGTACCGCTTTACAAAGATGGCGAATCAGTTAGAGGAGCTGTCACCATCAGACCTAAGGATGGGAAAAGGTTAGAGCACACAGGTATTAAAGTGCAGTTTATTGGAATGATTGGTAAGTTCCATCTTTCAGAACAAATCTGGTCTACATCTCCTCATCAACTTACTAACACGAAACCTGACAGAGATGTTTTACGATCGAGGCAACCACTACGAATTTCTGTCATTGGGACAAGAGCTTGCTGCTCCTGGTGATTTACAACATCCGCAAGCTTACGACTTCAACTTTAAAAATGTCGAAAAACAATACGAATCTTACAATGGCATTAATGTCAAGTTACGTTATTTTATCAAGGTCACCGTTTCTAGACGAATGGCAGATGTGATCCGCGAAAAAGACCTCTGGGTATTTTCTTACAGAATTCCTCCGGAGATGAATAGTTCTATCAAAATGGATGTTGGTATTGAGGATTGCTTGCATATCGAATTTGAATACTCGAAATCGAAATACCACCTCAAAGATGTTATCGTTGGCCGCATTTACTTTTTACTCGTTCGTCTCAAGATCAAACATATGGAATTGTCTATCATTCGACGCGAAACTACTGGAACACCTCCCAACCAATACAATGAGAGTGAAACTCTGGTACGATTTGAGATCATGGACGGTTCACCATCGAGAGGAGAAACTATTCCCATTAGACTTTTCTTAGGCGGCTTTGATTTGACTCCTACTTTCCGCGAGGTCAACAAGAAATACTCCACCCGCTACTATTTGAGTTTAGTTCTCATCGATGAGGGTAAGTTTCCTCTCCCTTTTGATTCTTTCTCACACCTAAGCTAATAATTGAATAGATGCCCGACGTTATTTTAAGCAATCCGAAATCGTTCTTTACCGTCAACAACCAGAAGATGCTTTAGCACTTGGTCAGCAGACTAAGATTGCTGGTGCACATTCTGCTCCTAGTCCAGCGGCACAGAAACGACTTTCTGCTCAATAAATAACCCTCATCGATCCTCAACTAATTTCTTTTCTTCTTATTACGTTGATACCAACAGCCCGTTTTCCTTTCCTCTTCCTTTTCCTTGTTTTTCCTTTTTGCGTGTGCGTTTTATGAGCTTTACATAATGGGCAAAGACAGATAGATCAATCGATCTGATCATTTGAAGGGAAAAGCCAATCCAGTAAAGATATTAAGACATGAGGAGATACCTATCTGATGACAAGAAAATTTTCATATGGGAAGGGCATTTTCATGAATGTACAATACGAGTCTCAAGGTGGTAGGCTTCCATAGATAGATAGATATGGCGGGGTTCTTCTTTACTCACATGCATACAGTCACTTTTCCTTTTAGGAGTAAGGACGAAAATGCTCGGATATTGAGAATCGCGTCTCCGTATTACGAATGAAAACATTTAAGATCAAGACTCTTTAACTGTGAAATTATGTGTCCATTGACATGTGATCATCGCCTTCCATGTTCTAGGATGGATAACCTCGACGAAGAAGTTTTGCACCACCACCAGCATCAAAATACAAATTCGGAGCTATAAAAACATAAAGCTTCACAACTTCTTGGTAAATTTCTATCATTTCATGTAAATTTTCTATCCTTGCAACATTTGCCTAAGAGATACCAAAAAGACCCTACTTTGAAAGCCATCAATCTCATCATGATCCATCAAAGAAATGCCTACCAAAATCAAAACCAATCCGATAATTTACGCCCCATTGCTTTGCTCTGCTTATCTCGTTTGTCACCAGGCTTAAATTACTCCTTATTTATTTTATCCACGCGATTTCGGTTCTCTCATCTCCTCGCTCGCATTCCTCCTCGCTTGTCGTATTCCGTCTCACATTTCCATCATGTCTCCATCGCCTCCACCACCTAGACTGAATCTCCCGTTTTCGATCGCGGCCACACGATCCAATTCCTCCTGATATCCTCTCCTAACATCCGCCAACGTAACCACTCTCCTCTTAACACCCCCATTCGCATCCTCTTTGCCGCCCTTTAAAAGACCTCTACCAGCACCTCTTCCCCCATTTCCTCCCTCTTTTCCTTTCCCGCCTTCACACAAAATCCACGCATGTTTCGGATCCACACAACTCAGCGCATTGATAACCGCGACATATTGTTTCGTAACCAATGTCTCTCCTTCCTCTCCTACTTCTCCACTTCCTATTTTGCTGTCACTTTCTGACGAAGCTTGGAGGCGATATAGTCTTTCCAACGAGATGGCTGCCGCACCACGGAAGTCAGAACGTTGAATTCGCCACGCATAAAGGATTTTATGGTATGGAACACCATTTGTGACTTCTACGATGTTTGCGCATTTCTGGGAAAGAATATCATCGACGAGATCTTGAAGACCAAGGAAAGGGAAGGAAATGAGTTGAGTAGCGTGGGAAGATTCACACATTTTTGTAATGAGCAATCTGAGGGAGGATGTTTGAAGAGCGGTATTGGTGAAGAGGGAGAGGGCTGAGTAAGCGAGTTCGTAGCGAGAGGTTTGGAGAGCAGCGTGGAAGAGACGACTGTGCATTTCGGTGCTGAGTTGAGGATCATGTTGGTTGGGTTTGATAAATTGGAGGGCTAGGCGGGAGAAATCGATAACGAAGGAGTACATTTTTTCGTTGTCGTATAGAGAAACAATGTGGGAATAATATTCTGGGAGACCTGCGTTCAGATGATTCTTTTCTGTTTCGTCTAGGAGGCCTGCACTGTGTGTTGCGTGCTTGCCGTACAATGGAAATGCTAGATATCATGGTTAGTTATGACAGGTCTCAAAATGATTAACAGGAGTTGTAGCTTACCCATCCCAAACGCAGCCTTCTTAAAGTACAATTCTGCTGTACGTGGGTCATTAGCAGCCAGGTATGCTCTTCCTTGAATATATGTAGAGAATGAATCAGGGTCAGTGAAGCGTGAAAACTCCATTGCTAAATCAGACTGGTTATGCTTCAATAAGAAACATTGAATGATAGCAGGTGAAGATTCGTATTTGCTATCAGGTTTGCATAGTTCAGTAATGAAGTCTGTCAAGGCTGTAGGCATCGATACTGCCTTGTCCAATCCGAATAAATGTCTATGAACACCTTCTAGAACAGTGACAGTCTCGTATTGTATTGGATTCCTAGATAAACTGGATGTCGAATCGTCGAATGATTTTGAGCTTTCGCGAGTGGGAAGAGGTACATCGATCTGGGTTTTAGCCAACCACGAAATAAGTTCGAGCCTTTTGAGCAGAATTAAAAGTTGATTGAAGACCGCACCAGTCTCAAATTGAATACCTTCTTCTCCGTGGTTAATTTCAACCTCAATAAGTATCAACAAGAGAAGTTGATCAAGACAAATGCTCTTGTGTAACTCAATAGTCTCTTGAACTCCTCTAACAATCAATCGATTACCCGCGTTGGCTAAAGGTAAAGGATGCTTTGAGTCCTTTCCAATAGAAGTTATCATGGATTCAAGAAGAGCTTCGTACACGTGCGAATTGACATCCCTGAATGTACCTCCCAAATTTGTCACTAGTTGATGATACTCTTCATCACCAATTTGATTCGAGTAATCACAATTATCATATAAAGTCTTCATCCTCGCTGATGGAAGAAGCGTCGGCTCCTCATAAAGTTGACCCAACAAGGCAGAGCGGAAGCCATGATAAAGAACGTCTGGAACCGCCTCGCCGAATAGAGAACCAGCTGTGAGAAGAGTGGATACATACTCCATTCCAGCAATAGTTTGTTCAGGGTTATGCCATACTCGTTCCAACTCGCTACAACCTCGGACTGCTGATATTCCATCTGCTGATACAACCCAAGGCATCTCTCCCATAGGGTCAATAGTTAAAGATAAGGCTTCGCCTCTTTGTTTGTCTAGCTCAACGAGCAGTCGATAGAATCGCCTCCATTGTGCATCAGTGGCGAGACGAAATTGTTCAAAATCGATACCTCCGTCTGGTGCTCTACCTAACGTGGCGGTAGCTGCAATGCTTGAGCATAAACGTTCAAGTAAAGGTGCGGATCTCCGCGATTTATCTCTCGATGTTCCTAGACCTCTTTCGTAGATGGCCAATCCAGTCTCGATGGTTGCATGGGTGAATTTACCAGGATATAGTATGTACGCTAACCACTTGTCGGTGGAATCTAAAGCATCGCCAGGGTAGACGGTAGGTATGGGCGTTTGAGTCAAACTTTCGCTCACCATAGCTTCCCAGCCCTCATCCCACGATTGCTTAACCTCCTCTTCACCACCACTTCCAAAGTAAAGCTTTTGAACTCGATAGGTTGTATTATTTTTCCACAAAGTCCACAAACTCAAGGAGTTTCTTGTTCTATCCGGAATGACTGAAAAATCTGCCATAGTCCAAAGGTCTAAAGTAGGCGCTTGAGGGACCAAGACGTTGTTGGGGAAAGAATCTGATACGACGAGATCTCCACTTTGAGCGGCGGGAGTGACATGCCAAAACTTGAATTGTCCTTCGCCTATTGGGGAGTATGTAACACATAGAGCGCTTTCACTATTGTGGCCATAAACTTTGACCAATTGTGAATATGAAGGATCGATTACGGATTTTCTAGGGTTCTTAGGATCTATTTCCTGGGCGAGAATATCACCAACGTATGCGATTCGTCCGGTAGTCAAGTTCCAAATCCGGAGATTGTGATCCAAAGATACCGTGAAAGCATATGATTGTCCATCAATGCTAACTGATGGTGAAGATATAGAAGTAACTGCGGAGAATTCAATGTTGCTGTTTGCGTATCGAATAGTGTTGCTTCCCTGGAACGGCATCAAGGCCTTCAACCCATCTCTCCATCCACCTGGATTATAATGTAGTTCTTTCCACTCGGAACCTATTTTACCTGTCAGTTAGCCACATCATTTCCAGAAAGCAGCTTTGACATACCATCTCCGCCAGATTTTCTATCTAACTTTAGCAGCCCCCCGTCGAAATTAGAGATCAATAACTCATTCGGACTAAGCGCAACCATCCTATGAGGTTTCTTGAAGCTGAATACCGAAGATATATATGATTTGCACCAATGTCCAACATTATTCTCAGTGCTCGAAGGATTGCGAAAGAAATCTGGCCAAAGTCTCAGAGTATAAAGGTGGTGCGTCTCCGTCAAAACAAATGCGCTGACATAGTCGTGTTCCTTGCAATCCGCGAAAGCAATGCACCCAGGCTTAATAGCACTTGGGAATTGTAATCTCAGAGTAAGGTGTGCATCCGTCGTATTTTGCTGTTTCGATACGTCGACCGCTTGAACTGATAGCACCTTTCCATCCTCCAACACTCTCCATAAATAGCTTCGGGGAAAGACATCCTGTGTGCGATGGTAAATAGATCCAGCAGTAGCTAAGTATTTTTGTTTGAAAGACTTTTCATCCTCTGCAATAGGTAATTCTGTAATATGAGGTCGCTTCTGTGCTATTCTTGAGGCTGGAGTGCCATGTGCAGGTAAACGAATCGCAATTGTAGAATTTTGAATGGACGAATCGAGGTTTAGTCGTATCTCCTTATAGGAATAGAAATGTCCCTTATCAGCCATCTTATCCCCATCAATCGCTGGTCTCATGAAGAGTTTTGGTGAGTGTCAAGAGGTTGGCGCATGCTTTGTTTTGACGCGGTTCTTTCTAGAGATCGCGGCGAGCTTCACTTTTTAGGTAAGCGGCCGCTAGCGCGCTTTTCCAGCTACCATGTATATTTCATTGTAAGCTATCACTCAATGCAAACTTCGTATCAAAGTAGGTATCACCCATAGCTATAGAAACTGATATGTGCTACTAAATTACTAAATACAAACATTTCTATTCATAAAGGTTTTGCATTGATGCAAATGATAGAACCGTTCCTCCCAAATTCACCCTAGAAGCTCCATTTGTCACCCATGACCGCTACTATGCCTCCATGCCAGCAAAAGAGCAAAGAAAAACAAATAACCATTAGAACCCCATAAAATCATGATGCATCTACCCCAATCAAGTACCCCTCTTAATCCTTCTCAAGATCTTTTGGACTTGGATCTCCAATTCCATCTTCATTGATAGCGAAAAGACAATCGCTCTCTGGTAAACAAGGACTATCGTAGATCTTGCAAATTCTAGTCTCTCCACGACCCTTTTTGAGACTTAATCTAGTGGTACTTGCATGTGCAATAATATTACCTCCGATAGGTTTCTTAGGGTCTGGATTGAACATAGCACTTGGTCCTCCATCAACTTGTGCAACAACTTGATTTGTGATTACCACAGCGATACCAAATTCATCGGCTAGCCGTTGAAGCATGCGCATGAATTTTGCTAGATGCATTTGTCGAGAAGATAATTCACCTCTTCCTGTGAAATCTGTGCGGTAAAGTGCGGTGGCACTGTCAACGATAAGTAGAGAGAATCGAGTTTCGCACATCATTTGTGCTGCTTGATTGAGAAGTTGCAGTTGATGATCGGAGTTGTAGGCTCTTGCATATGCAACATTGTCCAGAACTTCTTCTCCGGATAGGCCGTATCGATTGGCTACCGCAAGTAAACGTACAGGACGAAATGTGCCTTCCGTATCGATATACAAACATTTACCTTCTCCGCCACCCATATCAAATGGCAATTGACAGGTAACTGCTAAAGTATGGCAAATTTGACTCTTTCCGGTACGGAACTCTCCAAATATCTCGGTAACAGACCCTGTTTCCACTCCTCCTGCCAGAAGCGTATCTAATTGCTTAGAACCGGTCGTAATGGAGATCAATTCGCTTCTTCGTTGATGCATTTCGGTGGCGGTTGTGAAACCCATAGGGACCAGTTTCGATGCTATCAAGATGTCAGCAAGTCTACGAGAGACTTTGAGTCATTATATATAACTGACCTTCGGTGAGAATCTTTGTGGCCTTCTGCTCAGAGATACCCTTAATTTGTTCTAGAATTCGCCGCGGCGTGTATGCGACAGACTCTACAGTATTGTAACCACCATCCACGATCATTTGAATATCTCTCTTAGTTAAACCCGCAACGCCCTGACATTATTATTAGAAAATGTGCGAAATGAAGAAGAAGAAATGGCTTACTTCCAAGGCAGAGAGTGGCGTCGGTGCACCAGGACCTCCGATTCCTCCATCGTCCCCAGATTGAGAGGCTTCGATTTCTTCTGAAGTCATTTTATGGACGAGATGTTTGAACTATAATGAAAGTGGTTTGGTGAATTCCCAGAATGAACGGAATAAATGAAAGTATCGAGTATGCTTTTATGTTGTTGAAATGTGACGATTAATTCTTGGAAGGAAAGGACGCGTTGTTAACGTGCACCCGAAGATTAGCCAAAATCACGATTTCACATGATTTGAATATTTGCATTAGTCATCGGCCAACCTCAATGCATGGTCTGGTCTGTATTCCAATAATAATAAGTATTATTCTATAATCTCTTCCGTCTATTTCCTCCAAGTCACTCAAAAACGCAGCTTTTCAAAGCTCCTTTGATAACTTCCAAGTTAGCTTTTCCTTGGCCTCACACCCAAGTGCCTTTCGAGGTTAATCCGCCCGTATAATTACTTACTTTCAAGCCATCTACATAATGAATATCATGCTTCATTTAGGAACCCCAGTTGTATGATGATAATATAGAATCAATATTCTGAATTTCAAGACCGTCTCTGACAAGAAAGTTTCTAAAAGTAATGAGGATATACTTCCGAAAGCTTCTTCCACAAATGCAATAGCAATAAACAGTCCAATATCCGAGTATCCTTCACCCCTTTAAGAATTTCCCGTGGAAATACAACCTGGAGATGTGAATTCTTGACTAAAGATAGCATCCCGACCCCCTCCAACACAAGCTCTCGATTCAAGTGATTGGACCCCTTAAAAATCCCCTCCAAATGCACTCCATGCACCCAAATTCTCGAGCCCCCCTCCTACTTTAAACATGCATGAAGAACATCCTCTCAATCACAACTTCTCAATCTAATTTATAGTTTACCCGCTAGACAGAACACTCTATCCCCTTTCCAATAACGAAGACTTGCCCAAGAATCATAATTCGAGGATCCGACATCTACTTACAATCCATCTGCGCCACACCTCGCCGTGGCAGCATACAGACAAGAAAGTTTTAGAAGTGCAGCTGTAGACCGAATGAGAATAAAATAAATATCATTGGTATTGTCTTAAACATTTTGGTTCATAGTCCGAGGTGGGGAGCGTAAGAACTGAAGAGGATGCTAGTGCTAGCGAGGTAAGAATTTGTCCAAGTTGAGAGTGCTAATACGAAATTGTTGATTATGCTGTATAGAATAGTATTCATGCTGTCCTGATTATGATCGGATACGGGATGGAGAGAGACTGGTTTGAAGAAAACAAAAGCACCAAAATTCCCATTTCGAGGTCGATAGAGAACAAATGCAACCCAACACAAACGAAGAAAAAAAAATCTGAATATGTAATTATCATCTATCATCATACATCTCATCGTTACTCAATAAGCTAGACTACCTAAGCAATATGATTCATTTTCCTTTCCAAATTTCCCTTCTCACAAAGCAAATGTATGATTTCCCCCATTCCCTTCAGACACCAATAATATTCAGCTATGAAATATTGAAAACAATTTTAATTCCCACCAGCCAAATTTAATGTAACACCACCCCCGTAATATGTAACGCCAATGATGCTTGAATTACTCTGCCTGTCCATTTAATCCATTATGTGTCGTTCATTCGTAAAATCTTCCCGTCAAACCGGTCAGCATAACTTTTTGACTACTCCATCGTATTTTCAGTCACTGCTCAAACCACAGAAAATCTTGTCTTTTTCTGTAGCTTGTTTGGGTGTAGTGGTGCTAATGAATCAGAGTTATTGACATTCCAACTCCCGTGACGGTTGACACCTTTTCCTTTGATATCCATAGGTGGTTGAGTGCCGAATGTGCCTGCAGGTAAAATCTCAAAACCAGAATTGACTCTCCTGATTGCCTTATTTTGATGAAGTTCTCCAGGTATAAATTGCGAAGATGGAGAGCGACTCTTAAGAAGTGGGGCTTTAGACTCGATGATGTTGTCAGTATATCGTTGATCTTCAACCGGTTGAGGATTAGATCCATGTGCTCTGTCCATACTGCGTAGATGAGATGATGCAAACGGATCCATTTCATCATCCTCAGGGAAAAGAGGAATTGAAGAATATTGACCCTTGCCTTTGGTTGTTGGTTGGTGAGAGAATGATGGAAATGCGGGAGTCAAGACTTCTGGAGAAGGAGTTCGGGTAGGATAATTGAAAGGTCGGTTCGGTTGTGGATGTCTAACACGAGAAAAAGTCTCATCAGAATCATCAGAAGTGCCAGATGAGCGTTCATTATCAGCAGCGGCGGCAGCATCGGAGAGTGATAGTGAAATCGAAGCATTTGATCGACGACCTCCACGAGGTTTATGAGTATAAACTCTGCCGGTTTCTGAATTCCCTACGAGATGACCAAGTGTCTCTTCATCATATTGATGTTCTCCGACTGTCCCAAAACGTAATTGCGATGACTTTGTTGGCTTGTAGGTTGCTCGTTGACGAGATGAACTACGAGGATCGGTAATAAGAGTATCATCATCGCTGATACTTCTGTGGCTTGAGAGTAGTGCAGATTCGCTATATCGGAAGTTTGACTGACCGGCTTTGGGAAGTGTTGGATGACTATAACTATCGGGAGATGCGTGTGCGTTGGAGCTTGAATCTGGAGAAGAAAGTTCAAAAGATGAATGGCGCTGAAGTTTGATGCTAGGGACAGGAGTATTGGTTCCGGATATCCATATTCCATCCACTTGAATCCCACTTTGAATGGCACGAACTCCGAATGGGATTTCGACGCCTTTCATGGGTTCGACGAATTGTCCGCTTTGTCGTAATTCTTGAATCTTCATGCGCTTCTCCTCATCAATGACTTCTTGCCTAGCAACTATTCTGTTTGTCCATAATAACTTGATATATCCCGCGCAAAAAACTGCCACAATAGCACATCCCAAAACCTGACATGTATTAGTGGGTCAATTGCAGGCAAAGGAGATCTAGAAAACTTACAAACGTCATCTTTTCCCACAATTGCCAGGAAACAAAGAATGATATTGCCATGTTGAACACGAATTTATTGAGTATATTCGAATTCTGCAAAGTAATCTCAAAGAGTGTTTTGAAATCTTTTTGTCCAATTTGATACCAAGCAAATGCTTCCGTCAACTAGGAAGCTTCTACAGACTCTGAAAAGTCTGTGTGGAAGGTAGATATCGCAGTATGAGTTGAAGAAAACGAAAAGAGACGGCCTAGAAAATTTTGTATGTCCGTGAATTTGCTGTCGCCAGATTTGGAAGTCACTTTCTTATTGAAGTTCTCCGATTAGGCAAGAATAATCCTCGTCCAAAAAGAAACTTGCTGAGTCGTTAACCTTTTGAAATAATATATTCCCAACAAGAGTAACAAGAGGTACTCTCAAGTGGGTTCTCGTATCGAACTTCTTTTGATTATTGAATGCAGTTGGTTTCGATTATAAATTTAAGAATACCTTCATTCTCGCTGCTGGGCCTCTCGTCAAGTTCCTGATTTTCACGAACGTAGGATGGCTGATGTTAGTAATAAATGGAGAGGCTTGGAAGATTTTGCGACCGATAAGATAAATGTTTGGTGAACGGGAGTGAATATATTATTCAGATTTATTAGGTGAGTGTCTAACGTTGATCAACGTAAATATTTTTGCATGTGCCCAGGTGGTTGATGTTGTGGTGGATGTTGTGGTGGATGTTGTGGTTGATGTTGTGGTTGTTACTCCAAAAAAGAAAGGTAGTCAATCGCTTTTGAACGGTCGGTTGAGAAAGTGAATGTTCTCTACTCTGTCACTTGGGAGAAGAACACCAGGAAAGCTTTTGACATATAATCTCCTTGTGTGCTGGCTCTTCGGAAACCTGCAGGTTATACCACACTTTTGGACTTCGAATGAACGTGGTATTTCCAATTTAAATATTCGGAAATTTGTGGTAATTACTACAATCATGCAGCGTACCTTAACACCTCTTTGAAATAGTAGAAATTGTTCCGAAGAACCCTCGAAATCAGTACAACTCCAAATACTGGAAAGCAACCCAAGTATTTATTTTGAACTAATATCCACGAAGACGAATGATAAGAGAGAAAACCCTTGGTTCCGCTCTCAGGGATGCATCAGAAGACTTTTTCTAACATTTGGAGACAAGTCTCTCACGATTGGGAGGAGGATGGATCATGGAACTTGATATACAGATACGAGGTTCAATGGAACGCACACATGAATACCATCATATTTGAGTTTCTCAATACCTTGTCCATGCCTGCAGGTCTCAGTGTCTGCGAGCATCTCTAACAAAAAAGAAAACTATTTTTAGGAGGATACGCATATTGAGAACGCGCATAACACGGCGAGATCGGGTTGGCTGAGATATCTGTTTGCTTCTTTCTACTAGATGCATATCATGCAAGTAGACCTGAAGTTCATCAATCAGAGGTCGCCGTTGAAAGAATTCGCCCATTAGGCAATTCTAGATAAAGGTTTGGACCAAATTCTCCTTCTGTAGTCAAGTGACACAGGTAACACAATAGGAGTGGTGCCATGATCTATTGAAATATATCTCCATGTTGGTAATCATCACACAATTCGGAGGCCGGGCAAAATGGAGAGAAGTTGGAGGGCTAATGAGCTTAAAATACAAGCTGTTCCCTTGCGATGTTAGATGTTCGTGCCCGTATGGGATCCTCCATTTCGTTTCTTTGCTTGTCATGTTGAGAACCCGTCAAACATTTGCCAAGTATTCTTAACAGATCAATCAATAGGAATTCGTGCCGTCGTGGGAGGAAGGAGAGATTTTTGACAAAATCAAAAAAAATCGGAAGGATGGTTCCTTGGTTTTAGTGGGAGCTTCGAAATTATGGACCCTTGATCTGACAAGCGCAACATTTATCTGCTGCGATTATCAGATCAATGTTTCCTGACTACGAGGTACTATAAAAGATCAAGAATGGAAGAAAATCAGAAGAGTTACAACACTCAATGCTTGGTGCTGGAAGTCTATGAATTCGTTCAGCTCCTTGGCTTCCTTTACCATACGTGTTCCATGTTCAACAAAGTTGCTTGAGAAACTTTGCTGTCCACTACTCAGCTATCAAACACATCCCGACTACTGCATGGATCGGTACGAGAAGGCAGGCAAGAATCACGATCATTACTGCTGTTCGTGTGAGTTTGGGATGCCATTCCAGCTGTTGGGGATATGGGAATCGCAGCAAAAAGTGTGTCTCATGTCATATATTGTCTATTCGTATCGACTTTGCTAAATCCCTTTGGAATCATCGTTGCTGGCAGCTAGCGATACGTCATACAATTTTAGAGCTCATCCCGAAAGATTGGTTAGGACCCCGAGTAGATAGATTTATTCGCCTTATCGTCAATATCATGCCGTCGTAAGTATTGTGATAAACCTTAAACAATTCCAACTTCCCACATCTATCTACAATGGAACCCAGCTCTTTACCACAATCTTTGGTATACAAGGTAGGGGATTATTTCAAACCTTGGAATGATCGACCTCGGTTCAGCCAACGAGATATCAATACAAACAATGGAGACTGACCCTCTCTCGTGATCAGCCCAGAAAACGGAGCACTGAGCGTCCGAGTGGCTTAGGGAAAAATCATTTCCAGATAAACAACCAATCAACCAATTCTTGCAACGAAGAACCCAATGCTAAACTCTCGAGTCTTAAAGTTCAGTCCTCGAATAGTTCAAATTCCCCAGCTCACTTCGTTTCCAAGTTTGAGTTCTAAAGACAATTGATTTATATCTCGTAATTGCTCAAATCTGTTATTCATTATACAAGACCTAAAAATGCCGATTATTCGAAATCCATTCGCGAGGAAACAGGATGCTGGGTTGCAGCCATCTCAAGACCAAACTGTATCTCCCCGCCCTTCCTTCGAACGAGTTTCTACACAAGCTTCTCGGGCATCTTCGATGAGTATCAAAACGGTGAAGAGCGAAGAACCTCCGGAGTATAAAATGAGTGGTATGATGCCTTCCAGGTTTGTTTAGATGCAACCATGGTCGCCCGGAAGCAATGGGAAAACTCGGGCTAACGGGAGAAATGTATAGTTGTAAATGATAGTGGCGTGTATCTACCTGTCAGTATGGGCAAACCCACGACATGTCAATATAACTAACTAGTCTCAAAGCCGTCCCCGCCTGAAAAGAAGAGTTTCTGGCCTCGCAGCAAGAGCAATCTTTCTGCAACCTCAATCAATACCCGAACGACCTCAAATGATGCGATTGATCCTTTCCCAATTTCAAGAGAGTCGTTTGATTCATACAGAAGATCATTTGTAAGTCTAGTTTGTCCACAATCGTGATGCAAGTAGGCCAGTCTCTGATTTCTGCAAGGACATCTCCGCTAGATCGCCCATAAGCCCCATCGATGGACACGCTGGACGACAAAGTCTTGATTCAGCACGACTGCCTCGAATGCAGCGATCTGCCATTGGTGATAGACGATTCGATAGACAGCCACCAACGGCCGAAGAAGGATTCGAAGATGTAGGGCTAAATGATGGCGCCAATGACCCCGCTAAACAGATCAAAAAGAAGGGGTTCTTTTCGAAATTCAGCGATGAAGCACTCCCATCGTTCCATATGCCAGGTAGAAAGCGTGGTCAAAGTGGGACAGGAGAAGAGCTCGGGAATATTCCGAAGCCAAGCAACACGACTCCAAAGGTAGAGATGGATGAGGTTCGCTAGGGCGTAATGATGAGTATGAATCTTCTGGAAAGGAGAAATTAATAGGCATTTGGATTAAATTTTTGTATGTACTGCACCAGTATACCTACAATCGCTTGGGAACTGGTCCTAGAAATATTGTGGCGAGGGCCGTACATCAATTCCAGATGCCGCAAAGCTGCTGGTATAATGATAATGTAAAACTTTAATAACACCAGGTTTATTCTGTGACGTCTAACGAGTACAGGCGATATTCGAAGCTAGAGGGTATGGCTATCACTGGTAGTGTGGTATGTCAAGCCCGCTCAGGAGACATCGGTTTCTACACTACTTACAGAATCATGTGAAACCATAGTTCTATATCGTCTTATGTTTCCTCAACTATAGACAAGAAGATTCCGAATCATGGTAACAGATCAAGCACAAATTCGAAATCCAAACTTCTGGAATTACAGTCTTCAGGTTGTCTAGAATGCCGAAAATGCAAGACCTACAGTACTACGTTGGGTGCCTATGATGGAATTTGGCGGGGCAGATTCGAGGATTAATTAGCGTTATCGACTAGCTTATCGTCAGAAAAAAAGTTGTTTTCTGCCCATTCCCCAGAAACTTTTTTTCCAGCAACGAGCAATCACCTTTCCAACCATCAACCGTTTTTCTACAGTCGTAAAACTTTTCAGATGGCGAAGACAAAACCAGGAAACAAGAAAAATAACAAAAGCGAAAAAGCAGCCCTCAATCGCACCTCCGCAAAATCTACAAAAGCTTCGTCACCGCCCGCAAACCCAATGGATTTAATACTAAAAGCAACGAATCGTCTACAAGAAGGCGACATTGAAGGTGCTGTACCTTTTGCGAAGAAAGCTTTGGAATTGGTGGATGTCCAAGCAATTGAAGCACTACCCGTCTTAAATCTGTTAGGAGAAATTCATGTGGAATTGGGAGATGTCGATTCGGCGAGACAATATTTTATGCAAGCAGCTGGAATCGATGAGGATGGGGAGGTGAGTGAGGAAGTTGGAGGTGGAGCTGAGAAGTTTTTATGGTTGGCACAGTTGAGTGAGGAGGGTGGAGAGGATAGCGTCGGATGGTATGAAAAGGGAGCCATTAGTTTGAAGGCACAGATTGGCGCTTTATTGGAGAAGGCAGAAAAGAATAAGTTGGATGAGGCGGGGCTCGCTACTCTGGAGGAGAAGAGGAGGAAGTTGGCTGTGGCGCTCTGCGGTGTCGTCGAAGTTTATATGACAGATTTATCATGGGAAGAGGATGCGGAACAGAAATGCGAGGCATTGGTCACAGAAGCTACAATGGTCGCACCAAATTATCCTGAACCATGGCAGACATTGGCAAACGTCAGGATATCACAAACTAGAATGGAAGATGCACAAGCAGCATTGAAGAGAAGTTTAGATTTGTGGAAAGATTTACCTCCCGAGAGTGATGTCGTTCCAGATTTCCCTACGAAAGTCAGTCTCGCGAGATTGCTGATGGAGGCGGACATGGATACAGAGGCCATTGAAGTACTAGAGCGCTTGGTCGGTGAAGATGATACTAGTGTCGAGGTTTGGTACTTGGGTGGTTGGGGATTGTATATCATGGGAGAGAAACAAAAGAACGGGGAGAACAAACAACAAGAGAGTAACGGCGATGGAGAGAGTTGGAGGGTCTCTTGGATTTCAAGTCAACAGTGGTTAAACCATTGTCTTAGACTCTTCGAGCAACAAGATTATGAAGATGAGCGCCTTGGCGCTCACGCTAAGGAGCTGATTTCGATTTTGAACGCTGAATTGGGTGAAGAGGTCACGAACGCTAAGGTTGAACTTGGAGACGATGGCGAGGGCTGGGAGGAGGATAGTGATGACGACGAAGAAATGGCCGAATCATAAATTAGATTTTCTGGGTATAAGGGTCGAAAAGTGTTTGGTTCAAAAGGAATATGGAAGTATATCTCGGCGTTTGTACAGGGCGAGCGCAGTGAATGAGCTGTTATGTGATGACTGATAGATAATGAGAAGACTTATGGCAATGATCATTGCGTATCCAATACAAACGGCGAGTTTGGACATATTTTAATCCTCCTCTCACTTCATTCCGTATGATATCTACTTTTATGGACAATATCTCTTTGTAGATTGCCCCAAACCAACGCCAGCAATGCAACTCCATACCTGGGAATAATATGTAACCATATAATCATGCTTCAACCTTCAACTTATCTACACCTTCAATAGGTACATCATCATAGTCCTCATCCTCCTCAACCTTTCCAGCCATACCTCTCTCCCAAAGTTGTCTTCCAGTGAGCGCAATGACGGCTTCCTTCCCCTTATTCTTCTTTTTCTCTGCCGCTTCTTCCTCTGCTTCTTCCTTGACCTTGATCTCTTCCATCTCCTTTTGGAACCCCTCTCTCCACTTCATGAATGACTCTCTCGTAACCGGCTCTCCATGGAACTTCTTATTTTCCTCGGCCTCTACCGCTAACAATTTCTGCTCGTGTTCTTTTTCCTTTGCTTCCTGTCTTTGCGCAATGAGTTGCTCTGCGTTTTCTTTCAAAGTAGAGACTAATGTGAATATCATAGCCATTCCCATATTCTCCTCAATTGTCTCAGCCAGTCCATCAAGGAGGATTTGTTTATCATTTGCGACACTGAAAAATGGATGAACAGGCGCATTCGGGGTTGGTAGTAAATCTAGAATAGGTGTTTCTTCGGGATATTCTTCTGGGTATTTGACTTGTAGAAGCATCGTCGGAGGTTCTGTTTCATCACCATCTTGGTTTGTCACGTCGAGTAGAATCGAAACTCGATATTCCGTCTCTGATATATCTGTGAAGAGTGTTAGGAGGGTTTGCTGCGGGGAGGACAAGAATCTGGAACCCGGCGCTGGAAATTATCGCCAGAACAAACATACCATGAATTTCCTCTGGGAAAATACTGTCGAGGACCTCCCTCTCCTCAATTTGATCTTCTCTTCCCATCTTGTACAATCGCTTTACTATCTCCCTTTAAACAAAAGCCTTCGATATATTTCGTGGGGTGGTGGGTTAAAGTAATGCCATCCAAGATTAGCTTAGCGCCGATTTGAAAAAGTTTATCTTTTATCAGACAAAAAAAAGTTCCCCAAGTAAACCACGAGGCAGCCCATCCGTGGAAATAAAATCAACAATTGTACCAAAATGGCTCCAGTAACAACATCGAAGACAATGGTGACAGGTATGAAGAGAAAGTCGGCACCTGCGAAAGATGTTCATGTGAAGGAGAATAAAAAAGCGAAAATCGATTCGGGGAAAAAGGGAAAGGACTCAAAATCTAAGCCTGTGAAGAAGGTCGAATCTGAGAGTGAAGAGGAATCGGACTCTGATGATGGAGGAGCTGCTTTGGACTCTGCTTCTGCGGATATCGAGGATGGAGATACGGAAATGAAAGACATTGAAGGCTTACATCCAGACAGAGTTAAGGCTGTTGCCGCAAACAGTGAGCACCCTCCCAGCATTATGTTGAAGGGTTAAGGGTTTTCATACTTACATATTATAGGTCAATCATCAAAAGAGGCACATGCGAAACAAAAGCAATTGGCAAATGAGAGAAAGGCCGCAAAACCATTAGCAGATCAATTGGCACGCACGAAGAAGATTTGGGAACGTTTACGCCGAAAGTCGCACGTCCCAAAGGAGGAGAGAAAACAATTAGTCGAGGAACTTTTCGAGCTCATCACTGGCAGAATCAAGGACTTTGTTCTTAAGCATGACAGTGTAAGAGTTGTCCAAACCGCAATCAAATACTCCAACCCAGAGCAAAAACGATTGATCGCAAAGGAGCTTGCGGGAACTTATCGTCAACTAGCCGAGAGTAGATACGCCAAATTCTTGATCGGAAAACTGTTGGTCCAGGGAGATGATGAAATTAGAGATCTTATTGTTCCTGAGTTTTATGGACACGTTCGTCGACTTATCAAGCACCCTGAAGCTGGATGGATTCTCGATGATATCTACCGTGGCGTCGCTACCAAGCAACAGAGAGCTATTATTCTTCGAGAATGGTATGGCGCTGAATTCGCCGTTATGGAGAGAGATACTTCTACATTCTTGACTGGAGAGCTCTCAGAAATTTTGGCTGCTGAACCTGGAAAGCGAGCACCTATCATGCGATATCTACAAGAAATGATCAACCATCTCTTACAGAAGAAAACCAACGGTTTCACTCTCCTTCACGATGCTATGTTGCAATACTTCCTCAATGCTAAGCCAGGTACTGAGGAGATCACCGACTTTATCGAGTTATTGAAGGGAGATGAGGAAGGCGATTTGATGAAGAACTTGGCATTCACTAAGTCTGGAGCAAGAGTCGTTTGTCTTGCTTTAGCATATGGAGGTGCCAAGGACCGTAAACATATCCTCAAGATGTACAAGGATACATTACAATTGATGGCAGGAGATCCAAATGGACATATCGTCATCCTCACCGCATACGAAGTCATTGATGATACCGTCTTGACTGCGAAGTCTATTTTCCCAGAATTGCTTAGCAAAGACGAAGAGAAGCAAGTCGAAAACATTGCATTCTCCGCCAACGATCTCAACGCTCGTACTACGCTTCTTTACCTTTTCCAAGGTCGCTCAAAATCTCTATTCCCAGCAAGCCATAACTCCGATCTCGAAATCCTCGCTGAAGTTGACACAATCAAAACTACTACCTCCAAGAAAGATCCAGAAATTCGTCGCCAAGAATTAGTCAAGTCTCTCTCCCCCTACCTCCTCAAGGCTATCGCCTCTGCAGCTAGAGAACTCATCGCTACATCTTTCGGTTGTCAATTCGTAACTGAGGTTCTTTTTGGCGCCGAAGGTGATAAATCAGCAGCTCTTGAAGCACTCGCCGAAGCTGTATCTGGAGACCCAACATATATTCAACCTCCTGTCGAGGAAGGCGCAATGAGTACAGAGCCTCCTTCCCATATCGCAAGCACACCTTTCGGTGGAAAGATGATTAAAGCTCTTATTGCAGGCGGTCGTTATGACCCAGCTACTAAGTCCGTTGTGCCAATCGTACCAGCATTGAACTTTGCGGATATCCTGTATCCCTATATCAAGGAGTTTATTGTCGAATGGGCCACCGGATCTAGTTCTTTCGTGGTAGTTGCATTATTAGAATCCGAATCCTTTGGAAAGAAGGATGAAGTTAAGAAAGTTTTGATTAAGAACAAGAAGAAGTTGGAGAAAGCGGCAAAGGAAGAGACTGCGGAACAGAAGAGTAAGAGAGAAGAGATTGAGGCAAAGGAGAAGGACAAGAAGGCCAATGGAAAGGGGGCTGCAAAGAAGGCAAAGGCTGGAAAGGAGAAGACGGTGGGTAATATGGGCTCGAGTTTGATCTTGAGCATGATCTAAGCACGTGATATGGAGATAAGTGGATGAAATGGGGAAAGGGAATAGAGATTTGAAGACAGGTACCGATGTATAGAACGAGTGCATTGTAGGAGTCTCGGCGTTGTGTTAAAAAGTGATCCATAGTCTATAGATACCTGGATGCTTTACCTTAGTATCCAATGTACTCAATATAATGTTGCATAACAAAATTCTTTCTTTTGATTATTGAGTTCAAGTCAAGTGATGAGATGAAGATTGATGGAATATGGATATCAATTTCGAGCTCCGTCCGCGGATTCTTTGAGCATGAGTACAAATGATGTCGAATTGGGCATGTGAATGGGAAAGAATTCAAATGGTGATTTTGCATAAAAATAGCAAGGACCAATCTTATGTGCACGCGCTTTGAACTATTAAACAATCATTCAACTAAGTTACGAGGGAACAGTGAAGGATCAGAACTTGTGTCCTCAGTGTTCAGAGGGAGGGAGGGGACACGGGATCAGGAGGTGTGTAAACTGACTTTTGGTTTACTCTATCTAATTCTATGTCTATCGAAAAATCCTTAAGGTATATCCAATACCTTGCAATACCCACTATGTACCCAGAGTAACTCCTTCTCGTATTGCATATCACTTCCCCATCTAATCTTACCCCCACGAAAAACACCCACCATTGTGCCCCCTCGCTTCTCACCCCTTAACCACCAAAGACGCTTTCAGACTCCCCACGACCGCAAAACAAATCAACGGACTAATGGCATAAGCCACCGTTATAAACTTCGCAATCGCCATCTTCTCCTCCTCGTCCGCACCACTCACATCCGCCAGCGCTGTGAGTTTTGTAGCCGGTGGTCCCGTTGGCATCAACATCAATACGAACCATAATGTGGGATCGTTATCCAACCATCCTGTGTGGGAAGCAATGAGATAGATGACTCCGATGCTGATGATAGGCCATAAGATGAAGCGGATGAAACAGATGGTGAGAACGACAAGTGAGGGGACTTTTCCGCTGTATTCACCTTTCTTCATGCGTAAGAGGGAAGAGGAAAGTTTGGCGCCTACGACGACGAGTTGGAGGGCGGCGAATAGCTCGCCGATGTTTTTGAGGGAGGTGGTGAGCCAGGCTTTGAAGATACCGCCGGATGAGGGGGAGTCGAAAAAGATGCGGTGGAGAGGGGGAGTAAGGCCTAGGAGAGCGCCGATGAGAGCGCCCAGGAGAGGGGCGTTAATGAAACTATAGAGAGTTGATATTACGTTTCGAATCTTGAGAGGGATTTTCTTCCATTCTTTCTTTGACTTTTTGGCGGCAGTAGTTCTGCTTCGGACAACGCTGCGTGGAAGAAGAGTGGAATTTTCGTTTGAGTATTCTTCTTCTTCTTCTGCGGTTGGTCCGGCGGAGTTGGTGGGATGCGCATATTCCTCGTCGCTTTCAGTGGGACTGTGTGTATGGCTTGGTTTTGAGTCTTCGTCGGGTTTGTCGGGAGCTTCTTCGTCGTCTAGAAGTCTAGGACCAAGGGTGAAGGTAAGACTGTTTCCTACCATGGAAGAGACGAGGAAATAGGATTTTGCGCGGCTGAGGGCTGCGGAGGGGGTGTCGGATTCGGACATGGTTAGATTGGTGAGGATACCGGCTGTGTCAAGAGTTTGGATTAAGAGGAGGGGGAGCGCGGTAGTGTTGTTGAAGCATACTGCAGTATTGTTAGAGGTGTGCGCTTGAGGGATAGGGAAGGAAATGAGAGCTTACTGGCCGGTACACACCAAGCGGGAAATTTAAAAGCTCTTTTAAGAAGCATTCCCAATGCCATTGATGATAGAGTATATACCAGGGCCCATACTTTACAATCGTTAGCTTTGTAGATACACAGATAATTGGGCAAAACTCACTTAATACTGGTACATATCTATATGCAGTATCCAATTTCAATTCCTCTCCAACATTTGTGATTAAAAGCGCTGGTAGAAACAATCTAACAGCCGTTTTCGAGATATCTCTTGTGGAAGACTCCTTCAACAAATTAAATCTCGATGCAATAACTCCATAACTTATTGTCAAAAGAACTGTCAATGAGGCTTGAAGGGCTCCTAGAAAAACAGGAAGAATTCCTTCGGTTGCAGAATCCGAACCCCCCATAGTGTTCCTGATGCTTTTACCAGTAAATTGAACGAGAAAGTCAGGAAAGAAAGTAGATATTGAGGGACTTGCTACAAGATGTAAGAAACATTCAATTTATCCAACAATATATTACCTATCGCTTCAATACGCGCTGCAAACCCACCGACGCGGCTCATATGTTTGTAAAATCTTGGTGCCAATGCTGTCTAATGTGCATAACGTCATATCGACAGGGGACACAAAGAAACGACCGACCAACTAATTGGTAAGATTTGTGGAAAGGAGAACTTTTATCAATTGATAAAAAGAATGGGAAACAACCTTTTTGATATGGATTGATCGGCCATTTTGATAGTATGACAGGAGTGCTTGCTGGAATAGGAGATGTGTACCTCGCATACATACTAGTCATTTCGTCTCGTATCTCGTGTCGCGTGTAGAAACTAGACGATTAGGATAGCCTTGGTATATATGTAAGATCCAATTTTCGTCTAGTATTTAGAAGGAGAACATCTAGGGATACACATGCAGTCGACAATCATCCATCTTATTGATGGAATGATGGTCTTTAATCGCCAAGGGCAAAGATATTATCATAATGAGGAAAAAGAGACTTGAGTGGTAAGAGCAGTTAAATGGTCCGTGCACATCTTCCGCCATCGTTTGCTTCACGTCGACGTCGCCTGTAACCTCTCTTGAACATACCGACTGCTTCAACTTCATGTATTCAGATATATCACCAGATTATTTACCTTCGGATGGAAAGTTCTGGACGAATGCTTGTGATAAGCCTTCAAGCGAAGCTGTATCATGCATGACGTTGTCGAAAATTCGGGTTCTACCACAAATGGGCGAAGGTATACGCGGATATGAATGCTGGCAGCAGACCCCACTCATATGAAGCTTTTATCTAACGAATAAAATGCCCCATTTAAGTTCATAAGGTAGGGTTCAATAGCAGTCAATCACAGGCAGGTGTGAAGTGAACAATGCGCTCTGGATAGGTCTCTTCGTTCATGATATACTATTCCCGGCTATCATTATTGACTTCTTCTTACAGCATCAACTTCAATTTTAACATGATCTGGATTAATTCATTACCCTCAAAATACCTCCAAATCTGTATCTTGTTCGACACGCTGAGGTTGAAGACAAAATATCAAGGTTTGTTTTGCTTCTCCGTACATACCTCACTCATATGCTGATCCCCATCACAGCGCAGATTTCACATTCCAGATCCAATTTTAACTCAATTAATCCTTTCATCACCCCATTGCCGTGCCATTGAAATCACCCTTTTTGAATTTAGCGGTACACTTGCCGTTCCTTTTCTTCTAGTACTCGATGCTAGGGAGCTTAGCGTAAAACCTTGTGATATAGTGTTTTCACTGGATACATTGAGGGGTGTAGAAATTCCCAAACTGTTCAAGGATGAGATATCGACCTTTGGCGCGGAGAAGATTGGTTTCGATTTTATGGAGTATAGATGGAATTTGAAGGTTTCTGTAATGATTTTACTACTTTTGGAGAGTACTATATTAAAGGGAGACCAGAAGGGGTTCCAAATATCTGTGTTATCTTCCAGAAAGACTTCTATGCACCTAATCATGAAGCCGTCGAAGCACGAGCCGCTGCTTTTCGGGCATGGCTCTATGTGATTGAAGCATAGCATATTGTTCTAGTGACACGTGGAGGTTTCCTCCATTACTTGACCGAGGACGGGACAGTCAGTGGTCCGGAAAAAGGTACTTTCTTGAATATGTTCTAGCTCCTGCTTGGTCAGTCGTCTAATGATGAACAGTTACTGGTTACAAAAATTCTGGGGTCAGAATATTCACGTTTACAAAAGACTCGATAGCAGAAAGGGCTAAGATTATTGAATTGGGGAAGAAGAAGCATGGCATGGAGGCTAACAGCACTATTCTGGCAGAATTGGATCATCCAATTTGGATGAGGTCAAATTGTTCTCGAAGTGAACATCAAAGGCCTTGATGCACGACTTCTTCGAGTATAGTTGAGAAATGAGGACGATAATGACTCGAGTGATTTTGATGGACAAGAGGGACGAAAGCTCGAGAATGGTAGGTCAGCGAAAAGACGAGTTGGCAATACGTTTATTTTTGGAGATAAAATGTTGATTTTGTTTTGGTTATACGTATAGAGTCTTTTGTTTCACCAACTAGTGATTATCTTGGCTGGAGCAAAGTATGAATTTTCGAGCACTTGGCAAAGACAATTGGAAGTCATTTGGTGGTATGGCGGACACACTCGTTCCTTCCCCTTTGATACTGCAGTTGGTATGTGATAATAATAAGATAGGCAGGAGCCGTCACTTAGAAACAAGAGATCTATGTGATCCTTCCAATTCAAGCTGAGATAAATTTCTATCGCGCTTACAATCATCATGATTTCATCTCCTGGTCTCATTCATCCTCCGTTTCGCACAAAAAACAAACCTTCCCGCTCACATTGACCTTTGAGCTTCAACCCTCACATCTTAGGTCTTTAATTGTACAGAAAACGTAAGTCTTGTATCCATCGATTTGATTACTTGTCTCTCAACATTTTCAAGTACACAGATGAGAGCATATCTCAAATCATCCAGCACTTTAAACCCAAACCTCCAATTTTCTAAGATCCGCTACCGCTATAATGCAGGAATTAGAGAGAGCTGCAATTCTTGGTGCTACGGCAAGACCGAGAAATTCCGTGACTTTGATTCATCGGGCATATGTACCGGTATTATGTCTTTTGTTGAGATTCTTACCTGCTTTCATTTTTGGTAGCGAATATAGCTGATAACCTTTTTCTTGCAGCCCGCACTGGTCAATCGCATCAAAAATGTCGAACAATTCAACAAAGCACTGAAGAATAGGGTTTTGGGCCATGAGAATATCATTGCAAGTTTGTAACACAACCTGAAATTACAAGCTTCGCGTGTCCATGCTTTAGAGCTCAATCAGCAAAATCAAAAGGCGGTCATTCAGAGCTATGATGGGGCTCGAAAGTCGTACGATGTTCACATCGCAACGTTGAAGTCTTTCGAAAGCTGCTACGAGAAGCAATATAAGACAGAGGATCTCTTCAGAAGCTTGCAAGATAAGAAAGAGTATCCAGTTACCAGAGGACAGGCTGAAAATCCAAGAAGATTTCTCGATAAAAAAACTTAGTACATGCATTCAATCTATCGGGTTAGATTTGAAGTCTCAAAAATCTAAAATTGAGAATCAAGAGCGCGAGTTGGACGAGAAGTCAGCTTTATATCAATCAATTTTGATGGAAAGCCAAGAGCGTGAATTAGGCGAGAAGCTTGCATCGTACGAGGAAAATTTGCTTCAAAAAGTCAAGAAGATTATTCTGGCGGAGTTGTTAGGCTCGGAAACTCCACGTGGTAATATTGGCGGCAAACATGAGCCTCGAATCGTATGTTCTCCCCAATATCTATGGATTTGATGACCCAAGCTCAAGTCAAGTGGTACACTCCATACTAAATACTACTCTGACCATATACTAATCTCTGTATGTCTCGACAGAAAGTGGAACCTTGAGTAGACTAGATACGACAAATGAGGACCTGAATTAATATGCACTAGCTTTGATGCAGCAGAGAACACGATTTCCCTGTATGAAACTACTGGACCAGGGTCAAAAATCAGGTACACCAGATTAAGCTCTTTGCTGTTCGGAAAAGGTATGAGGTGCTGAGTGGTCTAGATTGTGGTTATGCTAACTTCTTGTCTCTTTATAGAAAAGAAGATACCAACAGTGGAGCAATATATATGTCCTAATATGTTCGTGGCTTTGGAGTCTAGATGGAAGCATCTGGTCGTAGGCAGTGTAATCTGTTGGGAGGAGACCGCAGAAATATGGAAGAGTAGGAGCTCAAGATATATATAAAGGGCCTCAAACTTTGCTTTGTCCTCTGATATTCTTTGTGAATATCATTGTCAGATTAATACTTCTATGCTTAATACTCCAAAAAATGATTGTTTTTCTATGGCTTGCATGGACCAACAATATTACTCTTCACTCAATAAATATTTATTCACTTCACTTTCTCACCACATCAAAGCTAATTCGGAAATCTTTCGAATTTAATACATGAATACACCAACCAAGGGATATTTACACAACCAAAATCAGTCTCGATTTCACGGATCCACAAAAATGTCTAAATCGCTAGAGCTTGAAGATGGCTTCGTAAGTTTTAATCTTGTCTCTTTCACGATCACATGGAGATCCACTAACAATTTCAATGAAGAAAAAAACCTGCGCGGACTTCGATCAAAACGCATTTGACTTGAACAAGCAAATACGAGCAACACAAGAAGAGCTTCGGCAGCATAAGCAAAAGAATGACAGGCACATCTCAGAGCTGGAGGGGATTCAAGAGCGACTGAAGGATATTACGAAGAAGCTACAGGAGGCGGGTGCTGAGCACAAAGATTGTTGTGCTTTAGTTGGTCCTGGCAGTGGAGATAAAGATAGAGATGCAGACGATGATAGCAACAAGGAAGGGAAGGTAAAAGGGTCATGATCTAAGTAAGTTCTGGGTTGGCACCTTGATTTTTGACCGGCGAGCTTCTGGTTTCTTCCACTCATTACTGTGCGCTGGGTTTAAAGAGAATTACTGATAATTAATTGTCCAAGTCATTGAACATGGTATCACCGGTCACAGAATAGAGAGGGTATGATACAAGGACTGAATACGGGATTGGGGCAGGATACAAAGTGCAGACCTACGTTTTAGGTCTGGTTTTATGGGAGGTCTACCTAGGTAGGTAGGGAAAAGAACTTCTAGGATTCAAGACGCCCATGAAAATAAAGAAAAAGTTGTCATTGACCATACTCATGCTAGAATTCCAGAGAGAAATGAAGTCACAAAGAGGTTGAATGTAGCGCTGAGAGAACTTTATGAAGCATGATTTAGATGCAGGATGTATGTGAAGTAGGATTCTTTTGCATGATTTCAGTGTTCAATGCTGTCTCAAATGTTTCCGTTTTCTGATAATAAACAGTGAATTGTAAATCTGCTCATAAAAGAAAAAGCTGCTATAACGATTGGCTCTAATCTTTGGCAGTGAATCTTTCTCAGTCTGCTTCCCTGCCATGAAGAGATCGCTTATCACAGATCCAAAAACATATAAACCCTCTTGAACCCTTGCCTCGAAGATATTCACAACTTCGTCAAAGTTCTACACAAAAAACTTTGATTCGATACCAACATCAAGAATGCCTCCAACAGCCCTCCAAAACATGGTAGGTTAAAACATGAACCTTTTCGTTTCTTTATACTAATAAGATACCTATAGAAAAACCAGCGCTCCAAATTTGTCCAATTACGCAACGAGTTCGCCATATTTCTCGCTCGGATTCAACAAGATATCGAAACTCTTAAGTGGTACAAAATGAAAATAGAGATGACGGGAACCTGCTGCCAACGACTTCAATATGTCGCCGTTTTGGAAGCATTGAAGAAAGGTCTCGGCAATATGGAGAAGCGGGTGGAACATGTTAAGGAGATGGATCTCAAATGTGTCGCACATCTGGAGGAAGTAGAAAAGGCTCTCTCGCAGTACACTACTCTTGATACTGAGGAACAGAGCATTTGGGAGTATTGATGATTTATGCTGAGATTTGTGTCATTATCAGTCTGATTTGAGCATTTCGCATAGATTCAAAGGGTTATGGGTCACAACAATGATGCTTGCGCTTGGGGAAAGTGTTCTAGAGGGTGCCGAGCAAGGATTTCCCATATGATGTGACATTCAGTCTCTCATCTGAAGAATGACAATAAATATCAAGCACTTTCCCGTCTTTCATCGATATCAGTCCCTAGATTCGTGTATGTTTGCTCGTAACTTTGAAGTGAAACTATGGAATCCTTTATTTAGCGAGCTATATTTTCCTCCAAGTCTCGAAGTTGCCCAGATACTTCACCTTCTCAGCTCAAGTCCAAGATCCTACCTCAGTCTTTACCAAACCTCTCAGATCAAGATACAACTTCTCAGTAACGCAACCCGCTATAATAACCCTAAAATGCCTTCCAGAATCGAGGAGAAGAAATACGAAATCATGAACGTAAGTTGGCGCACACTGAAATCTCTTCCCAGATCGATATCAAGCCATTCTAACCATATCTCTCCCAGATACTTATCAGAATCAACCATACCGGAGATGAAATCAAAGAGAATACACTCCAAATCAAACAAATCATGGCCTCTGGTGTTGCTACTCAAGAAGAAGACTATACGGTCAGAAGTTGCAGAAGATTGATCAAATTTTCGAGTGGTCAACTGGCTTGTTACAAGTACTACTTATCGTGGTACTTGTGTGCAGAGGGAATAAGTGATGAAGAGAGAATCGAGGCGGAAAGAAAGGCATACTTGCTTCATCAAGCTGCTTGGGCTTGCTTGCAAGGTAAGATATCTCATACTTACTTCGATTTGCGCTGTCAGACATCTATGAGGAATAAAATTCCAATTTATGATAGGTGATAAATAATATAACTTTAAATATCTTCTCTGAAAACAAATTCAGTCATGGAAAGTGAAGGCATATGACTATAACTAGTATATCTGCTCTCTCCAGCACATAACGTGACGTCAAACTTCCTACTTATGTATGCAGGTGGTATTCTACCCCACAATCTCTCGAAAGCCACATAATCTCATCGAACTCGGGAACTCTTATTATCCATATTTAACAATACCTAGGAACTTCCACCTTCTACAATCCAAAGTTTACGTAGATTGTCTTTGGCTTGGTAGAATTCGTTTCCATCCAACATGGCGGATCTCAGCACTACTAGGCTACATGATCAAGTTACAAGACTTGTAAGCTTCAGCCTTTTCCTTACCTTCCTTCACATCACAACCAGACCTAATACATATTTCTAAGAATCAAGCTGTTAGAGATCTTCAAGACTCATCAACCGAAACCCCCGATGAATCGTTAATCGAACTTATGAGACAGATTGAAGAAATGGCGCGCGAGATTGTTCGAAGAGTTGCCGAGATAGAGAGAGAATTGGCTCTGATATCAGCAATCAGAGCTCTGGAAAACTTGCGCAATCTCGTCAGAGAAGCTGGGGAATGATGTGGTATTATTGATTGGAAGAATGCGAATTGGTTCATATGCCCCCACACTACGGTCGATCGTTACCCGCTCATTTATCATTTAAAGCGTTTGCTTCTCTTACAAGATCCGTCTTTCTTTCTTAACATCTACATATCCGAATACGAATACGAGTTCTTCTACAGCCGGGAATCATAAGTAACCACAAAACAACAAATCTATTGCACATCTGGAAAATGGATCCCAATATTTATGAGCAAGACCTTCAATCAGCAGAAGAGGTAAGCTCTTTTCCCTGTACTTTCAATTCTCTCATTCAGGACTAACTATTGACCCCTTACTACAGGATGAGGAATTTGAACGAGGCGAGGCACAACGTCGAATATGGAGGGTAGAAACAGTCCGTCGTTGGCGCCAAAGAGTCGCAATCGCGAGAGCAAGTTTGGCTCTTGAGTATTTGCGAAGTGTTGTTGAGGAGGTGATGTTGCAATGCGATGGGAACTAAAGAAGTTCTGGGAAGAATTGGAAGGCTGCGAGGTTGCTGAGGCTGCGAAACAAGATATGGCTTGGGAGTCTGGGCTAGGATAAGATACTGGCGCTGGATAGTTATCATCGTATGAAACAGTTTGCTTTTGACATGTCCTAATTTTAGGTGCGGAACTGCTTTTTTACTGAGAGTGCAGTTGTGATGAACATGTGCGTACATAGATGGGATCGCAGACCGCAGGCAAGTGGCAGCGGAGATGGAAATGGCGGGATTCGATTTGACATCGGAGAGAAAAGAAAAGAAAATTTCCTAGGAATATCTTTAGGGTCATTTCCCGAAAGTTACAGGGGGCTTATGGGCTCCAACCGCCTGTAGCAGACATGCAACAAAGAACTGTCAAAGTTTTCTGGCACGTGACAGAAAGGTTGAAGAAACTCATCTGGGCGAATATTTACTGTTTGTTGGAGCAATAATAATACATACATACCTTAGAGGTCTTCATTCTGTGTATATGGAATGTATTTACATGATCTTTGGTTGTGACTTTTGAAAAAAAAAAAAAAAAAACTAGAGCCGGTCCAGGTCAGACGCGGATAGATCACTGGAAGTACGCCAGTGGGCTTTAGAAATCTTGAGAAAGTAGTTCTAGCTTCTCTGGATAGAGTTTGATTCTGTAATAACTGCAAGCGGTAAATTTTGAATACAAGAGAAAGCGATGATGAATAAAGTGGCGGACGAAAGAACACAGATGGAGAGCCGCTCCTTTTCCACGCGACAGATCCATGGAAGTATGAAAAAATAAATAGAAGATCGCGCTTAAGCTCATGCATAGCAGTTTATGTCTATTTGACTTACTGTAGGATAAACCTCTCTAAAATAACAATTTTTTCATTTAAATCATCATTTCCTGATAAAAAAAACTGGAGGTCCCCTACCTTAGACTCCCACAAGAAATTCAACCGATGAAATCGGTGCTTGGTTCTTAAACAGAGCTTCAGCATCCCCTCGAAGACAAATCTACATCAGCAAATCTTTATCATCTTGCTTAGTCGCTAGTCTTCAGGCGCCAAGAATTCGCTTATTTTAGGCTGTTAGACGGAGATTAGCTTGAATAATACTTCGATCTCGAGGTAGGAGTGATGTTTGAGAAAAATGTATGTTTGATCAGACAAGAAGAGGAAGATTGAGTGGGTGTGGTGATTTGGGAAGGGTTGGGGGTCTGATTGTTGGGAGGATTTCGTCTAGTGGAATAGAGGTAGTGAGGAGAATGGCAATGTCACATTGTGTTGATAGACATATTCTATGGGCTTTTCCCGGAATTTCTGGAGTGATGGAGAGGTTACATTAATGCATTGTGAGGAACTTTGGAACCATATCCCAGTAAATTCTTGATTTCCATATGTTCTGGAGCTTACAAAAAAATGAGTTTCGTAACTCACAAAAACCGTAGGTCATTGGGCGATTATATGCGTTATTCTATTAGTCCTTCTTGTATATTCTCACCTACGACAACAGAACACGACCTTCATTCCCAAGGTTCTGAAAGGCCAATATGCATAGCTTGGTAGCTCACCCTAAATCTCTTGCAATAATTCACTGTCCCCCGAACGTCGGTGCACTCATGTGACTGAGATTATTAATAGCTAGCGACGCGCTAAAAGCTTTAAGATCCTTATGTATGCCTCAATTTCTCTGATAATCAGAGATCGTTAACTGACTCAACAACCAAGTTAAGTACTCATACCCTCAACATACCAGATCGAGAACAGCATTCAACATCTTCTTCACCTTCGCAAAGACACCACGGAGATTCTGATCCACAGTCAGAAAAGGCAAAATGTTATCACCTGAGGTATCTGAAATGATCGCAAATATTGGAACACCCGCTCTCATAAGTAAACTCAGGTACTCCTCATCATTCTCCTTGTATATATGAAATCCAATTTATGTTATCTACCTAGGACCAAGTAATAAGTGGGTTCCTACCAGTGGCAAAAAGCAAAACTCAAGAACATGTCGATTTAATCGCAAAAGCCAGAACAAATTCTCGTCAGTCAGAAGAAAAGGTTCGCTCTATAATCGCAATGTACGACTTTTTTCCTCCAGAATGTCGAAGACAGAATCAAAACCTTATAACCTCCATCATGGGAACACTTGATAAAATGAATGCTGCCGGGGAGGAGGGTGAAAAGGAAGTCAATGAGTTGATAAAAGAGTGCATTACCATCGAGAAGGCATGTATGAAGCGAATTGAGGATTTGATGGAGAAATAAAAGACTGCAAAGAGTACCTATTTTAGGGTACCTCTCTGGTATAAAGAAGTGAATATCAATCATTTTCTGCATGCCATTAACTTTCAAAAGTCAATATAATTTTGAAAATCTTCAATGTATATTGCTTTCAGTGAATATTGGACTTGTGACCTTTCGCTAAGTAATCTTTTACTTGGAAAATATCTTAAAATACCTGCCTAGGTACTCACATCAAGATTTTGATATCTTTAAACCTCTCGAATTCTCCACCCAAAATCCCATCTTCGAACTTCATTTAGCAAACATGGAGGGAATGACTGCCGCAGACCTAGCTGTAGAACTCAGTGCATTAAATTTTGTGAGTAAATGCAGGCGCTGATATTTCCAGCGAGCGCGCTTCCTCTGCGTCTACATGATATAATACTAATCCGCCCTTGTAGGCCCAAACATTTCACATGATGCCAATCTTCCAAGAAAGAAGCGAAAAAGTCACCATGAGTCTCCGTAAGGTTAGAATATCCATTCGTGATCTCGAAGAGCAAAGCCAATTGTCCGTTGAAAAGTATCAACGGGCTTCTCACCAGAAAAGGCAGAGGCTGGAGCCAAGTCTTCGTAGAGGGTTGACACACGCCAAACAAACCATGGTGGAGCTCAAAAGCCTTAGAGAGGATCTCGAGATGGAATTGTCATGTTCTATTGCCGTTGGTGAGATGGTACTAAAGCATTTGGAGAGTTTGGCGGACAAAGAGTTGGCTAAAGAAAACGCGTGAGGGTATGTTGTGTGAAACCATTTTCATTCCGGCTGTCGGTTTATTTGTCTTCGCTTCTAGCATCAGATACTAATTATTATTTCTTTCATACAGAACGAATAGATCCAAGGATTTCAAGTGCGGGTTAGTGATTCATTTTGCGGGTGGAGATCATGGTCATTACACTGCAGAGGGGAGGTCGACGTTAATGACTATACACGGCCCTCCAAAAACTAAGAACTAGGGTAGACTTCTTTGAATGCAGACCAGTACTCTTATAGATTCTAGCTTCGCTCTTGAAAGTGAAATAAATTTCCTCCATTTACGTATCTCAGCTTGCACCCACTTAAAGTCACACTCTCTCCATCTACTTCTCACAATATCCACAATCCTGAAATTCTCCGACGTCCAAGCAGACGATACTCCCCAACGTGTTCAAGCTATCTAAAAAAATCCACCTTGTATCAAAGTTTCAGCCTGGTATTATCTCCCAATTCTCAACATGATTCCAAAAAGAACTGCCCCCGAAATGATGGAAAGCTCTGGAAAGGCCGAGAGTGGTCAACTGAAGAGAGTGAGTAATCTATAATATAAATTTCCCATATCTATATGCCATAGATCTCTCTAATTACTCTCTATTTAGATAAAAGAGATGCTCAAAGAGAATGCAGACAAAGTCTCTTTCAGTAATAATGAAACTGGAGAGTTTGGGTCCTTGATTCGCCACAGTAGTATAATCATCGCACGTCATGAAAGGGATATCAGAATTTGGAAACAATACATCAAGAATGCTCAGAAATTTGTGGGAGAACTTGAGCAAACAAATAAAGAGTACAAGGAAGATATCGAAAAGAACAGACAGGAAATTGTGGAGTTGAAACAGGAAGAGGAAGTTATTCTGGCAATTCAAAAGCAAGGAGAAGTCCGTGAAGAGAAGTTGCAGAGAGCTGTGCAGGAAGGCATGACGGAATTTCTGGAAGGGAAGTTGGAGAAGGCGAGTTTGTCGCTAGAGAAGGAGGGCAAGGAAGATCAGAGTGAGAAGATTGTGGGTGATGGAGAGAAGAAGATGATGATCAAAAATGAGATTTAGAGCTATAATATGCAATGTAAGTCACTATTTTTTCAAATGCATGAAGTATCGGGTTTAAATGTTGTCAAGACTAATTTCTTTCTGCTTCTAGGTTTTCAGATTTGAAGCGGAAGACGATTTGTCTGGGAATGGGATAGGGAAAGTTTGCGGCTGTTATAGCGATATATACTGCAGTCAAGCTTTCATTTCGCTAGAGTTTTATTAATGATAATACAAGTCCTCATTTTTATTTACTTCAATTTTCAAAGATAAGATTTGCATTAGCGTTGTCCTTTTAATCGAGTCTCCAGAAAAAATCTCATCAGCTGCTTCTGTTCTCACACTATTTTGTTTGACACCCATGATCTCCTCATCTTCACAAATAGTAAAACGTCGAAAATCCTCAACTTCAACCCCAAAGCTTGGCAGTATGTCTACTATCAAAATTTCCTTGAAAAGAAGCGCTCTCGAAATGATCTGCAAGACTGAGCTAGATGACCCCTTCCTGAAGGCCAGCAAAGTTAATCTTTATTCGTTGTCATACTCAAATCGTTTTGACTCTACAATTGACACTGCGTTTATTCTTAGGTCAGACAAGCGCTCACAGAATGTCAAAGATGTATCAATAACAAAACAGAAAGTTCTACACTCCTCGAATTGCACGCCACGGCCGTAAAATCTGAGATTGCAAGAGACGAGGATGAAATCCGACAAATCGAAGGGAGACTTGTTAGAAGGCAAAGAAACCTACAATGTGTTGAGCAAAGACTTGAAGAATTCAGAGTGGAAATCAGTGAACTCAAAGAAAAGGAGAAATTAGTTCTGGCGGCCCAAGACCCGGGAGAGGAGTTTTTGAAGACACTCTTAAAGTCTGGAAAGAAGGAATTGGATGCGATGATTGAGAAGGGACAGGACGAGGCAGAGATTTCATCTCAGAAAAAGATAAAGGTGGAAAATCAGGGGAATGGAGGCAATGCCTGATTGTGTAAGTCATAGATCCGCTTTCCGACGAATCATTTATCCTGCCTTTACGACTTGATGCTAACACTACCTCATCAACAGATCTTGCAACAAGCAGTAGAGCCAGAAGTCATGCGTGGGAATGGGGGGATGTTACATCTATCATCTAGACTTGACTTGACTTCAGCGGAAATCAACACTTCAAATTTAGAAAGTGACTTTACTGTCCAAGTCCTCTTTGCTCTTTCTCGATATTCACTAGATCTTCTCCTCTACAATTTATCTTCCTCAGAACTCCGTGATCTCCTTTCTTCTCAAACACACTCAACTTCCACATAAAACTCAGTATCAGACAGACTGTAAATATGCCACCAAAAAGAAGTGCTTTCGAGATGACTGGAAACTCTGGAAAGAACAAAGATAGTGCTTCCAAAGAGGTAGTTCATTCAAACATCAAAACTCCTATCTCAATACGACGCCAAATTCTATACCAACGTGAAGAGCGACTGATGAGCCCTTTATCCAGATCAAAGCACAATCCGCCACAACGAGCGAGAAATCTATTCATTCTCGATGGTTCCATCTCCAAGATAACAATGAGCATATTCGTATTTGTGAAGAACGCATCCGAAAGCTAAGACAAGAAAATGTTGACTAGGAAGAAAAAATTCGAGATTTTGAGGAATACAATACGGATTGCAAGGAAAAGGCGGCAAAGCTCGAAAATATTCAAAAGCAAATGGAAAATTTTGAGCAGGAGTTGAACAATAAATTGAGGACTGAAGTAGAGAAAGCGGGATTGCTTTCTGATTTGGAGGAGGTAGAGGAAGATGGAAGAAACGAGAGTGACTGTAAACCGGTTTGGCTTTGGGCTAGGTCTTTTACTTTGCTGTGTAAGTTGCTGCTCTCATGCTTTGATGTTTATGATTCTTTTGATCTTAAATCCTCATTCCTCATGAGCCAATACTAAAATTTCCGCGCCATCAGGCCTCAGACATCGGGGTCAAAGACGGCGCTTTCGAGCTGGATACAAGATACATTGATCATCACAAACGATGAAATTGAACATGCGAACGGTCGCAGAAATGAAATTTAACGATGGAATACATTTCAAATAATAACAAAAAATGAAATTTAACTGCCTAAAACATTCTCTTACTTCCACATTGATGCAGTGACGGTAACTCCCTTCCCGTGCTATCATCATCCATTAGTATAGCGGCGTGATGTTACCATAATATATATTCCAAGTACGCGAAAAGCCTTCACAAAAGCGTTTCTAACGATGTGTTCTGCCAATGGTTCTCACTCTTCGGCCAGCGTCCATTAGTCTGAGCGCCTGACTTCATCATCAAGAGTCTCTTAATCAGGGGATGGTGTTGTTACAACCACCTTTTTGTTTTATCCTTTTTAAGGAAGCTCATTCATCTTTTGGTGGTGATTGTGATTTTTTTTTGGATGAGCGGGTGGAGTCTGGTGGTGATTGGTTTGGGAGTATATCTTCACTTTATACATACTTCATTCACTGCCCTCGCTTAGATGATATTTTACAAAATGTGGGTCAATAACTGGGAATAACATTGCGAAGTCATTTACTGAGTTGTCCATTTTAGATACCCAGACCCAAAAAGTATTCAGAAAAGAAAACTTTGAATAAGGAATAATCACTTCCAGTATACAACTCACATCTCCAACATGTGAACATTCGTCGATCTTGACCTCAATGTTTTCCTACTTTTTTACTTCCTCTTCTCCTTGAGTCATTCCTCGGTCTTCATTCCATGCGCCTCCGACATCAAAAGCTTTTATGATCCTGAATACTTTGAGAGTTTAAAAGTTAAGCACCTCAAATTACAAGTTCAAACTCCAACTCCCAAGCTACAACCATGAAGCCCAAGAACAACGAAGTGGCATGCAGAAATGCCGAACAAATGGTAAGCTCAACCCCATTATGCAACCCGCCCTTTACGCTTTACACTCTTCCTCTTCATTGTTTGCAAAAAACTTCCGCATTTGACTAACATACCACCGTGCAGTCCGATTTCAGAGTACTCGAGGCCATCGTCCAACAGTCCACTCAATCCAAAGACACACTTGCGCAAGCTCAATATGCCATTCGCGCACACCAAAAGCAAATCGAAGACTTTCAAATAAAGATTCAGAAACATGTACAACAAATTGCAGCGTTACGACAAGAGGAGCAAGTCTTGCTGAAGGAACAGACACTCTTGGAGGTTGGAAAGTTACAGCGCGAGCTTTGTGATTTTGATAAGAAGAATAAGCAATTGGAAATCGAGGAAGAAAAACACAAGAATACGATGGCGAAGCAGGTACTGGTACACGAAAATTTGTACGAAGGAGAGTTCCGAAACAAGCTGTACGGCATCGAGGGGTAATTGTGTTTTAATCTCATTGTTTCTCAGGACATACAGAAACAATGTTTTGCACAAACTTTGGCATGTCGTTTTGACTTATCATCAACCTCTGTATTCTGCAGCTAGACAACGAGAAGCGGGAATAAAGTCTGTCTTTTGTTTGGATGAGAAGAAATGCTATAAATTGATATGGCTCTCACATTAAGCCCTCTGCTATTGAACATTTAGAATTGGAGTATTGGTTAGGCGGGAGGAACGGCGGATAAATATTCGACTATTTGAACATTAAAGGTCATCGGTTCTATGATTCATCCCGCGAAGCACCATCAATTTCATTATAGGGAGTAGAAATAGACTCCCTAGTCGAACGATGATGAATAGTGTTAGGTAGAGAATAGATACTGGTCTTGACTTCAATTTCTGTCATGTTGAATGGATGAAGTGACGTTGGGCTGTCAGCGTTTAAGCTTGTTCATCGAGCGCCTGCCAATCTAGGGATTAGCATTACCAATTCCCTTTTGTATGCATTCTATCAAGGCTTGCTAAGTTGGCCAACGATTTGGTTCGAGTTACAATGGGAGATAAAAAATTCCGATGTGGTGGCTAGGATGTCGAGAAAGGTTCTTTCACGTGATAAATGCGTGACTTTAAAAGTAAGCTAAGGTTACCCACTGCATGCGAAAGTGCGACTAGCTTCGACGTCAAATCCTTCTCGACCAGTCTTTGAAAATGTCGTCCTCGTTCAATAATGATCTCCTTCCCACGCGAATGTAAATCAGTGAAATTTGTTGACTTATCAAGATATTTTTTTTACCAGCATGGCCTACAAATCCTATTTATTGTCAAGAATTCTGTACCTGAGCAAGACCTTTGCCACACGCCGACCAAGAAATGCAATTTCTGGACCTTTCCTATAATTCAACATGATATTGCATGTTTGTGACATGGTTGAGTTTCAAAATCGGATCTTTCCTTGCTTGGCAGCAGGCATGGTTTCTCTTCTGACAAGACTGGTTGTCTATCTGCATACCAAAAATAGCCTTGATATGAAGCTCCGTCTAGCCAGGTCTTCGATACTTGTTATGTTATGATGATATGTTATGCCGATACATGAAGCTTGCTCATTTTCATACGAGTATATTGCAAGATGGATCGAGATTAAGTCGTGAAGCATCATCATTCCTCAATCGCCCACGAGGCTATAGCTGCCTCGAAATTCGTCGCTCGGATGCACGTCGTATAACAAGACAAAATGGCCGATTGATACTTCAATCCCAACGATATATCACGATGATCGCGCCAAGCGTGGAGATATGGGGCTAGCCGATCCCTGAAGCTTAGCTGCTGTAGTATCATGAATTCTCCACAACGGTTACGTCCCGTCCGTCCCGTCTTCGAGCTGAACGAACTCATGTGCACGGTGCACATTAACCTATAATTATTATGAAAAAGAAAGAGAATCTCAGAAAACAAACATACCTATGTATGATATTATGGCTACAGATATGCTTGAAATTAACTAAAACTGTACTGTCCGATCAATCGTAGGCTTTGGAAGAATCCTTTCCTACTCGAACAACAGATAATGATTGATTGATTAACACTCGAATTTTGAAAAAACCTTTGATTTTGGTCTGCACATGATATTGTTCAGCTTGAGCCATGTTGACCAATATATCATGCGCAAGTCGCTGATCTTTGGGTTCTAAAGCCACCCTCTCTGCTCCTCCAGGGCTCTCCAGCTATCCTTGGAAAGCTGATTCCGGCATTCCGTGAAGTGGCTCGCTCATACTTGGTGATGTTATATGTCAGGAACCAATGGTAGTCCATGGGATTGGTCCTCGGCAATCACCATCCAAGTGTATATTCATCTTCACATAATCGGGTTATCGAATGATCACCATGTGATATCCCTGGATGTTATTGCTTTTTCTATTCTCATCAATATCACTTCCAACGATAGGATATAGCATGCTATATGTTATCGTCACCTTGTGCTAAATATCAAGAAAATTCGTGAACTGACATCATGTATCTGACCTAAGACATGGCTGACCTACGTTGGCCACCAGGAGAGTTAACAGGAACGAGCTCAGAAAAATCTATAAAGTGCAAGAAGTTTCCTCTTCACAATCATCATCAGTTCGTTCTCAGTATCATCATCACAATAACTTTGCTTTGACCAAATCTATCATACAAAATCCTTCTTCAATATGTATTTCTCAAGAATCAGCATCATAGTCAGCATGACTGCCTTATTCGCATCTGCTTTTGCAATGCCTGCAACTCTCGTATCTCGACAAGATGCTATCTGCAGCAGCGGTAGCCCCCAATGCTGCGATGTTGATGTCCTTGGTATAGCTGATCTAGACTGCGAAGCTCGTATGTACTCTCCTCCCACAGTCGGAGCAAATCACTAATTCAAGGCCAAACAGCACCGGCTGCATGCACCGATATAGCATCTTTCAACCATATCTGCGCAGCTGTTGGAAAAATCAACATGTGCTGCGATCTTCCCCTCGTGAGTTATCCTGCCTTTCTGGCTGCGTGCAGATACTAATCGCTCGAATAGTTGGGCCAAGGTATTATTTGCAGTTCTCCAGATAATTCATAGGGGATTCGCGAGACTCTATACTTGCGCGTAGCTCAAATGTCGAGCATCTTTGGGTTTGGCAGATCAGAAAGACTCTTGACTCTGAGATTGACTTGCGCCCGGATTCTCATGTATCGCGGTTTGGATGATGGAGTTGTGGAGATGGATGTTGGCTGTTGATTTTCATTTGGCTTCTTGATTTTGTTTCGCCATGCAGACACACAATGTAAATGTTTTTGAATCACGCGAGCGAAGTCTGTATGTGATGGGAAGGAGTACCAGATTAGTAACCAGCAAATACAATTCGTTTTTTCTCATATACAGGGCGGGCAGTCCAGACTGCTCCAACGTTTAAACTCAAGATGTGACCTTCTTGAACTAGCATTTGATCACTATATGTAAATGAAAATGTGTGGAATAGTGATAGCGGAGGATAATATAGATTGCGGCTCGATACGCCTTATATGATGATATTTAATGTTGTTTCTTGATACATCAATTTGAAATCTAGAATGACATAGTGTCTTATGATTTCGGGACGAGTGTATCTTGGCTTCTATCTATTACCACCTTTGTTCGTGGATCAGTTCCCTCTCTCGTCCGTTTAATACCATCTTTCCTTTCAGTCGATGTAGCAGATCGTTTCACCGCTGAGTTACTAGCAGTGCTATCCGAGGCCCGAGGAGGACTTGGTCGAGGTGCAAGAGATGCAGTTCCCCTTGATTAGGTCTCGCGGAATTTAGACGGAGAACGATTTTGCTGCTCTGGTTCTGGTTTGTTTACGCTTGTCGATCCTCCTGATGCATATCTTTCTGCAGATTGCTTTGTGTGGGATGATTTTCGAGGTGGCGGAGGAGTGACTTCATAAAGGTCTCGATTATCGTGAACATTGGTTCGTTGTGATGGTTCTCGACTACTGGGTAGTTTTGCCCTACTACTCTGTGTTCGAGTAGTGCTTGTGCTTGTGCTTGTGCTTTTGCTTGTGCTTGTGCTTATCTTAGGAGTAGATTTTCTAGTGAATTTCAATGGACATTCTATATCTTCACGTCCCGTCGTATCCCAAAGATGTCGCCGTAAACTGTATATTTCAGCTGGTTCATTCACACATCGCGGCATATGATACTTCATCAGGTCTGTGATTTCACCTGGATTTTGATCCGAGGTATCACAAAGCCATTCGTGAAATTCCCAATCTTCCAAATCTATCAAGTATTCTCCCGGTCGTCCAGCTCTTAGGTCTATCTTTTCGCCGCTTGGCTTTGATCCTCTTTTGTTAAGTTCGCTGCCACGGTTGTATACGTCCTTTAAAGTATCTTTAAAATCATGTTGTTTCAGGAATACTTCCTCGTGTGCCCTCATAGTACTGCGAGATTCCTCTCCATTACGATACAAGTAGTATGCTAGGGCAAAATCATCATTTGCACTGTCCCACACAATTTTAAAGACTTTATTTTGTTTCTCACGATTGAGATTTGCAGAATTTATCCGCACGTCAATCTCCACCGCGGCCTTACCAGAGCGTAGAGCATTATAATTCTGTGAGAGCATGGTCTGATTTAGCCCTAAGCCTTCAAAGCGATATTTAAGTACACTTTTCCAATCTCCGTGAAAAACACTCTGCAGTTCTTCTTCCGCAATACGTCTCAGATAACTGAGATTCTCTCTATTCCACCAAATACCTTTCATGGTGGGAACAGCAGGGATAGAGCTAAGCACTGGTTTGTGGTTTCTCTTCATTTTCCTGACGAATTGACTTATGCCGTTTATGGTGAGATTTTTGAAGCCATATTTCAGGAAGTATTTGTGGAGATACTGATCATCATTCATCACTTGCCTCTCCTTGCCTTCAAGCCAAGTGGTATAGACATATTTGGCATTATCTTCTGGATTCATATTCAAAGCATACCCCCCTGGCGGTTCTGTTCGAACAATCTTCGCCTGATTAGCCGCAGATTCGTTTAGGTAATATTTTATATCCTCATCACTTAACTTTCGATACTTTAATTCTAGAGTTTTCTTCGTGTATTCTGGAAAACAATTCAACCGAATCCTACTGTAGCTGCGATGGGTCTGATCTTTGGAATCTCGTTCTCTACACAAGATCATCCATTGTTCTGGACTGAATTCCGTCCTTTCGGCGATTTTCCCCCATCTAGCCGTCACTTCCTTCTGAACAAATATTGGACTATAACTTTGTGAGAGTTTGTATTTTCCTCCCTCGTGTAATTCTCGGAGTTTCTCCCAATCTTCATGGGGATGCTCAATCACCATACTTTCGATGGTGGCTGTATCGTGAGCCGACCATTCTCGCCCTGTGGAATGTTTCTTTCTAGAAGCAGATTGTCCTTGATCTTGAGACATTATGTATTAACTTTGAGGTATTTTATTGAAATAGATCGTTTACTCTGAGACAGAAATCTGGCTCGTTGTCGCTCTCTCCAGTTTAATCCGATAGTATCCTTGTGATCTAAATGGTTCTCGGTTGTAACGATTGTTGTGAGATTCGCCAATTAGTTGGACGCGATTCAGTACTTATACACGAAATAATTTCGAGACCAGGTGAGCCGACCTGTTTCATCGATTAATAGACCCAGATTGATAATCAGCACGAATTTTTGCTTATGTGCAATTTTCTTCTGAAACTGCTTGGCCTGGACCAATAACACGATAGTTGTATTGATACAGGTGTAGACATCCTGGATACTCGCAATCAGATCTGACCCTGGTTTCCATAGTTGGAGGATTCGAATTGACAATTTTTCACAAATTTTGAATTTGAATCTACGAAAAACTTATCGCTGAGCGATTCGACGATGGTTTCAAGCATTACCTCACTTGGACTGCCAAAGAAAACACTCGCTTTGATTTATGTGCAATTTTTAAATCATCTAAAGCCCTGTTCAAGACAAGAAGAACTCACTACCTAGCTATAGCAAGAAATTTGGGCTTAAACACACCAGATTCCAAAATTGATTACATGACGAAAATCATTTCGTCTCAATATGAAGCTTATCATTCATAAAACGAAATATAAATCCTCAATTCAAAAGCGTAATTTACCAGAGCAGCATCAGATGACATCCAACAATGTATCAGAACGATCAATCATCCTGAAGAACTCAATGATGCCACAAGAAGTCCAACAATATGTCTCAAATCACGACAAAAAACAACCACATGTAAATCAACATGTTAATCAACATTTTCACGAGGTCCAGACGAGGCTATGAAGGCGAAGCCGCGACCTCGCGACCTATTCCAAAAGTTACTTTATAAGAAGTATCTACACTACCGATATAGATTTTCAAAAATAATAAGCGACGGTACTCAATAAGGTAATTATTTAATCACAGAGAAATTAAATCTATGAAAACCATCCCAGGAAGTGACCTCGGCTCAGCACTCAACAGAAGGTGTGTGTAGCAAAGTGCAAGTACCACTTCTCATCCATTTTTATGTTGATATGCTGATATGTTGCTTTCCGATTCAATATAATGGCTACTCTTCATTCCCAGTTTATGGACGCCACTTCCAACCGCTGTTTTCGTTTGGTTTGCTGTTGTATCGTTCGTCTTACGGCTGTGGTCATCTGAGAAAGACCGAGAGTCTGTGGAATGTAGCTGGCCCCGGAGCAACTGGGAAAGTGAAGATAGTTGGATTCTGGCGTGCACGAAAAAGGTGGGAAAACAGGAAACGCAAGCAACAATGATTCCTATATTCATTTCGACGATTCTGTAAAGAATCAGTATCATTATGAAAGAACGGACAATGTGTATTTGTGGAGGTATAGCTTACGTGAATTCGGCATTGATTGCTTGATTCCATAGTGTATCCGGATTATTGTATTGAAGAGAATATTCTATTACACGTGCTAAGCTTGCCGCGCAAGCTCTGATGTTCGGTTAGTGTGAGCACTAGCAGAGTTAGGCGATGTAAAAAGAGGCACTCACGCGATGCCACCTGCAAAGACGGCAGCGAAATCAAGCTCGTGTTTAAAGCGTAACTGGAGTCGGAAAATGGGAGGAAATGGCAACACAAGAACATGAATATCTGTGACAAAGTGTACGAGTGAGATTAACATCACAAGGGGGTGACTGCAGTTGAAGCAGGGTTTAAGTCTGCTCAAATTAGGTCCATTGCACTTGGAAAGGGGCCCGATAGTAACACTGATCATTGCAGCATAAAACCGGGCTTGGAAGCAAATCCCGGCATAAGCGATGATTCTAAAGGCAGGTTTGACGTTGAATATACGAAAATATAGCAGCAAGGAAGGTTTGGCAAAGAATAGCTTAAATGGATAAGTGATATCGTTTGAAAAGAACATCTGCACTCTTGATCATTACAGTCAGTTATAAGTTGTTAGAACTAGAAACAAACCTGTGTATTGCGAATCTTGAGTATCCAGAATGCAGAAATATCCCAAACATGTCGACCGAAGTGTGTATGACATACACCAACCAGAAATTTAGAGATCCTTGTAGTTCAATTATTACACTGATCAAGATATACATGCCGGACTCCTCTTTCTCGTGAAAAATTTGTCCCATGGAAGTCATGTATTGGTATAAGTCCTAACTGGATGGTAAAGGTTCTTCATGTCGTTTCATCTTCCCACCAGGTTCATCTAATCTTTTTTGAGTGGAATTTGTAAGAACAGCAATAACGAATAATGACTTACCGAGAAGAAAAATACCGTATGTTCGTATGCCGATGAATATTATTAGTACCATGCAACCCCGCCGCAGCAGAGCGGCGTGCTAAGCTGCGCTGACATGGCGGGCTCTTCGGGTCAGAAAAAACATGCCCGTCTGTGGCACAGGCCACCGTCACCAAAATCTGCAATCTTTCTCACTCCAGAAGTACTAGAGTGCTGCTCCTACATTGGTTGGTGTGGAGCAGGGATTTAAAACTTGTGATTCCACACCAAACTCTTTCCAACATCACACCAACCTCCTTCCAAAACATAGGCAGGTCAAAACCTTGAGAAATGCCAACAAGCATAGAGTCAACCTCCTGCTATTCCCATCCGTTTCTACTCACATCAAGCTTGAAAACTTCAATGTACGATGACAACCACCAGCAATCCTTCTTTGAGCCCTGTGCTAACCACAGATGGATGTGGGTTTATCGGTTTTCACCTCGTTAATTATATTCTTGAATTCGAACCGACTTGCGAGATCCATGTTTTGGACATCAATACCACCAGAAATCGAGTCCCCAATGTGACCTATCATACCTGCGATATAACTAGTCTTTCTGGTGTTGAGTGAGTGATGCTTCAGGCACAGCCACGTACTATCTTTCATGTTGCATGTCCAGACTCCATGGTGCTTCAGCCTTCGGTATTCCAAGAAGTCAATGTCAACGGCGCCCAAAACTTGATCTCCGCAGCTTTCAAAGTAGGAACGGTTCAGGCATTTGTGAATACCTCTACATCATCGGTCATTCATGACAACATTAGCGATCTGATTGATGCCGATGAGGATCTTCCAGTCCTCCAATATCCAGCACAAAAGCGTGTTTACACTCTTACCAAAGCGGTCGCTGAAGCCGATATTGTTGCCGCCAACCGAAAATATGGCGACTCCTCAATGCTGACTGTATCTTTAAGTCCTACCACCGCTTTCGGTGAGCGAGATGCGATATGTATGGGCAAGATCGTCGATGTCTGCCGACAAGGAAAATGGAAATTTCAGATCGGTGCCGGCAAAAATGAACACGACTTCATCTATGTCGGGAACTTAGCTGAAGCACATATTCTAGCAGCTCAAGCTCTTTTGCGCGCTTTTGGAAAACCAGTACCACCGCTCGAACTTCGTGTTGATGGACAAACATTTGATGTTACCAACGATGAGCGAATCTTGTTTTGGGAGTTTCAGAGACGTATCTCTGCGGCGATTGGATTTCCTATCAAGGACGAAGATATCAGGATCATTCCTAAATGGCTTGCACTGCTTATGGCAGTCGTTGAGGAGTATATTATTTGGATACGAAGTTTCGGCAACCGGCAGCCGAGCGTTACTAGGGAATCGGTCCGTCTGACAACGATCATTCGCACCTTAAACGGCGATAAAAGCAAAGAGAGTTCTTCGTTATAATCCAAAGGTGAGTATTCTTGAGGGTATAGAGAGAGGTGGGAAGTGGTTTGTGGAAGAGGCAAAGCAGGCAGAAGATGGGGAAAAGGTCAACTGAGGGTTGGCTTTCAAGTAAAGGGACAGGAAGTCAGGTGAGGGGAACTTTTTAATACATCTCATTGAAATGATCCGCCAGATTTATTTTTTGCATCGTTTCTGTCTGTTACTTCTAGGTCTCCGTAACTTAACGTCAAATGTTAACCCGTGCACTCGAGGTATAGAAAGTGATCATTACCATTATCATAGCCATCTAGCTGGATTTGGATATCCTTCTCCTTTTTTGGCTCCGCTGGTAGCTCCAGTCCTGATGAGGAATCGCCAGGCATCAAAAACTTTGGTTGATCATTTAATGCCCGTCGTGGAAGACCGCCTGAGACGAGCTCGAAGCAATGAGAAACACTTAGGGCCCAAGCCAGTCGACAGCATCAAATTCTTCGTCGTTGTAAATTCACTAAAGAACGAGTGGTCGGCACAAAAGATAATGCAAGTAATTATGAGAATTTGGTTCGCGGCCGTTCACCAGCCAGCCCTCAGTATAGTATATGCATTGGAAGATCTTTTCGAACATCCAGAATATGTTGGACCGCCCAGAAACGAGCTGGTGGAGATGGCTTCGGCCATTGAAGAGAACCTTGATTCGTTACCTCTGCTCGACAGCTTCTTGAAAGAATCCTCGCGCCTCCACCCATCAGACTCTATTTCAGTCCGCAGGAAAGTTCTTTAGCTTTTCACTCTCTCGGACGGAACACGTCTGCTTCCAGGAGACACGGCTTGCATACCATTGCAAGCCGCCACGCGTGATTCCACTTAGTACTCGAATAGCTTAACATTCAACGCGTTCTCTTCGTTGACGAGGATAGAACCAGAAGCTTATCGAAGTTCGTAGATAAAAACTCGACGTACCCGATCTGGGGCTTGGGAAATCATGCCTGGGGAGCAATCCTATACTTGTATCAACATAGGGGAAAAGCAGTGACATCTAGCTCACTATCTTCTCTTGTTTACTTTCTTCTTTTCTTGGTTGAAGATTCCAAAGATGCTTTGCATTCTTTACGTAAGTATCTCACATTACTGTTGTATTATCCATGATCCTATTTCCCTGAAACTTCTTTCTTCGAAAATTGTTGCGTGGGTAGTAGTATGTTTCGGGTAACCTGTCGATAACTTCGCTCCAACTTGTGTCATACACTTCCATATTCTAAATTATTACTTGTTTAGAAGTTTTCTGCGAGGTGGTATGTGTTGTTCGGCCATTCCTTCTTCTTCCCGACCCGGATATGGACTCTTCATCCTACTCCCAACCTAGATTTTACTTTTGTGAGCCTCCCTGCTACTCTACATCGAGCCCTCCTATCCTAATATCTAGGATAGGATAGTTTGGGAATTTGCGGATACTGACTGGCTACTTATTAGTATCACTCTTCTTCTGCAAATTTTCAGCATACCCTTGCTGCCCTAAAGACACGCCGATGAGCACCAAAATCAAACTTAAAGTTAACATGAATCTGAGTAGAAACTCACCTCCCGAATTTTCCTCCATCGCCAACCGTATATTCCGATTCAGCGCCCCAACAAGTTTCAACACCCAAGAAGCACATCTGCCGCCGCTTTATGATTCAAAACAAACCGCGGCTCGAAATTCTTGGGTAAAATCCCCTGATTGAGAAGGCCATTGAACCAAATCTTCAGCGATTTCCCTGATAGTGATGGAGATTACCAAGAGTGGGTGTGCAGAATACGCTTATTCCACTACCAACCACACCACGAGGCAATTTTCCAATCCCGAAAACTTGGTCCTCGCCTCGCCAATTTCCTGACCGCCACCCCAAATCAGCATGCAACTTCTTTTGCACAATCTCCGAACAATAATACCATCATACATTTTATTTCATTTGCCTAGTATTTCTTCACCGTACCGCGTGACCAGCATATTAACTCCTCGGTCCCAGCCCCAATCCAAGCCCCAAGTATCCTCCACCTCCGCGCCTGCATCGGAGCACCCCTCGCTTCCCCGGAAAGACATCCCCACTCATTTCATCCCATCTCCTGATTGGCCCGCTAGATTCCAAATGAGGGGTGCAGCATCCTCGCAGATTAAACGCCGATGGAATATACCCCACATCACCATCTAGATTTCGGACCACGTGGAGAATGGGATAAATGAGCACGTCGTACTCCGTATTTTTTTCACACCAGACTTCTGTATGGTGGAAAATCAGATCCGTTCCCCGAGATTTCAGATCGCGGAGAACAGGGAGTGAGCATTGGGGTAGCGTGTCGGCGCTGTGCCGTGTTTGTGGGGTTGCCGGACGTGTGTTGCAGATGTGGTGTGTGTTGGGGAAATGGGCTAGCCCGGATGGGAATTGGGTTTTTGTATAAATTGAGTTGGGTTCGTGGATTCTTGTGAGGTACATTTTCTTTTGAGAAGTATCTTATTTCTAATTGTGTGGAATACGTACAACAGAAATCATGAAATTCTGGGGTCTTTTAATTACAGTCTTGCCCATAGCATTGGCAAGACCAGAGAACCATTCAAGGTAAGAACATTAATTTCGATTCCTCCCTCACCAAACACTAACGCATACTACAGAGATTCTTCATATTTCTTCAAAGGACATGATTTATCCTCTCTCCCCATGCTGGAACAAGGCGGCTCCATCTTCAAAGATACTCTCAAACGCAACGCCACCCGTTCCGCCGAAGCCATTCTCGGCGACGGCGGTATGAACACCGTGCGACTTCGTCAATGGGTTGACCCCGTAGATGGCACCTACGGTCTAGCATACAATCTCGATCTCGCCAAACGCATGCAAAAACAAGGATACAAGATCTATCTCGACTTCCACTTTTCCGATTCCTGGGCCGATCCAGGAAAACAACCTCCTCCTGCAGCGTGGCCCACAGAGTTAAAACCTCTTGCCAAGACCCTGCGAAGATACGTAAAAGATACATTAGTATCCTTCAAAAACGCCGGTATCAAACTCGATATCGTAGCCCTAGGAAACGAAATCCGCCACGGCATGTTATGGCCCGTCGGCTACGTCGACGTCGACATCCAGCCCACCAGCGCACTGCACAAGAATTTCTCCTCCTTCGCCACGCTCTGGAAATTCGCACGCGCAGGCGTCGACGACGCGCTCGCAGCCGGTGTGCACAAACCGCAAATCATGATCCACATCGACGATGGCTGGAACGTAACGCTGCAACAACGCTGGTTCGACGCGCTAACCGCGAACGACGTGCCGCTCTCCGCATGGGACGTATTTGGCTTCTCCTTCTATCCTTTCTATGGCACGGCCGCCACGCTCGCCAATCTCCGCACGACGCTGCATTGGGTTGCGGAAACCTATCGCAAACCTGTTCACGTGGCTGAGACGGATTATCCGGCGATTTGCGATGGCCAATTTAATCCGATTCCTGAGAGTAGCGAGCCGGGGATTCCGTACACGGTGGCTGGACAGTTGGAGTGGACGGAAGATGTGATTAGTGTGGTGAGAAATGTTCCGTATGGACTTGGGAGAGGTGTGCATTATTGGGAACCGGCCTGGTTGAATAATACCAGTTTGGGAAGTGATTGCAATGATGCGATTTTGTTTACGGCTGATTATAGCGCGTGGCCTACTACTGTGGGGTATAGTAGAAAGTCGGTGGCGTTGTTTAAGTAGGGGGGTGGTGGTTGTGTTGGAAATGAACTGCGGGGTTGATGTAATAGTTTTTCATGAATAATGATGGGATTTATGATATTGATGATGAGATATATTCTTTGCACTTATGAAGGTGTATATCATGTAATGGCAAAATTAAGAAACTCGAAATAAATTCTGCCGATGGTTGAAACAAGAATGCTCATAAACTTGATCACTTTATTAAATACCCTATACCTTTTTCTCACCCATCACATCACAAGCTCCCGTTTCAATGCCTCTCCAGTCTCCCACTCTAAACCACATCACCCACCCTCACTCAACCACTCAACACAAACTCCAAATCCACCCCAACCCATTTTCTCATCCACGCCCCCTCAATCCCACTCACCCCCTCCAAATGCACACTCGCCCCCAACGCCTTCTCCCCTCCATATCCGACCACTTCATCAACGGCAACGACTCAAAAACTCCAGCAATTTAATCGCAGGATACTTTTCCAACATCTCTTGCAACTCCACAGTACTGAAAACATGGTTTCTCGTCGTGTCTTTCGATTTCCAAGCCAGACTGTACATGGGATTGATCTCATCGGACTTTGGGTACAGAGAATTCAAGGCGTCGAAAATGATAGGGAGTAGAGTATTCCATGTCGTGGGACTCTGATTCAGCAGATGGAATACTCTAGCGCCAGATTCGGAAACGTAGGGATGTTAATTGAAGGAGAGATTGATTAGTGAAGAGGAGAGGATATCAATCGGTACCCAATCTAATTTCATCTCATCGCTACCCAGATTTTCTGGTAGGAATCCCATGTGGAAAGAAGTGATGACGAGATTAGGCATCCACTCGGATGGATTCCACACACTGATTGTGTAAGCAGGACCTGCAATCTATCCTACTCTACCAACCCACCACCTCTACCACCTCCACCTCCACCCACCCATCTAACTATCCAATTCCCAAATTATAAAAACATTTCCCCATCTCTCACTTCTTATTTCTCATTTTTTATCTTCATTTTATATCTCCCATTCTATATCTTTATTCTACAAGCTTTTTTCAGCCCTTCGGGGCTAAACACATTTTAATAGAAAATATAAAAATATTAATCTTATTTATTTTTAGATTTCTAAAAGCTATATAATATAAATATAAATATAGGTTCGGAGAAACGTGAAAAATAACTATGGAGAGCGTTAGCAAGCTCATTATTATTTTTTGCTCTGAAGAACCGAAAAAAGCTTGTAAATATATAATATCTCTTCTATTTCAATATTACAAATACACATACACATCCTCACCCCCATCATCGAATCTCAAATCTCAAATCTCAAATCTCAAATATTCTACTCCTCCATTTCCATCAATTCGCCTCGAGATTAATATAATACAATCGAATAAAAAGATACACAACATACAGTCTCAGGACTTTGGGATCTGGAGAGCGCGAGGATTTTGATATTCGATTTTCGCAATCAAGATAAGGTTATTGGGCTTACATCTGATTTTTCCTGTTTCCTTTCCTTTCTTTTCTCTCATTCTCAAAATCTTCAATCTTGGGTTTCCGTATAGAACCAGCACGGGAGGATGTAGCTTCAACTTCTCCATTTCTTTCAGCAATCGCCATCTCCAAAACGCCCCCATCTCCATCTTTTTCTCCCCCCTGTCCAACTCCTCTCTTCACCTCTCCGCCAATCTCCAAATCCCTCCTCCTAACCCCCCACCCTCCCCTCCACCCCACCCACCCCTTTTCCCACGGCCCCCTCAAAAAACAAACTCCCAGTCCCAGCCCCACAAACCCCACCCCCGCACTCCCACTCACTATCCACCCCCCCCTCGCATACAACCGATTTCCCACCGCCGTCCCCGTCAACTGCCCCAGAAAAACCATCACCATATACGCCGTGTTAACTCTATTTCTCGCTTTCGGATCAATCCCATAAATCGCGCTACGATTCGCAATCTGCGCCGTCTGGATTCCGAGATCCATGAAAACAGCTTGGAGAATTGGACCCGCGATGGTGAATTCTCCGATATATGTGCCGATGACGACGCCGGTGAGACAGTAGAGGAGACCGAGGATGACGCTGAAGAGCGGGATGAATTTATCAATGATGAGACGGGAGTAGATGGGGCCGATGATGAAGGTGGCGATGCCGATTAGGGCGAAGAGGCCGATAGGGACGGGGGAGAAGGAGTAGGGAGGGGAGGAGAGGAGGAATGTGAGGGTTGTCCAGTAGGAGGTGAAGATTGTGGAGGTGCAGAAGCCGATGAGAGATGCTTGGACTAGGAGGGGGTGTTTGAAGAGTAAGCGGAGGATACTGAGGAGGTGGGAGAAATAGTTGAAAGATCCGGGGTTGGTGCTTGGGTAATCCGGCATGAAAAGGTAGAGAAGGATGAAGATGAGATATTGGACACCAAAGGAAAACCACTGAGAAGTTGTTAGCGAATACAATAAGCGATGTGGGGAGGGCTGGTCCTACGTAGATGGTTCGCCAAGTCGTATATTGTGTCAGAATACCCGAAAGTAAACGAGCGATCAACAAACCAAGTAGGAGACCAGAAGAAACGATAGCCAAACAAGTTGCTCTACGATTTGGCGGTGCTAAATCTCCTACTAAAGGAAGCATAAGTTGTGGAGTTACCGTACCAAGTGCTGTGATGAAAGATATTCCAACAAACACAGAAAACGAGTTTGTGAGACATAAACCAAGCCACTATCATGATTAACCTCAGCATAAGAGCACAGTGAGAATTCCTCATCGTGAAGATAATTGACAAAAGTAATTGCAAGTAGACGTACCATGGTCGCAGTAAAAAAAACCAATGATAATACGAATGCACGTCTCTTAAAGATGTCTCCCAGAGGACATAGAAGCAACAGTCCAGATGCATAACCCGCTTGCATTACCGTAGGAATGATTGATGCACGTTCATTGGTGACATTGAATTCGGCTGCTAGGATATTGAGAATAGGGTGACTGTAGTAAAGATTTGCCACCGTGAAAGTACAAGCCTATGAAAAATGTATTAGCAAGATTACAAGACGATAAACTTCCATTGAGAAGTCGAGAAGTAAAACTCACAAAGGCAAAAAGCAAATTCATCCACAAACTGAATTTCGGCGGGTTGTCAACATCATATCGACATCTCTTCGGCGTATAAGTGATCACATTCCAACAAGACTTCATGATCCTATTCTCTTTTATCGTAAAAAATCTCTGGTTCTTTTCTTCTTCAATGGTGTAATTGATTGAAGTGGATTCTTGAGAATAATCCATTTCTTTCCCATCTTTCGCCGTCTCATTATCGTTCGTCTGTGGTAATGGCGGGGTCCGCTCAATGATGAGATCGGAGGTCCGAATCATGTTTTTTGGTTTGGAAGTGAAGATAAGATCGTTGAAGAAAGAATGTTTATATCACCTTTATAGCGATACTCGTTGATGATATTAAGATCCTATCAATTGAACTAGTGACTAATTATATTGGCACCGAAATACATGTATGAGGAAGCTCATGAGGGTAAGAAATATTGTTGTCTAGGTATGAAGTAGAGTTTCGATACGAGTACCAAAGAAATCGTAAAGTCAGTCCGTGTGTTATCGCTGCAAAACTATGATGAACATGGATTGATAGATTAAGCTTTGATTTCTACACCTTCATTGGCGATTGATATTGACAACGGAAGTCAGCTTCCGAGCTGCGGTTGAGCGTTTGAAAATCATGGGTTATTTACCCCCCCCCCCCTTCCCCCCTGTCAGAAGCGACTCTCTTCCATGAACCAGAAGAAAAGACTGCCAAACCGCACGAACAATCAAAAGTTGTTACGTTCGTTAATTTGATGACAGCATGGGAAATATAGGGGTGTCCATACTTCGAAATTTCATCAACCTCGGGGAAATTATTTTCTTCCAAATGGTTGATGAAAAGCATCATAACCTCCTTCACCAAAACCTTTCTCTCCCTTTCCTATATTGGTCTACTTCCTTCCACCTCCTGCTAATCATACTCTAGATAGCAAGTGCTGCAATATGAAAGTAATGACAAGTTTTCTCCGCAGTATCGTCATTGGGAAACTGTCGAAATGTCAAATTATTCGAAGTGGTTAACTTGTAAATGAATTTAGTTAGTGCGCATACCTACTTGGAGTTTGGCAGTTCAACTATGATCAGAGCTTTGCGCTTGGTCTCTCTCTTTCGCTTCGCCCTTCCCTCTTGCCATCCTCACCCTTGTCCATAATCTTCTAGACAACATGATTTTTCATATATTAAGAACACAAAGGTTAGTACACACACGGCATGTGTTGATATAATCATGCTTCAGTTATGCAAATCTGGGGAAAGAATGTTAGTGTGTGGGAAACCTCACCTAGTTCTAGACAGCGGCGGCTCAATGATGCATAAACTTGTGAATTATGGCACACGTGGTAGAGTTCTTTTCATGACATTGGCCGCAGTTCTTATCCGACCAGTATTTCCATATCCTGACTAAAAACATCGCATTATTTTCCTAATAAATAGAGAATTTGTGATTAACAAAAGAAGATATACGATGTGCAGGATTACCGAAAAAAAATCGATCTGATAATTTTCCACTGGTCACATAATGACAGAAAGGAAATAGGTAGGTTGCTGTCGTATACCTAGAGAAATTCCCAACGCGTCACCTTCGAGGAACATTGTAGATCACGAAGTAATCGCGACATTAGCCCACCTGATAGCAAGATGATAGACTTCATTGGCAATGAAGGATATGATGACTTTAGATTAAAGGTCTTTTGAAACTGGGGTTCCCAATGTAACCGATAATATAATATCTGGGTCTGGCGACTCGTTCGCGCCATTCAAAGATCATTATATCGCGGTGGACAAAGAGGGTTGTGATGCGGATTGCGAGGCGGATGTGAAATGTCGACTTTGAATGATTAAATCATGACAAACTCAATGAATACCACAATCGACCATCTCAAGAACTCTCGATAAATCAAGGATGATCGACCATGATTGACAATCAAAGATTAGACACTTCGAACGCAAAAGCAATAGACGTTGAGATGCAGACTGAATCACTCGTCCACAAAAATCACATCAAGGAGATGAACTACACATCATCGGTCTCCATCAAGTTTCCTTTGGATGTCGATTCGAGTAAAACCAAACAAACGATCGCGCATCCTTCCCAGCAATCAACTCATCGCATCGTGCAGTCCTAAATCACTCTTCCAGTATTTCCCTTCCCTCTGCGTCTCCGATTTTCTTTGCTGTCCACCTCCACGCCCAATGATGCGCCCGCCATCTCCAGAAAGCAAGATAGACTGAACTTTGACAAACCTTGCAAGAAACATTGAAATCAAAGTTAGTGTAGTGGTGAATAACAAAGTTGGGAACAATACCACAAAGACAAATCTATTCAGCAGGTCGGATAGGATGATTTAGCCGAAGACAAAGTTGTTCCAGAAATCTTTGAATAAACATCTTTGAATGACACCTTGCTGGGAATTTTTTATTCTTTTTGGAAAAGGAGTCAAGAGGGTGTGGTGTTGTAATTCGAATGGTATGGGGGTAACTTTGTGAAAAAAAACTGCGAATACAGGAGGTGTACCGAAAATATGACCTGATAGGAGAAAGCGACAGATAGGAGTGGAAGCAAAGCGATCTGAGTATATAAACCTAGGCATTTGGACCAATTGCTCAGGAGACTTCATTATTGATTGGCCTTGGCTGTTAGATTTTCGGATGATAGAGGGACAATGACCTACCTGTGCTTGAGTCATTTCAGGCGAAACTTCTCAATGTGGTGCTCTCATCTCATTCATACGTGACCCTAAGTCAGTCGATGGGATAAGTTTTCGAAATTCAGGAGACTACCTCCTACCCCTTGATACATGAACTTGTCTAAGAAAGAGGCCTCGCTAGAAATTGAGTTCACTCAAATTAATATCTCGTACTCAGGTCCACACGAGCCCGCAGTATCATCGAAGGAAAGTCAAGATGAATGAGAGGAACAAAGTCTCCAATTCCAAAACACATTCGAGATTGAAATGATGCCCAAGAGCTTTCCTCATCGCCAAAAGCAATTTCCATTTCAAAAACCTCCTAATCATGAGTTCGTAGATCACATGTGGGTCTTGGCACTGGCTCGTCTCTATCGAGAGGTTCAACATTTTTGACTCACCGTTGACGAATGAACGAAGATTACGCCGAACATCCGGAGCTACCGGTCCCGAAGAAAAAAGTCCAAGTGTTGCTAATTTTCAATCGTTATGTAGCATTATTTTTTCTGACATGGAGACACAGTAAAGTGGTCAGTGGTGAGTCTGTGACTGTAATAAGTCTTGAGGAAGAGCCCGACGACACTAATAAGATGGTATCCAGCTAAACGGAAATAGTCCGTTGAGCTAGCTCTTTAGTCAATTGGGACGAGCTTGTTGATGCGAAGGAAACGAAAATCGTAGTCCGTGAACTTGAAAGAAGATTCTTAGGTTCGCTTGGAAGGTTTGAGATGAATGATATTGTTATGCAGATTGTTTGACGATCGATGTAGATTTGGGGAGCGTTCAGTTGACAGAGTAAGGAAAAGGCGAAACGGGTACATATTGGCTAGAAATGAAGGGAAGCATGATCTTGGTGAAGAATTGAAGCTTGAGTGGAGCAGCAGGAGCTTCCAAGGGAAGGAGTTCATACGAGGTAGAAGCGACGATGCATCATGTATCGATGGGTATGGGTACTAGGATACCGGTAGCTTAAAATAGAGAGGAGACAGAAGAGGACCAACGGAATTATATCATGTATTTGATACAGTACAGAGTGTAAAAACATGGAAAGAATTCAAATTCATTGATGATAAAATACGGAAGGGACGAATTTAATGACATTTCATCCTTTTGTGGATTTATTTGGACGCTTTGTGACTTTGACTTTGTGTTGTCACTGTTGTGCCTTGAAGAGATGTGAGATGTGAGATGTGAGATGTCGGAAGTCGGAAGTCGGAAGTCGGAAGTCGGAAGTCGGATGTCGGATGTAAACAGAGAGAGAAAAGGTGTATCCAATGGAGTCGGGGTCGGAGTAACCGTGGCGAAGAAGTGGATATTTACCATCTAACCAAATTTGTATTAGCTTCGAGTAGCCACAATTGCCGTGAGCAGCTTCCCGGATGCTTTCAGTGAAAATGTACGAATTGCTCTTAATACGCCAATTACAACGGATGCTGGATAGTAGATGTACACAAAATACTGAATACATCCATCGTACAGAGTACAGAGTACAGATTCTATCAGATCTGATCATCGGAGCGAAGCGTCATCAAGCTGAAGGATCACTCACTCTCTTACCATTTCACATTCATCAAAATCAAACGCGCACGCACGCACGCACGACTTCAATAGAGGAAGGAATAAGACAAAACGCTTCTTAGGGCGGGCGATTATTCATTTCCGATAAGAATGAAAGGAAAAATGACTTGTTAGATAGAAAGTAGAAAGTAGAAAGTAGAAAGTAGATGGATGGACTTATGTTGTCCATGTTCACATCGGTCCACTTTAATCAATACTAGAAGAGAGAAGAGAGAAGAGATACCCGGGTGGTTGATTGGTTGATTGGTTCAAAGGTGGTCAAGAACGTGTGACCGTCCCTAGTAGATAAGCTTGGCAACATAGCTGGTAGAAAGGTATCCTTGGTACTATGTAGTTGGTAGAGAATCAATGCAATACAATTCAATACAATTCAATACAATTCAATTCAATTCAATTCAATCCACGAGTAGGGATGGACGTGGAGGGAATCCGAATAGATTGACGAGCTAACCTTATCTCAGTTAGGTTAGTCATCTAGTCTACCTCATTAATTCATTCTACCAGGTGACCCATCGTCTAACCCAATTCGATCATGGCTTTCCCGCTTTGCACCTATTTCATCCCTAGTATTCTCCCATGCTAACCTCTTTCGTCTCTTTTTACCTTTTGAATTTTGCCCATTGCTCATTGCCCATTGCCCATTGGTATTTACCCAGTGCCAATATTATAATTATCATTATTATTACTACTTACTACCTAGTGCGTTTTTATTTATTCACTTTCACCTCTTTCCCTTTCTCTTTCTCTTTCTCCTTCCTACCAGTGCCAATACCTTTTCACCACGATAAATTCAAATATTGCACCCCAACCACCTTCCCTAATTAATTGATTAATTAATAAATAAATTCCATCTCCATCCCCTTCCCCATCTCCAGTTCTTCTTCCCTTCCTCCTCCTCCTCCTCCTCCTCCATCTTTTTCTAATAAATCTCAACAATCCATATTCTCTCTCAATCGTCAAAATAAAAACTTCTCCGAATAACTTCAATCTCTCAATCGTCAACCTTTCCACGAATACTTAATAATCAACTTTGTTCCCTCTCAACAAAAGCCCACCACCTCCATCAAGATGTATCTCAAGTCAATTGTCGGTCTTAGCATCGTTGCTCTCGTTGCAGCTCAATCTTCCAACGATACCATTGATCCAAACACTATCGATGCCCCTACAAGATGTGAGTTCGCTCTTGCATCTATGACATTCAAAATCAACGTGTACTGATGAAAAAATTACAGCTCAATGGTGTACCGCCGAGATCAACACTTGTGGCACTTTATGTAGTGGTGCAGTCGATGCCAATATCTGTGACACTGTAAGTAACATTCATCATTACAAGATTCCTTGCTCGATGCTCACTTGAATAATTCACACATACTGACTTCACATTCTCGTTAGAATTCCTTGAACTTCACCTGCACATGTTCCTCCAACGGATCCACTCCAGGTCTTCAATACTACAGACAAACCTTGCCAACCTACATCTGCGAAACCATCTTCGCCAACTGCATTGCCGCAGGTGAGAACGATGCCGCCGCGCAAAAGCTTTGCAGGGAGACCGAAGCAAAGAACTGCGGTAAATTGGACCCCGATAACTACACCGCTCCTGCCACCACTTCCGCAAGTTCGACTGCCTCCGCAACCGCCACTGGTACTTCCACTGCGTCCACTACCAGCGCTTCCGCCGCCGCCACCTCTTCTGCCGCCGCTTCAGCTTTGAACATTGGTCGTGAATATGGTACCGGTATTTTCGCGGCAGGTGTTGCTGCTGTCTTTGGTTTGATGCTTTAAAAAGGAAGTTCGGACGATGGATTTGGGAATAATTACATTGATCTTTGTATCTTTACAAAGAGCATGAGTTCTTTTTTGAATCATCCGATGATGATGTGTATAATTTTTACGCTTCCACCCCATTGTTTTTGTTTTTAGCGCGTGTTTTTGTGGTCTTCTCTTTTTCTGATTAGCATTGGTGTTTATGGCTCGTGGTTTTCACGTTTCTACATCGATTGATATCCATTAAATGTCTTTGAAGGCATGTAAGAAGTGGCTGAGCTGCTAGTTTTATTATAGCAGATATTTTAATAACGGTCAAGGGGGGATGATTAATGATTGAGATGAGATGGGAGAATGGTAGCTGATTGAGCTCGACTTCAATACATACCATATTCATATACTGGCGCAGCATAGCATGGTATATACAATAATGCGATTGTGCGTGTCAGAAAATTTTGATTACCTTTTTGGCTTGAGTGAGGCTATGTTTTGTTTATTCTATGAAGTCTAGGATTGTGATGATGATGGTAGACAAGTGTGTTCAACAAAATCTGGGTAAAATCTTGAAATATACTTTCCATTGATCTCTTTGTTCTCATCGATTCTACTGTCTTCCTACAGAGAGTCGTTGTATTCTACAAGTACATACGGGAGTGGGGGAGGCGAAGTTGTTGAGTCATTGAGTGAGGGCATGAGAGATTGAGGATTGAAAAGAGGGTTGTTTGGGGGGGAGTTTTTGGTTATCAGAGAATTTTGTTTTTGTTTTCTTCGATGCTAGGGATCTAGATTGAGAGAAGAAGAGAATTGGAAACGAAAGGGGTAAGGGGGGTTTTGTAGAGTGGGTAGAGAGATTGAGATGAAGGGGGGGTGGGGGTGGGATTGAAATCGCTAGAAGATTTCATGGTTGAGATGGGGATAGGGATAGGGGAAGGAGAGGATTTGAAAGGAGAGAATCGTTTGTGGGGAGTTGTTTAATGTTAGGAGATTTTTGGGGGGGGGGGGGGGGGGGGGGAGGGGGGTTGAGTTGTTAGATTTTGGATGGTAGAGATTGAGGTGTTGAGCATGGAGCGGAAGTTGGATTTCGGGAAGGGGGAATCTTGGGGTGGAAAGAATTATATGTGGGGTTGTCTTGGGGAGTCGTTGAAGAGATTGAGGGGGTTGAAATAGTTGAGGTGTTTGATGATGGGATGAAAGATGAAGTATGAGGGTTAGTGATTGCCGTGGGGGTTTCTCTCCTCGGGTTTCTTGTTCTTTGCGTGTTTTTTGTTCTTTGAAGAGGGAGTGATATGTAGGGTTGATTCTTTGTGTTGATGTCTTTGTCCATTGACAAGAGAAAGTTCTTCATCTTCCTCTAGTGAGTGATAGATCTCTTGTTCCTGGTAATACCTTTGTCTATCAATAATGAATGCCTATTGATCTTTCATCTTGTTTCCTCTCTCTTTTATCCCTCATCCATATCTTTATCCGCTCCTCACAAACCTATTGTCTTCATCATCTTCATTCGAGTACTTAAACTCTTACTGTCCCCCCTCCTTCACTCAAGAATTCAAGAAAACTTCACGCAAGCATTCTATTATAACTTTCTATCGATTGAACTGAATCCCTCAACGCTATAACTGAAATTACAAGTAGCTGGTCTATTCTACATTTTACAATTCGTACTAGTAAGTTCACATTCTAGTTCATCTACTCACATCACATATAGATATACCGATCGACAGATTGATCATTACAACACATACACATTGAGAGAGATATAAACCAAGCCAAAATGAATATCGTACACGTTCCCGAGAAGACCCCGGTGTCACCCGACACCCCCTCCTTCGGAATCGAATTCGAATTCCTCATCGCGGTTCTCGCTAAACCCTCCATCGCAAACCCCAACCCCTCGGATCCACGAACCGTCTACTTCCCCTCCACCCCCGCAGATAACGCACCAGCCTACTTCCACATCCCCGTCGGAAAAGAAGACTGGGCCAACGAATGGTCCATCTACGCACACATCAAACGCAGTCTCGCCTCCATCGGTCTCCCCACCGAACCCGGAAAAGCCCATTCCAATTTCGCCATGTGGGAAGTCACCGGAGACGGCTCCATCACGCCTCCCAAACCCCCTCAGCGTCGCCACAAGAAAGCCTACGCCGACTGGCAAGCGTACACCTACTACCCCATCGAAGTCCGCACGCCCGCATACTACCACTCGGAAGATGCGCTGCGCGACGTCGCCGATTTCTGCAAAATCATGCGCAGGAATTACCTCGTCACCGTCAACGAATCGTGCGGTCTCCACGTCCACATCGGCTACGGCACGCAGGGATTCACTCTCCCGCACCTCCGTCGTCTGGGCGCCATGATCCAGGCTTTCGAGCCCCAATTCGATTCCATCCATCCGGAGCATCGCATCGATTCCCGCAACGATCACTGTGTTTCGTTCCGCGGAAACACGTATTTCCAATGGAAGTATCAGCAGGATCATAGGAGATCCCCGCGCGTGCTCGAGACTGTCGCGACGCTGCTCGCGTGCGAAAGCAGAGATGCTTTTTGGACGTGTGTGGCGAGCGAGGGGGCTGCAGGCACCCATTCGTTCGTGGGACATAAAACCGCGTGGAACTTTGATCGCATGGGGACGGAGACGAGGCCGCGCGATAGCTGTGAGCCCGATACGATTGAGTTTCGGGGACATGCGGGATCGTTGGATGCGGAGGTGGTGGGGAATTGGGTGAGGGTTTTGGTGGGGTTGGTGGCGTACGCGAGGAGTCCTGATCCGTGGACCTTTGGGGAGTTGCTCTCCAGAGTGAAGGAGGAGAAGTGGGAGAGGGGAGAGAGAGATCAGAGGATTACGGGGAGAGGTAGGTATGAACCCGGTGGGGTTATGTATCGACCTGTTTTTGGAGAGGACTGGTGTGGCTTGGTGGATTTCCTGCGGGTTTTGAAACTCGACGGTCCGGCTCTGTACTATCAGAATCGAAAAGGTAGGTGGTTGCAAAACGGAGTTTTCAATCATTGGTATACGCAGGCTCCGAGCGAGTATGTCGTTACATCTATTCGTGTCGATGATGAAGATGATGATGATGATGGAGAAGGTGTCATATCTTCACCATCACCCACATCATCTCCGTCTTCGAAATCCGGTCGTTTCGATCCTTTCAATCCGAATCCGAATCCTCCTGAGAAACCGGATGAGCGTCCTGGAGAGAAGAAACCAGAAGCCGAGGTCCCGATACCAGTGGACCTCACACAATTCGGCGTCGATGTCGGATTTTCAGATGCGCCTTCTTCTACAAAGGTCAGTCTTCCCCACCCTTCTTCAGCAAAACCATCGAGCAGAAAATCAGTCTCTCCGGATTCTTTTCCCATGCGTCCGGATGCTGGGGTGGCTATCGAGGTACATCCCCCCGCGTCTGATGTTTCTTCTGAGAAACCGGATGTTGCGGAACCAGATGCTAATATCCCAGAGCCGAAACCTACTCCTAAGCCGCACACCGGATTCCAAGTCCCTTCTTCTTCTCCTTCTTCTGCAACTACTCATTCTAGCACCGAATCGGTTTCCCTTCCTTTGTCTCACTATGAACGCGAAGCGGCCAAGGCTGCCGCGATCACGGCGAAATACTGGGAGGGGGAGCGGCAGAGAGTTGCAGCGGAGGCAGAGGCCAAGGCCGAGATAGAGAAGAGAGATCAAGCCATATTTGAGAAGACGGAAAAGAACAGAAAAAAGAGCAGCATGGATATCGGCAGCGAGCGAGCCCCGAGCATACGAAGCGCAGGCTCCACACCCCAGTTTGAGGACTTGGGACCGCGCGAAGAAGCCGTCTGGGAGCCACCGGGATGGCAGGGTGTGGGAGGAGAAGCGGCAAGCGAGGAGACGAAAATCCTCGAGGAAGAAAAGAAACGCGTCGAAGAGCAAAAGCGCCAGGAGGACAGGATTCGGAATCTGAAACCTGGCATCGGCTATCTGAGACCGGTTCGTCATCCTCCCCTTTGCGCTCTCCCGGGGGCTGTAAAGTTTACCAAGCGCGGTCAGGATCAACACTCGCATCTTCTGCAAGGCACGACGGTCGAAGAAATCGAAGCCCTCGCCCCCAACACATCCAACTTCCTCGGGCGGCCCTTCCACCGCGCCTTCCGCGCCCCCTCTACCCCCTGGCTCGAACAGGCGCCCTCGGGCGCCGGCCTCAATCCCAAGCGCATGCCCTACCCCGGCCCCGTCCCCGACATGAACGAATACAACGGGCCCGCGCTCGAAGACGCCCTCGACAGCACCATGGGCTCGGCCTGGGACTGGGACCACGGTCTCCGCACGCGGTCCGCGGGCATCGCGCACATGCTGCGCGGCCACCAGCTGTGCGATGTGTCGCCCACCATCAAGATGCGTCTCATTGGATATAATTTCGTCATCGATCACCACACGCGGGGGCGGAAAATCCACACCCTTTTCCCGGCCCGCGCGCACCATGTGCAGGGATTTGAAGATGCCGATGATCGCTGGTGGCGGGGACAGCTTGCTGAGGGGGAGATTGTCAGATTGGAGAGATTGGCGGCTAGTTCGGATGAGGCGGTTGCGTTGACGGCGTTGGAGATGTTGGAGGGCTGGTGCAGGGGGGATAGACAGTATTTGTATGAGCCGGCGGGTGTGCAGAATCCGTTCCAGGCGGGGCAGCGAAGGCAGCTGCAGGCCGAGGAGGATATTAGTCCTGGGGCGCTGCTGTTGGGTCCGGAGAATGATCCGCATGCCATGACGACGACTGGCATGAGAAATCCACGGGTGGAGGAGAGGAGGATGTTTCGAGAGATTTTTGAGGCGGATGAGAGGGCGAGGCAGGAAGTGGAGGACGAGGAGGAGGAGGAGTTGGAGAGGGAGCTGGAGAGGGTGGAGTTGGAGAAGAAGAGGAGGATGGAGTTTGCTTTGGCGAAGATTTTGAAGATGAGAGCTGAGAATGAGGAGAAGGA